>CM040746.1:18290331-18890331 GCA_022829145.1 Albula goreensis | reverse complement strand
GAGACCCCCCTTCATTAAAAGTGGATGAGGAGCAGAGGCCTGACGCCTTTAGTGGGAGAAAAAGGGAAGAATCTGTGATTTCTTCTCTTCCCCTTCGCACAAGTTCCCCCCGGAGGGCTTTCCAGCATGAGCGATGCAGTTGGAGAACGGCATCTCATCACATTGCGGTCCAGAGCGGGTACGGCATCGTGGGGGGGGTCTCTGCTTCTGTGTGTCAACTTTTGGCATTTTAGCGAATTGCTGCCTCAGTGACTCTTTTGTGATCACAAGGTGGGTGCACTGGGCCAAGCAGAAAAAAAATCCAATACCCAAAACAATGAGCAATTGTTAAACTTTCTTGTTCCTCTAAAGTGCTTATGATAATCCCTATGACTGAACCACACCTGCTATCTGACACACACACAGTCACTTTTTTGGAGGATGGATTCACATGATTGACACCTACAATGGTGCACATTTTAAGGACGGACACTGCCACACAGTAGCAGAGATTACAGTACACTGTGAATACTGCATATTCATTTGCCTCTCTCCCATGTGCATGCCCAAAATTTGCCCTTCTGCAATGGCCCTTTTCTTATAGATTGGATGCACATACTGTCAGGGTATGGCATGCACAAGGTGACAAGGAAATATTGTATTTCAGAGAGAATGACAATAACACTGAATATTTAACACAGTGCTTTCATCTGTCAATAAAAGAAACTGAACAAAGATCATTAGCTGAATAAAGGTACATGAGGATGGCAGGAGGGAAATGAAAAGAATCCTACATTTTACCAACAATCACAGGCTGACACAATAAGCTCTGAAGGGTGGCTGCTGATTGGCTAAGGCACCTTTTTGAGGCTGTAGCCTGAGGGAGGTTAGGAAGGTAAGCTCTTTATCAGAATGAACAAGAGGTCAGTTCATGCCCTCCGAACAGCATGTCCTCTTCACATAGCTTTGTTAATGCCTTATACACAACATTACACACTGTGCTGTAACGTGAATAACCTGTGTAGCCAATGGATATAACCCATCTAGGACTTGCCACACCTCTTTCCCCACCTGGGTGGCACTGTCTATGCCCCAAAGCAGTTAATACGCCCAGCCCTACTTCTCTCACAAATATCATTCACTTCTTTTAATGTCCTGTCAACAGACCAAAGGGCTGGCAGTAGTGCCTTAACCTATCCCCTCCTCCACACATCCCCCTCAGTGATACAGATCACACATAAACTGATCCTATCTCCCTGTATCATATACACTCCACACACGGGAGAACAAATTCTCAGCGGTAGTCAGCGTGCAGATGTGACTGACGATTCTTATTTGTTTTTATGAGTTTCGTGGGGCACTTTGTGTGGTGCACTAGATGAAGATTAACTTACAGCAAATCCCAATCATCTGTCACTTTCAAAATAAATCAGACCTTGGTTTTTACAACTGAGTGCCTTTTACAGTTTTCTCTTCTTTCTTTTTTTGCCTGAAGTGAAATAACAAGTGGATCATTTGGAAGGATAGTAAGAAATTTGTAAGTGCAGAAATGGAAAAGAAAAGGAAATAGTTAGCGAGTTTGATCTTGCCCACCAGGCATCTCAGGTAGATCCCCATGGCAACACTGTTACTTCTACAACCTTTAACTCTCAGCCACACACCTGGTTCTCTGTGCTTGAATGTCGAGAGGGGTTTCAACCCACCAACCAAATAATTCACCCCATTTACTCTGACAGAGTCATACAACCAGCAGCACGGTGTCATTATGAGGCTCAGAAACAGCCCTTGGACAGCATTTTGTCCAGGAAGTGGGTTGACTGCTTTATGGTATGGAGCTCCCCTAATAAAACACGGAGCAGGTTTCATCCAGTGCTTGGCAGTGTCTGAGTGACAGCTTTATCCCCTAACCTTGCCCACTCCATTTGCGCCTCATAAATCTCTAGGCTGACTGTCCTGCAGGTGCACGTCTGCTGGAGAGACAATCCCATGTGACGCTAGAATGCCAGGTTTGTGCAAAACGACCAGATTTGTCCGGATTTCCAAACCAGAATAAAGGGCCTCTCTTTCTCATAACACAAAAATGTACTCTATGATGGGTTAATAATACCGTTTTCATATCTGGCTGACCCTGCAATTGTCATATGGCTGTGTGCATGTAGAAAAGAATAGGTTTGTTTATGAAATGGTTTTCAGAATATGCTCAGTACAGATGTCATCCTCAATTGTGTGGATTGGTTCCCTGGTCTGATTTCTTTCCCTCTAGGGAATGCTAGGGGGCGCCATAACTACTGAATGCCAGGCATCTCTCCGGCTGCCACTGTGTCTGGATTTCTCCACACGGTGGGATTAAAGAGCATTACGTATTCGGCCGAGCGCAGAAAATTAAATAATGCCCCCGCCGTAGTGTTCAAATCTGAGGATGGAAAATAACCCTCTTTAAGGGCTGAGTTATTAAATTCTGTCAGATAGACACCCCTCCTCTTCCTCCTCCCACCAAAACCAATTGCTCACACCTCCATGTTTAATGCAAAAGCCATCCTATCATTATTAGCATTTAAAGGCCTAGTGACTCCGGTGTAAAAATGCAGCTTCTCTGCCTTGCCTCTTTTAGCAGGCCGCACATATAGTTCCAGTGCTGAGGCCCTTTATTTGGAGAATAGGAAATGCAATAACATGGGCAGCTCTATGAAGGCATTAGGGGACAGTCAATGTGCTCTGATTGTGTTTGTTTGTGCCAAAACACTATTCTGCTCCACCCTTAGAGGAAGCTGCATACTGTCCGTTTACCTTCCCAGTTCATGATGAGGGTTAAAAAAAACTATTGAGTTCAAAAATGGTCCAATATTCCAATCACCTGAAAAATGCTTGGTTGTGTGTCATGTTTTGTTGAGCCGAGTTAGATCAGTGTGCTTTTGCCATTGCTTTATCTGGGCAGAAAATCAAATCATAGCAGTACAACCACTTATTGAGATACACAGACACTGGACTTTAGTGTGTGTGTGTGTGTGTGTGTGTGTGTGTGTGTGTGTGTGTGTGTGTGTGTGTGTGTGTGTGTGTGTGTGTGTGTGTGTGTGTGTGTGTGTTTAGACAGAGCTGAAAGAATATTTGGATGCAAAAAATGGAAGAATGTGAATTGATTAACAATAAAACTGCCAGAGAAGCCCACTACCGATGGGTTTTCCCTTAGGATTGGCCTGGATCCTTTTCAAGAGAGAGGATCATTACAGTTCCCGATGCAGTGCAGCTGGGTCTAGCCCAGCCTCAGGACCATGCTGGAAAGCACTCCGTGAATATGACACAGCTGTATGATTGCACTACAGTGCCTTAAGCCCTGCCTATCCCTGACTGTCCAACCACCTCCCTCAAAAGACAACAGGAAATGTCAGTTACTACCCTACACTGCAAAGTCTTACCACCCCAGTCCAATGCTGCCCTGTCAATTATGTCATTATTTTAGGCCCTGTGCTTTTGATGAACAACTGTAAATTTGCTGAAGAGGAACCGAGTGTTCTATACAATTGTTTCTATACAGCACCGCAACTAAAGTGTATCATTACTGATGCATTTCAATAAATCATAAACCCCCATGGCCTTGCTCTGTACAGGAGCCAAAACCACATTTACATACATATTGTTTCACACCTTTTATATTTCCCTTTCCTTAGAAACTGCAATTCGCAAATCTCCCACAGAACGCTTAATGAAATGAAGGCAAAAAAAGGTTTGGGTGGGAGAGCTGGAAGGAGAAATAATGACATTTCTGTGAATTGGAGGGTCTTGCCGACAGACATCATCCAGATGTTTTGCCCTAAGAGTTGGATGTTTGCAAATGTGAGCTATGGAGTCATTAATGTCCAGGAAGAGGTTTAAGGGAACGTGTCGCACTAGGGTAGATGACATAAAATGATTCCTCATTAGAAGGCCTCACATGACAGCAAATACCAGAAGTGACATCACAGGAAACATGGGAGAGAATTCAGTAAAGCCACATGTTTTTTGCATTAAATTTATTTTGCCAACACATTTTTTTAAAATTCCAATACAGCATGCACTTCAAGCTGCCTCTTGAGCAATCATTAAAACTAATTTCATTTCAGATTACCTGAATCATCTCAATTAGTCATTTAATTATTACTAATCAAAACCAATCAAAAGCAATTACACCTCAATTCACTGAGCAGTGCTTGTCATATCACTTTGTGACACTGTGAATGACATTCTGTCATGTTAAAGATAATGTTACAATAGTAAATTTATGTTTACTTGTAACTGAATTATTTTTCATATTATTTTTTCTACTGGTGATTGAAATGAACAAAAAAAAGAACACTTGTGACTCAGTGCATTAGATCCACTCATTAATACATTTTCATTATTTGGACAATTCCAGCATGATTTGATTCTATGTTGAGAAAAACACATACTGATTGTACAATTAAGTTGCGTCACATATACATTGGAACTCAAGCTTGTTGAATTAAAGGTTACTTCATTTTTGAGTTGTCTAGTTAAATGCATTTGGTTAATGTTGTCATTTGCTGCATCATACCAAACACCTTTTTATTGGTCTATTTTAATATATGCCAATAGAACTACAATGGCCCTTGTTCCAACATGATGCAACGCATCTTCGTGGTCATTGCCCTGAAGGATAATGTATTTTTATTCAGCCTTATAAGTCAGTGATCGCAAGAAAATATTAGCTCCACCCAGAAGCAGGTTAATGAAGCTTCATTCTTCTGTTGTTAGCGTTAGTGAATGGAGCATAATACAGACAGAGAAAGGCATTTTCTTATAGTGGATAATCTGGAAGATCTAATAGATAATCCAGTTTGTTCTCCTAATGACTTAACTTACTTACTTACTGATAAAAGTAATACACAATCATTACCTGATCAAATAAGAATTCCAATAAATAAGTCATAACTGCTAAAGCATGTTGCATAATATTTTGAAAATGTATAAATATTTCCTGCAATTCATCATATTTGAAAGTGGCTACAGTTTGTTTTATGTGCAATACATTTACACTCATGGTAAGTCAATCAGTTCTGATTTTGAGTGTGTAATATATGTTGCTTCTGTAACGGGACGTTGTTATATAAATGTCATATTATGTGGCAGTTGTTTGTGAATGAGTGCTCAGATGCATTGTTTTTCAATGCTGTGTTACTGAAATGCAGAGCAGCACCACTGCACCCCTGCTCATGACCTGTTTGGCTCTCACTGACACAGAGCACTGAGTGGCCGTGCAGCCTTCACTCCTGTAATATGATGACCAGTGACATTTTTAACGTTGTGTCAGCTGACATTGATTCTATCCCTTCTATAATTAGAAAGTGTTTACACTAGCTCAGGGTAATTGCGTGTGAGTGGGTGTGTTTGTGTGTGTGTGTGTGTGTATGTGTGTGTGTGTGCAAAGCAAGAATGTGCTTAAAGTATGCACAATTTGAGATGGTGCTCAGGGAATCATGGAATTATTGACCCTTAGCGGCAGGTTCCTTGAAGTGTGGCTTTGCCCTCCATACCTCCCTTACTCCCATCCTCCCCCCCTCCTTTTTGGGCATAACTCCTGGCTTTGAAGAGACAGCATTGAGATGCAGTCAGTGTGAGCTGACACAGTAATCCGAGAGACGGATGTTTGGCTTGCTGTCATAACTCATTGGGTCCCTGGCGACCCCTCCCTCTGTGCCTCTGTCAGGGCTAAGGGCTGCAAGTGATGAAGAGAGATGAGGCTGATCACAGATCAGGGACAATGCACTTTCTTTCCTGTTTTTTAGGTTTTTCCCTCCCGCCACGCCCACGTGTGGGCACACCCACTGTGCCTACTGATTTGGCACAGGAAAAGATGCTAATTCCATATCTTTCCTTTAGGGAAAGGAGTGTGTCAATAGGCCCATTGAATGCAATAATAGCACCCCCTAGAGTTAGTAGATATGCACTGCTGGTCACGTAGCATGGTAGACGTACATTGCCTGTCATACCTGTCCGACTATATATATATATATATATATATATATATATATAAATATGATTAACATACACCATATATCCATATATTTATTCAAAATTGTTCAAAATTCATGTGATGAGGATATGAACAGAAATCCATTGTTACTATGATGGATTTCAATGTGAATGAAATGAAATTTCAATGTGAATGAGATGAACAGACTCAAGACTCAAGGACAAACACAAGAGAGAGACCTTTTTCCCTGTCTTTGCTCCAAGGCCTGTCATGGCGCTCAGGAGCCAGGAATTTCCATATCAACTTTTCCCTACACCAACAGAGGTCAGTGTGGCTTAGCCTCGCACATCAGAGCTGCCTTCATCATCAAGGATCGATTCGGTCAGTCAACCTCACCATGGACCAGGAGTGATGGGCAATAGCAATTTCACATCACCCCACCACCCACACATACACACACAAACACACATTTAAATGCTATGGCCTATTAATCCATTTAGTATAGTTACACATTTGTTGACCCAGGTAAGATGTCTGGCTGCCAGTGCATGTTAATCATGTCAGCAGGTATGATTGTACAACCAGGCCAGACAATTGAGTGAGTAGGGGAATTTTCTGAAGGGTTAGTGGGGCTGTGATTTGTGGGAGAGGTTACTGAGGTTACTCCACCATCCTATCGGGGCTGTTTGATTATTAATGAGCGGATTTGAAGTATGCCTTTCATGGAAAGCATGTGCGTCCGATTGGAGGACGGCTGTTCTTAATCCCAGTGGATTCCCTCTGATTGATTTCCCGGGAACAGCTGTGCCACGCAGGGCGCGGGTGCCGTGCCGTCTGTTTCAGCTATGTGGGGGTAGAGGGGGAGGGCCCTGGGCTGATATCCCCTGCATGCCTCTGGCTGCCTGGCTCTCACGCCTCCTCAGGCTGCTCTCTTATACGCCCAATTAATACCTAATGACCACACAGGAACTGCCCCTTCAATTGTTTAACAGTTTGAAGAGGGCAGGGTAAATGATCCAGAATTCCACAGTCTACACAGTTATGTATGTGTACGTGCACAAGGGTATGTGTGCAAGAGAAATGGGCAAACAAAGAGAGAGAGCAAAAGTGGGTGAAGAAAGGAGACAGAGACTGGTGGGTGAGAAGGGAGAGGGGTTAAGACTTTAATACTGAGTATGGTCTCACAGGCCTTTTCCCAATGGAGTGACAAGAAGACACAGCACACATACATCCACATGCTGTATATTACTCTTATATGACCCCCATGCATAATACACAAACCTGTGTTCCCACATTATCACATATGCACATTGGCTTGTGCTTCCTCCTACACATCTACACCCATTATTAATATCCCACAATCACGCCTTTATCTGACCACAAACACACACATGTATACACACACACACGCACGCACACACACACACACACACGCACACATGAACACGCACACACACACACACACACTCACATGCACACACTCACGCATGCACGCACACACGCACACACACACACGCAAGTACACATACACGCACGCATGCACACACTCACACACGCGCACACACACACACAGGCACACGCACACATGCACGCTGGCACACACACGCATACGCACACATACATGTGCACACCTGAACTCAAACCTTAAACTACACACCCCTGTGCCCCCCTTCCCTCCCCCATCAACCATGTCCCTTTATTTCCTTCCATCTCCTCTCCAACCCACCACCCCTCCACTAGACAGGGTAGACCTCAGGGTAGGGAATGTTTTCTGAAGAATTTGATGCTAACCTGTCTGAATCTGCATAAGAGGCACACAGTGTGTATTTTTCAAAAGTCCCTTTTTGGTAGCTTGTTTGTCTTTACAGTACTAGCTATCGGCAAAGCATTGTAAAATGTATTCAAGGATTTTGTTGCATAAGAATGTTTTATTTATTAATTTATGTAAATACACATACATCCTTGATGAGAATGAACAAAATGAACAAAAATCTATGTGAAATAAACTGCAAAGACAATGCACTATATTTTGTGCCCAGAATTATGGTCAGAACTATATTTGTATTCTAATACAGTTGCTCTAAAAACATATTTATTTTCATTTTCTCAAAAACATAGGTTTCAAAAGTGTAGTCACCCATGAATATTATTTTAGATGAAATCAAAGTTGATTCTAGAGTCAATGTCTACATATGTAAGTTAATCCCACTCTACAGTAACTGTACTGTGGCCTTCAATTACTTTTCTGTAAAGTCACATGTATGAGAAATACTTTTGTTAACCATGGGGAAAGGCAAAGAACTGTCAAATCAAAAAAGACAAATTCCTTCACAAATCAGGTAAAGGGTAGAAAAAATTGCACGAAAACAAAAATAACATGTATCAGTATTAGGGCAAACACAAAAAATGTAAAGCTGTTTGAACCTGTGTTTAAATTGCTATGAAGAGGAAACGAGTAAATAATGTCCCCATGCTGAGAGAGGATCTGAAAAGTGTAGCGCTAGGTTGCATCTTGGCGACCTCTCCAAAATCAACAATTAGATGCCATTTCCATTCCATTGGGGTATACAGAAGGGTTGCCAGAAGAAAGATGAGAACAAGTATATATGAGTTTACCAAACACCATTGCCACATGTATTGAACCGAGGCCCTACTGTTGCATGAGAAAACAGATTGATCATGGAGAACCCTGATACATTTGGCATCAGAAGAGAGATCCATTGAAAGAAAGGAACCTCAGACCTACTGCGCAACAAGGTGATGCATCGTTTATCTTATGAAGCTGTTTTGCTCACTCTGGACTAAGAACTCATGTTCTTTTTTATTGCTAACAAGCATCAGTCAATACTGAAGCCACTTTTTCAAAACTCTTCATACTGTCACATTACCAACATGCATCTTGGCAAAACAGTTAATCTCACCTCCAAAACTCACTGAAACCCCCAAAACACTTCATACATGTCTCAAAATAAGCTTGTTTGATCATAACAGAGGCAGCAGTTCTCACTCAGAAAGCATACATTTTCACTCATAACACACTGACCTAAAACACTAACATCAGGGCGCTTTACATAAATGATGAACTTTTATCTTTGAAGTTTGAATATTTTTTCACATAAATCGGTATTTCATTATAGATTTTCATCACTTTTCACTTTATTGACTGTACTAAAGTATATGTAACAAGAATGAATCAGAAATGCAGCAATTTGCTGCAATATCCTTCATTTTTTCTACATCTTTGCATATAGTAATTGTGAAAAATAAAAAGTTGAAACAAAAATTCCTGGGCTGCAATAATAATTACAAAATAACATGTATAGCATAATCACTTACACTGTACAGTACTGTGAGGGTTTTAGTTCTCTCTCTCCTGCATTTGGCCACATGTTCTCACTCCCCCCACATTTTATGTCTTCTCTGGTGATGCATCTGGGTATCTTCTGGAATGTCTAATCCAACCCTGCCAGTCTTCAGGAGAAGTGTCTTCACACCCCGCATTCTTGGCATCCAGTAAGGACATCTAGTCATGTGGATGGTGGTCATAAACCTTCCACCTCCACGCAGAGAAAAACTCCTCTATGGGGTTTAGGAAGGGGGAGTATGGAGGCAGGAATAGTACTGACATCCTGGGATGTGCAGCAAACCAGGATAAAGATTTTCTTTATGGTTATGGCAGAAATGCACAAAATTTGCCATCATTCTGTTTTGAATGAGTTTTTAACAGTTTTGAAAACAGTGCATTAGCATTTGAAAAATTTGCTGCAAATATAATAGTGTTTTGCAGGTGGTGGAGTGTGAATGAGAAAAGAGTTCATGGATTTTGGAGAATGTGGTCATTGAATGCATATTGTGTGAAAGCAATGAAAATGATTCACAGTTCGGTCCAAATAGACTTCTGTTTTGCTGACTGTGTGAAGAGTTTTGACAATGTGACTTCAGTTTTGACCAATGCATGTTAGAGATCGAAATTTACGAAGTAAATTTACTAAGTAGCAGGATGTGTTGTCCAAAAGCTTGGCTACCTTTCCAGGAGACACAGCTGGACCCTCCAGCACAAAAAGGAACCCACATCATCTAAAAATCAACAAAAAACAAGATAGTAAGGCATAAGTAGATAATAAGATCTTTTTGTAATGGCTGTCTCAGTCTCTGAACTTACATTTGATTTAAAATCTGTGGTCTGACTTGAAGAGGGCAGCCCATGAGCCGATACCAAAGGAAATCAAGGATCTTGAAAGGTTTTGCATGAACTAATGGTCCAAGATACCTCGGAATGAGTTCTGAAACCTTATTAAATATAATAGGAAATGGATAAGTGCTGTTATCCTTACCAGAGGAGGCAACACCAAGTGCTAAAAATAGGGCTATCAATAATTTTGATCAATAATGTTTTTAAGAAAAAAATTGTATTGTATTAGTAAAAATTTTTCTTTTTTTATTTAAAAAAACATTTACAATAGCAGGAAATGCTTAGCACAACTGTAGACCTCAATCTTATGTGAAATTAAGATCTGTAAACAGAAGACTTTGTTTTTATTTTGTCACAGTGTCCTTTGCCTCTGCCTAAAATTAACATTTTAAAATAAAAGTCCTACAAAAATTGTGAGAGTAATGAATTAATTGATTGTGCATTCATATTAATATTTTAAAAACTGCAACACATACTTTATATAAACTTTAAAGGTCATTAGCATTGATAAGCTCCATTTCAAGGGATAGTGTACTGTGAAAAATGACCGATGCAGACCTTACAATCATGATTTGATTCAGCTTCAAATGCAATGCAGGTATCTGATTGTAAGTCAGTTAGCACTTGAAAGTGAACCCTAGAGAACTGAAAAAAGCAGACTCCAAGAAAATGTTTAATAATACTGAGTGTGATTAAATACTTCCTCTGAAATTTTACTCCATAAAAATTACAGGCACCTTGAAAAGATGGATAGAATCTGCACTAAGTACCAGTAAATACTCATTTATTTAATAAAAGTCCCTATGTCTTAGATAAATCCTGTTCGCATTTTAGGTATATAAACTGGAATTATGTATGGCACTGCACTTGAGCAGAAACCCCTTTTAATCATGCAGAATGGTTTCATAGAAATCTGCTGTTTTGATTAGTCATCAACCCCTGTGTGTTGTGTGTGTAGGTTCTACAGTGCACAGAGGGATATGAAAGTTCACATCATGGTAATTTGATCACTCATTGATACATTTAGTGCTGCTGTTAATGTGAACGGTTGCTATAGAAACTTTCCTACTCTGAGCCGGATGTCCATAATGTTGAGTTAGACATCCCAGGTAGGGTTCAGTCACACTCACAATGGTGTGATACTGCTGTGTGGCAGGTGAGCAGTGATGATTTGGAACACCGGGTAACTAGTCAGTAACCAAATATCAATTCATTCTAGAGAGATAGTGTTCGCGGTGTTTGCGATTACCTCTCCTCCAAGGGTGACCGTGGGTTGATTCCTAATGTCTTGGGAGTCAAGGGAAAGCATGCTAAATGCTGTGCATAAATAAATAAATAAATAAATAAATAAGGGGTATGCAGCTTTTGCTGTTTTTTCTTTTCATTTTCTTTCAGTGGAGAGAAGCTGACCTGGTGTGAACCTAATTGCATTGGTATTATCTGGGCTTTAGTAACTGACAAGAAAGGCTCAAGGTTCCTCTAGGCCACAAGTGAATGGGAAACAAAGACGTTTGCCCATCTCCAACCCTCCTGCTGGCCTTACTCTTCATAAATTGTAAATTGACTCAAATTAATAATTTTATCTTTGAAAATAAGATAATTTTCATGTTTTTTCTTATTTATCTATTTGTGGTTTGATGGCACTTTACACAAGAGTTTAATACAAACATGAAACAATGAATCAAGGTCATCATTAGTCCTTTTCAACAATATATAATGGAGGTAACAGAATTTCTGTAGCTAGATTCTCCCAGCAGTGTGTGGCTACTGGGAGAAGGGCTAAAATCACTGCTGCCCTCTAGACAGGTGAGGTAGGTACTGCAGCCTGGCAGGAACTTTTCCCAAAGGATTGATTCTCATTACAACGTGAAGTTCAAGCCAGCATGCTAAAATGTCAGCTATCACAGCAGCCTGCAAATCCATTCACAGTAAAATATTGAGGTACATTATAAAAAGTGTATCTATATGTCAACAGAATATATACAGTTTTAGAAAAGAAACCATGCAATAAAATCTCTTCCACAATATGGGTGCTCCTATCGCTGTACCATAATTTCAAAACACCAGTTTCTACTGCCCCTTGATACATACTGTTATTTAGCAGAATCTCTTCTGCAGATTGACTTGCATGGTTTTCATTTTTGGCAAACAGTCCAAGGGTACAAAGGCAGTGTCCAAATTGGGGACTGAACCCATTGCAACCTCTGTGTCATAAGCCCAGGTCCTTGACCATTCTACAACACTGCCAGCCTATGATGTAGTATTATCTTTGTCATGAAAAAACCCTAAGAACACAGACTAAGATTTGCAAAAAAAGACATCAGTCTGATAAACAGCATTCCTCTTTCACACTGCACTGTGACTGCTGTCATTTAAGTGATTAGATCTTGATTTCACATCATACAGCACATACCTGTAGTAATCTAAGTGTTTTCCAGTAAGATGTGAATGCCTGTCTGGTCCTACTTTGGTTATTGAGGTGATGATTCATCCCTTCTCTCACTTGTTTCTTGGAGAGAGTCAGTGCTTTTGGTTCTACCCAGGTAAACTCCAGGAGAGCTAATCCACCTTCTACTCTCAGTATATATACTCACCTGTAAACCTTCTGTAATTGCTGGAAATTACATTCCATTTATACAACTCAAATTAAAGTCAGATTAGCCACACCATTTTCACTCTGCAAAGCTTAGTTGACTCACTGTCAGAAAGTGATGCCAAAAATGCATTTTAACATTGGTGGAGTGTTCTCCACACCAGGACAAAAGGATTTGACCTGAATAGAGGGCATTAATCTTCTTTTTTCCTCATCTCTCTCTCTATCTCACTATGTCTCTCTCTTTTTTCTTTCCCTCTCTCCTCTCCCTCTCTTTTTTCTCTCTTCAACACATGCTCAGACATTCTTGACATTTGCAAAGGTTGAAAGACAAAGTACCTTTGTCTTCTAATAAGGGCGCATGGTCCTCCACCTGAATGTGAATGCTTGCAAGGTGAAGGAAGCCATATGTTTCTGGAAGCTTGGAACAGGACAGGGCTCCAGTTAGGCTATGACACACTGTACAGTTATAGTATGAAGCTCATCAAAGGCACTCTAAGGGGTAATGTGTGAAAGACAGGTTTTCAGTTTTAGATAGTGTGAAAGACATGTTTCAGCCATTTGATCTGCACCACCAGAAAGTTCTGGGGAATCACAGATTGAACTGAAGAATTCAAACCTTATAACTAGATGCCTACTTCTTATGCATTTCTCAGAACTAGTTACCATTGCTGAGACTTCCCTAAAAAAAGAGTTTTTTTCATTTGTCCCCATCAACAGCATGTCCCATCTTCCATCTTTGGCCAGCAGAGGCACTACAACCCTCTGAAACAGGGGCCCTTGATCATAAATGGGGACCCTGTCAGCAGTGATGTCATCTGGTCATGTGTGAAGCTAACTCACAAGCCACATCAAGTGGTCTCAGCTTCTCCAGTGACTAATGAAACACAGACTTTTTTTTTTTACAAACTCTGCGTGGCACTTTCTCTTCCAAAAACACAAGAAAAACATGAGGTCATTACATCTAAGGCAATTCTGGGGTTTCTTTCCCACTTTCAAAGGTATAAATCAAAGTCATTTACAATGGAGAGAAGCACTGCATGTACATACAATGGACAGATTTATACAGATATAAACTAGACTGATACCAGAATTATTCTTTATGAGATGCACACAATCCATATTTTAGACTCCAGCCTGCGATATTTAATATAAAATGTTATAACCAATCACCAATTCCTAATCACCACCAAAACCTAAACAATGCACAATTTACAGTAGGAAATATATAATCTGTGCCACTCAGTGTTTCCTGTGAAAAACCTCAGAAGTCTCTGCTCCTGTGACAAATCACTTTTATTGTGTAGAGAATGTGGCAAGAAGAATGCATGTCTTATATGCCAAAAGGCGATATTCTCAGTGTTCAAATTTCCTACCATTCAGTGACTACACAGAGAGGAAGCAGAGCTATGGTGTTTTTCATGTTTTAATCCAGGTCAGTGTCCAGTGTAAGTCCGGCTGTAAAACTTGCAGGACTGTAGCTATCCCTGTGGGCCTGTGCTGGCTACAGACACTTAAGGTCCCAGGTGTGATGGATAAAGTGTACTTCAGGTTTTTGTGACCAGCACTGTGATCTGGGGGGCTTATTAAATGTTGGAGCCGAAAAGCTTTTTCATGGAGGGATTTTTGCTCCGGATTACCACATCGACATTCGGGCGGAATGTACCAGATGTATTGGCGGGATTTTCCATGCCGGATGGGACAAGGTGCATCTACAGCAGGACTTTGTCGTGTCACCTTTAATCAACGCCATTTGGCTCCCATGATCCTCTCTGATGACACTCGCCATGGGATGGTGGGGGTGGCGGTGGGAATGGCAGATTGATGCTGCAGTTGAGCAAGCCAAACCCCTTTTACTGTGGGATCAATTTGCTGCATCTGTAAAAAAAAAAAAAAGATACTATACACACCCTTTATTTTGATCCAGAACTCATCCTCAAAAAAGAACAAAGAAATTGGATGTAAATCTAAGAATGGATATCATGTTTCCATTTGCGCACTTGCTTGATTTTAAAAGTAAAAATATCCGAAAATTTGATTTAAAGCAGATTTTGTGGGAATGACATCAGCACCATAAAAAGCTATTTAAAACACATTAACCCTTTAAGAGAGAATACAGACTGAGCAATGTGAGTTATTTAGTGGTTGAGACAATGGCATGTAATCTATGAATTTGTGGAAGGCACACAGATCACAACAGGCCCCATAGCCTCATGGTGAACTGTCAGTATGGATTTGAAGAAGGCTCCTGCTCCCAAACTTTCCGGGTGATCCCTGACAACCTTATGAAAAGATTACACATTAAGAAAGATGTCTGTCCTTGCAACATTGCAAACAAAAGGCTAAGGGACATGAATGTCACTCCTTTTCAGTAGTAGTTTTCAATTATACTTTGCTTGATTGAGAACATAGACATTACTGACTACAGATATCATTATTATTTTGTTATTCAGCAGCCTCTCTGGATTATAGTCCAATACGGATGTGACAGGAGCCAATATTAGCTGAGCAGAGTGTTGGTTCACCCATGAACAGGTTGCCAAGGAAACGTTGCATAAGAAGAGAGCGGAGGACGGCCCTGCTGATGGGGAGGCATGAGACCTGCCTGGAGATCCAGCAGTGTAAAACCCCCTCCCCACACCCTCCCTTCTGAGGAGGAGCGGTCCACCTCTCCCGTACCCCATGGTCTGTGTTCCCACGGGAGTGAGGGGGCAGAGTAGCCTCCTCTGATTCTGATAACCACCAATCCCCAACTCCCCCGCCACCCCCGGCCCCATCCCCGCCAACACAAAGAGAGATGGAGCTGCAGACAGGCACTGAAGGAAAAGAAATATTGACACCCAGGGTCTAAACACATCACTGAAGATGGAGGGCAGTTACGTAACTTCCACCTTTATCAATTTCCCTTTCTTAGGGAGGGAAAATATAAAGGGGATTTGGAAAGCTTTTGTGGGTTCATTTATTGCAAGAACTCACTTCATAGGGGTATCACTTGCAAATGAATGGTTATGAATATTTTGTGTGACGTTACATATTATGATATATTATGAGATATGACATACTGCATATGACATGACATATGCATGAAGGCCGTTCAATAAGTCTTGAATTTGGCTGTGTATTCATGGGATAGATTTCCTGACTCCTTTGCTTGACTGCTTTGCTGTGCTCTCATGGAGGTTTTCTGAAGGATCGATAGCCTCTATCCCTCTTGGAGGCTTAGTTGCAGGTGCTCCACTTTGCTTCCCAGGAGATGAGTTCTGCTTCCTAATTGTTTATAAATTACTGCAGAGACTGCAACTATTGAGTGTGCAACATGTACATCCTGTCTGATCATTTCTGTACATGCACACAAACATGCATACTACAGTAATTTTGCATGCATTTACACTGTGGTAAAATAATGGAAACACCAAATAATATTTGACACTTCTGAGTAATTTGGCAGCCATTTGCCTTTGAAACAGCCTCCTTTTTGGAATGCTTAAGATTTACAGTGTCTAATCAGAAATTGGAGAAGTCTTTAGGAAGGAAATTCTCTAGTTCTTTGAAAGATGAAGGGTTGGATATCCACTCTGTACTCAACATTTCAGTGCTTCCTATAAAAGCTCAATGATTCTTCGATCTGGTGATTGAGTCGACCATGCAAATTGTTTGATTTCCTCTGTTCATTTACCACTGTTGATTAATTGAGTGGTGTGGGAGGAGGACTTATCATCTTAAAATATAGAAAGATTCGCAGAAAATAATGTTTGTACCACAGGTTTGATCATGTTGATTAAAATAGCATTGTATTAGTTGCTGTTTTTCTACCATGTAGAGTAATAATTGACTTCCTTTGACTTTTTCCTAAGCATGCACCCATCTAGTTCTAGAAAAAAAACTCATCAGACCATATTACTTTCTTTCACTGCTGAGATGTCTAGCATTTCTGCTCTTTTACACCGGGTTAGTTTTAAGTGGCTTCCAGTGCTATCCCTTACATAACTATGAGCAAGTACCTTGCCATTGAGGTGTAGGTGCAGTTCTGTGGTCATTTTTGATGCCATTATTTTGTGGCTTTTAGCAATGATCCAGTTGAGAGTACGTCTATCCTTGGCGGCAAGCATTGAATCATAACCACTGTTACTTTTCCCTGATGCAGTTTCTCTTTGTTTGTTGTTTTCCGTCATGACTTTTGTCACTGCTCACCTTGACACATTAAATCATTTTTCTGTTTTCTTTCTGTGACTCGCGTTCAATGACTAATGCACTTATTGCTGACGAATTCAGTCAGCAGCTATTTGACCTCTTTCAAAATCTATTTGATCTCTCACCTTAAAAATGGGGTAATAAAGCATTTATCTTAAAATGGCATTAATATGAAACACAGGTAAAAACTCTTTTTTCCCTTTTAAAAATTCCTCAACTTAAACAAGTCCTTTTTCATGTGGTGTTTAAATTATTTTGTCAACACGTCTATATATTTACATACGTATGAAGTTGCATGTGTGTGTAGGTGTTGCCAAGATACATAACTGGAAGTAAAAAGAGGAGGCATGTCTTGAGGAAGTAGTCTATTTTATGTTTCATTTGCACCAGTTGCATTTTCAATTTTTAGCTAGTGGTGAATCAAAATGTTGTGATTAAAGTGGAGAAAGGAGTAAAACAGGAGATGAAATCACTCATACACATACACATACACATAAGAAACACACACACACACAACACACACGCACATAAAAAAGCATAGACAGGAGGGTCCCTGGAATTTGCATAAATATGTCAGTGAGAGCGTTCCTGTTTGTGTGTGTCTGTAGAATGGATGGATCTTACTTCTGTCACCGTAGTTCATCAGTGTGAAGGTCAAAAACAGGAATAACTAACTGACAGTTTACAACATTTCTCAATCAGGTCAGTGCTTTTAGATCAGTAGTCTTTACCAGCATAGCCCAAACCAGCATATCACTAGTCAAGTGGTATTAAACAGTAAAGCAGCCACTGGCCTGTGTGATGTGATAAAGAAGGAAAGTAAGTGTTGCTCTGATTCTGTTTCAGGTGAGCTGGGTGGGCTCTTGGAGTTGGAGACTCTGTATCAGGGAGTGGAGCAGAACCTGAATCAGAGCAGGCGGGCCAGACGCCAGGCTGTGGACCGGGCCTACAACATTGAGGTTCTGCTGGGAGTGGACGACTCTGTGGTCCAGTTCCATGGCAAGGAGCATGTTCAGAAGTACCTCCTCACCCTCATGAACATCGTAAGTCTCTCAGGGAGCTAGGTGGCACTTCTACATCATCATCATCATCATCAGCGGTCACTCGGGTCCGACTGTCCTCCATTACAAGTTCTTGTGTGTCTTCAGGTGGGTGTGGAGGCCTATCCTGGAGCCATGTATTTTTGTGCAGTGTGGGCATGGGTGGATGATCCTAGAAGTGGTTGTGGTTGTTGGGGCATTACTGGAGCCCTGTGGAAGCCCTTTTCTCCTTGCTCGGTCCCATTATAAGTCATGCCTCTCCATCTGTTCCTGTCCAGAGCCATCTCTTCCCAGTTTTCCAGATTAAAGTGAAATTCTTTTAGACTAGTTTTGATATCATTTTTATATCGCTTTTTCTGTCCCCTTGGGAGCACTGCCCATCCCCTAGTTGCCCATATAGCACTTGTTTTGGCAGGGGGGTGTCAGACATGCGGATTGCATGTCCTGTCCACCGCAGTTGGTGGCGGGTGATGGTGATGACTATGCTAGGGATGTTGGACGCTGACGTTTGTCTCTCCAGTTAATCCTGGGGACTTTTCAGAGGCATCTTTGGTGGTATTGCTCTAGGGCTTTGATGTATCTGCTGTATGTTGTCCAGCATTCAGCCCCATAGAGCAAGGAAGGCAGAACTAGAGCCTGATAGACTAGCACTTTGGTCCTGCAGGTCTTGATTTTCAAAGACCGTTTTCCAAAGCCTTGCAAAGGCTCCACTAGCACAACCATTGCAGTTTTTCCTGCACATTTGTTAGCTGTATGAAGTTTGGAATGTATTTGCAAAATCAATTACCTGAATCACACATTAATCACTGAAACTATTAGTAATTTGTGTTGGTTTCTGTTATAAGAGCAGTTGGTTGTGCAAGTATTACGTATGAGTAGATAAAGATGCTACAGGAAACCACAACGATCTCTGTTAAATAAATTACAATATACAAGATATATTCTTTTTTATATTCACTGCATACTAGTAAGTTATGTCAAGCTTGATGTTTAAATTCAAGTTACAGTACTATATATTTGCATCGAGCAAACTAAGTAACACAACAAATTCTGAACACATTGGAGTGATAATTACATTTTTTTTGTCCATTAAATTTTCAGCTTGGTTATTGAACCAAACTGGGATTTTTGAAATATGACTCTTTCATGGAAAGCTTGACTGTCTTAATCACAATGGCAAGCAGAGCTGGAAGGTTAATCTTAATGCAGGGTAGACATAGCTATCAGAAATGTAACCACGTTTGTGCTTCTGTGTGTACAGTGTTGGTATCACTGGAATTACAAGAACACGAGTTCACTTTGTGTTCTTTCAGTGGGTGTATTACACATCTGCTCTGTTGCAAATAATATCAGGCATTGGTGTTTAGGCCATTCATCAAGTTTGAAAGCAATTGACATGAATTGTTGGGCATAAAATGAGTTTGGTAGACTAAATGTATGCTATGGCATATTTTGTTGTACTGAGAACAAACTGCTTCAAAATTTGAACTGCAGAGATTGATAGCTGTTCTGCACTACAGAAGCCACACCCACTGGATGATAATCAACAGACCAATGACTACATAATATGGGGAAACTGTACTCACAGGACAACATATCATAAACGCCACACGTTGCTGTCACTGTGGGCTTGGAAACATCCTGCTTAAGTTTTATCCACAAAGTTTTAATTATAGTACAAGGTAACTACTCGTGATTGGCAATCTAAAACTCACCTAATGCTTCACCCCCTGTTAGAGTTGTATATTTACGTCACATGTATAGTCAGTTTGTTCTTTGAGTTCATTTTTAGGGACCTGGTTTGATGACTGGAGAGGTTATTAACAGAACCTCTGGCTTGAGTTTGAGGTCTGTTTGCAGACTACAGTTTTCCTCTGCCATGTGAAACCATGTGACCAGAACCAAAGGAACGTGATGGCCAGCTGATTGGCTAAATTAGAAATTAAATTAAATTAAATTAAAAATATCAAAAAGTAACATATTTAAATCTGTGAGGCTGCAGGCACATCTCTAATCTCAGTAGATTAAACCTGCACCACGATTGGCCAGGGGCAGCGATGACCTTGACTAAGACACAAGGCCCAAGCCAGACAAGCCAAGACACTAAACACCTTCACAAAACACTATCCATGAGCCACTTTTGGGAGGTTTACTCTGTATCATTCTTGTTTTACACTGTAAATCACCTACTTGTTTTTATCCCTTTCAAATATTGGGAAACCAGTGATGCAGGATTCAAGTCACCGTGTTGAACAACCTGCTTTAATCCACAGAGAGGGGGAAGAGAATTTTTAAAAAAGTGCATTCAGAATAAATTACTGGAATCCAGATAAATAGAAATAAATAAATAAAACCCTCCCACGCCCTCGTTCCCGTGGCTTTCTTCTTGAAAGTTTGCTTTGCGCACGTTATAGTAAAGTCTCACCCGGTAAAGGAGAAGGAGACAGAGAGAGACTTGCTGAAAGCCGCATCTACTGTGCATTCAAATGGAATGTATCTCAATCCGCTGCTCATTCTTTTGGGCCATGTTTTTACCCGCTCCATCTTCAAGGCATTCCTGTTTGACATTCACCGCATTGTTTCCCACTGAAGGTAAACCCTCCCAAAGTGTCTCACAGATGAAAATGAAGGGGCTGTCATGATAAATAATTTGACTTTTTAGGAGTTGTGCGTCTGACACTCAGCCTCAATGCAGTGCTACAATCCCCCAAGAGCTGAAGAGACAATGCCTTCAGGTGATCACGTTCATAGGTGCAGCCCCAAGAGCCATCACCAAACTTCGTGAAGTCAGAATTCCATTAACTAGAAGTGTGTCAGGTCATTCAATGATGTCACATCCCTCAGACAATAAGATGCAGCCTTCATGTCTGGGAAAGACCCAGGGGAGCGCTGAGTGTGGCAGAACCCATGTCACATGCGAGAGAGGGCATGATAATTGCCTGACTGCATTTGACCTTTGGAATGATAGCACTATATGTGTGCTCTGAGACTTTTGAGTGTATGTTAAGAGAACAATATAACTGCAAATACTATATTATGATGTTTTAAATAGACACTGCATTTTACTGAAGTTAAGATGAACCTCATATACTTCAGTTGTGGAAATAATAGGGCCTGCCTGATTCACTGGTGATTTTAAATTAAATTTTTAAAAACTGGATTTTCAGTTAAGTCGTGTTGTGCCATCAAATGTCTGATATTGAAGGACTGGCTATTGTTATAACCCTGGACATGCTGCCAAACATTGGTGTAGAAGATAAAGGTTGGCATTGAAGATAAAAGCATAAGATGCAGCATTATAAGGAGCAAACAAAAAACAATTGCAATGATGCAGATGGAAGTGGTATATTTTATTTATTTTAATGTATCTTTTAATACATATTTTTTTAATCAATTAATTTTTAAATGTGCTTTTGCAGTGTATTGACTGTATTCAGGGGTAAAATTATATCAATTAACAAAGTTCTTTTCTAAGTATGGCAGGACCACACCATGAGGTTAAATATAATTGTAATCAATTTTATTTTAAAAGTAACTTTCCCTCTCCGGATAATGACATTATGCATGCACTGATAATTACAACTGCTAATTTTTTTTACACTGTTATGCCATAATCTAGACACATTAAGTTATTTTCATGCCCTTCTCATCAGAGGTGTAAATGTTGCAACAAACTAGAAAAATAATATGCTTGCTCCCACCAGAGGAAATATGATCTCTATACTGTATGTTGGACCCACCTACGCACTATTTAGTTGGCTGATGTTACTGGGGAATGGTACGTATTTGACAGCTCCTGTCTCAAGCCTGTGTTTCAGCCAGGCACATCAGGTCATATTTCAGAGTTATTTGTTATGCACTTGTCTTTTGGGTCGAACGATAAAATCTATGCGGATATATGCCACACTGCACAGAACTACACTTCCAAGACAGGAAAAAAAACTCCAAAGTGGATTTCATTGCAAAATGACAAGGACTCTAATGGTTATATTGAGACACAGTATGCATACATTATAATTAATATAGACCAAATCCTTATGGACCCTACAATTGTTATTTATATGCTGTTGTTGCTGCACATTTGATTGAGATGCTGAAAAAATAATTACGCAGTGCGCAGTGTGTTGGAGTGCAAAGGGGTTACAGTATGAACCAGAGAGATAAATAACAATAATAACTTGTTGGTTCAAGACGAGCAGTGTTCTGTGTTCAATACCCTTGGTTAAGCCGTAAGGGAATACCGCAGATCTGTTTTTGAAGAAACAGAACAATATCTTTTTCATCCCTCCATGTCTGAGTCTTTCCTTGTTGTCAGACCTGTTAAAAAAAAGAAATCACAGACAATCAATGCTGTCACGGTGTTATATTTTTGCTTCTCACATTTATTTGTACTCCAACAGTGGGGCCCAGAGCTGGCACAGTCTCCTGCTGGGAGTTGGGAGTGCCGCTCTGCTGTGCCACTGTGCTGTACCGCTGCGCTGTACCTCTAGGGGTCACTGTGGGGTCGTTCCGGGCAGTGTGTGGGCAGCAGGGGGTGGCAACGCTGTCTGTCCGCGGGACATCAAAGAAACACAGAGAAAGAGTTTAATCCCATCTGTGAGGTTCAGCTTCTGTGCATCCCTGTGTGTGTGTGTGTGTGTGTGTGTGTGTGTGTGTGTGTGTGTGTGTGTGTGTGTGTGTGTGTGTGTGTGTGTGTGTGTGTGTTTTTGTGGCAGTAAGAGAGACAAACAGGGATTGAGAAAGAGAGACATTGAAAAAGGGGGTAGGAAGAGTGTGTTAAACTGTAATCATCCAGAGAGATGATTACTCTAGGGAGTCTCGAGGAAGATCTCCCACAGTGTGTCAACTGTGTATTGCACTGTTTTTGTTTAAATGTATTTTCGTATGCTGTGGAAATATTTAAAAATATATCACCTTAACATTTTTAATTTAAATTTCAGGTAAAGACTAGCGAGAGAGAGAGTAAGAGACACTGTCTGGGGTGTGTTCTTACTATTCCTAAATTGTTTTACATTCAAGCACCTGTCAGTGTATTTTAGTCTTCAGCTGTTGCTCTGTGTCATCAAACAGGACAAGGGGGCAGCCAGAGCTCTGCCACAGAAGAAATATGCAAAATCATATTGATTGTACCCATAAATGTGTCAATGGGAAGCAATGAGGATCGATGGCCTGACCAGATCCATTTTCCCCCGCCTCAGCCTCCACCCACCCATCCCGCACTCTAACCCCCATCTCAGGGCCCCCAGATTCCGCTGAATGATCAAGGACAGTAGGACAACACAGATAATCTTGCTCTGTTTTTGGGTTCCCACCGCTGCTTCCTGACAGCCTGAAAACTGATAACACAGTCCAACCATATGTTTGTACAACCTGTTATTCACTCTGAGCTTGCTCAACTCTATCCTGGTACCATTGTGGGAGTAACATGGTTGTTCTACAGAAAATCAAATCCAGGTGAAGTGTCCAATTGAATTTAAATGGCTTCAGCCATATAAGAGCCATTCACCTGTGTGTGCTTGTTATCTCCAAATAAAATACTTTTTCAAAGGGCTTATTAAAAAAATATCAGGTTGTAATAAATTCTCTGTTAAATTTGAAAATCGCTCTCACTGTATGTGAATGGTTTACCAATTACAGATCACCTTCAGACATATACCATTTGTATTCCCATGTTCCAACTCCCTGAAGGTAAGATTATTTCAAATGCACTGCTCAATGTCCTTTCATTTTACCCCTCAGCCCTTTCACATGCTGTAAAGCACCTGTGCATTCATTACTCCCTTCTACAGCAAAGTCAGCACACAATAACAGAAGGAAGCATGTTGGAGACCAGTCTGTTACTTGTGTCTTCTAATAAATTGATCACTGTCCCTTTTACAGAAGATAGAACTTCAGACTCATAGACCAGATTGTACAGTAATTATGTAATCATTTATCCTTAAAATCCTTGTTAGGAGATTAAATGTCAGACAGGTAATAATAGCTTAAATGTCAGGTGAAAATGGCAGCGATCTGTAACCAGACACTGTACAAGCATAGGTCATGTCTATATCCTATTATTTTAGTATGGCTTTTCTATATGTATATATATATATATATATATATATATATATATATATATATATATATATATATATGTGTGTGTGTGTGTGTGTGTGTGTGTGTGTGTGTGTGTGTGTGTGTGTGTGTGTGTGCAGGCTTTAGTGTACATGTGCATGTACGTGTGTGTGTGTGTGTGTGTGTGTTTGTGTGTGTGCAGGCTTTAGTGTACATGTGCATGTACATGTGTGTGTGTGTGTGTGTGTGTGTGTGTGTGCAGGCTTTAGTGTACGTGTGCATGTACGTGTGTGTGTGTGTGTGTGTGCGTGTGTGCAGGCTTTAGTGTACATGTGCATGTACATGTGTGTGTGTGTTTATTTTTTTTATTAATATATATTTTTGCACATTTACAGATGTGCAGTTGTTCGTGTATGCGGTCACATATGTGTGTACCGAATGTGTGTGCATGTGTACATACTGTATGTGCATGAGTGTATATATGTGTGTTAGGAAAAAAATTCTGTCTCTAATGATCTGGTACCAGACTTAACCCAGCAACAACCTCTAACCTGCTGCCTCTCTCTCACTCTCCCTTCTTGTGCTCTTTTTTACACCTCAGCTTTCCACTTAGTCTGTTCTCTTTCTCCCCCTCCCTCCACCTTTCTCTCTCTGTCTTTGCCACAGTGCAGGACCTTGCTGCATTATTAATCTGATATTAATGATTTTCTGACTCTCTGACCTCTAGGCTTCCATTAGTTACCTGTCGGCTGAAATCTAACTAATGAAACCTAGACAGAGCCCACAGAAGGCCAGAGATGGGGGGCAGCACTAATGAGAGGTACACTGCTGGAGTCATTAACACAGGCATAGAGGGAGAGAGAGAGAGGGTGTGAAAGCCAAAGACTGATGGGGGGATGGAAAGAGACAGTGGCAGAAGGGAAGAGGAAGGGAAATTAGAATGAGACTGAGAGAGGGAAGGGAAGAGAAGAGAAGAGATGGAAAATGTGGGAATTGCTTGAAATGAAAAGAAGTACCGTGCACCGAATAGTATCAAGCATTGCCAAAGGGATGTGGTCCACGAAGATGGTTTTTAAAACCCCATGATGTGAGGCTAAAAGGCTGATCTAGAGGGCAGCACAGTCCATTTAGTGCTCATTAAAGTCCAGATTGCTGGTCTCAGGGTCACAAGGAGGTCAATTGTGACTTAATTGGCCCTGGTTGTCACCTAGGTAACTGACTCCTGGACACAGCAGGAGCTGACCCATTTGGATGGTGGAACTCCTCAGCTCAGGTTTCCAGTGGTCACATGGTACTCTCCAAACTGTTGGGAAGAGAGATTGATCATTGATGAAGGGTCTGGTAGTCTGAGGACATTGTGACTTGAATTCTTAGAAAATCCAGTGGTGCAAATGGGTGTTTTCATCTCCTCTGTTGAATGTTAATGTCCCGTTTGGGATGGCATGGTGAATTCTGGTCTAATTTCAGAGATATCCAGCATGTCTGAAGGCAGCCTTTGGGATATGCTGTAATTGGCCACTCTTAAATGGCTTAAAGCTCTTCAGGTGAAAAGCAAGAAGTCAGGATGGTCCTGGTTCACATGAGTGGAGCTTCACTCCACCTGGGCTCCCTCCTCCAGCACAGGGCTGACCTTTGAAAACAAAAGGAGGAGACAGAGAGGGCAAAAGAGAGGTAGACCCAATAAGAGAGACACAGAAAGAGAGAACATGAGTGATGTAAGGCCATCCCCAATTTTTTTGGACAGTTTATATAAAAATAGAGAAGGAAAGGTGCAGACAGACTGAGATGGATGGGAAACAGAGACAGATGTATAGCAAGGTCACACACAGTATATCCCAACCCAGTCTTGAGAGGACATTTGGGGAGAAACAGGGCTGTCAGTCACTAGGGAGTAAACACACAGAAAGACAGGCGGGGTCAAGCACAGTACCATCACTCAGGAGGGAGCAGTACAGATGGAGGTGTCTCCACAGTGTGCCCCCCAGCCCCTCCCACTGAAGTTTGGAGGTTGCCTAGCAACCGGTGGCAGCTCCGAACTAAAAATGAAAATAGAAAAAAATCTGCTGCCAGGGAAGGATGAGTACAGTTTTCCCCACTCTCCCCACTCCCTCCCCTTTCCATCTCTCCTTCTGTCTATCTAGATCCCTGTCGTTCCCTTAGTCTGTTTCTCTCTCATACTGTCTCTCTCTCTCTGTGGTCTCTCATCCAGTGACACTCCACCCAAATGTGCTGTCTGTCTGTCAGAATATCGTCATTGGCGTCTGTGTTTACATCACCCCACCTCATTAACTGGCTCACACCGACATTGAGGACACCCTGTCTGAACTTCTGTACCAATTTGTCCGCTTCTGTCTTGCCACTTAACTCGATTTCTTCAAGTGTGTTTTTTTAAGTTCCCACAGTGCACTAGGGACAGTGCTGAGCAGTTAAATTAGTAGCAAGGCTCCAGCTGCAGCAAAGGGTGAGAAATTAGAACCCGAGTAAACAGCAGTTTAAGAAGAACTGGTAGCACTTTACAGAACTGACTGAGAATGAAAAACTGAGCCATGGATGCCATTGAAGCCATATTCACATTGCAAGTGGACTGCAAGAGAGAAATAGCCTGTGATCCTGCTCCTATAGTACAGCTGATGTGGGGAAGATGCCTTGTTACAAGGAAGCAGTTATTATATGGGTAATGTAACCAGGGGTTTGGGCACTTGGCATGAATGGGGGAATAATGCTATGTTAAATCTGAGAGACTATGACATATCCAAGTATTGGTGAAAAAAATAGGAGAAAGGACCATTGCTCACAGGTAGTGGTCTTTCTTAATCCAATTTTAATCATGATGGAGATGACCAAGCGTTGAAGAAGGCTGCTAGTGAGGAAGTCGGGAAAACTGGTGAGCAGGAAGTTGTACAAAGGGTAGACGAGGAAATGGGTGAGAGAGAAAGATGAGTGTTGAAATAAAATACAAAAACTTCTTATTTTCTTACCTGGATTCCTTTACTTGATTCCTTCTTAAAAACATTTTTTTTTCAACTGTAGACAGTTTTAGTCACCATAACAAAAATAAATCACACTGGATATGTTACATGTTACAACTATGTTATGACAGTTGTGTTTGTGCATTTTTAGAAGACAGTGTTTTATCACACCACCCCTCAAACACATGTATGTTTTCCAATGTGGTTTGAACTTGACTATAATTATATATCTTACTTAGTGGCACTTAGTAACAATTTGTTACAAAAATTTAATGTTCACCACATTTATTTAACAATTGATTCTTTTATCTGCTTATTGTCATTATTTTCTGCCTATATTAGATATGTTTTGCATGTTATTACTTTCATGTGTTGCAATTTGTGGTCTTAAGTCATTTTAACATTTCGAAAATGTATTGTTCCCTCATGCCTTCCTCATGCCTTCCTCATGCCTTCCTTTCAGACACATATGCACTGACTTTCCTGCAGTCCTTTTGTTGACTTGTTTGAAGCAATGTGAATGAGAATAGTGTCTGTATTTAAAACCCAAGCATTTCCCAAGCATCCAGCTCCAGAGTCATGAGAAAAGAAGTATTCAAGCATAGCCATGCACTTTAGGAAACAAGGTGAACATCAAGAGGTTTTCTGAAGTCATTAACCACCCTCTCAAATAGTGCATATGTAGAGAAGTTACACAAACCATTATCTACTGCATTTATGTTTAAAGGTTTTAATTTGCCAGATTTTTAAGTTATAGTCTTGGAAAAGAGTTTTCTAAACTTAAAAATTCAGTCCTTCCACTTTCCAGGGTCCCAGTTCCCACAACTTCAATCGAGCACATAGACAGGCCGGTGGCCCTCCAGCAAAGGCACATATCCCAGAGTGCTTTGCACATTAATTTAGGAGAACAGCTGAATACACCTAAGCAGCAACTTTAGATTCTTTTTCAGCATTACGTTTGATTGAACAGGAAATTGAAAATACCAAGTGAAATATACCTTATGCATGCCTGTGTATGAATATATGTCAAAATATTCAGTGAGTTATATACTTACTTATATGAAAGATGGATAGTTTGACAGTAATTGTCCCCAACTCTTCTGACGACTCATCAAAGTACCAAGCTTGATGTTTTAGCTTGACATCTTGTCTATATGGCATGTCTGTCTGCTGGTTGTTATCGGTGACGTGTCCGTCATTCGTGGTACCAGGCATCTCTCTGGGCGACAGCTGCATGCTGTTTGGAGCCACAGCCTTGTTCTTTGGTCCCTCCTCTCTCCACTCCTGTTCTCATGCTGCCTGGATGTCTAATCATGAACCCAAAGTGCATCTGTGGGGCATTGATCAGTGCAGTTGGCAACTCTTTCCTTCCCAAGCCAAGAGACACCAGAACACATGGGTGCAGTAATTGCGAAATAATTGGATACTGTAAAGGCAGTCTTATAAAAACATAGACTGTGTCGTTCTAGTGCTGAGGATAAACCTTTGCTGAGCAGATGGTGTTATCTGGGATGACTTATATAGCTCACAAATCATCAATTTGTATAGCTGGATAAATGCTGAAGCTTCTCAGGAGTGTCCTTATAATTTGAGCCTGAAATCTTGTTTTTTTTTTTCCCAGAACGCCTCTCCACATTGCTGTCCTGTGTACATCATAGCTAAGTAGCATGATAGACATATCTTATAGGGTACTACCTCACTGTCAAACATGTATAACTCTTCAGGTAAAATTTTGTTCTGAGAATGTATTATATTTCTGGTATTTCTTAAGTACAGAGAAGGCCCAAGTGGTTATGGAGTAGTTAGTATAGTCTGATTACTAGAGGCAGTAGGAGATCTGTTGTGTTTTCTTGACCATCCCGTCCATGCTTCTCTGCAGGTGAATGAGATTTACCATGATCAGTCGCTGGGGGCCCGGATCAACGTGGTGCTGGTGCGAATCATCATGTTGGGCTATGGGAAGGTGAGTTGGATCGGATCCTGAACAGTGGACCCCCAGCCTGCTTTCACAGAGCCTGCTCAATCTGAATTGAGTAGTAATCTGGCTCTGCTCACAGTATTTTTTATAAGGATTTTGAATCTTATGGGAGAAATGCAGTTATTAAAGAAGCAATCCGTTCATGTTTTGTATTGTCTTCAACTGGCAGATGGAAGCTTTAGTGTAATCTTATTTAACATTCTAGTAACAGGAGAGAGAGAGGCTTCACGAAACCCACTGCTACCATGTGCTGTCAGATGCTGCGTGTCCTGAACCTATCAAAAGGCTTTGCTCTTATCAGCAAACCCCGAAATTGTTGAAATCCGTGAGTCCCATTTAAAAAATGGTAGTTCCGTCCATACTGGGATTCCTGAAGCCTTATTCTTTTTGTTCAGACAGGCATCAAATTATTAAAGTAGTATTCTGTGAAAATGGGCTTTATTATGGAATATCCTTAAACAAGATATTTCAGACCTGACTGTATGTTCTGCACTGAGAACACACACATTCAGACAGTGAGTTTACCCTCATACCCTAGCCACACACACACAACCAACTCACACACTTACTTACCAAGGCCTGAGGCTTGTTGTTCCACTGGACTGAACGAAAAGGGAACTAAAAGCATCGTGATCCCAGGGGAGTGTTTTCAAAGTCGCACGCCTTTACAGTTCAGTGCCAAAGCACACAGAGATTCGATGTTACGCAATCAGCTTTTCCCAGGCGAGCAGACAGAGCAGAGCATTTTGGGAAATCTTGAGGAAGACAAACAATTAAAGATGGCTATCCATTCATTCACAAACAGTTCTGTAATTTCTTTAAAAACATAAAACAAAGCCTTGATTATTTTGCCTGTTTAGCTCAATACTGAAAGGATAACAGCAAATCGTAGACCTGCTTCCTATGTTCCCACAATTACCAATGCTTATATTGCCATTATTATCACTGCAGGTGCTATCAGCAGTGATCCATGAAAGTTAATATAGTTCAAATAATATTTCTTTTTTGAAACTTTTTCTCCTGTGGCTATGGTTTGCCAAAGTGGTCCCTGTCTACAAGGGAGACACTGATGGCTCTGTGGAGTGAAGCAGTCGGACATTGGTGGCGGAGGATTGCGGGTAACATTGACATGCCCTGACACCTGGCATACTCCAGATTAAACTGAATAAAATAGGGAGCATCCTCCCTGGGGCCCCTGGTGCCTCCCATCCCAAGGCCTCTCCCTCACTCCATTCCGCATGCAGCCCTGCGCACCGCTGTCCATCATCCACAATTACCGTGACAACGGCACCCGGCACCAGCGGCCTGCTGATTAGCATTGTGACCCTGAACACCTTTTACATCATTTTTACATCAGAGAGCTCCGGTGCATCTGTTCCCTGACATGCCCTGGACTCTCTGCCCCATCTTCATTATAGAAACAGCAGGAGCAAGCAAGCTGCTTCTCACAGCAGTGACCATTGAGTCTTTGTATGTGTCTGTGGGCATTTGTGTATGCAGATGTGTGTGTTTTTGAAAAAGGGAGAAACAATGACTGACAACAAGTGAGAGTATAAGTATGGATGTATCTGAGAGCAGGGAGGCAAGAATTGCTTTTTGTAACTGCTAGGCTACCACCTACTGGTAGGATTGCAGAAGTGCAGGCATGATTTGTTTTTGAATATTTCTCAGCTGAGCAGTGCTGATAAGAGAGAATTCTGGGACAAACATCTGGAATACATCCCTTCTTATGAAGGCTCTCCTCTCCCCTTCTCAGCCAATGCAAACATAGTTTTTTTTTCTTTTGTTGTCTTTTGTGCCTTTATACTTACCCATCATAGCTGGAAATACAAATTATGTGTGATTTATATCTTTGGATTTTGAGCAAGAATTTCCACACTCCTATTCCCACAAAGAACATTGAGTTAAAGACTATCACCTGTTGCTGTCTGCAGTTATGTGACGAATATAGTTTCAGTTATTCATTTATTAAGCAGGTTATTTTACTTTATTGAAATCCCACCATCCTTACCGATTGCTGTTTACCACGTTGTCCTGTTTCAAAAAGAGCTTTATCATCTATTTTATTATAAATCAGACAATATATGAGAGACTCCAACATGATTAGTCTATCTCTCATACATTTTTGCACTACTAAAACATAATATCTAAGACATTATGATGGAGCAAAACATGCAAAAGGTAATAGGGAAGCTACAGTTAGATGAATTGTGGACGATAATATAAAAACGTACTATAGACAGCAATGCACATATCTTCCATCTCCTCATGATACAAGCACATATTTCATCACTGGCAGTGTTCAGCACAGCTGGACGCATGCTTGTGCATTTACGTAATAGGTTATGATAGCTCTTCATATTTATTTTTATGTCAGTTATATACCATATCATCTTATCAATCAAATCTCTAATAAATCACTGCATTGTGTCTCTTGCAAAATTGGCTGTAGTGATGTGCATGGAAATATTACAATAAAATATATAAACCCTCTGCCAATATAACCCCTGCTGCTTTAAAAACAATTCGCTCACTATCTACTGACAATGACAAAGTAGAGCGGTAATTTGCTGAGTTTACTGCTATTTACTGTTAGACAATTGCATGAAAATTGCTTTGCTTTGCTTCCTCAATTTACTCTTAAGTTTGTCCATGCTGAGTGCAGTGGGTTCCCGTGCAACTAATCATTGTTAAATTCTGAACTTGAAATATACCTTACCAGGTTCATTTGTTCTCTTATTTCATCCCATTAAAGAGTGAAACCCATCAATAACATGCTCTGAGTGAAAAAGTGAAGAGCTGACTGCATTTAAATTCACTCATAAACAGCTTCCCCTCACATACAATGCATACTGCCACATTACTGAGCTTACTCTCCCTGAAGATCGGTCTTCCCAAGTAATTGTGTGCACTCAAAGGATCCCATATCATGTGGGTACAGTACCTGCCATGTACACATCAGTGAGCTCAGTGTATTAAAATAAATATGCCATTATTACAATAATTAATTGTTGTGCCGCTGTTGCATACATTTATTTATAATATTCTGCAAGAAAAAGCATAGTGAAACTGAAGAGCCATTTCACACCATTGAAGCAGGTAATGAGTCACTTGCATGATGTGCAATGTAATATCATCAAACATTTATATTTGTTCTGACTGTTTCCTTTTTGAATGCTGGTTGGTTTGGATACAAAGTAGTTTGGTATCAGTTCTAATGTTTCAGAGTAGTAGTTAATCAGACACATTACATCATACTGAAAAACCCTGAGCCAGAATGGGAAAGTGTAGAGCAGTGATCTTCATTCCAGGCTCTGAAGAGCCACAGAAAGTGCTGTGTATTTTTATAGCGAAAATTCCACAGCAAGTTCAGAACCAAGAATTCAGATGAGGGGGGTTAGCTGTGTAATCCAATGTTTTAATTGTTCATTTAGTGCTGAGTAACAATAAAGACCAGCACACCCTGATGCTCTCTAGGACCAGGAGTGAGGACCACTGGTTAGAGCCTTAACTTCATTATTAAATGTAGTTTCAGAACTTTTGTACTCACTTAAGAAAAGCACATTGAAAAATTAAAAATCTCATTGCCTGCATGATGGTCAACAGTTGTTTGTAATGTTACAAGTGTGAAACCTCTTAAAAAATTGAAATACTACAAATGTGAATATACAGTGGTTATATATGTTTTCTTTAACTTAGAGCCCTGGTCAGACAGTATGCAGCTTTAACTCCAGCTCTACAGAGCTGTATTTCATTGTCAGACTATATGAAGTGGTCAAATTTTTGAAGTGGACACATTTTTGTTCCAGTCAGCCAGCAGGAAAATGTCACCAAAACTCTAAACCACACCACTGGTCATGTTCATCATGCAAATAACAGTCTAAGCACTGTTGTATTTTCCCTCAGGTTCATACAGGCTGTCTGTCTGGTTTCCTTGTCACATCATATTAACTGCTACTGGTTCAGTACAATGGATCTGAGACTTAGGGAAGCAGGCGAGGTCTGTCAGATGTGGCCAGAGAGCATTATTGCAACCAGACTATGCTGTTCTAGTTTGTGCTACACATTGTACCCCTTGTCAGAGGAAAGCTGCTGAGGTAGCAGACAAATGCTAATGGCAAGGCATGTGTGCCTGCAGTGTCTCTGACTGAAAAGATCTGTGATATGAGGTTAATCCCAGTCATTGTTGTGACATTGATAATTACTCTCATTTAATGTGTTGAATTAATTTAAGGGAGAAAAAACCTTGAGGTAGATAGGGCTAGGAAGAAAGCAATGTTTATCCACACAGCACAGTGCTACACCTTACATTCAGTGTAGCTCCATAATAAAATGTATGGCCCAATGTAATGTAAACGTGCATCTGATTTTAAACTCATTTTAAACATGAAAAATGTGGATGTACGAAAAACACAGCTTGACTGTCTACATTATACCCAGCTACTATGGTGCATGCATTTTGTCTTAATTTTTATGATAAAACTGGAATACTAAACTACAAAAATTTGAATAAATATTGATGTAATACTTAAATATTTGTGGTATTTTGATATGACATTCCATTGTTTTCCACATACAAAATTCCACATTATATTCCCAGCTGTGACAGCCTGCCTCAGGGTATATTTATAGGGTTCTGTGGGAACAAAACTCAGTTGGAATGGTAACTGTAATGAGAGTAACACTGACGCTATTTTTCTTCCCTGGTCATATGGGTTTGTCCGTAATAAAGCTTTAGCTTAGATGACTCTTCTTTCTTTTTGGTTTTTGGTCTCTGAGCCACTGTACCAAAGGCAATGCACAATAAAGGTTTATTGCTCCTTTTCTTGCTGTCTCACACATCTTCTCTCCCTTTCATTTTCCTTTATTTATTTTACCCTTTTTTTGTCTGTCTCTCTTTCGCCCTCTCCATCTGTTATGGTCTCTCTCTCTCTCTCTCTCTCTCTCTCTCTCTCTCTCTCTCTCTCTCTCTCTCTCACTTTCTCCTCTTCTGTGTTCCTTTCTTCTTTACCTCTCCCTAACCCTCTCACCTCTCTCCTATGCCGTCTTTCACCTTTTACCACTCTCTCTCTCTCTCCATCTGCCCTTTCCATTATTCCTTTCCTCTTATCTCTCCTTCTCATCCTCTCTTGCTCTACATACATCTCTCTGTCTGGACTGACTTTAACCCATCCTCCTCTTTTTCCCTCGATCTTTTCAGTCTATGAATCTGATAGAATTGGGAAACCCATCAATGAGTTTGGAGAATGTATGTCGCTGGGCCTATTCCCAGCAGAAGAAGGACACGGGAGATGCCGAGCACCATGACCATGCCATCTTCCTCACCCGCCAGGAGTTTGGTCCTACCGGCATGCAGGGTACACTCTGTGTGCGCGCATGCACAAATTCACACACATACACAAACACACACACTCAATACCTTCATAATTAGATGAATGCACTGTTTTCTCAGTAATGCTTGCATAACCACATGTAAACACAAATGTTCCACACTCATTCTCACATTCAGACAACTTGTCAGTTCAGATCCAGTGAGTCTTCATTCAACATGTTTTTGTTATATGCCTCTTCAAATGATGTCAAGTTGACATTTTCATCAAATTTGTTCAAAGAATGTAGTTTATCTCATATTTTAGTGTCTTTTATACTTTTTACCTAAGATTCCTGAATAATAGAAATTGTACATAATGCTTTATATGAGAAGTAACTCACTAAAAGATTGTCCACAATAAAAAAATCAGTAATGAAAATAGCCACTGGCACAGCCAGCATGGCCTCTGTCATATCTGTAAGGGAGAAGGGACATATGAGACGATAAGGGTGCTGCTGGATGTCAGTGTTAGTGTCATGTTTAAGTCTGAGTGAAAGCAGACGTTCTCAAACTGAGGGAAGAAATGTTTGAATGACGGCTCTATGTCTGTTTTTGTCTCGTTCCTTCCTATCACCCAGGTTACGCCCCGGTGACAGGTATGTGTCACCCAGTGCGGAGCTGCACTCTGAACCATGAGGACGGGTTCTCCTCAGCATTTGTGGTGGCTCATGAGACGGGACACGTGTGAGTGTCCATCTGTGTACCATATGCGCAAACACCCCCCGAGGAGACACTTTCAGATTATACATGCATAAATTAAACACAAATACACATACATAGACACATACACATATGCTCTCATACACTCTCACTTTTTATATGCAGTCATTTGATTTATACACACAATGCACACACATTTACTCATTACACACAAACACACACAGTCTGACATTATATGCGCATATATTAAACACATATACACATATACAGACATATACACATTGCACATGCTTATACACTTATTACATAATATGCATCCTCATATCATACACACATACATTGAACAAACACACCCACACACCCATCTATGCATTGATATATGCTTGTGTGTTCTTGTGTATTTGTTTTTATGTATGCTGCTCCTTTAGCCAGGCCCCCCTTGAAACAGAGATGTCTGTCTCAGTTTTTCTCCTGGACAAATAAAATAAAATATATGCATTTCGGGCTGGGCTAAAGGTGTGTCGCCCCCTGCAGGCTTGGTATGGAACACGATGGCCAGGGGAATCGCTGTGGAGACGAGGTGCACATGGGGAGCATTATGGCCCCATTAGTGCAAGCTGCCTTCCACCGTTTCCACTGGTCCCGCTGCAGCCAGCATGAATTAAGCCGCTACCTACAGTGAGTTCCCAACACTCCAACTATCAGTCACACCCTCCTCCCATGTTTCAACATCTCCACCCTCTTTCACTGACGACCTCTCCCCCCATCTCTCTAATCTCATTCTCTTTCATTAAGGCCCCCCCATGACTCTCTAACCCCACCCTCTTATGCTCATCTCATTTTTTTTTTCATGTTAAATACCTTACTCATGAACGCTACTGTAGAGAATAATGGCAACAGCAATAATCTATCTTGCACCTGTATTAATTGAAAGAAAGAATAGTTCAATAGAGCAGGACAGAAAATTTTAATAAGGCTGCTGCTTGTAAGAGTGCTGGCTGTGGCAGCTTTCCTTGGCTGACAGAGCAACAATCAGTTCAACCAAATGGAAATACGCATTTTAGGAGTTCTGTGCATCCCTCACTCTTTCTGTGCATTTGCTTGTTTGGGACAGTTTTGTAGCAAACATACTACTGAAGAAAAATGACTGTAAGACACTGTTGCTGTGCTGTTTTGGCTGTTGACTCCTTGGCATTAGTTTGATAATGCTCTTGCATTATTGCACCTTCAGATTGGTTGTGTTTGAATGACAAGGCATTTTGCTGCTTGGAGAGTTTACAGATGACTGACTCCTTGCTAATTATTTTGCCACCTAAAATATAAGACCTGAAGTATTTCCAGAGAGCGTTTTTTACCTGTGGTGGTGTTAGGATGTTGCTCATGGGACAAATCCTCTATTATTTTAGGTGATTAACAATGAGGCATCTGATAAAATGTACTTATAAATCCATATCCCTCCAGCAATGTCTGCACCTGTTCGCTGGTCTTTGTGATCAAATTAATTAGTGTGCTGCCAAGAGTGCTACAGGGCCTGTGATTTAGACAAGCAATTCCAATTTTGAATCCTCAGTTATATAATAGAGTTTTTTTTATATTTTCCATGTTTATAGAAAAACTTAACATTTCTAAAAAGACATTAGCACCAGCTGAAACAGTTCCAAATGCCATCCTATTCTCTTGTTTGTGTGCCTGCGAAAGTGACTGACAGGTCCGGAGGTGACTGATTGCTGTTGCTCCCTGCTCCTGCAGCTCCTATGACTGCCTCCGTGACGACCCCTTTGACCATGACTGGCCGTCACTGCCGCAGTTGCCTGGGATCCACTACTCCATGAATGAGCAGTGTCGCTTCGACTTTGGCGTTGGCTACATGATGTGCACTGCGGTGAGTGGAATTCCCCCCACCCTACCGTCCTTCAATCCCCCATCAAAAATGGCTCTCAGGCTCACCGCATCTCATCCACAAGCACAAACATAAAAAGATATCTCTGGAAAAAATACGGTTGGAAAATATATTTCTGTCTACAGTTTTCAGATGTCACTCTCCAGTTTTGAAATGTGCAACCCAGTACCTCATTCTGTGACGCAATGGGAAGTGAATTGAGGATGAATTGTGGGTATTAAATAGAATCAGGACCTTGCTTCTGAAAGTGCATGAGAAGTACATATTGTAACTGTAGTCTTGGGGTGTTTTGGTCCACCCTGCTACAGTTATGTCTATAGCTGTGTTTATGTTAAAAGGGCAGGATTTTTGTGCTTTTTTGGAAGTTTAATGCCCAATAATACTTTTGAGCCCATCATGCTGCACCTTCTATTGTCAATTTGGAAGAACACTCCCACACTCCACACACACACATTCGCACGCACACACACACATCTTTCCACTTCTTTTTCACATACTGCCACCTCTGAACTTCCTCAGTTCTCAGGTTGAGTTAGTATAGATGTGAGTCTGAGGAGGACTTAATATGCAGTTTTGTGCTGGCTGGATGTGGGTGCTTGATTAACCAGTGAGGATCATGGGTGAGCAATTAGACACCAAAATCCCCACTGACTTGCTCTCTACCTACCTGAGAGATGCTAAGGTCACAGTTAGCTTTGGCATGACCATGTGGCCTATCCACACCTGGGAACATTGCCATAACAGGATTATCCACTCAATGGCCAAAAAGTACAATGATTTTTTTTATTTTTTATCCAATCACACGATCAATGCTTTTCCAATCAAACACATAACTGACTGACCAGCAATTCAGTATAAAAAAAACAAACACAATTTTGCCCTCCAGGACTGGAGTTGTGTACCCCTGCACTGAGAACATTCTTTTGATTTAGAAAGGTCATATGGTCTAATTTTACCAATCGAAAAAGCTTGCAGGTCTGGATCATTTCCAAGTGCAATACAACTGCCCGATACAGGCTGACAGTTAATGCTGTAAAATGTCTGTGTTCATTCTATGTGCATTTTGTGCATGTATATGTGAGTTTTTAGGGGGGCTATATCCCTAGCCTGTCTCGGCAAGAAATACAATATGTAAAATGACCATTTATTGAAAGTTTTAGGACATCGTTGAATTCATGGAAATTATTTTCTTTAAAACAATATCATTTTATAAATGCATATTGTTATAAGGGGCTATAGGTACAGTTATATGTGCCCCAGTAGAGACTGTTCACCAGGCATGTAGGGGTGGACAACAGTGGTAACAACAGAGGCACACTACAGGGCAAATGCAGCAATACTTATAACACTTTACAAAGATGACCTCTTGAAGTACCTTGCACATAAATGCCAGTTGGAGTGCTGTGCTTTATTCTCTTGTCGAACCATTTCCTTAGCTGCAAAAGGTGGGCCAGTCTGGAACGCAGGTAAGGCAACACCCCCAGAACAGTGTGGCCGCATCTTTGTTTTCTACTTGATATCAATCTTATTGTTGTTACTTTTTTAATGGTTTCATTCCTTTTTTTTGTTTCCGTTGTTGCCATTGTCATGTTATGGACATGCGTGCTGCAGGATGCTAAAGACTCCTTCGTTCCTGCTCCGTGCCGGTCAGCCCATGCATTTGCCAGCCCCACTCTTCTGATTCTAGAGAGAGCGGTGGATTTACCTTGCGCTCTCCCTACATTGTTTGGTTGAAGGAACTAATCTTAATCAAAAAGTGCTTTGTGATTCCCGTCTCTTCATCATATGTGGCTCTCTGAGAAGCTAACACTGACTCAGATGAGACACAACTGCAAGCTCTTGTCCCAAAACGATGAGAGTGAGCATGGTCTGCCTTCCATTTTAGAATCTTTCAGACCTGCATGGCAACTTCCTGGGCTTACCTCATCAGTGCCACCCCTGAATTAGTCCCAGTGGGACTCCCATCTGTGTGGGGGAGGGTGTGGATAAATTCTGCTTCCACGTGCTGAGCCTCAATCAGTTAGTTAACAACACATAATGGCCACAGTCAAAACTGAGTATGGGGCTCACTGATCCGGAAACAGTGCTAATGGGCAGAGTCGACCTGGAGTGTGGGGGTATCCAGTATTGCTAGGGAAGACATTTTATAGAGGAGGTCAGAGCTAATGACATCCAATGTCTCAATCTTAATACACTGTTCTCCTAAACTTCACTGACTTGTTACATCCTCCACCTTCTGTTTTAAAACTGAGAATGTTAAACGCTACACTCAGTTACACTTTTGATACTTCCACATCAAACTTTTTTCATTCTTTTTAATTTTTTTTGCATGTGTTGGCTTTATGTCTGTAACTTCTCCTGAAAGTAACTTGTGAGCTGAACTGTAGTTATACATTAAACTGCATTAATCCTTGTTGTTCTTTTCAACATACTGTATAGGTGTACATTGTCCAGTCCAGTAGGTTTCTCTGGTGTTTATGTTGCGTATTTGCTGTAATTCTGATGTGGTGATGCTTGTATCTGGATTCTGGGCATGCTCAGTGTGTGCAGTGTGAGAATGAGGATGTCTCTGTCCCCTCTAGTACCGCACGTTCGACCCCTGCAAACAGCTGTGGTGCAGTCACCCTGACAACCCCTTCTTCTGCAAGACCAAAAAGGGCCCACCAATTGACGGCACCATGTGTGCACCTGACAAAGTAAGAGTGCAGTCCGCTAAATATGCACTCACGCACACACACACACACACACACACACACACACACTGTCCTCTTATGTCTGATACACAATTGCACTACACACAAAGATCCACACATTGGGCCTCATTCATCAATATTTTCGTAAAACTGAGTGTAAATGTATGTGTCAACGGCTATGAACTAACAAATTCCGCCGGATTTATCAAACATGCGTAAACACAGCATTTGTTCGTATTTCGTGCGTATGTTGATAAATACCAATCAATCGTAAATGACAAGCGCGTTCACAAAATTTTCGATTAGCATAAATCCACGCCCCTGAAATACCATATAAGGAGCTTGAAATCCCATTGCTGTCAATGTAAAGAGATGGCAGAGAAAAGGCAGAAGAAAAAAAACTGTTCTGAAGCGGCGAATGAAGTTTTGTTAATGGAAACAGAACAAAAAAAATACTTTGTTCAGAAGTGTAAGTAGTTTAGTGTAGGGGCCGGGGAAGACCAAAGCCTGGCAAGAATTAACTGTTGCAGTAAATTCGGTGTCAAAAGTTCCGCCGTAAACTACAACAGGTTAAAGGAAAATGGTTCGACATGAAACTGGAAGCGAATTATTGGAGAGACGTCGTTAGCTGGAATTACCGTGGAGGGTGACCGGGATCTGATTTTCCCTGGTCGTGGATCAATCACTCTCCAATTCTGAAGGTAAATTTTTGTATACCAGCCTTATCGTTGCCATAAATCCTGGGGGGCAGCTGCACCCGGGACCGCGAGGGGGCATGGTTGGCCAAAGTGGTAATGTCACAAGCAATACACCGTTGGGACCGTCATGTTTTCCCTAAATCAACTTGGAACGAATCCCTTGTTAAAGAATTCGTTCAAATTAGAACTATTACGTAATTAGGATCCTCCATAATAGCGTGCCCTCCCTTGCCTTTCCCTCCACTCTGCAGTCCCTCTCTAACGTCATTTTACCTTGTATAAAAATAACGACAACGATTGTACGAAGAACTAAGAGCTGACATACTAGCAGCAAGAGTACTAGAAGCAGTCAAAGAACAGCAGAACTTTCTGTACAAAACCTGAAATTGTCATTGAAGATCATTATACCTGACCAGCATTGCAGTGTCATTATATCCAGAAAGTTATTTCAAAATGTCAAGTCCGGTAAGGTAGCTAACCGGCAAGCATGCTGTATTCTTTGGGTAATTTTTTCAACTACCTTAAAATTGCAGCGGCAGTTATAATTGACGCTCAACATTCCACCAATGTGAAGTCAATGGAGGTGTTTTTTAAGATTTTTAGTTTAAAAAGTATGAATCTGTAGCTCAGAAAAATACAAGCAACCTGACCAGTATATTCACGCCAAGTTCGGTATGTCTACCTTAAAAACTGTTGGGGGAGATACGTCCGGAAGAACCAGGAATAATAATATTAAGAAGAAGAAGTAAAGATTCTGTAGAAGAACAGAAGTTTGCGCCTTCGGAAACCAAACGAATTAATTTTATTAATCAGTATTACATAAATGAAGCCAAATGACCTGTTTTGTTGTTGAATCCAATAGTGATTTTACATAGCACTTTGAACCGTTATAATGTTACGATATTACTGCCAAATAATTTGCTACTGATTTTTAATCAAATAAAAAAATGAGTGAATGGAAAAATAAAAGCAACAAAACGAAAAACAAGCTTTACAGTCGTGTTTTTCCATTTACGCACGCAATACGAACATTTTAGAGCACTCGTGAAATTTCTTCGGATCCTACGAACAAAATGATATACGAAAACTTTGATAAATCCCACATTTTCTGCGTAAATGGATTTACGAAGGATTTACGATCAAATTCGTTCAGCTCACGTTTGATAAATGAGGCCCATTGAGTGTCCCTCTCTCTCACACACACACACACACACACACACACACACACACACACACACACACACACACACACACACACACACACACACACACACACACACACACTTGCTGGTCTCTTCTTCTTGAAAGGTCGTGTCACTCTCTATGCTTCTGTCTCAGCACTGTTTCAAGGGCCACTGCATCTGGCTGAACCCAGAAATCCTGAAACAGGATGGGAACTGGGGCATGTGGAGCAAGTTTGGGTCCTGTTCACGGACCTGCGGGGGAGGGGTGCGCTTCCGCACCCGTGAGTGTGATAACCCAATGTGAGTGTGTCATTGGCCCATTATTGACTGCTTTTCTCCCATTCCTTTACCCTTTTTCCATGTCTCACTCATTCCATCCCACTGCCCCTCCTTCAGCGAACAATCATCTTGACAAAGACATAAAAAGGAAAAAGCATGTAAAAAATTGGACACAGGATCTCATCTGATCTTTATATCAAGGCATATGCAGTCAGAGTTTGTCTCAGCAGGAATGCTTCTTATATTTAGCACCTTGATTTTTCAGATTTCAGTATCAGCATCAAGGACATGCAGTTATATGTATTGTTCCATAATGCAGTGCAGAGGTGCTGAGAAATCAAGAACAAATGTAACATAATACTCCAAAACTTTGAGGCTCCAGATGTTCATTACCTCTGTTCATTTGTTCTTTCAATCATTTTGTCTCATGGAGGCATAAGCCAGAGAGATTGACGGTATCTTTGTGGGCAATGCTATCTTAAAAAAGCGAAGAATTTCATTTTTCCACAATTTTTCCTCTAGTCCTGCTAATGGAGGCCGCACCTGCTATGGACCCAATTACGAGTTCCAGCTGTGCAATACAGAGGACTGTGAAGACCTCTACAATGATTTCCGGGAGGAACAGTGCAGGATGTGGGATCCAAAGTTTGAGTACCAGAACTCAAAGCACCACTGGCTGCCCTATGAGCACACAGACCGTGAGTACAATGAGGGTTTAGGGCAGAAAAAGGGGATGTGACTTCAATAACCGGCAGGAAAAGTAAGGTAAACAGGTATGGTCAGATAGTAAGAATGGGTAGTGAGAGAGGGCAAAGAACAGGGCAAAAGCTCCTGTTATTCCATGGTCTCAATTGGAATCATCCATTTTATTGGACTGACTTAATCTCAGGCCTTGAATTAATGAAAGCACATGGAAATGTAATCACCTGCAATTTCCATCTCCAGTTGTCTTCTTCTCCTTGGTCATGATATCATTTGAAACTGTTTAAAAGCTATGAGATGTATATGCTCAGGCTTGACCCATTCAGTGCTGGGCTCAGCTGACTAGTGCTGCACTAACATGACAGATGCCAAGTTAGAACTTAAATCTCAAAGCATTACATTTTTTTATTTCCAAGCCTGTTAAAGTGAGCTATAATGTCTTTAAGTGCTCCATGGCCTGTTTTCTGAAAAGAGAATAACTATTTTCTTTACAGAGAACTTTTTCCATGTACATCTAACTGCAGCCCAAAAGTACTTTTATGTTTTTGGAGGAAAATGTAGGAAAAAATGTAACATGTTTTGGAAAAAATACAGAAGGAAAAGGGCTTCAGGTACAAAATAAGCACAGGGCAAGTTTGAAGCATCCTGCCAAACACTTTCCCTGAAAGTTTATTTTCTCATAGTACAGGCCAAGGTGCCAGGTAATGTCACTGCTGGGCAGGTTTTATGAGTGAGGGAGGTGGGGCACTGTGTTTCTCTCCATCACTCCCCCTCTGTTTTTGAGTACATATTCCTATTTGCCACGTGCCATGATTGTTCTCTGTGGTTGAGTGACATGCACTGCGTTGTGCATATGAGTTCAGAGAGTGCCTCATCTCTTTGCCAGTGCGTCACTGAGTGCAAGCACATACAGCAGGGTCTCTTTGACCCATAGCAGTACTTTTGTGTCCCAGACACACATCCGGCTTGGACCAGAGCTGAAGTCTCAAGAAGAACATCTGTTGGGTTTTGGCCCATCATGCAGCAGCAACACCGGTCCGACCTGGACCTCAGATTAGGCTACCTTAATCCAACAACTGTAGGCTGAATCATCCACCATCTGGTTAACGTTAACTGAGCTGATATGTTGCTGTTTACATCAGGTTTACTGTAGTTGTGCTGCTCCCTGTTGCCCATACCCACATCTGCTGGGTACCAGGCCATCGTTTGCCTGCCATTCCCAGTGTTCAGCCCATACTGTCACCTGTGGTAATGCTCAAAGATCAAGAGACTGTGGTGATCGTTGTCCTTCAGGAGAAAGCAGGCTTGGCCTCTTTGTGAAATAGAGGGATTACATACCTGACTGAAAAGAAAAGCAGATGTACAGACTGTTGGGATTTGGAGGGCCACAGCCGCCCATTCCTTTGGTGCTGAGTGCTTATTTCCTGAGCTGACAGACTCACAAGGCACAGCTCCATAATTTGATCTCATTTCCTGCTGGGTGAGACACTTTTTTGGACGTTGTGAGGTGTGGCTAATTTCAACGCTTGTGAGGCTAAGGGATAGTTCCACCTGTGGTACCGGCCGGCTGACAGTTCTACTGCTATCCTCGCATTGGACCCACACCCCAGTCGGACTGGGGGAACCGTCTGCTGTGCTGTCAATCTGGATGCAGGGTTCATGGAGGGGTGATGCTCATAGCATGGCAGTGAGTCATAGAGCTTGTTCAGACCATATGAGAAAGCACGCGAGTACAGGGAGTTTCACTGCCTTGCTGGCTCTCCGTTTCCCCTCGTCCTGCTCCGACCTCTTCCTGCACCCCATTAAACCCAGGCAATGTACAGTGCCCCGCCACCCTGCAGATCTCAGGACTGTGCCTGTGTGTGTGTGAGAAAGTGAGAGAAAGAGAAAGGGAAAGAGAGGGCATGAAGCAAAAAGAATCTCCAATCTCTCATTTCCTCAGTTTGAGAATAAGTTAGCTTTTGTTCAGATTGTTTGAGTTTGTCATCTGTGGGATTTTTATCTCCCTAAATTTTCAGAAAACGTAACAGGACTCTTTGAACTCTTGATTCTCGCACACACACACACACACACACACACACACACACACACACACACACACACACACACAACACACACACATACATGCACACACACACACACACACACACACACACACACAGAGCAACTAATTTCCGTTCAAGCTGTCTATCTGTACTTCCCTTTTTCCAGACAGTGATAGGCGTGACAACAGTCTCAGCTGCAGTTGTGTGAATTGGCCCAGAGCCAAGAAAAACTAGAAATCACACACTGTTCGTAAATCCATGCTGGGGACTCTAATTCAAATTGGAATTTGAGGATGTGATTTCAGTTGGATTTTGGGTAAACTACTTATCGAATCAGTAGACCCCAAACCTGCCTCAGTGCTCCCTGACTACCCTGCACTCACCTGGGATGGTTCTCTCTCTTTCACTCCCACAGCTAAGGAGCGATGCCACCTGCACTGCCGGTCTAAGGAGACGGGAGCGGAGGTGGACATGCAGAGGATGGTGCATGATGGCACGCGTTGCTCCTACAAGGATCCCTACAGTATCTGTGTTCGTGGGGACTGTGTGGTGAGTCTCTTCAGTGGGCTGTGGAACTGCGGAATGACATCATTGGGAGGTGGTAGCATAGAATGTTTTGGCCATCAGTAAGTGCTTTATTTGTAGTTCAATGAGCTGTACCTGCAGACTGATATCATTGTGATGCAAGGTGATCTTCCGCTGTCTGTGGGTCACGTCTGGAGCGCTGAGCCATTCTGTACAAAACAAGCAAGCAATCAGTCATTCAAATTCGATTGCAGCCCTCCCCCACACAGGGGGGCATCTCAGTATGGGTCTGAGAACATTAGATCAAGAGATATATGCAGTAAGATTTGGCCGGCATAATGTGGGCCTCCAAAGGTTATTGGCACTTTCTGTCCTGCTAATCTCATTTTTGTAATTTTTTTATCCACTGTCCTCTGCTGCAATCTGCCTTTGTTCCCGTTGGCTGGAATTACACTCGGTACTTAAAAGTGTGGCCCATCTGCCAGCCCAAACAGCTCCCTGAAACCCCCACCAGCCCCCACCCCCCAACAACTATCCCCTGTTTTTAGAAGTCTATTGAAGTCGTGAGTTTCTCCACTCGCTCTGGCAGATTTAGAGTCAGGGAGCAAAGGGATGGTGCCAGGAGGGGTGAGGAGCGCCATACACGTCCTCATCAAGGCCAGGCTGACAGCCAGGCTCGGAGAGGAGCAGGAGACCAGAGCATGGCGCCGCATGCAGAGAGGCTTAGGGGGCGGGAGACAGACCGTGGTGGTGGCTTTTAGGGGAGGGTGGTTTACTGGTGTTATTCTCAACTGCCCTCTCCCTCACAACATGCTTGCTGTGTCTGCAGAAAGTCGGCTGTGACCACGTCATCGGGTCAACCCTACAGGAGGACAAGTGTGGGGACTGTGGTGGGGACAACTCCAACTGCAAGAATGTCAAAGGGAACTTCACCCGTAGCATCAAGAAACAAGGTTTGGTACCTTGCCGACTGCCCCCCTTCCTCCCACCAACATCATTGCCACTCCTGTTTGGCCTTTCACTTTGGGTTTGTTGGCTGTGGGTTGGAGCATTTGTCATCCTGATCTCCCTAAAGCAATCCCTGATCCCTCCCTTCCTTCTTAAGTAGTCTTGATTTCTCCTGTTCTTCTCCAAGCTTCTGCTCATATAAACATGTGTGCCAGCTCACCCTCTTTCTTGTGGGTTCTGCATCAGGGAAATGTCCTGTTTTTAATAAGATTCATTGGAGGACAAAACTAATCCCTGCAGACTTTTCTGGACACATGAAACAGGGTGCAGCTAATTACATTGTTTATTTTCTCAGCAGAAGTCCTTACTCAGGGCCAATTGCAGGGCTTTAATTTTAATTGTAATTTTCCACTCTGGATTTTCCAAAGCTAGATGTATACTGAAGCAATTCAGGTCAACTACTTTGCTTCACTGTACAGCAGCAGTGCTTTGAACCCGAAACTCTGTTGTTACAAGCCTCATCCAACACTGCTTGTATAGTTATAATCCTTCCTCCACATCAGCAGTGTGGTACAAATTGTGATCTCCTGTAGTCTTAGTCAATGCCAGTCACAATCAGTCACTGTCACTGGTTGCTGCTGTTTGGTCCAACCCCACAGAAATCACAACAGAACCTGATCAAGTGTAAGTCTTTTCAGAACATTGAAAGAGGTTTACTTCATAGCTGGAAGAATAAAATATTAATTTATCTAAGAGCCCTCTTTTCTGTCTGGATGCAAGAATGCAAGAACAGCTGCATTTCTGGGGTTTTGTTTATTATTATGGTTTTCTCATCATGTGCATTTTCTGATAATGAATGTATTTTTGTATTATTTAATTGCATTTTAGCTTCTATTTTACCATAGTTAATTTGCATGGGTACGTTGGTGATGTTGCATATATACTTGTATGTCTGAAAATGTTGTTAGCTAAGCCTGTCACTATTGCTCATATTAATCAGATGGATAAACATATGATTTCCCACTGTGTAAGCCACTCAGTGTAAGAGTGTCTGTTAAATGAATGTAATGTAACATAAGGCAAATTCAAGCCAAAGGGCGCCCCCAAGTGTTCACCCAGAGACACAAGGACCCGTACAACATTGCCAAGTTTAAAATGGTTCCATATGAGTACCTCAGAGCCTAGGATGACTTCACACTTTACAGCATCAGCTTGTATTTATACTAAAAACAGAAAGGGAACACTCTGTGGGATACATTTCCTTAAACCACCTTTGCAGTCTACTACAACCTTATATGTTCTTTTTAAACAATCTTTTTTTTTACAAAGAAGTTATTGTCTTAGTATCCATTCTTGATCTAACTCACCAAGCCTGAAACATGGAATAATTGTGTCAGACAGCAAATAAAAAAAAACATTTAAAGAATGCCTTTTAACTGTAGATGAGTTGTCCTTTATTATTAAAGTAATGTTGAATTTGAATGTAACCTTCATAATTCTATTAATTTATTTATGAACCTCCAGCAATAATATTGTGGGGAAAAAGGGTGTTATCTTAACCTTGCCCTGTTTTTTGAAAGAAAGTTGATCCCTTTAAGGCCTGATTATGTTCCCACCACAAACAGAATGACATCACAGGCTATTTTAATTGTATAGGTCTTTTTCCATTACTAAATTAGTGAAAACGCATCTGCAAATTTAATCCAAGTATTGCTATTATTGTTGGGTAGACTTTCCAAACTGGCTTACTCACATAGTTCTTCCCAGGTCACAGCAGACAGATATGCTTGGAGGGGAGTATCTAAGCAGTAGTGGGAGTGTGAAGTCAGATAGCTAGGTAGTAGATTTGTGAAATTCATTTGTAGAAATGATAATGATGATTGTAAATAGAACAAATGAAGTAACTAAGGTGATGTCAGGCACCAGGCAATTTTTCCCAGAGTTTCAATTTCCTCCCACTACCCCTGGCATAGATGAACAAATGACAGAAAATGATATTTTTGATTGGAGTGTCTTGGCAGCCATTCTTGTTTTGAGAGACCAGTAATGACCTTATGATTGGTGCTGGCTATCTTTTTACCCAAACTTGACTTAATTTATTTAATCATTTTTATTATTTTGCTGCAAAAAAACTTTTTGTGAGTTCACACAAATGAGAGGTTAATTTGAGAGAAGAACATAAGTGTTCCATATCAAAGAAATGTACCCCAACTCTGAAAACCTCCGTGTTGCTATCTTATGAGGTAAAAGCATCTTTGACAGTCTTGCTTTTTTCCCCTAAAATAACTGTGTTCGGCTTCCAGGTTTTCTCAAGATCCTTGAAATCCCTCGAGGTGCCAGACATCTGCTCATCCAGGATTTTAAGGGAACGCCACATATCCTGGGTAAGGCCGCAGAATTTACAGGCTAGAATAGGAATATTGTGGCTGGACATTAACAATCTGAACATGGGCCCTCGTAATTCAAGGGTGGCTGTGGAGATTTAGGAGATTGCACTGGAACCGTGATCCTACATCACAATGGATATTATTAATTGCACCTTCAAGTCAGAATTCTAGTCTGCTGTTCCAGAATACACTTTGTTCTGACATTCTGGCCACGAAGCGTCTGTGTTGTTTGTGTTTCTCTGAAGGGATCTGTCTGAGCTATTGATTTAAACTCACTGTCGCTCCACCCCCCCCCCCCCCACCCCGCCCAGCGTATTCCCACTCCTCCAATTAAAATTCATCCCTCATCAACTGTGACAAGTCTGTTGTAATGTTTTATTATTCCTGCAGAGGGATCTTGACCATGCAGACTATGGTTTTAAAATTGTACAAGCTGTACTGTGCTGTATCTAAATAAGCAAGCTGTAAACTCCCATAGATATTAACCTTTACATTCCCAAGCACTCCCCTTTCCTGTTTTGGAGAAAAGACTCTTTCTTCATTTGATTTTGGGTTGGGATTTTTGTTTTGGTGTACTGGGCATACTGTTTCTGTGCTGATTGTTTGGTGTTTCGGAGTCAAATAATGTTTTTGATATTAGCAATTTGGAGATGAGTGGTTTGTTGTGCCTGAGTGTTTAGTATTTGGGTGGTCTGTTCATGGAGTTCTTGTGGGTTGGGATTGATCTGGAGTCTTGAACTTTGCTTTCCTCAGCTGTGAAGAACCAGGCTTCGGGCCATGTCTTCCTGAATGGGGAAGGTGAGTTTCCAGATTCACGGTCAGTCATCGAGAAGGGGGTGGAATGGGAGTACGAGAATGACGATGACAAGGAGACAATCCAAACCACTGGCCCTCTTAAATATGGAGTACTCATTATGGTGAGTCTGCAAATTAATTACAACTTAGACTAGTCCCTTCTCTCTCTCTCTCTCTTTCTCTCTCTCTCACACACACCACACACACACGAACACACACAAATACTTACCAAATACAAACACACATACCAAATATCTTGTGTATTACGTCATGATAAGTACATACAGCAGTTCTCTGTCTCCATTGCATAATGGAGAGTTATAATGCACGTTGTTGTGCAGAGAGTATCCTGTCCTCACCCCAAATGGCCAGATCCTTAGTGGTGCTTTTCTCTTCCATGTGCTGTGCACCAAGTGATTTACTAACAATTTCTCTACACAGATCCGGACCCATGGGGACTCCAAGATGACTCTGTCTTACAAGTATATTATCCACAAAGAGCTGCAATACTCCATTGACAATAATGTGCTCCAGGAGGACTCTTTCTACTACGAGTGGGCTCTTAAGAAGTGGTCCCACTGCTCTAAGCCCTGTGGGGGAGGTACAGACACTCTCATATGAGAAATCCCTCTTTACGCTTGGTCAATAATATTACTGTCTTGTTGTAATGTTGGCAGTTGGTCACTTAGAGCAGTGTTAAACAAGTGCTAATTATAGAATTGAAACCAAATTTGTCCTTTGCATGTGTGTCTGTCTCTGTTCACACAAACACACATATTTACTCAAGGAACACATGAATTAGTATGTGTTACGTGCTAAGCAGTTGGTAGAAATCTGCTATTAGAGTGGGTAGGTATGAAGTCAGTGCCCTGATATATTGCAAAAGAGCACCCCCTTGTGGCCAGATGCTAGAGTTAAGGTCTTAGGCCTAGAATGAGCAACTGTGGTCTCACATTTATAAAATATCTCAAGAGTAGGGTGTCACATACAGCCACATGCTTTATATTAAGACCTTTTTTATGTGTGTCTGTGTGTGCGTGTGTATGTGTGTGTGTGTGTGTGTTGTCCCCTGAAAAGGTAAACAGTACACACGGTATGGGTGTAGGAGAAAGTCAGATGGTAAGATTGTCCACCGGGTTAACTGTGAGAACATAAAGAAGCCAGGAGTCATCAGCAGAGACTGCAACCAGAAAGAGTGCTCCCTGCCCATGTACGTATGCCGCCATGCCTGCCTGTCTTTATGCTGACACACCGTTAGTCCATATATGTGCTACTACACCAGTTCTGTGCTGGCTTCAGCACTCTCTTGTGATCATGCAGCTTTAGACTCTGTATGTGTGCTTCTTCACTAATTTCACCAGATTTACTTGGTTTAATATAGAGTTTTCCCATATTTGCTCAGGTTTTATTTGCATTAAATGCCCTGTACTTGTTTTCATCTCTGAATGACAGTGTTTTGTTTATTGTTAAAAAATCAGTATGGTCTGTATGAAATTAAGGCTTTTCCCTGGCAAGATATACCATTAATTTAATAATACAAATTGTTAAATACATAATATATAATACAATTGATTAATAGGAAGCTATGTGAGTAAAAGAGTGAATAGTTGTGAATATGTAAGAATCATAAGCCAACTTATCAATAAAAGAATTTTGAAAAATAAGTGAAATGAGAAATAAACACATAAAATAAATGTATAAAATATATTACTTATAGCATCCATTCATTTTAAAAAATATTCATGTTTGTCTTTGTTAATTGATTCTTTATCTTTTACCAATTGCTGTTTTCATTTTTGTACTCTTACTTTCATCCATTTATTTATATCCCTTTGCTCACATGCAAATTAACAGATCAGTAGTTGAGTTGTCAGTTGTTCCCCTTAGATTGAATGTGGTCATTTAAATATGATCACAGTAAGAATGGCTGCTAGCACTGGGATCAGTGTATCCTCTGCCCTCCCTCTTCCAGCTGGGTGACAGGAGAATGGGAGCCCTGCAGTAAATCCTGTGGGAAGTCAGGGACTCAGACACGCTCAGTGCGCTGCATTCAGCAGCTGCAGGACGGCACCAACCGCTCCATCCACAGCAAGTACTGCAACAACAACCGCCCTGAGAATCGCCGGCCCTGCAACCGACACCACTGTCCTGCACAATGGCGAGTGGGCCCCTGGTCACAGGTGTGTGTGTGTGTGTGTTTGTGTTGAGTGCATTTGAGTGTTGCCATCTCTGTGTGCATGTGCAGATGTTTTTGCTCTGCATTACTGTCAATGGAAATGTTTGCGTCTGCACAGTGGCACTTACTGTGTGTGCATTTTGCAGTGCTCAGTATCCTGTGGAAATGGGACACAGGAGAGGCAGGTTCTGTGTTACATGCGAGACAACACCATCGGCCTCTGCTTGGATGCAAAACCGGAGACCATCAGAGCCTGCCGGCTGTCAGCATGTCCTAGTGAGTACTCCTCCTCAAAGCAGACCAGCTCCTCTACATTGCACAGCCTCAATATCACAATATAACCAAGACCACTGCCTCTATATCACAAAATAACAATGACCATGGCCTCTACATAATAATATAACAAAGACCACTGTCCCTACCTCACAATATAACCAGACCACTGCCGATATGTCACAATAAAACCAAGACCACTGCCTTTACATCACAGCATCCTCAGCATCCTCAAGCATCATGTGCTCCAGAGCACAAACAGAGCAATTAAAAGCCCTCATTTCAAATTCCCTTGCTGCCACACTATCCTGGGGTAAATAATGAACTCATTAACAAATGTGTTTTTTTTCTCTGCATTCTCCAGAGAGCCCTTCCGACCACAAGAACGGGAATTTCCTGATTCAATGGCTCTCCCGGCCCGACCCAGAGTTCCCTATCCAGAAGATCTCTTCAAGTAAACGGCCCCTTTATAACTCTGACCTTGGTCTCCAGTGCATGCCGTTTCTGACCTGGACTCTGCCTTTCTCTCTCTGCCTGTCTCTGCGGGGAAAGTTCCCTTGACCGTGGCCGGCTGCGCTTTTTTTTCCGGGGTGTTTTTCTGATGGTGTCCTTGCAGAAGGGAGGTCTCTCTCTCTCTCTCTCTGTCTCTCTCTCTCTCCTTGTGGAGCTCTGTGTTGTAAAACGCTGGCCTCTTAACCTCGCCAGACATAAAAAAAGGCTTTCAATTGATAAATGGCTTTTAAAGTGGTTGGAGTCATGGCGGTTGGTGGCCTTGTGATTGGGCGCCGCCTGCGAGCTGTGCGTTGCTATGGGTTATGCTCTCACGCGGAGGCTACCCGCTAGCGCCGCCAGAGCAACGGGTGTGAGCTTTTTTTTGAAGAAGAAAAAAAAAAAAAATGAATTAAATGAAAGCTTTATTGTGAATGTGATCTTGTCACAATGAGGACATTCTGCTATGCGCTCATTTCACCTTCCTGGTACATTTTCATAAATGACACAACAAACAGATCTTTAATATATAATGAAAACACAACAGGAAATGCAGCTGCAAACTCCTGATTTTATGGATTGTGAAAATGAGTCCACAGATCAATAAGGTCATAGGAAAAAAGAAACAGGGTAGTTTATAATGCGGGCGGCTGCTTACCCCATTCCATTTCACCCTCCATCTTATCTTGACTGTTATTGCTAACATTCAATAAATGCAGCTTGTTTGTGCTTGCAAACTTTATATATTAAAGTATATGAATAACAATAATATGAATAATAATAATAATAATAATAATACATTTGAACATGAATAAGCTGTAGCTTATTTGCCTAACCTTTTGACTGCTATTGATCGCATAGATCGTTGACTGTTATGTGTATTTTTGTATTGATTTTACATGAATACAGAGGTAAATATATTACGTAAAGTGTTGTGGGGAGGGGCTAGGCCTATATTATGCAGGACTTGTTCAGCCAGTTGCCTGTCTTGTTCTTCAGAGGGATCTCTTATGACCACCATTATGGGTTAATGTCATTTTTTTTTCTTTTCTTCCTCAAAGGAGGGATCACATTTCATCCGCATGCACACATCTCACTTGTGGGAGAGCGGATCTGGGCGCATGTCGCCAAGTGTGAATACATTCATGTGTCTGTGAAATCGCAAATGCGTCTGTGTGTATGTTCGCGTGTGTTTGTCATTTCAGACGTGTGTAAGTGTGTGTTTCTGGCTAATGTGAAAAGTCAGAAAGTGATACAAAATACCTCATGAATCTTCATTTGAGAAAAAAAAATCAAATCTCATTTTTATGACGAACATTAGCAAAAGAACAATGCCTTATCTTGGACTGAATGTAATGGCATTATCTGTGGAAGAGATGGCTTTGCTAACTGAAAGTGGGTTTAAAAGTGTTACTAGAATAGACTAGAGGCAGCTTGAAAAATTACAAACTATCAAAAAACTTGACGAAGGTGGCCTAAATCCAACTACAGGGGTTCATTTAAAGGGCACAGGGAAGTTAAACCAGACATCTCAACACTCCAGACCTGTCATTGTATTGTGATCACATATTTCAGTTGTGACTATGTAGCGAGCTATCAAACTTTTCGTGCTGGATTTGGAAAAACTTTAAGGACAAGCCAGACCTTGCAGTGCGATACTGTATATAACATTGGTGTTGACTGTATTTAATAATGTTCATGACTGTTATCTCCTTACTTTGAAAAAAAACATGGAAATATTATATACTATGGGTAACTGTTTTGTGGCTTCACTGGCCTCTTATGTGGGGCTGGCTAACGTTGGAAAAACGTTGTTCAGATGGACTACGTGCACTGCGTCTATATGCACTTTGATTTATCAGGGAAACTTTATTAATGTTTTGTAAATGTTTAATATGACACTTAACGTGCCATTCCAGTTTTTACATCATCATGGAATTATTATTTTATTTGACAATATTTTTATTTATTTACTTATTTATTTACTTATTTATTTATTGATCGACTGATTGATTTCCAAGTAATGAAGTGTTTTACCAAAGTGACTGTGAACTTGTACCTTTCAATACAGTTTATTTATTTTTCTTAACAAGAAAATATATATTTGAGGGGGGGAAGTGCATCTCATTGTTTCAGTTTCTGTCATTACCAACTGCAGAAGTTGTAGAAATAAAAACGTGAAATACAGACATTGTGATTTTGTGAGTTTTGGTCTTTGCATTTGTAAACATGGCTTACAAACATTGTAAAACTGATTATTCACCTATGCCCCCTTGTGTGTGCATTTTTTGTTCAGTTAATTTGTTGCTGGGTAACACAAAAAAATCATATTTGGAAAAAATGATTAGGAACAATTAACCTAATGGAGGAAAATGATTTGGTATGTGCTTGGTGCATGCAGCTGGTCACCACCTTGGACCTGTTTTCAGATACATACAGATACAAACATCATTTAGTAAACAGAAAATTCAGCATCCAGTTATGTATACAGTGGGCCTATATTTCACTGTTTGAGGCAGATTCACAATAGTTTTCATAAGTAAGTCCGAGGCACAGGCACATGCAGTGGCTGTTGCATGTTACCGTGACTGCTACGTTTCAAATGCTGATTTCACTGAAATGTTCAAGAAAATATTATCATGTACCAGTTTTTGCTCTAGGCAAAGGGGGGTGGGGGCTCACACAAGGAGCTTCTCAAAATTATACATATTTGCATTACTGCAAGCATGTCACGAGACTGCACCCTCCTTGGCCTTGTGCCAAAATGAAAACTGTCTGGGAAAATTGTCTTTCGGTATTGCATTCTGTCCAAATGCATATAGAACAGAAAATACATAAGATATCACTTTCTGTTTCAGTTTGACTCTGAACTCAGCTTGTATTGCAAAGGAACAATGTAGTAATATTTTTTCAGCAGCCATAGCTGTATAGACATGATAATCCTTTGTTAGCCTGACACTAGTAATTATTAAAAAATAATCACTGACCCTGGTTGCCAGGTTGAAAATGTTAGCTAGCCCGTGCATGCCAGTGTAGACAGTGCCAAACAGCTTTGTGCACATGTACATGGCTGCAGCCTCACACAGACAGAGAGGGATGTATTCGTCTGCGGCTGTCCTTGTCCCAGGGCTCTGTACCCACCCCCACTGATAAATCAGCTACCCACAGTTTGCGTGTTGTGAAAAGAAACAGCAGCTCACCCCACATGTTCCTGAGCAGAATGCCTGCACGCCTGTCTATGCTGCTGCTGATTTTCTAATGTTGGTGGATTCGGCCATTTCTGAATGTCCATTTTTCTCCAGCTGTTAGCAACCAGGTTTGATAAATGGGAAAATGGTGTATGCCTTCAGAATTACAAAGGAATCATGAACTCAAAAAAACTGTGGTATCATACAAAATCATTATGGCATCTACTGAATCAGAAATCATTTTTGTTTTAGCATGAAATGTTTTGAAAATGAGAAATACTTGTCATAGGTATTATAGGTGTCTCCTATACTATAGGTGTATCCTATCATGTACAGAGAGCACTGATTCTGTGCAGTTGATGTAAGCCTCCAAAATAAATGGAATGCTATATGTGGACAGCACCAGGAAAGCAGTGCTGCAAGTTGCTATTTAATAAGAACTAAAGCCACACCTGCACCTTGCCTTTGCCTTACTACAAAATTTCTGCCCTTTCATTGTCTGTCTGCTCACTTATTTCCTGCTGTTATAACAGCTCTTCCACATAAGCTGCCAAACACCAACACAACGTTCCACTGTCCCACAATGAGCACTTCTCCCTCAAGCTCAGATATCTGTTCTTTTATCTTGCAGGGCAACGTTGCCAGGGGGACAGGTCAATTTTCTGTCGTATGGAGGTCCTGAGCCGGTATTGCGCTATCCCAGGCTTCAACCAGATGTGCTGCAAGTCCTGTAGTGAGGGCAACTTCACCGCACATGCCAACAACACATTCTCCCACAGGAAGTCGACCACTCCCTCTCGTCAACCAAACAGGAATTATACAACTGTTCTTACCCACACTTCCAGGGATTACAGCCCAACTGCCAAATATACAACTAGCAAGTACAGTGCAACTCCCTGGCATGAGACCCAGAACGACCCTTCCCATACCATGTCAACCGTGCCTAGCAGATACACCAGTGCTCCCAGTTCCACCACCTCCTACAGCGACACTACAGATCCTAGATCCACCTTCAGCACTGATAGCACTACAGTTACCAGCGTTACTGTCTCTGATGAAGATACCTCGGTTTCCAGTGCTGCCATTGCCGAGGAAGACTCCACATATCCTACAAATCACTTCAGCTATGATGAGACCACAGTTCCCAGCAGCACTGTCAACAGTGATGTCATAATACCCAGCAACATTATTACCACTAGCAATTACATTGATGTTACCAGTCCCACCACCTCTACTTGGGTTGATGTGGAGCAAACGCCCTACCCAGCCTTTGCACTTACCACAGTGAAATCTGAGACAGGCCCAACAACAGCCACAGTCACAACACACCCCTCAAAGACCAGGGACATGACAGTCACCACCCAGCTTCCAAACAGAACAGAGGAGACCAGGGAAAACAACTCCATTGATGTTCCATACAGAATTATCGGCGTGGACAATGAGGTCTCTCAGAACAACTTCATCCCCCGGAGGAGACGCCTCTACCGTGAGCGAACACGGAACAAACGAATCCAAGAGCTCCTCGCAGAAAAGCGTGAGTTTCTTCAAAGGATGAAAAGAGGACCGAGCGCGTGAGCGATGGTGCTGAAATTTCTCTTATAGAGATGAGTCTTTGTCAATCACAGATTGTAATTATTTAATCACAGGTCTTCATTGGTGCTCTGTCAAGTACTGAAAAGTTAACCGAAAAACCCGGTACAGATTTACCCACAACTCCATCTTCCTGATGAAATGGCTATCAAATGTTGTGGAGAAGAAAAACCACTGGCAAATGTTTGCACAGTTGCTTTTAAATCAAAGATGATCCCTTTAGGATTCCTCTCTAAAGAGGTTTGATGGAAGCAATTTCAATATGGGCATGTATGTGAGGTCTCTGGCAGCAGATTTTCCATGATTGGCATGTGAGATGTGACACTTTGTATCTCCAAACCCCTCTGAGCCCTTCCATCGGTGAGACTAAGGCACATAAGAATTTAACCACGCACATTGCCTCACTCAACACCAACATCCTACACAAAGATCTTATGCGTACATTTTCCATATTCTCGACTCAAATGGCCATGTTAACAAAGAGATTATTTTTTAGAAATGTACATTCATATAGCAAACTCAAAAGCAGATATTATTGCCTAGGACTGCAGCAAAATTTAAACAGATGGATTAGCTAGAATGCATAAGTATTACCCTTACATCAGTGCATTCTGTATTAATTCTGTATAAGTAATTGATCATTTTAAAATCTGTTCACTTAAGTCTTGACTACTTTTTCCTTTGGTACTTTCTTTTGGTATTTCTCTTTCAATTTTATCTTTTTGACCAAAAAAAGACACACAAACCAAAAATAAATAAATAAATAACTTCATAACACTAAAAACCTGGTTTTCATGACCTCATACATGATATGTAATATGTACTGACCCAGCTGCACACATGAGCTAAAGAGGAGATGCGTGACCAATGAAAACAGGGTACCTTGTATTGTCTTATTAGTTCACATTGGTCAGATCTCACTGGTCTTGTTCTTTGCTAATTCTGAGAAAACCACTCTTCAACTGTGGTTTTCCAAATAATTGTGGTATTATTTTCCATGCTAACATAGAGTGGGTTGGTCATGAGATCTCTCCCCTCTCTCTCTCTCTCTCTCTCTCTCTCTCTCACACACACACACACACACACACACACAAAACACATGCATGGACACCTATCCTTCTCTCACCGGGAACTCGCCCAGCCTGGACTCCAGACGGACAAATGGATGGATGTCCAGACAGGGTTTGGAGAAATAAAGCTTCATTTTGAAATTGTGACAAGAATTTATCACCCATTTTTAAATGTATTAGCGTCACAGCTGGAAGAAGTCTGTTTGTTGTATTAACTCATGCCTAATGCGTTTGTGCCTGGTGTCCGCTCTTTATTGCACAATGACTCGCTGCTTTTGAAATTAAAAGAAAATGAACGGGTCTCTATGGAACTTTGGAGTGACGTCGACAGAACTCTGTCGACTTTGACAGATTTCTAAGTATGGCATAGCATAGTATGATGTATACATACATATATATGCATGTATGTATGTGTGTATATATGTATATATATATATATATATATATATATATATATATATATACAAAATACATTTATGTAAAGATAAAGATTCAAAAATACATTTAGTGTAAAGATAAAGATTCTAATACAATCAGATAAATCTTTGCTTAATGGCTTAATGCTTTGCAGTGTTACAATGCAAGCTGACTGTGAGAATATATTGGATCCACTTTGATCACATCTCTTTAAAGGATATCTGCACTCAGTACTGATCTTCCGTCTCACCTCTCCTCTAAGTGCTGACAGAATAATGCTCTCCAAAGTATTACAGAGACCTTTTCGTTCACTTTTGTGTATTACATTTTTCAATTTTAAAACAAAAAGAATAAAAATAAAAACTCTTTTTACCTTCTGCATCACAACAGAAGCTTACAGGGCCAGTTATTTCTGACACTGCCTTTTGACCAAACACTCGCCGCGCAGCAGCCGCAAAAAGCACATAGGATTTCCCTGTACGATATCTGTACATATGAATTAGAACTTTATTTTGAATATTTATTAAAGTTCAAGTGCCTGTGGTATTTTGCACATTGGGTGTTGTGTGGCTTTTCTGTCTCCTTGCGAAGGCTTTCTCTTTCTCTCCTCCGTTATACAGGTGCTCTGTAAATCACAGTGCATGCTGGGATAGTGACATTTTATTAGGGCAGTTAAGCAGCCCCTATTGGTGGGGCTAAGGGATCACAAACACTGCATTCTCTCCTGTGGCACAGCTGGACCAGGACAGATGTGGGTAAGAATATCTGACTGCCAATCCTGTCACCCACAGTGGGTTCAGAAAAGGAGAGCAGTGGAACTTGGAAAAGCAACCCCCCCCACACACACACACACACAACCACTAGATGGTGTCAGAGGCTGTTTTTCCTTAGATCCAATGCTATCTCTTAAAAACAGTTTTTACCTTGCACTGTCAGTACTTAATGTGAGGATTAAAATTATTCATTTTAATATTTATTAATGAATTATATCAAGTAATTTGTGTACTATTATTGTCATAATAGTAACACTTTACTGATTCTATAAGTGATATTATTAAAATTAACAGGCAATAATGTATTTATTTAACCACTTATTAATTATATGCGTAACTAAGATATGAAGAAATACATGAATAAATGATTTGAAAAGTTTTAAAAAATTAATTTTAGATAAAACCAATATTGTCCAAATTATATTGTTTCATAGGTATAGGATTAAATCTTTGCCTTAGTAATTCCCTTAATAGCAAAAGCTTTTAATGCCTTTTAAATATTTATAAAGGGTAAATATCTTATATTCATATTTCCCAACAAAATACCACACCTTGATGAATAACAATGAGTTGAGAGGGCTGAATAACACTCTTTCTTTCAACAGAACCACTGTGTCATTGCTGACAAAATGTAAACATACAGTGCCATGACAAATATTCACCTCCACCTGTCTGAATTTCTGCAGTTTTGCATATTTTTTAATTCTGAATGCTATCATATCTTCAACCAAAACCTGTTCTTAGATAGAACAGTGCCCTGAGTGAACAATAAATAAACATATTAATGTTTATTTATTTTATTTATTGATGAGAAAAACAGGAAATACAAAGTCCCTTAGTGAAAATTATTCCCTTCAGCTCAGTAACTGGCTTGGACTGGCTAGCCCTAAACTTTAAAGTTTTTTTTTTTTTTTCAACCATTCCACTGTAGAGTTGCTTGTGTCTTTCAAATCATCTTTAAAAAAAAAAAAAACATGCAATGAGCATTCATGTCCTTCTTTGTGGGCAGTGGTTTCTATCATGAATCCCATTTTGGAAAAGATCCAGTATCTTTCTGATGGTGGAGTCATGAATATTTTTTTTCTCTCAGACTCCGTCTATATACTGCTAAACAACACAAAAAGAAATATGTAAACAGCAGAAATTCAAACATGCTGCAAACACTTCCTGCTACTGTGTAAACCAACAACTTTAAAGTAACATTTTTTTTTTTTTTGGAATGTATATTTAGACTGCAGATTTTCTGAAAGTCATTCTTTTGTGTGCATGATTTACTTGTCCATCCTCCATGTATTCTTTGAAAAGGTTGACATCAGTGGACAGACTCCACTGTCTTCATGTATATGATCTTTAAGTGTTCCTTTACTAATGATCTATGAATTTCTCATAACACTTTGTAAGTATTACTTATATATAATGACCTATTCATGGTTTTAGGACCCTTACTTTAAAGTGAAGACACACCATAATTGATTAACCATAACTAATGAACAGAACTACTGAGCAGTGAATTACTTGCACTTAACAGTTAATTCATGGTTGTTACGACCTTTATTGTAAAGCTAAAAGATCCATATCTTAACTAATAGTTAACAAACACTTAACAAATAGTATATGTGTGCTTTATAAGTATGATTTGTCCATAAATAAAGATTACCTTAGAGGCTGAACACTGTAAGTTCCAAAAACTTATCCATTAATAATTGTATTATTCATCATAGTTAAAAAACAATCATACAGACAAACAGGTATACAGATTTCAGGTGTCTGAAATTATATTGTAGATGTATATTGTATAATGTTGAGTGAAGGTATCAGTGTAGTCTGGCTACAATAGTTATAGCTTTCTAGAAGTATAACTCTGTTACAGATCATGAAGATCATGAAGGCTTTTTCTGCAAAGTGTTGCAAATTAGGTTGCTGAATGTGTGTCTGACCACTTTATTCCACTTTAAGTCCATTAACAGGGAATTTGGCTGGAAATACAAGGTCTCATGAGGTATGGTGTGGTGTGGTGTTGTGTTGTGTTAGAACCTAGGTGGACCACTGCATCCAGAGAGCTCATTTGGAGTGTCTGTGTGGCTTTGTGTGTCAAAAAACTGAAATGGAGAGACAAGGGAATGACACCTTATCTCTCTGTTTTTGCTTAGATATGTATTCCTGAATGCACTTGATGTCCTTTCCTAATTCACAGAATCAGCTATTCATAAGGATACCCTGGCCTCCAAACACACACACGCACCCACACACACACACATACATACACTCATAAAAATGCACAAGCACACCAGCACACACATGCACACATCAGCTTGCCAATGCTCACTTGCACACACACATGCATTTGTTGAGGAATGTATGTACTTCCAGTAAGTCATTTTGAATTGAAACCATCTGCTAATTGATTAATATGAAATTATGCACACACACACACACATACATAAAAATACAGTCATATGCACAGCAGCGCATCCATTATTTATCCCCATACATGTAGTGATCGGGTGGATTCTTCTTCTCCCAATCTCTCTTTCTCTCTCCCTCTCACTCTGCTGGTCTCATTACACATGCTGCTGTGAAGGTGGTTATATAAATAGAGATGCTCCAGCTTTTCTGTGTCTGTATTTACCCACATGCCCCTGTCACAGCACTGGCACACACTGACCTATCAAGACCACACTGCCGGGATGCACAGCAGAGGAACTGTCCATGCGTCCATCCTGCTGTGATCTCCTCATCATCCAGAAACCTGATTAAGCAGACCAGCTAAAATTAGCTCCCCTCAAATGTAGCTCCGGGTCTCATAGCAACCTCAGTGCTATTCACATGCCTCTCTGTTCCATTGATTAAATTTCAGAGTTCTTTTTGATAACCTTTTTTTTTTATTTTGCAGCCTACAAAGACTGAAGTGATGTACAGACTTTCACCAGACATGGAGAAACACCATTAAGCAGAGCTGAAATAGACATTTCAGGGTATCCCAAATCAGACAATAGCTCCATAGCTCTCCCTCCTCCTTTTTACCACATGACCTTTGATCGAATTAGAGGAGAGGAGCAAACGCCTTGCTCTGCAAAACACACAACCTGGTCACCTTATCTGTGTTTCCTAAGACACTTATAGCAATGTTCCAGAAAGCGTGTCTGCCATTGGAAAAATTTCCACATTAACTCAATGCAAAGCGGCAATCACTGCCAACAAATTCCACCTAAGTGCCACCTCCCTTACCACAGCGTCAAAGTTACATAAACGCCAAACAGAAAGCGTAGTGAAGAATTACCCAAACCATGAACATTGCTCTTTTCCAGTTATGCTAAGGTCCCTTCTTCTCTTTCATGGAAATATGTTCAGTTCTGGGATTTTCAAAGCTTATATAAGTCATGTTTTAAAGCAGTTGAACTACATTGTGGATCTAGTCCAAAATATTGTACTCCAACCCCATAAACTTTACAAACACCAGAAAAATGTTTAATTGTATGGGTTATAAGGCTTCTGTTTCTTCTGTTGTTTCAAGTAAGTGAGATCATAACATTCGTGTCTCTGACCTAAGCCCAGACAACATGAAGTATGCATGCTTATGGGATTTTTTTAGTTTGTCATTTTTTACATTGGTTAATCAGCTTAGTAGAATTCATTTTAGTCTTTCATTTTCTATGGTTGAACATTGATACCACAGTCCATAATCGTACCCAGGTTAAGTTGTTGATCCATGGCACCAAGGGTTGCTGCCTATCCTATATTTATAAAAAAAATCTCAACTGGTGGCTGTAAAACTATTTGTCCATTTGCTCTGCTGCACCCTCAGGGTGTACCCCGTTATCTTAGCCTTAAAGAGGACCATGGGTGTAATGAATTAAACTCAGTGAAACAGTCTGGACTGATTAATTGTTATCCTATCTTGGAACATACTTTGTATGTGGAAACTTAAAAATGAGTTGATGATGCATGATGAAAATTTGTTGGATTATTATGTTAGATAGCATGGATGCAATCATCCAAAGATCAGTGGCAGAGATGTTTTATGGCACCATACAAACATTAAAGCAAACATACAATAGATGTGAAACGTAATGTGATGTGCACGCAAAAGAGCGGATGCCTTGATTACGGTATATATATTCATCATAGTGGAGGTACACATCCTAACCAGTGTAAATGCATAAGGGATTTCCCAGCAAGCTTTGCAAAATAAAGGGAAAAACCAAAACTGTGGAAGAAAACAAAAAGGTGAGCTCTCACAGGACCTGAATATTTTGAGCTTTGGTATGGTAGAGATGGAGACTGGAATGAGTATTAAGTGCTGCACGGATGCTGGTGAATGTTTTATGAAAACGGCTCCATTGTGCATGGAAACACATGCAACTTTAATGATCCATTTCCGCTCCTGTCCACCTCTTTCCCACCCACCACCAGGCTTTCTAGAGTGGTCGGAACTATATACCACAAGAGGTAAATATCTGAACAAGAAACTGGATCAGAAAAAATGGTCTTGTGTAACATTGATTTTTATGTAACAATTTGTGTTTTTTTCTTAAAACCTGAAACCTTAATATGGGCATGTCCTAGAATGTTGGCATAGCCTACTTTCGCCAAGTAGAAGACACTGATTTTTCCTGTCATGTGGACTCTTGGATAAGTTACTAATATCAGGCTGAGAATCATGGGATCCCATTACCTCACAAAAGCTAATACAGTGGTGCTGTATTAGCGGTGTCAGCGCTGATTTTAGATTGATATGAGTATTGCTTATTCTGGGAGGGATCCTGTTGAAACATGTTCTGGGGCTTCATAACATGATTCTGTTAACTCCAAAAATTACATATTGCATAAAATTGGTGTAAACAAGGTTGTTGGCAATTATGAGGCCAGGAAAAAAAACGTTTTGTTCACATTGGCAGTAAAGTACTACTGTAATAATATTAAAGACAAGTTCATGCTGTAGAATAAGCACTCGCTCACAGTGAAGCAGAGGAAAGGCTATATGAAATCTGGCAAGGCATTTGTGAAAATAACCACAGGCATGTGCTATGCTTAACACCTCACACAGCTTCCTTGTTTGATTTGATTTTACTTTTCCATATTATGTAACGGCATTTAGCTGTACCAGGTGCACAGGTGGCACCCCAACTTGCCCAAATTGCATTACACCCTCTGCCCATCTGCATTTCCACAGCACAAGACTGTTGAAAGGTGCCCATTGAGAGCAAAGTGAGCCAGTCAAGATACTCCTATTGCCGAGAACACATCATGCATCCAATTTTCAACAAGCTCTTGAAAAAGTAATTCTGGCAAACTGGAAAGATAATTACTTTATACGTGAATTAGATAAACAGATAACATTTGGATGTTTGTTTTCTCCAAAATCCACAAGGGCCTACTGGCATTAAGCACATAGACCCATAAGCTTAGTAAAAGAAGTCAGTGTTCTGGGTATCCACTTCATTAAAGGAGCTTTTTAGTGGTCCCATGGCCCTCTCAGCCACTGGTAAGCATCTATGCCCAACACTGAATCACAGTGTCACTGTGGCTCATGTGATTTTGTCACATCCCCTGCCAGCCGCTTGGGGTTTGTTTCATTAGTGTGGCTTTCGCTCAAGCTAAGAACGATCAGAACAAGACTTAGTTATCTTTCTCAGTAAGAATCAAAGACTCATCCCAGTTTGCTTGGCACTATTACAGGATTTTAATGTTCTGAATTCAGGTGGGGTCTTTACTGTTTCAAGCTTCTGTACAAGACATCATTCCACATTTCAGAGGACTCTGTCTGCAGCACGCCACTGGAAAAGTTATGTAGATGTGCTGAGGCCCTGTTAGTCATCTCAGAACATCTCAATGTCATCTTGTTAATTCTAAGGCTTCAGAGAAAACACACACTCACTATACAACAGACACAGTTTTATACAAGGTTTCAAAACACTGACTTCTGTGGCCTGAAATCAAGTGGGTAAGCCATTTTAAGGGAAATCTGTGAGCCAATTCAAATGATGTTAATGTGGCCCTCCTCCCCTGAACTGGGAATGGAATTCGGCTGTACTGGGATTATACTCACTCAGAATTCATATCACACTCAAAAGGTAGGTTTGATGGGTGATGGTTGATGATACGGCTGATGGTTGTGTGGTAAGGGAGCGTATACATGTTCCCAGGATCCTATAGTTTATTAATGTCTTTTTTTAACTGGAAATAGCCCCACTTTGCCTTGGTCCTATATTCCCTCAACATAAAAACTAGAATAAGGCCCTTACATCTGGCATGTTATCAAAAATGCATAATCTAATGTTCAGTAATTCATATCTGAAATAATGCTTAAGGACAATCTGCTTCCAAAGATATTCTCTTCTTCAAGCATGCTTGTTTGAACATTACAGTGAACACGGATAAACATCTATTCAATGATAGAAAGGTTTTAAATGAAGGCTTTATGTTATTTTACTGGTATTTGCAAGATAATAGATTAGTTGATTTTACAAAGCTTGCATAAGCACTGACATTAACAACATTAGCCGAATTTGTCCATGTGCACAGTGAAACATACAAAAATGGGCCTTTGTTCATGCTTATGGTGTGGTCCATGTTTCAAATCACTGTTTTGGTATAAAGCCATGGCTCACAGTCTGGGTCATGTTCTCAATCATGAGTTTGGTCTTAGATCATAGCAGACGTGTTTTTGTTTTCCTTTGTATACCCTGGCATTAAACAAGAGAACAAAAGAACAAAACACCAAGAGGAATCCTGTGGAGCCAATTTTGTTTATGAAAAAGTCTGCAACATAATGGCCTCAGGGCAATGTTTAGCTGTAGACAACACAGGCAGGTGCTCTTTCCCTACCCTATTTTACAATAATTCATTCCTTACAAAAAGTCAAAACATAAAAGAAAAATAAATACAACAAAACAGTAATAGCTTATTTACCATATGCCTTATTATTCATGATGGGAACTTTCATTAACTTAGATGAAGCTGAAGCTTTCTTTCTCTCAGTCCACTCAAGACTTGGTAGCTGTAGACTTGTTTGTTGGAGCCCTAAATCATTCATCATTAGCTAAGTTAGTTAAGTTAAGAAGTTAAAATTGTTTAAAATTTGAAAGCTTGTACATCATTTAGTACATTTGCAAACTTCAATTGACACTTGGATGGTGTTTGTGACGTTTTATGTGGTTATGTTGGTTATATTTTGGTGGTTATATATTAGTTAACTTTTGTAATTGATGGGTGAAGATAACCATTTGATGGGCTGGATCTGTAGGGCACTGCTCAAACTGCCATGGGAACAAAAATTCCTCATTGCAGAATCCCAGAGATACAAGAAATAAAATATACAAAACACTAAATGAGTAAATGAGGCTAGATAGCTATATAATTAAATCACAAATATCTATCTTATTGTCACTTGTTCAAAAAGGCAAGCAATAAACCAAAAAGAATCAAACTGTTTATTGATAATAATCAAACTAACCCTCTCCTACCAGAAGTTGTGCATGTCTGCAAGGAAACCCTGAATGATACAGTGAAAACATTTTTTAAACGTTTTTTAATGCATTGTTAGGAGCTTCCTGGTTGTTGGTGAAATGCTGCTTTCCTCTGCTGTTTGAAATTTTTTCCTCATTAAGCTATAGTTTACACAGTTTGAGGAGTAAAAAAAATGTATGACTTTGTTTTAATTGCCATGGTTGTCTGAGTTTAAATTTATAATGCCCCATTGTATTGGCAAGATAGCTGACATCACATGGTTGTGCAGCCCAAAAAAAAACAAAAAACAAGAGTGACCTATCCATTACCTTTCACTGTTTCCTTCTGGTTGATGAGGCAAGAGAGGCCTGCATTGTTCATAGCCACAAAACGATAGTTGTCTATGAGTTCCTGAACATTCAGAATTAAGAACCACCCAACCAAGTTCTTCATTTTCCAGGAGTCCTATTTACATTTACATTTATTCATGTAGCAGACATTTATCCAGAGTGACGTACAAGGAGTGCATACAGTTGGCAAAATACAGAAAGGTGCATCATTTAAACATTGCTTCAACAGTTCAAAGCTAAAATGGTCTATATAAGTCATAGTAATAAACATAGAATAGCCAAGTCATAACCATAACCCATAATAATAATAATAATGCATATCTAACAGTAATACAATAAATAATACAACATCCAATCGTCAAGCGATCACAAATGGATACAACAAGAGCTAAACGGTGGTATGATGGTTAGACCAGGTATAGTCTGAAGAGAAGGGTCTTCAGACCACATCGGAAGGTGTGCAACGATTGAGCAGTCCATAGTGGGACAGGGAGTTCATTCCACCACAGGGGAGCTAACGTGGAGAAATGATGTAGCTTGGATGATCAGGCCCTTTTCCCTCAGTGACAGAAGTTGAAAACGTCCTGTCGTTGCAGATTGGAGTGGTCAGGGTGGCCTGTATGGCCGGACGAGGTTCTAGAGGTAGGTAGGGGCTGTCCAGGTAGCTGCAGTATAGGCGAGGGACAGGGTCGTTAATATGATCCTGGCAGCTCCTGGCCTCCTGATCCTGATAGCCAGTGGAGAAACTTTAACAGAGGAATGACATGGGAATCCTTAGGGAGGCTGAACACCAGGCGAGCTGCAATCTGGATCAGTTGTAGAGGCTGTGTGGTGCAGGCTGGCAGTCCTGAGATGAGGGAGTTACAATAGCCCAAGCAAGAGAGCACCATGGCCTGGACGAGTAGTTGGGTGGAGTATGTAGTCAAGAATGATCGGATCCTCCTGATGTTATACAGAAGGAAATGAAAGGACCGTGCTGTACTGCAGATGTGATCCTTGAAGTCCAGTTTGCCATCAAAGATGACACCCAGGTTTATGTAATATTAAGTACTCAAAAAATGTGTAACTCAAAATAATTTTCCCCATTTAAAATAATGGAAAAATGTTTCATCCGTTCTGCCTTGATGACAATAACACTATATATATCAAAATTTATGAAAACATTTTTTTAAACCGTTCAGTCTTGATGACAATAACACTATATACATCAAAATTTATGAAAACAACAATATGATCAATGAAAATGGTATTTTATGAAGAATTCTTACCTTGGAAACAAATGTCAGCGGCTAACGGAGGTGGCTGGTGAATGGATGTAGGTCGCGGAGGAGGAGGAGGGAGGTCTGAACTTGTTACTGTACGTATGGTATGGTACCTACCATACGGTACTTAAACACTTAATATTCTTTCAGTTTTTTTTTTTCATTTTTACTTAACTGAACTTAACGAAAACAAACAAAACATAACAAAATGAAACTTACCTACTACATAGCCTGAACTTATTTTTTTCTTTTTTTTTGCCTTTTTAGCATCACTTTCCACAATTTCACTTAGAACCCTTTTAAAAAACTGACGTATGGAGTTTTGTTTCTTCCTTCCTTTTAAAATGTTACGGAAATGAGTGAGGCAAGTGTCATCATAAAGCCCTGCAGCACGACCTACATTGAGTTTATCAGGATGTCTCTTTTGAACGAAATTTGAAACGTGTTCCCACATTGACAGCACTTCTTTTATCTCAGCTGTTGAGATAGCCTCCTCCGGCTCATCCTCCTCCCCGCTACTGATCTCCCCCCACTACTTGCAAGACCTCCGTGTGTTGCTGCATCTGTAGCTCCTTTAACTCCTCAGTTTAGAGTTCCTCCTCATGTTCCTGCGCAAGCTCGTTGATATCTCCCTCATCCACCTCCAGACCCATGGACTTCAATTCTCCCAGAGAGACAATCTCCTCCAAAACTTCAGGATAGGGTTCGAATCCTTCAAAGTCTCTGTCTGACACGACCTCAGGCCATAACTTCTTCCAAGCAGCGTTCAAGGTCCTTTTTGTAACCCCCTGCCATTCTCTATCAATCAGACGTAGGCATATAACGATGTTGTAATGCTCTTTCCAAAACTCATGAAGGGTAAGGTTGGTGTTTTCAGTCACATCAAAGCACCTTTTGAAAAATTGGTGTAAAGCTTCTTAACCCTTACATACTGTTCATATTTGATGCCTTCATAGTATGGTCCGGGTCAATTTTGACCCGGGCCAAAAATTCCCTCATAAGAAGTGTCAGTAACGACTTTTGAACTACAGATCTGTTTAGAATGTATAAATAGCCTATCTGACATTAGTACATGGCTGATTAATCCTTAATTAATGTTTCAGGGAGCAGGGAGAGTGTAATGTTTAGGTTTTACAACATTCGTTTTTACAAAAAAACATCTATTATCACACAATATCATGTCCTATTTTACCTAAGACATGGAAACATAACAGTCATAATGATCTAAATATATTTAATTGAAAGTGAAAATTGCAAGAACATCCTAAAATTGTTTGGATTTATAATACAACCATATATAACCATTATAATCATTGAACACTGTCCTCACTGCAATTCTGTGCATTCAAAGCAGTGGTAGGAAACCTTGTGTGTGTGGGACTTGCACACATGTTTCCCACATTTGCAGCAGTTTGTCCCTGTTTTGCAGTCCTTTTTTGCAGAGCAGAAGTTGCATCTTCTTCTCTTCTGTCCCCTTGTGTTGGCTTCTTGTGTGACGTTGATCAGGGCCAGGCTCAGATCACTGCGCTGCCTTTACCAGAAGCCCCATGTAGGCATAGGTCAGCCACATTCATGATCTTCCATTCTTTACCATACCGTTTAGTCCCCTCCCTGTTTATCATTTCAATTACAATTTTTTCAATGGTTGGAGGGAGGAAGAGCTGGAATGTTGACAAAATGTTGGGTGCATGGGAAGAAGCCAATCTTGTGGGTCCTGGAGTCATTCGAATGACATTTTCTGCAGCCATCCTGCCTGCAACTTGATGTGGAAGTGAGGTCCAACTGATAGCACTGTTTTTTAACATAAATGTCTCCCTTGCTGCTTGCTCCTCTCCCTCAGAGTCATCTTCATTAGAGGGGCTGTAATCAGAGTTTTCCTCCATGTTTTCCTGCTCTGAAACATCCATCTCCAAATCACTGTCTGCTTCCTCATCTTGGAAGATCAGATCTATGGCTTCCTGCACAGTAACTGTTGCTGCCATAACCTCAGTCACTGAAATGGCAGCTCAGGTTCCTTTATAATCTTATGCCCCCTCCAACCCCTATTTTGATTGTTTTTTTTAGATTGTTACATTGTTGTTACATTGCAGGTGCTTGTGCTTGCAGGTGCAGATCTCTTGTCTGTGTCAAGGCACCCTCTGACCTCTGTATGACTTCTGTTCCTTATGTGCACCATATATGACCACTACTCTGCTGTTCTACTATTTCAATGTTTTGAGATTCCCCCATGACTGTCTCTGCGGGAACCTCAGCAAATGTGGTGGGAGCACAGATAGTTCTCGTGACAGTGCCAAGGTTCCCCATCAACTTTGTCACTACTGTCCCATAAAAAATACAGACAGACATGGCATGTACAGTTTCACAGTTTCAACATTCCCTAAAACCACCAATTTCCTTGATTTGACCCACACTGGTGGATCTAAAATCCATCTCACTAAGTACGGGTCAAATTTGACCCGGAACAGCCCCAATGTACAAAAATTTGTAGCACCTGTAAAAAAGAATAAAATTTTAAAATATTTTTTAGTTTTGTGTATTTTGGGTCACTTTAGTAAAAGTCATCAAATTACAGGACAAAAAAATGACGTTTAGGGTATTTTTACTGCTGTCAAATGTCAAAACGGGTCAAATTTGACCCGAACAGTATGTAAGGGTTAAAGTTAGAGATGACCTGCTGGTCCATGGGTTGGAGGAGGGGAGTGGTGTTGGGTGGGAGATACAGGACCTTGATGAACTGACACTAATCCAGAATGTCGTCCTCAAGGCCCGGTGGGTGAGCTGGAACATTGTCTAAGACAAGCAATGCTTTCAGTGGCAGGTTATTTTCAGTCAGGTATTTTTTTTACTGCAGGACCAAAAGTCACATTTACCCATTCGGTAAAGAACTGTCTGGTGACCCATGCCCTACTGTTGGCCCTCCACATGAAATTAAGCCTATCTTTGAGGATCTTGTGCATCTTAAAGGCTCTTGGGTTTTCTGAATGGTAGACTAGAAGTGGCTTTATCTTGCAATCACCACTTGCATTTGTACACAATGCAAGAGTTAACCGGTCCTTCATGGGTTTATGGCCTGGCATCTCTCTCTGCGGTGATGTACGTCCTCCGTGGCATTTTTTTCCAGAATAAACCGGTCTCATCGCAGTTAAACACTTGTTGGGGGATGTAGCCTTCTGCTTCTATTAATTCAGTAAACCCGGTTACGAACTCTTCAGTTGCCGTCAGGTCCGAACTGGCTCCTTCCTCATGCCGTACCACCGAGTGAATACCACCTCTTTTCTTAAAGTTTTCGAACCAGCCTCGACTGGCTTTAAAAGTCTCCTCCGATGCCTCAGGTTCAGACGTCCCTGCTCTGTCTTTCTTTAGATCACTGTAAATATTACGTGCTTTATCAGAAATGATAGCCTAGCTGCTTGTCCATCACCCATATGAGAAGCAGCCTCTCCATCTCCTCATGGATATCAGTCCTTAATTTAGATATTGTTGTCCCTTTGGCAGGTGTTAGCTTCTTAATGATTTCCTTTTGTTGAAGGATAGTAGATATTGTCGATGCACTACGATTAAACTGCCCAGCTAGATCAATCACTCGTACACCACGTTCGTATGTTTCTATTATTTCACGCTTAATTTCCATTGAAATACTAATTTTCCTCCTCTCATCTCCCTTCTTATCTCTCCCTTCCTCTGACCCATGTTTTTAGTCAAAAAAAGTTGCGGACATTGCGGTATTAATACCGAAAAAAACTTAATAGACAGTAAACGTTCGAACTGATGCTGCTATGAACATGCACAGGTGGCCTGAGAAACAACAAGTACAAAGAATGCTGGGCTGTATGTGAATTGGCGCATACGGGCGAAAGAGGGTTTGTGTGCAGGTAGGCAGCCTGATTTGCCCCTGGCAGCCTGTGCGCAGACAATTCGAAAGGATGATTCGTGTCGTATCTCAAAATTCCCGTCATATTTCAAAACAAAAATTTTGAGAAATTTCAAAACGTAACTCAAAACATACGTATGTTAGGGTAATCGTATTTCAAGGGTCCACTGTATTTGCATAAATCACTATTCTCAAACCTTAGCAGGCTCCAAGAAACACCAGTCACAGATGTAATAGTTTAAGGGTTGGCTGATCATGATTTGCAATGATTTTGCCATTCATTGTTTATTTTTGTGAATGGGGTGTGCTATATTTGTAAGCTGCATTCTGCATTAGCAAATTGTGTCTCATATTCCCTGCTTGTGAATTTCATTGTAGATTTGTGAATCATAATGTGTTTATTTACATTTTAGCAGCAAGCTGAGCCTGTAGATTTTGAGACTGGAGAAGATAAAACATGTAATTAATTTTACAATGTCACATAACGTTTCTCAGCACAAAAAAATGCTATCAGCCCTTTAAGCATGAGTTGACGCTGGTTTTTCTTGGAATACTTAACAAGTGTGGAAAAAAACATCTACTTTTAGCCGAGCAAAAAAACAGAGGACCAGTCAGATTTTATTTCACGCTTCAGATAAGCACACATCATGACCTACCAAATTTAGAGACCATAGGGTCATCTTTTCCTTGTTATGGGACATCAATACTTGAGGGATTGGGCCATTAGCTGAGTATTACGTTAATGGCTCATTTTGTCTTTGTGTAACATAATGTAGGGAGAAGGAGTTAAAAGGTTCAATGGTGCAGTTTTGATCAGGATTGAGTCAAAGCTCAGGGGAAATGAATCTGCTCTTTTCCCTTCACCAGGTACATAAAGTGCAGCTTTTTTCTTTGTTTCAGCCTAAAATGTATTCATGGAGGGCACTTGTGGGACCTGAAGCACTTGCCATTTTTGAGAGTTTGACAGCCATGCAAAGTTACTCAGGTGAAGGGTGGTGTAAAGTGAAGTCATGTGTTCTAGACCTTCAGGGTGCAGTACACAAGAGGTTATGGCAGCATACACAATTACACTTCTCCAACATCAAACTCTTATTATTACTGATGTAAAATGGTGAGTATACACCAAAATGAATCACTGAACAATGTGGGAAAATGAAAATAGGTTGATTGGCCAGGACTTAAAATAAGACAAGTGAACACAGTTCATAACTGATAAAGAGATACATCAATCAGGCAGCCATCATAAAAATAAAATGTTCAAATTCTGATTATTTTAGCTATAAAATGAAACTACTCTGATCTGATCTCTACAGTAATGTTAGTTTTAAAAAAGGCTCCTTTTTATATGAATTTTATATGAATGAACCAGGGTTACACATGTCCATAGGGATAATCCTACTGCTGTGTACAACCAGGGTTACACATATCCATATGGATCTGTGGATCTCAGTCACCCTGAGCATCCCCTCAGCATCTAAAGACACTGTAAATCTGTCCCTGACTGCTGTTTACCTGCATGTGTGTGCATATGTGTGAACTAGGAGGTTTGAGGTCAGTAGAGAAACTCTGAAATGAAAATCTGCTTCCTCGTGACCATAGTGACACATGTTTTAAAGAGCAGTTTTTATTTATAGAACAGATGTAGGGACTCAGTGATTAATTCCTTCACATGTTGAATAAAGGGTTAGTACAGTTTCTTTCTAGTTTTAGTGAGGCTCAGCCTGGGGCTGAATGGGGAGCAGGGTGATAATAGTGTGTATGTTTAAAGAGGGTCAAGTGCTAGCAACTCCCTGAATGCTACCCAACATTTAATTTCTGGAAATCATGCTAGTTTGCACTTTAGTCCTGAAACCACCTGTTTATGATCCCTGAATCAGATTGCTGAAGTCAGAAAAAGACACCATTCACAGAAAGATAACCATCCACTATCAGATGAATATGTATGCTTTTTTACTCCCCCCTTTGTTCTACACCAAAACTGAGCATTACACTCATCCCCACTGTGACCCTCCCTCACAGTCTGGAGCAAGCAGCTGCACATGTGACTAGATTCACGTGGTGGACTGCCTTTACTTTCACATTACATTATTGCCTCACTGATGTGGATCTCTGGCGATAGCCAGTAAAAGTGTGACTGCTAATAAAACAATGGCACCATGAGCATGTGAATTTACTTGGCGTTACCTGAAGACCAGAACAAAAAAGCTTTTTCACCAGAAGCCCCCTTATCATTATCTTCATAAATCTGAGTTCAGTGTTATTAAACATGGACAGCAATATTGCATTAAATCAGAGCTTTTGCCTGAAAATGTAATTCGCAGTGTACTGTGATTAGTAGAAACTAAAGTGAAATGCATGCAAGAGCCAATTGGCTATATTGTACATGATCAAATCAGAATCCCATTTTAGATTCAAATTAAATTGTTTACATATACAGACTGCAACTATAACATAGAAAACATCCAAAAGCATTGGAAGAAGTATGCCTTTTACAGTTATTTTTATTTTTTCATTACTGTCAAAAATGTATTGCATCTGTCATTCTATTTAATGTTTTATACACACATATTATGAGCTAGCAAAGACTAAATTTTTGCCAATATTATTTTCTGTTTACAACTACAAAAAGTAATAACTAACGATAAGAAATTCTAAATAAGTTACCGAGCTTAATAATGTCTTGGTGCATAAAGACAAACTGCGAATTAAAACTGTAAAAATGGCACTTTATCATTCATGTCCTAATTCATGTCTAGCCTCTTTACCACTTCTCTCTCTTATCAAATCGAAAGGCCTTTGTAATATGGAATTTATTAATAATAATAAATAATATGTAATACGGAACTAAAGTATCTGTCTGTAATAGTTCTTTATCACAATCTGTATTCAATGCAGACCACAAGAGATATTTTTCTTCCAGTAAAGATGACTTGAAACGGCACACATTCAATCAAATCAGAGTTGGTCATGTGCTACATGTCCTTTCAGAAAAGAGATAAGCTATAAATGCAATGAAAACTAATTTTACACTGAAACAAACCAATCATGTCAGTGGAAGAATTTAACCCTTGGAGCCACAGAATTATTTCTTTTATTCATTTTATTAGCTCAAGTTTGATTTTCAAAATGTTCTGATAGAGCCATGTACACATTCATTGAATTGTCTGATATAAGCTACCTGCAAGGTTATTGGTGCCCCTCCATTTATGAGGGCATATTTGGCCCTGAAGTTTGCATCTTCATTTTACATTAATTGTTACATTTCAACATACATTGCAGAAAAACCACCAGAATGTTTTCATCTCTAAATAACTGCTTCATATTGCAGTCCCACATGAGACCACAAATAGCCAGAAATAGTTACTGATCATCTATGTATCACCAAAGAACTTCCTTGAAGTCTGGTTTTATGTCACAGAAGAAAAAAGTTTGCAAGTTTGCAAGTTCATGGTATCAACTCTGAGTATCATTCTTATGCCTTGTCAATACTTATGCGTTGTAAACTGCAAATAATAAAGCACAAAGGCAAGCATTAAACTGAAACATGATACTAAATATTTTGATGACAGTATGGTTGCAATATTTCAAAGTTATTAACTTTTAGAATAAAAGATGGTTCTATGTCTCTACCATTATGTGTTTCTACCATTATAAAAGTCTATGTTTTGTGTGTAGATGTGGTGTCAATCACATATTCCCTGTGCCATTGAAGTTACATGAAGTCGACATATGATCAGTTCACAGACCTGTAGGTTCTCGGTTGGAGAGGCTGCTACGAAGCCATCAGACTGGATATTTATGAAACAGTGACTGGACAAAATGAAAAGCAGGTTGTACTCTGTGCAATTGTTCTGAGAGGCTCCCAAAAATACAGAGAACCAATGCCACAAAAATATACTACAGTATGCAACTGCAGCTTGTGATTACTGTTCACATTTTCATGAAAATTGGAAAAACCTGCAATTAAATACTGTGAGATTAGACATAAAGAACTAACACCTCACTATATTTGTGATATTTCATATTTTTAGTTGTTCTTAAAATTGCATTGTAATTAAACATCTAAACATTTATTTTATAGTTTTTCTCTTGTGCCCACACAATTCATTTGCTTCTTTTGAACTTTTATTTTGAAATACATTTCCCACTCGCCACCATTTATGTTTGTGGAAGTGTGGAATGATATTTATGACTTGAAACTGATCTGCAGCTGCACAAACAAAGATGAATGAAGGGGAGGGCAGGTTTTCTAGGAGTTGTAACTTTGGAATGCAATGTGCTAGAGTCACTATTCTTTGATAAAATTACCATAAACTGATGATCCATGCACAAAGAGACAGGCAGGTACTAGCAGGTCAATAGGACTGATGAGGACCATTGCATTGAACATTGCTGCATATGTAAGTCTCTAAATGTCTGTAACTAAATGTTTAATAGATGTCTTGTCTGTGAAATTCATTTTAATATGCATGCAAAGTCTGACACTCAGGCTTGAGAAATTAATTTTTTCCTTTTTATCTTTTCTCTGAGCCCCCAGTTAGCTGTGCTGTCCAGGGTTTTACATCACAAGGCTCTTACACATACTGATTATGTTCCTTGAAATGTGATGAGGTATATGGTGGTCATGCCAGAGAAAACATCCACAGACCTGGTTGTTGTGCTTATCCATGTGTTTCATTCTGTTAATCACTTCCTCGAAATCTAGTTTCACTGAACTCTATTGGAGGCCATAGACTCCAGGAATTAGTTAGTTCTGCTCTCTTTCCTTAAAGAAATGGACTTTGGCACCAGGAGAATCTTGTAACATAATTATAAAAAAATGCTTTAACTTTCTTGATTGTAAACACAAAAAGATATAATCTATCACCAAACCCAAATCCTCAAACTGTGAGAAAAAAATCCCTATCAACAAAAGAAATCCTTATCCTGTTTTGGTAAGGTTTTGATTGTTTTACCCCAGAAAAAGTCAACAGAACAGAAAAAAAACAGTTGAATGTTCAATAACCCATGAGTCAATTTTCATTTTGTCTAGATTCCATGTTAGTGTACTGCAAAGAGGAGACCACCTGCCATAATGCAAAAATGAATCACTATAATTAACCAGTGAAAAGGTATGATTGTACATCAGTCTGCTTCTCATATGAGTGTTCCATATATATGAAGCTCCAATCATGCTATTCTCCTTTGGTGTTGTGGGCTGGGGCTTGCTGGGACTGCTCGACACCCACGGCTCCATGGTGGCAGAGGAACTCTGTGAACCCACTGTTGCCAGGAGACCACCATCAAGTCACAATCCAACTAATCTTGCTCTGCCTTTATCCAGCATTGCCAATCATAAGGAACATTTCTTGCTCTCCTAATCAAAACTGAACAAGTGATGCTGGTTTCAGAGAAACAGCAGGAAGCACATAAAAGCTTCCTTTGTGGGTCTAGAAGGAAACACCAACCCCTGTTTGCATTTCAGTTTTCAGCTGTGACAGCATTGTGAGGTGGTTTCACCATTGCTGCCTGGGAGGCCACAGGTATCAGTGAGGGCTGTTAGCCAGAGTTTCTGTTGGCTGTGCATATGTGCAACCAAGGAGTGGACATAACTCGCTTGATAACTAGCTGCTGGTGAGGTCTATCAAAAACACAAAGGTGCACAAACATAAATAACCCATCAAAATGTCATAATGCACCCCACCATCTGTATTCCTATCTTAGATAATCATACTCTTATTTTGTATATGCAGACACATTTTATAGGTGTGTGTGTGTGTGTGTGTGTGTGTGTGTGTGTGTGTGTGTGTGTGTGTCTGTCTGTCTGTCTGTGTGTGTGTGTGTGTGTGTGTGTGTGTGTGTGTGTGTCTGTCTGTCTGTCTGTCTGTCTGTCTGTCTTTGGGTACCTGTGTCAGTCTGTGCATCAATGTGCATGCCAGTTCCACATGTTATAATACTACTCTGACCCTGAAGAAGCTGCATGCATGTGACTCTGAGGAAACTGGATACATGCTGTCTCACTGCTCTCCAAAGGTGTCATCCCTGATGGGAAGCAACATTTCAAGGGATGTCTGTCACATGTCACATCGTAAGAACAAACCACCATTCAACATATGCAAGGAAAAGACAATCACACATTCAACATCAATACCAATAAAAAGACCACGATTCAAAACCTGTCAAATCAATTATTTAACAATAAAAAATACAACAGGCTACTATTCCTTCAACAAAGGCAAATCATCTCCATCTGCTGCAAAAAGTCAATGTAAAGCAAAAACAACATTGTCTACAACAGACAATTTTTTCCATCTTCTACCATCTGGGCACTGGGTTAACACCAGTGTCTGTAACAACCCTGAGGCTAAGGTCAGCAACAACTCTAGTCATATCAATTTTTAATATGCATACTGTCAGTACTGTTGCTGTCAGTATTTTTCATATTTTGTTCTTTGATATTCAAATTTCAATCCAAAATGTATGGTATTTTCACAATCATGGAACACCACAGGCTTCAGTTACCCTACCACTACAGAATTTCCTCTGATTTATCTCACCCATTTAATAAAGCATCTGCCTTCTGGGCTGATGATACAACTGTCTGCACTTTGTTCTTCATTCTCTCGAGGAAGAACTTTGAGATGGTGCCATCCTTAGAAGAACTGGTGGTGTGAGTGTTCCAAAACAACACCAAAATGGTTGCCTAAAAGAGTGGCCAACAACCAGTGTCATTTGAAAAGCAATGAGCGTTAACTGGAGACTGCAGAGAGAATCACATCACTGTGAACTCCACTCTGCATTCACATTTTAGAAGTCTTTTTAATCGAAAGGTCACAGACACAATTTAATTCAGAGGACCTGTCACCTGAGCCCTGGACACCCTCAAAGAGCAGTTCTAAACAAAGAACTGTAGATATTTTTCAGCAAACAATGGTTTCTCAGAGACCAGCTAGGCCACTTGACCTGTCAAACTGACCATTACCTACTCCACTTACAATGCAGGTGACTCATGGCCTCTCATAGCTGCCATTGTTATAAACACTGGATTTAGTGATTCCAGTCATTTTTTTTCACAAGACTCAGTTTGTATTTTCTGTGTTGTTGGAGTGTTCGCTCCCAACAGGCTGGTTTCTGTTCTTTTGTGCTGCCAGTGTAGTTAGATTAACACAAATCGTTTAGGTAATTCTGTGCTAAAAGGAACATGATGACCCAAATTTCAAAATCGTGCTGGCATATTGCTATCAAATGAAAGCTAAAAATTTGCATTTTGATAATATATTGTGGAAAACACATAAATAAGTGAATACCAATAAACAACTAATATGTGGAATCATTATTTGTATTGCAAAATTCTGAGAGTTTTGGGAAATATATTTCAGGTTATATTAAAACTCATTGTCCTCTTCTGCATTATTCTGCCATAGTGCTCATTATTTACCTGTTTCTTCAATTTGTTTCTGTGAAAAAAATGTGATGAAATTATGAGAACAGTCATAGAATTGTACGGTTTGAGCTTTTTTGTACATTTTTTTTAATTTGCTTAATTTGGAAGTTTAATATATGAATCTTGACAGTACTCGTGCCTCCATGTACATTACTAAAACAAGTGTTTAATTTTCAAGATGATGGGTTTCAACCAACGGTCACCATCGGTACTGTTGCTATAGGTGGAAACACAATAATGATCAAATATGGAAGAGTTCTGCTGGTTCTGTAAAGGACATTGGGTATCTTTTTAAAGAATGGCTCAAGGCTGAAGTTTACTCATACCCATAGAAGACAAGATTAATGTCAGTTATGAATTAATGGTACTATGTGAAAATCCTCACCCCATGATGAAGACTTCTTTTTCTTTCTGAGACAAGTGTCAAGTCACCATATTTTTTTTTAAAGATATTTTTTTGGGATTTTTCCACTTTATTTACAGTAGAGAGGTAGACAGGAAATGCAGGAGAGAGAGAGAGAGGGAAGAGGACATGCAGCAAAGGGCCCAAGCCAGATTCAAACCTGGGCTGCTGCGGCAAGGCCGAGGCCTTGCGTGGCATGCGCTCTACCAGCTGAGCCACCGGGGCGCACCTAAGTCACCATATTTGAATCAAGTTTAGCACTTAAAGAATATTCTGGAACATGCTGCGTGCACAGTTTTTATTTTACAGCATAGCAACCGACAGTATGATCAAATACAAGTTATTTGTTCAGGGTCTTTGCACTCTTGTGTCTTATTTGAACAAAATGGCTCTTCTCTTTAGCTTAAATATTTCGTTCTTATTGTTTTTCAACTCTTTCCTTTCCTCTAACATTGGAAGGGATTTTGTGCGCAAGTAAAGACTTGCTGTAAAGTTTTATTACTTCTCTGAAGAAACCCCTGAACACAAAAGTATTTATTCAGTCATAGTAACACAGTATAACCCCAAGGATAAAACATTTTGACCATGTGGAGTTTCAAAAGATTGAATGCTCTGAGCTCATGATAAAATGGAAAAAGCAATGAGTAAAGCTCAATTCACAATATGAACTAAAAAGGCTTTGCTTCACATGTATTCCTATAATTTGTAACTGCAGTAAGAATTTTGCTTGTGTAAGAACATAGATGCACTTCTATTGGAGAGATAAAAACAAAAACATTTGGTATGTTATATGACACTAAGTCATGCAATTCACAATTAAGAACTTCAAGACTCACCCTGCGAGCATGGATCCCAACCATTCTGCTCAACCAGCTCTGCATTATAATGGAGGAAGGAAAAAAATATCCCTCCATTATAAAAAATTGAGTTGTTCTTCCGGGAAGCCATCCTCCATTAAAGGATTTATAAACAGTCTCAGTTAATCTTTTGAACAGATCTAGCTTTTTAAAATTCATCCGGGGTGATTGAATGGTTGAAGATGGTTTGGGGTTTACAGGATGTTACTCAGAATGCTAAATTACTCATGTAAGTGCTTGATAAAATCATATTCCAAATCATATAATATAATCAGGATCAATTATATTTTCTGACTGGCACTCTTTTTTGAGCTTATCTCTTGATTGAGAAATTGTCTACATATAAAGTATTACCTTCCAAAGATATTAATAAGCAAGGCTCCTCAACTTAGATGGAGTGAGTCTGAGGGAGGCCACTGTACTAGATTCCCTCTGCCATGGAGATACAGAGTGCTCCTATTTCTTTCATTATATCCTTATGATGGGTGATGACCTTACTTTCATACACTGTGTGCAGATGGGCACTGTTGTCATCATTTGTATTACCATACATGCCAGCTGCTGGATGAATGAAAGCTCACAGATGAATGGCAGCTTAACTAAATGTCATTAGATAAAAACCATGATAAATGGATTAACAGTCACTGTAAAGTCAGGTTTTAGGATGTGTGCCAGTCGCATCATAAAAATGAAACCAAAACATGGGCAAAATAAACAAAGGCAATGTCGCAATCCTGTAAAGTGAAAAGTTTAATAAACATTAGATGTAGAGCATTAATTTATTTTGTAGTTTCTGATCTTGAGCTAAAAACTAATTTAAACCACAAAAAGCAATGCTTGCCAGATGGAAACACAAAACAGAGATGGACAGCAGTAAATGGCGAGAAGTTGCCTGAATCAATCCTAATATTATGCTGGATGTACACAACAAAGAATCATCTCTTTGTAGCATCATAACACAGAGGGCTTTTAATTACTCCACAATGATTTCACTTTGGTCTGCCCCAAGGAGCTGGCTGACAAAACTCTTCTGTAAGCCATAGCAGCATTTCATAATTACAGCACTTGTTACTGTGGTACATAACCACTGACCTAAATGTGCACATTAACTTCATTTAGTAGAGATGAGAGCAACACAAATGTATTTGAGGAAGTATTTCAACCACCTAAGCCAAATGACACAAGGTTCTGCAGCATTCAGAAAAGGTGCACTGTTATACATAACTGAATTTCATTCAGAGATGACTTTTAGGAAACTGGTAAAGAAGCACTTGTGAGCTCCACAGGTGTAAACAATATGTGATTTGCCTTGATTCTGCAGTGTGGAAGGAAGTGAGGGCCAGTTTTCACATTTGAAGGAATTGAAAGAGTTATGTCTGTATGCCTTCCTCCTCCTGTGTCTTTGGGTGATAGCTGGATTCATAGTGGGGCTCATAGTGGATTGTGTTTTGGGTGAGGAAAAAAGGTGGAAAAACTGTGTATATATATATATATATATATATATATATATATATATATATATATATATATATATATATATATATATATATATATATATATTCACAATTAAACTTTGTATAAAAGACAGTGCCTCATGCTCAGTGGAAAATGAAATACTGTTGGAGGGCTTTCTTAAATTGTGAAATATCGTAAAAGAATTGCCACAAGGTCTTTTTAACAGTACTTCCATTCTGTAACTAAATACCAAAAAGCAGCATTAATGACACATATATTGTAATCAGCTCCACATATGACACAGACCCAAAAGCAAAACTGTGGTGTCCCAGGATGACTCCTAAACACGGGCTTGGTATACACTATCCACATAGCTTGAAGTGGGGGATGAAATGAGGAAATGTATAGTGTGTCACCACAGGCCGCTGACCACACAAGGTTATAATTATTTACAGCAATATTCAACATACTACAAATGGACAAATTATATTTCCAAAATACCATTTTGGTAAGCATAAAATGCAAAACATTTGATTTTAGAATTCTTCACTACTTCATTTCCTTGATACAACTTCTGGTCTGGCACACTTGCTATACATTCAAATTAGGGATGTACATTTTCATCATATTGACAGTTCGAGTACTCGACACAGAATATGAGCAAGTACTCGAGTACTTGTATTCCCCGGGGGGATTGATCTCACAATGAGTGTAATCACCAGTAAACACAAAACAATTTGGACTAAAAATAAGTAAATACTTTAGATAATTGGGTATTACACAGGAATCAGTACTTAGTGGGCTCCACAAATCAGCAGTCACAGCAATCCTTTCTGGCTTCTATGGGATGAAACTTAGACGCAGAAAATCTTTGGCTAACATTTAGGCTATTAGGTGTGTTGTTCTTTCAACTCTGCTTAGCATTATATGTAAGTCTGACAGAAGTAAAAGATGTTATTCATGTCTGGCTGGCGTCTTCGTTTTCACTCAACATTTTGTGGTTAAATGCGAGGTGATGGCTCATTGTATTAGTAGTAAAGTTATATGACAGCTTTGCGCTGCATAACTTGCACTGAACTGTGTTTTGTTCAGTTTTGTCAAAGTGTTTCTAACACATCACCGCACATTCACCGCCATTGTTAGCTCTATGGCTAGTGCTGCAGCTTTGGCCAAGAAGAGGTTCCTGCTCTACAGTCTCTGACATGATTGTAGTTTGTTGTCTGTTCAGCAGTGTTGCCAAAAAATCTCACCAGAAGTCGGTATTGGCTCTCTGAAATGTCGCTAAAAGTCGTTAGATTGTTTGATGATGTCACACAGTATGTAACCACGTCTAATTTACATACGTCACATACAGTAGCTGAACGGCATCCCCTTCACTATGTTCTTGCAAGTTGGATATTTTGTTTGACAGTTGGTTGTTTTTTTTTTTTGAAGGATTGGGAGTGGGGAAGATGGGTGGGGATGGTGTAGAGGTAATTTTTGTTGTTTTTTATATATTTTCTGTTGTTTTTTTGATTCTATTATCGTTAACTAACTATTAACTGACTGACCACTTTATATGGATGAGCTCTCATCACCTGACCAAAATGAACCTAGTCTCGGCATGCATTGCAATGGACATTTGGCTTCATGAGACTGGGTTTATTTTGACCAGCTGATGAGATCTCATCCACCCAAAACGGTTTAAAATATCTACATAAAATATTAAAAATATACAAATATTTCAAACTGTTGGAGTCGGTGGCTGTTGGTAATCGATACAGAGTATCCAAGGGGTGTCTGTGATAAAATGATTAGTGTCTGTAAGTTTTCCTATATGCCCACTTTTCTGTTGGTAAATATGGAGTGTTCATGAGTTTTATAATAGCAACGCATGGTAACAGGCATAGAGTAGGTTTTGTGTCTTCCTGCCCTCCAATAAAGTTAACTGAGTTGCTTAGTTAGATCTGTAAATCATCTACTTCCAACATCTAATTACAGTGACAGATTCTACATAGGTCAATCATTACTTTTATAATCGTGGGCAACACTAGAGCACTAGGAAAGGCAGACATGGCGTCATTCCCACATCGGTGAAAGGTGACTTTTACAGTTGCACAGCAATGAGAATGGAAGTTGCCAAATTTGTCGCTAGTCTCTAGAAAAGATTTTTAGTTGCTAGGGAAGGTCAAAAAGTTGCTAAATCTAGCAACAAAGTCACTAAATTGGCAACACTGGTGTTCAGTCTCAGTGGACCGCAAGTTCCTGCCCTCAATGCCATTGCAACCAATCACAAAATTTTAATTGATTTTTTTTTTTCTAAATGAAGATACAGCTCCATTTCTGGAAGGATTTATGTTGTCTTGTGTTGTGTTTTTTGGTACTGCACATCGATCGTTGTTAAATGTTTTTCACAAAGTTGCAAGACTACATATATATATTCAATAAACATTCATTCAGACATTTATTGTATTGTCATGATCGATCATTGCTGTCACTTGCGAGCACTCGATAGTCAAGTACTCGTGCCCATCCCTATTTCAAATATTGCCATAGAACTAAACTTTAACTAAACTGAGTCTATAAAGATGTGAACAATAATTTATATCACTAAAAGTTTATTTACACAAGTCAAAGTGTTGATTGGAATTTAGCAGCTGTGTTTAGGACATGACACAGTACAGGGGTTAAGGTTTTACAAAATCTTGCATGCATACACTATGCTTTTCAAACATTTGTGGTGAATACAGTAGGTCAATTAAAAACTGCACTGGGGCTAAAGTCATGTAGTGTGTAACTAATTAATCTTGTGCCAGCCCCTCTCCATTTGTCTGCCAGCCAATAAAATATAAACATCAATGAGATATTCTTTATTCCCAAAGATCAGGGCAAGACATGGCCCAAACTGAAAAAATATTACCAAATGCATGACATCACTGTTGGTAAGCCATGCAGAGATAAACAGAGGGAGTGTCTGTGAAAATAACCAGGAAGAAAACACAGTGACGTTAGCAGACAAAAGCCCCCAGTCAAAAGCGTCCTGTACAGAAGCCCTGTGCTATAACTTTACCATGGTGTTCCATAGTGAAAAGCTGAAAGGGAAAAAAGCCAAAACACAACATAAGACCCAAAAGTCCTGTGAATCTCAATAAATTGTCCCAGTGCTCCTCTGTTAATGACTAAGAAGTGTGTAGCATACTGTCCAATTATCACCCTCTATTATTATTATCACCTGATAATAATTAAAATAATTATATATTGCAGTTATATTAAACTTTAAATGACCAAAATGTGATTTACATCACAGAGGCTAACTCATAATTACCATTGTCTGTAGTGCCCAATTGAGTGCTATGTTTGCACCAGAGCACTTATCACAGATTGGCTGAGGAGAGGAGGAATTACTGAGCCAAATAAAATGGAGGATGATTAGGTGGCAAATTGAGATATCTAGACTTGAATTTACCATAACACCAGAGAACCCCCTACTCTTTGCAAAACAGGGCAGGGATCTTTAATGATCAACATGAAACAGAACATAAGTTTACCATTAGTTTTCATCTGACAGATAGCATCTTCTACAGCAGTGACTCTGACACTGCCCTTAAGCATTGGGTTTTTTTCTTATTTGGTCCATAACTAATTTCGTCCACAAAATAACTTCATCACTGTCCTGTTTCCATTGTGCTGTGGGCTCTTATTATGAAACATGAAGACCAAGAGAAACCACAGTGTCTTTATTTTCTTTTTAACAGTGTCTGTTTTATCTCCAGAAACAAATGCAGGCTGATGCTCAATCTTCTGTACAGATTAATGGACCTGAGGCTCTGATACAAGAAGAAAATCTGTTTCCCCTCCCTGCTTGCCTTTGTGGTTTGACCTAAAAGCAAACCTGCACCACATGTTACCACAGGGCAAGATCCAAACAATACTGCGAATGACTAACATTGACAACCACACCACAAACAGCCAATAATAAAAGGCGAGTTTAGACAGATATGACACACAAGTTAGACTAAAAGCATGTAACAACATCACGATGATTCTGCACTGGGTGGGTGATATGTTCATGGAGGGCTGATGTGTTTTTGAAGGTTTTTGTTTCCAACAATCACGCTGCCTCAAATATCTTAGTTGCTGTATACTCTAATATAGCTTCACCTTTAGATTAAACCTACGACTTCATTCAAATTAATGCACCACTTTTAAGCCTATACAGCAGGGTATCAATCGTGAAGTCAACACTAGCAGCGTACATTGTATTCCCATATGCATGTCATCTCGGTTGAAATTAAAATCAACTCTTTTATCTAGCAATCAACAATGGTCTGTGCAGCATGAAGTTACGTACAATGTCATCGATTGCGTTACTATAAAAAAGCGCATTTGTGTTTTTGCACATTAATTTTAATTTTAAATGTTTATTAGTATAATTAGACCTTGTTTTTTTTATTTTACACTGATTGCTCATTCACCTGAGTAAAATGTTTTATTGATGGTTTATTGACGAGTATTGAATTAATGAAAAGAACAGTAACGAATTGATTTTTTTCTTGTCTGCGCACGAACTGTCATCCGCGTGGGAGTGGATACACTGAGATTAATTCGTGGGTCTGTACCAGATGCGTGGGTCGGATCCAGCGTACCCACTACACGTTGGTTTTGCCCTGTCTCCCTCCCTTCTTGCGCCATCGTTCATTCCCTCCTACTCTCTTAGAAATTCCAACTCGTCTGAGCTGGAGGATATAAATACGAGCATTTCGGACTCCGACACAAACACGTCTTTATCACATTTTGCGCTAAACTGGCCGTTTCTTCTGAACCAAGAACTGTTTCAACGTCAAGAAAACGCGGGCACACCCTAGAGCCAAAGAAAACACAGATCATATTGCAGGTAAACACTATTTTGAAAGTTGTCTTTTTCGGTAGCTTGTTTAAAATGTCAGGTTCATCCAAAATTGAATTTTGTTTCTATGCAAAACTGTGCTGGAAGTACAGAAACATTTTGCTTCAAGATAATGACTGACAGGCGAACTCTGAGCGTTTATTTACACGCTGCGAGTTTGTCTTTGTCGTGGGCAGAGCTACAGCTTTGAGTGCATCTCTTTTTTGGGAGGTTGGGTGGAAAAACACAGTATGCTTACCTCTGTTAGTGGAAAGATACTGCTCGGGAATAGATTACCTGTAAAACGCGTGTTTCAGTTGCAGAATGGTTACTGTAAATACAGCTCCGCGTAGAGGTCTTGACTCTGAGGTGTGGGGGTGGCTCGTGCCAGCTGTGTTTGCTGTGTGGCCTCTTCCAAGTTTGTTATCCAGTGACTGCATACCTTGGCCTGTGCCCCTGTGTTGTTACAAATACTCTCTACTATGCTGATCCTCGGCGAAATACGCTCTGTCGCTGTTGACCTATACGTACTAGGATAATGAACTGTTTGTTGTAGTTACAATTTCACTTATCCGCGCAGTTTGCAGATTAGGATCTACAACAGAAACTTGTGTCGCCTCGTCATGATATCTACCTTGTTGACGAGTAAATGGGAGTGATCCGTTACTTCGTGCCGCTTTGGGTTGTACTTAAAGTGTGTTACTTAATCGAGGATATGATTTACAGTTTACGATAGTTTAGTATCTGATTTAAGGTTCTAATGGAGAGGTCGGTAGTTTCATATGCCTGAAACTAAATTTAATTATTGGCCAGACAGATTAGAGTCGAGGGTTTTAGATTTTAATTCAGTGCCTGTAGGTTCAGTAAGGACTGCCCCCTGCCCATTGAGCTTAGCTACATAAAATTGGCAGTATGTTAAAATTATACAATTATACTAATAATAGTAGTAATAATGATAACAGCAGAGAAGCTTGGACTTGACCAAGAATACATAGCTGCAGATGTGTAATGTAGCCCTTCAGAGCTGTTATTCCTGATTTAGTCTATTACTAAATTCATTGTCTGAGGTGTGAGAACTCAGCTGTGGCTCCAGACTTGATAGGGATCAGGTACCTTTCATCCTCTACATGCTGCCATCTCTCCTCAACCCACCCTCCTTAAGTCCCTCCCTCTTTTGCGCCGCCTCTTTCTCTCTGTCAATAAAATCCATTCGGCAAATGACAGTGTTCAAGGACTGCAAATGGATGGTACTGCTATTTTTAGCAACTAAGGAAGGGGGAGAGAGTTGAAAGGAGAAAGCAAGCAAGGGAGAGAGAGAGCAGGAGGGTGGAGAGAAACAGCCTTATTTCTGTAGCAGTGGTCAGTAAGGGACGGATATTCATGATATAGACAGTTGTTAGATTGTCATTTGATACAAAGAAACCCTGGAACGTTTAGAACATCAAGCAGAAACCTTACAGGAGAGCAGGATACACACATGCAGGTGAGGCTCACATTGCCACAGCAGGCATTGCAATAAAAGCTGCATCGCTTTGGAACCTCACCTCATCCACATGGAGATTTGGTTTCCTGATATTGTCCTAGTTCCGCTATGACATTGCAATACTGGACAGTGGTGTGACCGCAGGTGAGAGAAGGACCACCGGGCTCAAGGCAGAATAGGCTAGCTACACACACTGCAGCTGCAGAGGTAGTGGGTTGAGGGTGGGGGGTGCATTCAGTATTTGTGGGAGCGATACATTTTTTAGGGAGGTGAGTTGAATATAATTTTGATATTGCTGCATTCAGTGCTACCAATCTGCAACCAAGAAAAGAGGGGTTGCATAATAGCAATCTGCTACAGATGGAGCCACTCAGACAGGCTTATTCATGTGTTGCATGGTTGTGAATATATGTAGCTGTATTTGCAGGTTTATTCATACTTGCATGTAAAGATTTATATAAAGTATTTATTTATGTATATTAAAATGTGTGCATGAAGATGGATGAGTAGACTTCTAAAGACGGTGATGTCAGTTTTTATTATGTAATCTGTTTGGTTTCCCACACATCAACAGTCGGCAACCATGTTACTGGGGAGCAGGTGTTGATGTAAATTTTAGCTTTTACCAGTTACCCTGGCTCAGTTGGCTTATTAGCTACATACACAAACAATGTCTCACTTTGAGAAGAAATTTTGTACAAGTATTCAAGCACAGTGTTAAGTTCTCTTTCATTTGTGTAGTTTAACATTTAGCTAAAATGTCACATTCATGTAAACGATTGGGTAAGCTGAATGGAGAGCAGAAGTTGTCATGAAATGCAGCAACGGATTTGCCCCTCATTTTCTACCCCGTCATGACTTGGTTTATGGCCTCTTATTGCCAAAGTATACTGTAATTTGTGCGGTTGTCCCTAGTGGTATGGTATATTTGAAACTGTAATTTGCTTGGGCAGCTCTCCACAACCCATTGTGTTGGTTGCAGATGACTTGGTGGCAGCCTTGTTGTGAGCTGGGAAAACTAAAGAGGGGGAATCTAGCTGTTTCAAGTGCTTACATCCAGGCAGGTGCCCATGATTGTGTTGTCTAGGAGACATGCATGTGTAGCTGGGGGACTAGGGGGCAGCACCAATGGGTTGTGTAATTTATTTATTTATGTATGTGCATATAGTTCTGTGTTTTTCCTGGATTGTTATTGTAAAATTTTCTTCATATGACACAAATCAGGGATGTGTTAATTAGTTAATATTAATAGAAGGTGAAACTTTGATGGGGTTAAAGGTGGGTTTTTGAAAGGTTTTATCTGATTGAAGTGTGCCAGTTGTGTCTGTATAAAGCTTCATGTTAGCATTAAGATGGAAGGATGTGTGTGGGGATTGAAGATGTGTGCAATTCCTTGCCAGAGCTGATGTCTGTGCTGGAGTCCCAGTTTGTGTCCTCTCAGTGCAATTTATCCTTATCTGTCTTAACTGTGTGGTTAGCTCTGTGTCAGAAAAAAGGTTTTTTTCTTGCTTGCCATACTGCATAAGCATAATGTGTAAACTTTTATTGCATGCCAGCTCACACAAAGGGTCAGCCCAGGACCCTCATGGTGAGGATACTGGCCTTTTAGTCAAAGTATTTGATTTGGAAGTTTTTTCTTGTTGTTAGGTTGCTTAAGCCTCTGTGCTTTCATAATGTAGAGTGAGCATAAATATCTTGGATATCATGATGTCTGGCATGATATGGGAGGTGGGTAATTTGGCTCCCTGATTATTTCCACTGTGGTTGTAGGAGGAGGGAGTGCCAGTCCACTTCCCTTGATGGTGGTACCTCTCAGAAGCCTGTGTTTGTGGGCTCTGTCATTACAGTATGTGTCGTTGCCCAAAACACAACAGAGGTCACCACATGTCAGTGCCCCTTAAACTTTGTGAGGCTCTAATGGATTGTGGGCAGGCTTGATGAGTTGAACTGGTTTTAACAGTCAGAAACCTGAACAGTCCAGGAAACCAATAGTGGAACCATGTCGGAGCGGAGGCAGGGTTCACCACAGGACAATTCTCTGGCTCCATGGTGGACCCTGACCCCACCTTGAGCAAAGAAGGCAGCTTTATACTTCATGTTCAAAAGATGTTTTTCTTTCACTCACCAGCATTTGGAAAAACAAATGTTCTGTTTTGTGTGTTTGAACAAGAGGTCAAACAAAGAATCTTTATGAAAACAGTTAAGCTCTGTGCTGATTGGTATTTTGATAGCTGACCTCAAAATGTTGTTTCTACACCAACATAAAGACTCCATTGATCTTTGTTCAGAAGCCTATCAGCCTGTTTGACTCTGACCGCCTCTTTACTTGTAGACATGCGTCCACGGTCCAGACTCCTCGCCAAGAAGCGTCTGCCCACCATCAGGGAGGGTTATGAGGAGCTGCTGCAGGATATGAACCAGGCCAACAGCTACCACACGCCCTGCCACACCCATCCAGAAGCCCTCTCCTCCGAGGACTACCTGAGATCTATCTGCCAGCTGGCACGGCCTACCTTCCCTCTACAGGAGCCAGACCGTGACATACTGACCCTGGGTCAGCTGGAGGCTCTAAAACCTGGCCTGAGGTTGGCCCACCTCCCTGCTCCCACCCGACCCTCTACGCCCACTGCCCGCAGCTACAGCCAACGGGAGGAGCAGAAGACTGACAGGGTGGGCTCACATATCTTTTCTGACACCACTACCCCAGATGTGATGAGTCGAAATCGCAGTGGGGACAGTTGCCATAGCACCCATGACCCTCTGGAGTATCTGTATGGTCATTGTGACACTCCTGCCTCTTCTACCTGTCTCACCTGGGACAACAAGGGGAGCGTGAGTGATGTTGGGGTATCCAGGGAGGGTGGAGCCAGATCAGGGTCTCATTCCTTATCTCGAGCCCACAGCTTTCCCCGCCTCTGCTCCCCGCGCCACACTCTCCGCAAAAGCAGCTGCCCAGAGATCAGCCTGGAGGACATGCCCAGCCCCACCCTTTCTCGCAACCAGCCCCGTCTACCCCAAGAGAGGAAATCCAGCACAACCAACCAACTCAGCGCAAGCTCCCAAAAACAGATGGGCAGGTGTGCCTCTGCTGGAGAAAGGAGGAATTGCAGCAGCTCCACAGACAAACACTCCATGATTTCCAACTGGATTGCAGACTGTCGCAGCGCTTGGCGTGAGGCCAGGATCCGAGCATGCATGCTGCCCACCATTGCTGAAATATAGACGTATGCACACACACACAAACACACTTGTAAAAGAACATTCCAGAAAAAAATATGATGGATTTGTAAAGCAAATATGCTCTATGCTACACAATAAATACAATAATAACAATGCAGACCTAGCTACAAAGCTTGGAATTAGATGCTTGGGTAGAGACAAAAATTAATGTTCATTTCATTTTCCACTGACTTAGGGTGAGATTAATGTTATTCCTGTCTGTGGATGCACCTATCTTAGACACGCTGTCAAAAATAGAAGATATTCTGTTAGCTAAAAAAAGAGGAGAAATGCCTGTGATTTATTTGAGGCAGACAGTGGCATTTGTGACACTGATTTAAAAATCATCTGATGATATTATTTGAGTTTTGTCTTTAGTCCATGGTGCCCTGTAGTCCAGGGCATGTTTATTCCAGTACTGTTAATTTCATGAGAGCCATCTGAAAAAAGAGTTGTAGGGCCTATGAGTTGACGGCAGCTATAGGGACTAAGGGAATATTGAAATATGTTAGGAGTGTAAGTAGCCACTCCGTTAACTTCAGAAATCTAGCAGAAGAGCGTGGGCGATGCTAGAGGAAAGCTGGGAGCATCTTATGGAAAGCTGACTGAAAGGGGAGGCATTGGTCTTTATTGCTTTTTATGACAAACTTATTTTCTTTTCAGTACAGCTGAGGCAAAGGTGGTATTCACATCTTCACATGATTACCCCTCCCCAGCTGCAAGTATTTGCCTTTGAAATTTTGTAACTGAAACAAAGCAAGAAGAACTGTTTCATCACAATACACAATGTAATCAAATAATGAAATAATGTCATGTATTGTAGGATTAAAGGAAGTGCACAAAAAAACAGAAACACCTGGTCAGATTAGAGATCTATGCATAGCAGGCGCTTAAACACAGATGTGGCATACCACTTACTTTAACAAACAACGTCCTGGCATGAGTACGGGCAATTATAAAAATATTGACACTGTATGATGTTTCAGTGGGAGCTATTTTCTAATGTGATGTTAATATGAATCCCTGACACAAAGACATTGATTTAATGCAACTGAAGAAGCACATCATTCAGGATTATGTCATCTAGTCATGAATACATAGTGTAAAGGAAAAAAGGCAGGACTAGGTCAGTGTTTCCATTTTTTGTTCACTGCCTGTTCCTTAGAAGAATTACATGCATTTCAAGGGGGTGGAGTCACATATTCACCACATGTCTTTATGCTGAAGATAGACTGCATAGGTTATGCATTTACATGGGGATCGTACCATGAGTTGAAATGGGGTTTTGGGGCTTCTTGGACAGAGACTGGTGGATGCTATGCCTTACACCATTCCCAAAGCCCATAGTTCTTCTGCCTCCCCATAGTGCATGAATGTAAAATATGCATTGTACTCATTGTGACTTATAAAGCAAATTAAGGACTGTACTTAAAACATTGGTGAAATGTTGTGATTGCAAAGATGTGTGCATTTAAAGCAGAAGACTTTTCTGATGTGCTGGTACCATTCTGTTGTAATGGAGATTCCTCTTCGTGGTTACACATTCTTTATGACAATGAACACATAGTTCAGGCTCAACACCTCATTGATCAGTTTTTTGGTCTGTATTATTATTATTATTATTATTATTATTATTATTATTATTATTATCTTTCAATTTATGTATTCCTGTGATATCCTCTCTTGCCTCTGGAAATGACCTCTAAAAGAGGTTTATTCATTGTATATGTTGTATATAAAAGATACATGCAAAGATGTACTCTGTAAGAGCAGAAAACTGTGACAAATTAAGCATTTTATGGTGAGCTGATACTCTAAATGTTTTTGTACCTCTGTACACCATTGGTTAGTAAATCATGACTTAATAAACTTTGTTTTGTATGTTGTATTTGTGTCTAGAAATGTCCTTATGTTACTGCAGACAGAGATTTTTGTCAGAAGCAGTACACCTCGTAAGACCTGTTGTTTGTGTCTGCTCTGGTCTACGCATAGTGAGAACTGAGCCTGCACTGGTGCCCCAATACAGGGACAGCCCTGGAGTCAATTTTGAAGCACATCATCATCACAGAAAACAGTGATCATGCTCTGATATGATGGTCAGTGTCAGCACAATGATCATGTATGTTTGTAAGTTAAGCCTTGTGTGCAGGGCTCCTTCTCTCCCAGTCTGCCCTCCTTCTCACGTCCGTCCCCACCCAAATGTCGACATTTCTGGTGGAGTTATACAATGTGGGGGCCCGTTAAGTCTGCATTGGATGAGAAAAACACCACAGATGCAGACACTGGTCTGCAAATCACTGAAAAATCCTCTCCAAAGTGCTTGCTGTACCAGAGCTGCAGGGTCCTCCTGTTGCTATAGCAACATCAGCCACTATTCCAGGGAGGCTTGTAGATGCAAACCCAGCAGTGGAGGGAAGAACAGGTCAGTGCTGAAGGAAAACAAACACACAAAGGCAGGAAAAGAGAAGTGTACAAGGAACAAAGCATCTGTGCATGGTCAGTGCTGCCAAAACCCATCTCTGACTGTACAACACACCATCATTATGTGTTTGGAAAAGACAATAAGAAATAACATCTGAGAATATTGAGTAATAATAGCACATTGTGTTATTTTTTCCTGAAATACGTGTTTCCTCTATATTTTATTGTCGTTCATGGTATATCTAATCCTAGAACCTTTCCATTGTTGAAATACTGTCCATCTGCAGCTGAACTGTGCAGCCACTGAGTTTATGGACTGCATGCCATTTGCAGCTAGGACTTACTAATTACAGGCACACTGTCCATCAGAGAGCTCCCCTTTTATGATCAGATAGAGTTACCCTGCAAGTCACTGTGCATCACCTGATGGGACTACTGGACTGTCAACACAGGCATTAATCAGACTTAATTTTGCTACCTAGTAGATTCCATAAATATACAGCTTTAACATTTATATATCAAAATAATTCATACATTTTAATATACAAATTTAATTCATAATTCATACATTTTATATACATGTCCTTTGGAAACCCCTGGTGTATTCTACAAGTTGGCCACAAGAAGGCAGTGATATGATTAACATGATTTTAATAGGGCAAGTTAGGATTTGTGTGCATTCCATCAAGAACCAAGGTGGTTAAAATAAAGAGATCATCCATTGGTATACTATTGTGCTTCTATTAAGTTCTGCTGATAATTCTCATTTTACAACATGGGATTTACACTAATAATTCACACCATGCACTGTGGTATTTCTGCTATTAATACTCAGAATATCTACACATGAACCAGTTATACATTACACTGCGTATTAATATACTGTATATGCCCATAATGGAGCAGAATGTCCTTTACTAAAATTCAGGTTTGGAAGGATTATCCTGTCATAAGTTTCATTCAAATCATTAAACCATACGTAGGTCCCTGTTGGCCTCAGTAGAGATATATTTATTGAACAGGAAAGAAAAAGCGCAGCCTCTGATCTCTGTGGGTGTATGTGTGTGTGTGGATGTGCACATGTAAGTTTGTGTGTGTAAATGTGAGTCTGCAAAAACCAGCACCCACTAACCCCATCCTTTCTCTTTCTGACATCACCCAATATGTTCCATTAGCAACACCTTGTCTCGACGCAGCCACCGACATATTCCAGTTTAGATAATGGAAAGTGTTCATAGAAAACCAGTTTGAAAGAGAACACATGCACATACATTCAGATATATTCTTTTGAGATAGTTCTAAAATACGTTATACAGAAATTAAAACAATTCAAATAAACTATGTACATTATTTGAATATGATATCATACGATATCATTGTTCATGATGAAATATTGTAGATGTCTGATATTAAGGTATAAACAGTAAGAGTCTTTAACACATAAGATTAAAAAACTGCAAAGAAAGTGGTCTACTCATGTGATGCACACATGAACAGTGTTTTAGTTTTACAGGGTTTTCATCTGGTACAGTTTGGCTGTTGGCATTCCTGCTGTGGACTTTCTGCTCTCCTGAATTGTAAAATATCTGAAAACATCCAGAAATACGACACTCAAGAACTTTGCCATTTTCATCAGCTAGACAGCATTTATAGCTCAAAAATGCTTAATTGGTTCCTTTTCAGGTATGAAATGACAGGAATGTACTCATTTTATTTTATAGTCTTTGCCCTTATTGTCAGCAATAGTAAATGTGTTTATAAGTTGCATTGTTTAACGTTATTGCTTCCATTTCATTACTGCAGTCATGCAAGGAGATGATGATGAGAGCAGTGTGATCAACATAGCCTACTATTAGGCTCTGTATTACTCAACTGGCCTCGAGCTGGGCCCTGAGAGGTGAATGAAGCCCACATTCTTGAGTCATCTCTCTTTGTAAAGATTTATCCTGAAGCAGAAGATGGTCTCAGCATGAATACAAACATTCTCTTATTCTGTCATTCATCAGTGTTGGCAAATCTAGCAAATGTACTGGTTCTCAGTGCAGTGACATGTTCCATAGTCTGCATTATGCATGCAGACACACACACTCTCTCTCTCTCTCTCTCTCTCTCTCAGGCACGCACACACACAGAAGGACACATCTTCTAATGTCTGGAGTGATTTTGTCGCAATTATTTTATTTTCATTCAATGATCAAAGTAATGTTATCTCCTTATTTAATGACAAATTTTTGAACCAAACTTTAGTGTCTCAATACAACTGGACACAAATGTGAAATTGCATGCAAATTTACCTTCATAAATATAGTGCATTTGTTTAAATTGTTTTTCAATATTTTTGGAAAATGCATTGTTTCTAAAAATGTGCATTTGCATTTCTAAGGATGCAAAACATAAGGATGCAAATGATGACATCCAACATCAACACACAGAGGGCCCTGCAGACTGTATTAGTGTATCAGTATCAATATCAGCAAAGCCATTAGCTTCATTATGGGTATGAGATCTATGAGATCTTTGTCCCTGTAGCATTTGCTTACTGGCAATTAGAGTTGTTTTTGCAACTTTTTTCTTCTTTGGTTGCTCACTACCACAGGTGAGAAAAGACCGGATGAATACAAAGTGGTCAATGTGAGAGGAAATGCTTGTCAACACTTGTGTTGATCATATCAAGATTGTTGAGAACAGCGGTGAGGGTCTCGGGTGCTGAGCAAAGCAAGAATAAGAGCTGAGGCCTGACTTCCTTCCTGTATGTGGCGGAGAGCAAATGGGTTAGTGTACCAAATAACATCTCGCCTGATCATTATCTGTCAGTAAACTTGTCAGAAACTATAATCATTTTTCATTGTTTGTGAGTTCATGGCAATGATACTGGTAATGTCAATGATACTCAAAGAAGCTCATAAATACATTCAGGAGAATGAACCTTCAGACAACATGAATGCGTCTGGAAGGAGTTTATTATGATGTAGTGGGTTGTATATTGGTAGGAACATTGATCTTGGGCTTGGAGTCCAGGTTGGCAGTGTCATGCTTCACTATTTTTTAGGATGAAGTGGACCCCCCCTTTTGACTGTTAAAAGAGGGTGAAGAAAAAAAACAGAAGAAAGGGAAGTAGACTTGAAGGTGGAGATGGGGTGGGGGAGGGATGCCGGAAACATAAAGCATGATGGGAGAGAACGTATGTGGCAAATTAGTACCAGCATATACAACCGGATTGGACAGATACTGGTGTTTGAGTGAAGGGTTGTCCGAAGGTTGCCTCTCCCGAAATTTGTTATTAACAAACACCAATATAAAATAGCTCTTAGTGCCCATAAGAAGATTGCTCTCAAAAGTGTTCATGATACATGTTTTAAACAGGCCCTTTTGAGCTCCCCGCATGTAATGTATGATACAAAAAAGAAATCAGTTGTTCCTGAACTGAAATACCCCAAGCTTTCAGTCTGAGCATACTGTCAAGTTTTCATTTTAAAAATGTACAGTGCATATTTACGTGTAGCTTAAATTTTAATTTAGATGATTTATCATTTTGAGACAAACTACTTCATGTTTCTTTCTGTGCTCATGGGAGTACTTTGGGAAATTCCACTATCTTATAGCTGTAAACTCATGTGTGATATTCATGCTCGCAAGCTGTGAGGTGTTTTATATCCAGGAACCTGAATGACAACATCCTTGAAAAAGAATGACAGCAGTCTTGAGGCTTATCTGTGGTTTCATCTTCACACAGTGTGAGATATCCACCAAACTGGTTAGATTTCTCTCATTACACAACCACAATACATTAGTAAACATTCCCCTTTGAAGTGAACATAAGCACATACCTGCAGAAAGTACTGTGAAAAGACAAGCATGCTGGAAGTCTTCCTTTTGTTTTAGAACAATCCCACTGTACTGTTATATACAGGAGAAACATATTCTGCTCTTCTTTAGACTTCTGGGCCCAGTGTGTCTTGGATTGACTTAAATACTGCCAGTCTGGGCCAAAAAGCTGTGTAAAGGCCTCCACCTCACCCTCAGCTATTGCAGACATATTACAGTTATGGTAGGTCACAAGAAACATGGCCAGTGTAACAGGGCTTTTGGACCAATGACTTAATCTCTGACACAACTAATAATGTTGTACTGTACCAATCTGAAGTGGTTCAAAAGGTGAGAGAATTTAAGTCTTAATAATGCAGCAAAGCAGCTGAATTGATTTTTCTGACCAATAAATGGAAATAGATATAATATCAAGATTAGTTCTGCATGACATGGACCAGCTTTCTTGTTTCGTTCTTTCTGTAAGTAATTGTACATTTTTACATTTTTACATTGCTCAACGGTACCTTGAAATTAATATTAAAGCAAAATGTTATTTTTTAGTACGATGAGAAAATGTATCTGAATTGGATGTGTGTTAGTGGGCATGGTGTTCAGTAGGCAAAGCTGGTTGAATGTTCTGTTTCTTAGATGGGGCAAAAGTGACAATGGGTCTTTAAGCAAGGTACTTCTAAACTTGTTTCAGTAAATCCTCATTAAATAGGTGGATCAATAGAACCACTTCCTGAGGGAACCTTTTTGTCCTCAGTTGCAGTCTGAGAAATGCAAGGCCATTGATATTTTTTCCCTTCCCTTTCAAAAGGGCAATCTACACCCACAATACCTTCAGCCCACAGAGTTTGGGTGGGTGTGGAGTCACTCTGTAAAGTTTGCAGCACAAGAGGACGATCAGTTTGAGTGTAGGGGAAGGGGGGTTGGGGGCAAGGGTAAACACCTTCAGTATCAAATGAGAATACAAGGGTGGAGAAATCCCCTGTAAGTCTATGAAAGAACTTCACAAATTTTAAAAATAGAATGGTCTTTGTGGTGGTTGTTTGTTGGTAAAAAATAAATAAATAAAATAAAAGCAGTTCCATACTGTTATGTTTTGAGACAACATTTCTGTGTTCCATAACCTGTTTTCATGGGCAAATGTCAGAAGTTTGATTTTTTAGAAATCCTGAGGGGATTTACTAAATAATACAGAATATGATTTATTGATAAGGAAGGCTGTCTTCAGGCCTTCATCGAATACTGTTGTACAAGTATTAGGATATTGGACCGTTGTTTAAGAAGGGATGCCCCTAGTTCTTTCTGAGGTGAAGGTGGTAGAAATCTGTTCTGTACTCTTTGTTCCAGATCATCCCATAAATTTTCAGTGTTTAGATCTGGTGTTTGTGGAGTTTATCCTAGTGTCCATAAAACCACTCTTGCATCTATTTACCAGTGTGTGTAGGTATTATTATCTCAGAATATGTTAACATCTTGAGGAAACCAGACTAGGGACTTAATTTGGCTTGCAACAGATATAGTAAAAGAGTAAAACATTACTCATTGGACCATATTTACATTTGAAATTCAGGTTTTTTTCTAATTTCTCCAGGTCACATATTGTTTTACGATCCCCTTTGTTTCAAGTGGTATTTAAATGGCAGCCTGACCATAAATATCATGCAATTGTTTTTGAAATGATTGTTTTCTGGTCTTTAACAACTAGCCATTTAACTGTCTATGTGAGCCTCTTATAACCACTGTTCCACTTTCCTGAAGCTTTTTCTTTTTCATTGTTTCCTTGTTTTGTGTGTACTGTTGTGTGTGATTTTTGATACCGTTCCCCTTGGTATATAAAATCGTTTTTATGACTGATGTACCTGCAATTTGGGCACAAATGATTCTAGATATCTTTCAATGTCTGTTAGATCTTCTAGCTCAGTGTGTTAAACATTTCCACTCACATATGATAGTGTTAATTTTAAAATGTCTTTTGTATTGGTAAATGAGTACTGACATGGAAAGTGTTTGTATGTTCCTTTTTAGATGAGATTCAGATTCTTCAAAATTTGAGACCTTTTTTTATTTAGTGTTTCCATTATTTTGCTCTCCCCTGTATGTAGATGGGTTCCTGTGAGGTATACATGTGCAGGAATATATGTATGCATGTATGTATGTATTTATACATTTATACATTGAATGTGTGTGTGTATGTGTGTGTATTAGTGTGTGAGAGAGAGAGCAAGAGAGAGAATTCATGAGTGCATGTGTGCAAATCTATTTGGGCATGTGTATGTGTGTGCACGTGTGTGGTGTGGTCTTCTACTCACATTCAGCTCAGATAAAATGCGTAAAATGGCAGCAGGGATGAGATGAATGCAGAAAGTGTATGCCTCGTGCTGACAAATTCACTCAGCTCCTCTCTGTCTCATCACTCATGCACAACTCATTTCATGCCACTGTCAATGTGTTATAATAGCAATAGAGAAATGATCAGTCACAGAATATCTGAGATGTATTGAAATGTCTGTCTCTGACTACCTTTTATCATTACAGAATCAGCCTATTCAGGCTGGCAGTTCATAATCTACTGCCAGATCAATGGTTGCAAAAACCACAAATGTAGAGTTTCCTGTGAGAGCAGGTAGCACAAAGGTCTGTGAGTGCTCAAAATGTTCCTATGATTAAACACCACAAGACCGCAAAGCAAAAACTGGAGATCAAGCCTGTTTGCAACAGTGATAATGGGTAGCTTTTATAATGTGTGGCTGGACAGTATTTGCTATGAAGTTTCAGTAAATAGAGGATACACTACAGAAGCTGCTGATTTTTGAGTAAAGCAGATGAGTGCACTTCATAAATGAACTGAACTATAGTCTGAGATCAATATTTCAGTTATTTCATTTTTTTAATATACACTGCACATACAGTTCTAATAAAGATAAATATTAAATATTGACAATCTAATGGTTTTTCCTGTGCACCTCATTGAAGTTTGCCCCTAGATGTATAGAATGTGATCCTATGTCCAGTAAAACAGGATCACCAACACCAAGAATAAAACTAGGAGGACAATTTTATGTATTCTGATGAGGGGTAGGGTTTGGAATATCTGGGCAATATAGAAAAAAATCAGGTTTAAACCATAAAAACAAGGCCTTTCTTGTGCCAAACTCAGTATATTATGATCTCTTGAGAGATGATGCATAATGGGAGTTCTGGACCTGGCAGACTACCAGCTGTGCATAACAGGGGACTGTCCCAGAGTTTTGCTCATATGATGATGTCACACATGTCCCTGACCACAAAGCCTTCTACTGCAGCCCACTCCCTCACAAAGGTCCTTAACCCCAACACAACACAGGTGGCTTTAAAGGTTAGATTTAGAATGACAGCGTAGATCATATTGTCTTTGTCCCAATAAATTACACAGAACACAACATTTCCTTTTTGGTTGCTTTATGTATGTAATTCATTTTTCTGCTATATACAGTGTTAGAGCTGAATGCTTTGAGGCAGCTTTTTTCTGCTGCTTATAGAGTCAAACCTGTAGCAAGAGCTCATATGTGTAACTGTAGTGAGCTGACTCAAAATCTGCTGGTTTCCTGCACTCTGTGTGCAGCAACAAAACATGTACGTAAATAGGTAGTACCAATTTCACAGTCTTGCCTTATAAAATCCATAATGGACAAGATAACAGACTGCAAAACGTTCTGGCTTATTTTCCCATCCTTCATGTATGTCTAAGATAGCATTATTTCTGACTCAATATCCTTCCATTACTAAAAGGAACCATACAATTGCCAAACAATAGATTTACTGAGCCTAAAATGTGTTGCTGTCCCTTTCAAATTTAAAGAATATAGTACTTTTACTTGAACAATGTAAAGGATGACAATGTATGTTTTCAATGTATTCGGGTATCTTTCTGAGAAGTGACCATTTTAATATTCATTCCAACATGGTTACCTCTATTGATATTTGTTTAATTTGGCCTGTTCTCCACACTATTGAGGTTGAGGTTGTGTATATTCATATTTTAGACAATTCAACCTTTCTCTGACACACACACATGATTTACAACATTTACAATTATATCACACCCATTTCTGATTCCTTGTGACTAAATTGTTCCTCAAATAGTGCTGTTGGCTTTATGTACTTTCCATAATAACATTATACACTGAACCCTCCTTAAACTGGACTAATTGGGGGGAAAGAGAATATAACATAACCAATGGTATAATTTAACCGGGCAATAATAAAAAACACAAAGTAGTCCCACCTCGGCTGTGGTACCAAGCCATATTTACTCAGAGTTCTGTGTGCAGCAATACTCAGGAGGTCCTCTATACTCTATCATCACACCCAGACACACTCTTTGTTATTCAGGCAAGGCGCCTGTCCTCTGCACACAGAGGTCCACCATAAGTAAACACTCTGTCAAGTTTACAACACAATCATTTTACTATATATTGATCACATCTAGGACACACACACTCTGAACATTCACCTCCCCATTGCTGACACCAAAGCTTTGGTGGTTAGAGGTCTGAACTTGTCCAATACTAAGTAAATAAGAATAGACCACACATGTTGCTACAGTAAAAATATTCCGTTATAACCAAAATTTCTTTCATCAAGGTCCACTATAACCATATAAGGGTTCAGTGTATCTGTAAAAACATAATCTGTAAAAACATAATTGGATTACCGTGATCATTATAATACAAACAATAATACAAATTATAAAACACATACTTTAGATTTTGCTTTTTTGTTTTTAAAATATAGAGAAAATTATTTATAAAACTGAAAGGATTAAAAAAACCATATGTGATTGTGTTTAAAAATCCTTGCTTTATTTTAAACTGTGTGTTTGCAATGGTCATCAAACTCAGGAAAGCTCTCTGCCATCAGTTGCATATTCACAAACACATGCATTAGGGAAGTGAGCCCTTCCATCCCAAAGAGACACGGAAGTCCTTGTCTCTTACCGTTTCCTGGAAAAGCCCCTCTTGTCTAGGTTATGTCACAACCAACCCCGCCTCCCCTTCATGGAAAACCCAAACCCCTTTTTTTTAGTGGGATCTATTCTGCTTTCCATTTTTATATCATATTTTTTTTTTATTTGTGATGATTGTTGTTTTCATAAATTTGTCAATATACCCACTCCCATGACCCTGTTCTCTATCCAGAGTTGAGCTCATTTTCTGTGTGGTTGAAGCTAGTTTCATTTGTCCCCAGTAGCTATATAACAGGACCTGAAAGTGATATTTTAGTTTATTAAGGGAGAAATACAGAAATTCAAAATTGCAATTAAGGATATGACTGATTTGTAAGACTTACAGCAGATATAAATGGTCAATTTAATTAGATTAATTGATCATGACACTGCATCAGGACCATGGAATGTGTGAGGTGACATCCTTACTTCACCTTTTTTTGCAGGAGGACCCCAATCCTAAACCATCCACAAGCTGCCACCAGAATTCCAGGTCACCCACAGTTCCCTGTAAGTATCCTTGGTTCATAAATGGCTATAGCTATGGAGAGCTATAGCCAACACAACAACTCAGTATGACTATGTCACCGCTGCTTACTTTTACACACACAGCAACTGTTTCAGCTACTGCTTCCCATCTGTATCAACATCATTCATCATCATAGTTAAAACATGGCTGACATCTAGGGATATGCTTTGTGAGGGAGAGGTCATGACCTTCATTTCAAATACACACAACATGAGTATGATGAAGATTGCTTTGGGACAGTACTATAGAGGGGAGCATGTACAAAATTGACTATGAGTGCAATTTTTATCAAAATGTTGTTTTTTTGTGATACCCTTATGGGTATCACTGGATCTCAGCAAGTTTCTTCAACACAAGGTCACACTTCAGTACTTATAGTCTATCATTGCTGCTGTTGTGTTATAGGCATCAGACAAATGAAACTATTGAGTTAAGTGGAACAAGTGGCCTTCACAGACCCTAAATTATTGTGAATTAAATATCTAATACTTTCAAACATCAAAGAGCATTATCGATATGTTCAGTGTCATCTACTTTATTTGGAAATATTGGTGATGCTTCAATCATAAATTTAGTGGTACTAAATTTAACTCTATCACCCTGAGAAACCCCATAAAGGAAGTATACTAGTTTCCTCTGAATCTGCATTCAGTTGCCTGAAGTCAGCCCGTTGGATGGAAAAATGAAAGATGGGTTGAGGTGTTAACCATTGTGTAGCCTCCACCCAGAGGTGAGAACACACTTAAAAACACAGACAAACACACATGTACAGATTCAAGAATTCACAAAAATACTACACATACACAAACATGAAAACATATACTGCAGATGCATGAACTCCTTCTCACACACCCACACACACACACACACACACACACACACACACACGCATACTTCACTGGCATTCCAGTTAGCTGATTAATAAACACAAGCTCTATAAAAATCCTGTAACAGTTATCTGTTTAGCTGTTCTGAAAGACTGCATATGCAAGTCTGCCTGCTGTATCCAATATAGTAGGAGGTAATGGCTTTATGGAGGTGGATTGAAGGAAACCACATTCAATTACAAGACTTTGCATGTTTACTTCCCATAACTATATGAAGATAAGATGCAGCCATTCACCGCACCAGTACACCTTCACATACCACATTCTCAGAATCAATCTTGCAATGCTTGCTGCAAGATGCCTGTGGTTATGAGATTGTTCTCTTAACAGCTAAAGATACTTTAGGCAGTTTATTTGAATAAACTGACTTGCTTTCATATGAGTAGTGCCCTGCTTTGGAAAATAAAGGGGACAAAAGGGTGAAGGAAAAACTGAAAGGCATGATGTAAGGATGGAATCACTCATATTTCACACATTTTCTCTCTGATTGGTGCCCATTGGGCAGTGTTTGTCTAGTAAGTCAGTACCTGTCTAATAAGGCAGTTAAGATTCTTGTTGTTATAATATATTCCTATATTATTATTCTTTCACTATTTATTAAGTCATATATGACACTGACGCAGCTTTCAGTTCTCTGAATATAGATTCATAGTTATAGCAATGGAGATTTTAATGTTATTACCCCTTGAAAAATAAATGTACAATGAATTAAAACCCTTCAGTCAGTTACTTTAGTATTACCTCAGTAAATAAATGATCAAAAGTATGATTAAATGAGTCAAGTTGACATGGATACCTGTGCCTCCAAATCATATAAAATGTTACATATTTTAATTTGTATTGTGAATACAGTCTGTCCTTTACCTGGAAGGCTGTTGTTAGAGTCTGTGGCTAAATAAGACAAGATCACATTATTAACTTTGTCCCAACATAGTATCCAGTTTGGGTTCATTTAATTATTAAATAAGTAGATAATGGCTATAATTATTGACACAGACTATGTATTAGTGAAGGCTCATCAATATATAAAAGACATGTCCTTAGACAATGATTTATGTCTGAGGAGCAGTGATGACAAACCTTTCTTAAAAATTAGATTTTTTAATTTGTCTGTTAAAGCCGTATTAACACATGTTTAATATTAGTGCTGCAACAATTTAGGGATTAATCAGTCTGGGTATATCAACTCCCACATTGGTCACCAATTTTTAGATAAATTGATTGAGTTTTAGAATTCATGTAAAATTCTGTTTTGAATGGTCAGATTTCCTCTGTTCCAAAGAAACATTCCAGCCTCTGTTACTGACATAAGAGCACATGCTAGTTCTAGATGAACTAGCATGGAGTCATCAGTATTAATATCAAACATTTTAAGCTAAGCCTTTCAATAAATGTAGGTTATGTTGAATATAGCTGGTTATATATGATATTGATAGAATTTCAGACACATCTTGGTTCCCACAATATAATTTGTAACTGTTTTGACATAAAGATGAATGCCAGACTAGAAAGCATGCAATTAAGATATCAAATGCATTCAACAAATTCATTCATTGTCAACCATATATCAGAGAAGGAGGCCCCTCAGAATAACCAAAGATGGTTCCATTTGAAATTTGCTAAGCTAGTCTGTTGAATGTTCATTCCCAATAATTATTAAATAGTTAAAAGAACTTAAATTCTCAGCTGAATATGTTGGCTGCAGCCAAGTAATTCCTTTGGGCAGGGGTACAGCTAGGAATATTCTCAGAATGTACTGAGGTTAATTTCCTCTGGGTTCAAGTTTCCAAGAGAGAAATTTCCCCAACAAGACAGAGGGGGCGTGAGGTAGATGCAGAGAGAGGTGTATATAAACGTCCCTCAGCGCTGCACCAAGCAACACATCTCTCACTCACTCTAACTCACTTACCTCTGACACCCACATCAGTGCCACAAACCAGACCACCACTATGAGCACCAGGGTCCTCCTCCTCCTTGCTCTCTCAGTCTGCATGGCCTACGCGAGCTGTAAGTTTAACCCATAGCACTCATTTCTCCACTCACATTTACAAAGACTGATACCAAGTGCAACATAGTGCTAAATGCCTATAATGTCATGATGAAGAACAACAGGATTTTCTACACATGATGTTTTTTTTTTCTACAAATGTTTAATGTATTTGGTGACGCAGTTTAACAGCCTCTTTGTCTCCTCAGACAGCGGCTCCAGGAGCCACTGTATCTGCCGGCGTGTACGGGAGAGATATGGACCTGTTAAGGCGATCCAGGATATTCAGATCTACCCGCCGTCAGCCACCTGCGATAATATGGAGATTGTGTGAGTTAATCTGTGAGGTTTCTGCTGAGCCAGCAATATTTAATGTTGCATATTTACATATATATTTTTTCTAAAATATATTATATAATAAATATAAACAATTTACCAGTACTTTATTGTACTTATTTCCCTTGTTATTATACGTGTTATTATAGCATGTATTGTGTATATGACATTGTAATATCTTACATGTATATATTATTATAACATATGTGCGTCTGTGTGTGTTTGTGTGTGTGTGTATCACATGTTATTGTAGACAGTTAGATATTATGTAATATTACATTATATATGAAGTAATATAAAATTATATAATTTGGTGCTGATAATAAACATTATCACAAATGTTGTATTTACATTTTCCTCATGTCTCCGGAGCACTAATGTGTACTGTGTTTTGTGTACCTGTTGGCGAATGTCTTTTATTTTTAGTGTTAGCCTGAAGAGTGGGCTGCAATACTGTTTGGATCACAGAGTGAAAAAGGTTCAAGAGCTGGTCCAGAGCCTGCAGAAAACGTAAGTTTGGTCCAGATAGAGTTTTCCTCCAATCTCCCATTGTGTATTTGGGACAGACCCATTCTAAAATTTGCTCTCCTAGTGTCCAGTGTCCAGTTTATCTTACATTATACTTCTATGACCCCATGCTGTGTAACCTATTTAAATTAATCTGGGGTGGTTATTATTTTACGCGATTTATTTGACTTATTTGGGTCATTGATTAGCTGAGCTGTCCACAAAATTGTTATCAAAGCTGTACAAACTGGTTGGTGTTCAAAAGGAAATCACGAAATCTCAAAGTTATTGTATCTGTCTAGGGCTTGAGTTTGACACGCTTCATTCAAACCAGCAGGGGACTGAAAACCCGCTGAATGATGTGCCTCCTCTGTCCTGTCCCTAAATCAGGAGTTCTGACCAATCTTCTTCACCTGAGGGAAGTGCAACTGACTTCTAAGCTTCTGTCTGACATCATCATCAGTGATCAATATCTGACCTTTGTCCACAACTTATTCCTCACCACACTTGACACAGCCATTGCAAAACTTTTGCAAACACCTATATTTCTTTGCTTTATTGCAGTGTAATTTTGATTCTTTTCCTTTAATGTCGCATTGATGTTTTTGTTTTTGTTGCTTTTGTTGTTGTTGAGGATTTGGTTTGTATTTTCCTGTCTGTTAATAAATATTATAATCACAGTTTAAATTTTACTAAATAAATTTTTTTTAAATTGCCTTTAATGTCTCACATGTGTATGTTGTTTCATTTCTGTGGAAGAAAGAAATGCATAAAATGCCGTACAATACAATGTGTAACATGCACAGTGACGCAGTTTAGAACAAGGAGAAGTTGCCTGCATCATGAATATGACATTGAAACAGAAACAGTAGTTTAACTGTCTGATTATTCAATACATTTTAGAAGAGTGAGACTGTAAAGACTGACTGAAATATTTTTTTTTTCTATAGAGAATTTTCAGTCAGGGTCAATGCAAACAATGTTATTCTCCTCATTGGTAAAAACAAAAAAAAAAAAAAAGATTATTTAAATAATTGTCATTATTGACATAATCATATAATTGGTCTTGGGGGTTTTATGATATATTACCCCAAACAGAATTTGTAAACATTTTTGTGAAAAATCTGAAAGATCACTTGATGGTTTAAAACTAGCAATACTATTTCATCAAAGTTCACTAACAGTTTAACTAAAGTTTGTCCAAGTTGGCACAAAAGGGTAAGATGCTCATCTTGCTCTGGAATAAGTCCCAAATGTCATTGGCTCTGAACTGTCTCTGAGTCATTTGGATTATGGGCTTTGTGAGTCCATAGAAGCAAGACTCAGCTGATTTTGCCAGCTGAGTCCCACTAATGACATGCCTCAACCATTACCATAATGTAACACCCAGACATTTGATGTATGGCAGCCATTTTGAAGCAAAGCACTCACCACTGATCATCTGAGGAAGACTGGAGCAATTACTGCTTTAGCCAGTCAACCTTTGCTTTGGTTTGACTGGTTAAATGCAGTTTGTTCTAATCATTGGTACTTATCTGTCTGTATGACATATCAGATTCACCTGTTGAGTCTTACTGATGCTTCACCTCAACAATGACAATTATTTAGCACCAAGATGTTTGATGCACGTAGACATTCTGTGGCAGAGTGCTCAACACACATCATCTGAAATGAACAGAGGAATAATTTTAGTATTTGACCAGTCAAACAAAAGCTTGTTAATTTTATGGAACTGTCCATATTCTAGTACCCACCATGAAATATGACATATGTTTTGAATTAATCATTGTGAAAAGTCATGCAAACCAAGTTGGTGTTACAGATTTCTAGACCTAGACATAGCAGAACAACAGTGACTGTGAGTAATGCTGAGTGAAGCATCAACAGCACCAGCATGTGGTCACTTGTGGAAGAGCAGCATGACCAACAGACATGTCATTTTAGAAACGCAGACAAACATTGGTTTCACAGTACATCCTTAAACTCTGTGAGGCTCAAATTGAGTCGAAGAGTCAAATCAGAGCACATTCAAACAGGCCATGACTGCAAGCCCAGTATGATGGTCAACATGGGTCAGGACTAAGAAAATCTAAGAAAGTTGATAACTATAGAGCATTTTACTGGCACATCAGAATGCACAAAACTGAAATTACAGCAGAAGCCAAATGTTTTATATTAAGGCACTTGTAAAAGCATAGTGTTTAAATACAGAGAGGCCTTTAGCTAGCAGTCCTGATTTCAGAGTTACACACAATGTGGATTAGACTGTTGAACCCCTAGCCGGCTGGTACTGGGATATGACACGAGAATATTCCAGGGATGTGCTCTGCTAATAAATGAAAAGTCATGAACTTCTGTTGATCAATTTTTTTCTCATGTAGTTGGAGCTCCCATTTGGAGGAGGTGATTAGACCCAGCTCCACCATTGAGCTGTGATATGGCATATCACTGGCTAGAATAAGTTGAAGCACTCTAATCTCACAAACAATTTTCTGTTTTTAGCTGCTCTAAAGAAATGTCTGGGGTCTCTGCTCATAGTTAGACACCAACTGGTGCAGGGATTTAGGCAATTACATTGAAATTGTTTAGAATTTCCTATCTCGACTTTCCAACAGGTTCTCATGCCTCTGAAAGAAAAGGTATCACACTTGAAGTCTTTCAAACAATAACTATTATTATTGGACATTAGCATCCATCTAAGACTCTTGTTTGAAAATATTTTGAAAGTCTGTCTTTATCATTGTCATGAAGGAGGGAATTTATGGGAACATAAGCCAGGTGTGATGGTGCTATATCCATGTGTAGGCTGAATAGCACATACCTATCTCTCCCTTATTTAAGATTTAATGCCCTGGCACCTCCTCTGGTAATGAACTGGCATGGAAACTGGAACAGGAGGTTCAGGGTCATATGATTTCACAGCCACAAAACCAGTGCTGATGACAAAAAACAATGAAGGTTAACACACACTGCACTTATGAACACAATACACTTTCACAATATTGCTGTCAGGACATTGTCTATTATGTGATTAACATGTCCAAGAAATTTGATGCATGGCAGATCCTGTGTGTATTGTCCAAAACAGGTGTCCTACAAGCCCCCTGACTTTACCTGCTTGATACTCAACAAGGGTCATCTTTACTGATACATCTATATTGTGCATCCATATTGTTCTCAAGGCCATGGGTAAAAAAAAAAACAAAACATACGAAACATTTTGGATGGGAAAGTTGGTGACTGGTGTGAGTTTATTTTCCATTCAGTTTCAGTTTCCAAAGATAAAAATTTCCCCTGCTTAGAGAGGTATGAAGTCTGGTGTGAGGGCTGTGTATAAAAGCCCCTCTGCACCACACAGACAGCATCTTCTCTCTGGATCTGCCACATCCCTGACATCATCATCACAGACAGCACAGGCCACACCACCACCATGAACACAAAGATCATTCTGCTCCTCGCACTTGCTGTCTGTGTGGTCTCCTCACAGAGTGAGTGATCCTCGTTTCTCTATCTTCTCTTTTAGTTTCTTTTCCTTTCCGTAATCAAGTTTTTGATTTTTAATTTCGTTTCCAATGCATATGTCCTTCAACTTTTTTTTAGAAATATAAACATTTAAGAATCTTATTTTCTTGACATATGTACAAACATGAGATGTTACCATTTCTGTCCTTCTATCACTGTTTATGGGCAATCCACATATGCACAGTATATATCTGATTGTCTGTCTATCAGTGTGACGTCAGTATGCTTGTTTATGTTTCTGTGCATCTACATCAATGGTCCTCACTCCAGATCCTGGAGAGCCACAGTACAGTTTTTGTTGTTGTGCAGCAAGTAATGACCAAATAAAACAATTGATTACAACGTCAGCTCAGCTCACATGGTTTCTTGAGTCTTGTTGTGGAATTTCAAGTGAAAACAAAAACCAGTGTACACTGTGGCTCTCCAGGACCTGGAATGAGGTCCACTGATCTATGTAATAGTCTAGTTAGTATTTTTGCTGTCATCCTGTCCATGCGTTTGCCGTGCTTAATCTGTGTTTTAATTAGCTACTCCTCATTGTTTTTCACTCAGCCATCACAGGAGGGAGGTCACGATGTCTGTGCAAGACCTTCCGGGACAATCTTGGAGTGGGCCGCAAATTAATTGAGAATTTGACTGTCATTCCCCCATCTAACTCCTGTGGCAACATGGAGATTATGTGAGTATAGTAACAGTTAAGGGTTTCGTCAAGTCTGGGTGGCTTGTTGCAAAAAAAAAAAAAAAAACAGGGAAGTTGTTTGTTTGGCCATGCAAGGTAGTATAATTTGGCACGTGGTTGTTAAATTCAAGCAAAATCTTCCACAAGACCTATTTTATCAAAATTTACAGGACTGATCAGTGGAAACTTGGTAACTTTCAAAGACTTACCTCAGTTGTGACTTACGTACTTTACTAACTGGCTGAAGCATTTATTCATTTATTTTGTCATGCATGGTTGATTTATTGGTGGATTTGGATATGCCAAGCATAGTCGGTTACAGCTATCCAGACAGAAATCTAATTTTTTATTAATTATGTAGCATTGACATTGATGGAAACAATGACCTCTTCTGGTGTGTTCCCAGTCTCACCCTGAAGAATGGAAATCAGTATTGCCTGAACCCCAATGCAAAGAAGATCAGAGATATCCTCAGGATTCTGGCATCGTGAGTTCATGTGACGCACTTGGCTGCATAACAGGATGTGAAACACTCTTACACTCACGTAGTTCCTCATTCTCTTACAGTTGGGGGCATACATCATGATGTCTTCCTGTAGCTTCATCTTTGGCAGACAAAAAGACCAATTCTTAGTTTTGTAGCATTTCAAATCAATGTATGACTGTGTTTTGTAAACAAAGCAAGAGCCTTTTTTAAAAAAAGTATGTTATCAAATATTAAAAATTCTAAAGATGCATAACAAGGTCAAGGGCCTAAACTTTAATATTTATCTTACATTTCATGGTTACACAAGTGTATATGTATAGTACTGAGGTTATTCAACAAAATGCAAAACAGCAGTGCACACAATCTGTGACTCAAGCCCTCAGTCATCTGTGTATTAGATACCTACCCTGCTCTCCACTGTACTTCGTTTAGGCTATGTGTTCTGTGTCCCCGCGTGATGATGGCACTCATGTTTCCATCTCTTCACAGGAAGAAGGCAAACTCTCAGCCCCAGTAAAGACCTTACATATGGACTTTAAACTCAATCTATAACTGCAGCTTCCCCTTTCACCTACGGCCAAACACCCTATGTCCAAATGGCACTTTCACTGACAGGCAGTTTGTGTAAAAAGATTCAGTTTTACTTCTTATTTATTTATTTTGTGTGTGTTTTCTGGAGAATAAATTACTTTAAAAAAACATGGATATATGTGGTTAAGGTATGTGTTTATTTATGTCCCCCATGCACACAGACACTCTGGTTTTGCATGAAAACATGAAAAGGAAATGTAACACACTCCTTAGTTGTTCAAACATATTTTTTTGAAGAAATATCATCAGTGAAAACCTTGTCATGAATGAAATACATAAAATGGATAACTTAAATTAACCTGAATTTGTGAAGACAGACAGATCTGTGTGTATGATGTGATGATACATGATGTGTATTTCTGTATATAGTGTACATTTTATTCAACACAGTATTTTGTTCTTTCCCTCCCATTCCTTGCTTAATAATAGTTTTTTTCAATCTTGATATGAATTTTTATTGCTATCACTTTTTTACTCTGGTTGTGGCAGTTATATAACTTACATCCTTCCAACAGAGCAGCAGTTCCCCAGGCCATGTCCAAGGGCTGGGATGATATAAACCGTCTTGGTGCTTGCCAATAAAAGTGTTGGCAAACATGCCAATTTTTTTCCCAAGGTGGAAGGTCAGTGCAGTTTACCTTAAATCAATTGAAAAGTCCCACCTATGTTTTATTTTAAAAAATACACTTATGGGCAATTAGTAAAGTGTGCACTACATTTTGTAAAATTTTAAATAGCAAAAATGAGGTTTAAATGGGAAAAATGATTGATTATCATGTATGGTATTGGTTGCTTTACTTTTATAATGGTTTGCTTAAAGGTGAAAGGACTCAAGCGTTTTGTATTTTGGGCTTTTTCCAGGATTGCTTTGAATCAAATGGGAAACTGTAACAGGACACACATAGGGCTGGTTTCCATTGGTCCATTTGTTTCAGCTGTGTGCATTCAAATGGCATGGAAAAATAACAATCTAACAATTCTAATGACATTGTAACTTTTACATGCACTCTGAGGGAAGCATCAAATGGTGTCATTATTTCCACTGTTGGAAGAGGTTCATGTCACAATGGTTGAATAGCATTAGGTTTTTAGCAATTAACACTGTGAGTGTTATCTCTGGACAAAAGAATTTGTTTTACAAGAATGTATATCTGAGTTAGATGCAAAAATGTGTGTAAGCAGAATTTGATAGCAAAGTTTTAAACCAGTTCAAACATATTACTGTTATCAACCTTATCAGCTACACTGCACTAACATATTGTTATATCATGGCCCCCTGGTGGTAGGTTTTGGAGAGTACTGTAGTAAATACTGAGAGAAGAGGCAAAGAGGTGTAAGCAATTCATGTATCTTGGAATTATTCCTCCTACATTTCATTTTCAGTATCTATATATCAGACACTCTAATCCAAAGCATTTAACAACACAGTTCATGCTGTAATTTTGATGAAAATAATGCATATAAAATGGACCATAAAATCAAGTGCCATTATTGGAGTTTGTTCATAACAAATTTCGGGAGAGGCAACCTTTGGACAGCCCTTCACTCAAACACCAGTATCCGTCCAATCTGGTCGTATATGCAGGTGTTAATTTGCCACATAAATTCTCTCCCATTACGCTCTCTGTTTCCGGCATCCCTCCCCCTCCCAATCTCCACCTTCAAGTCTACTTCCCTTTCTTCTGTTTTTTTTTCCCCCTCTTTTAACAGTCAAAAAGGGGGGGGTTCACTTCATCCTAATTAATAGTGAGGCATGACACTGCCCCCCTGGACTCAAAGCCCAAGATCAATGTTTCTACCAAAATACAACTCACTACATCATAATAAACTCCTTCCAAACACATTCATGTTGTCTGAGGGTTCATTCTCCTGAATAGAAAATTAAAAAACTGCTATAATAAATATATTATGGTAAATAATGTGCAATAATGAAAGCTGAAAATGAATGCAATTCCACTGCAAAGAGTTGGCCTCAGATCAATGAATCTGAGATAGAGCTGGGTGAGTCTGGTTTATAGGGCTAAAGGGGCATTTTCAATAGATGTGTTTTTATATGCTTGTAGTGCTGCTGTGTGGTCTCTCAGAGCAGATAACAACAATTATTTCACTGCTATGAGATTCCATGGTATAATACAGCATGGATGAAACCTCTGCTGGAAACCTATCTGCTGCTCCATTGGTTAGAGTCTGGGGGGGAAATGGATCTCACATTCAAACTTTAGACACTTATTCCAACACCCTCTGATGCTGGAAAGGACAGAGTCAGCATCTGTAGCTGCCACAGTGGCCACAGTATCCATTTACCCTCATTTTAATGTTTTTGGACTGAGTTCAACAAAGCCAATCAACACACTAAATTGTTGGTCCAAAAAAACATGGCACAATCCAAATAGAATGCTTTACCTTAAAAAATCACTGCTGTATACATACCAAAATTATTGGCCATCAATCTCCTACACATAGAATACAACAGCTACATGGCTGTGATAATTACCAAACAGCTAAATCCCAAACAGCTAAACATTTACTTTTTGTAGCTATCACAAAGATTTATATTATTAATTATATTTTTTTTATTTATTTTTAATAAGACCCCTTGTTAAGATCTCAGACTATTAAAATAAAGGCTTACACACTGCACATTTGGGTTACCATTAGACCTATACTGCTCTCTTGTGGCTGACTTTGGTACTTTTTTAAACTTGGAATTTATAGGCTACAGTATGGCATTTATATTGTATGTCACTTTCTGTGTACATTATTACTATAGAGGTTTACGAACCAAGGTGCTACTACAAAGAACTAAGTTACTCATTAATTACACCACAATTACTGTGAATATTGATTCATGAATTGTGGATCGCTCTGTGAAATCACTCTGTATTACCAGATTAAATTCTGACATTTCATTTGTTCAGTAAAAACTCATTTGTACCTTGTGCCTCCATATTCTGAAGCTAAGCTTTTCCACTTCTGCCTCCATGCCCCTGTAACACACTCACACACACAGACACACAGACACACACACACACACACACACACACACACACACACACACACAGACACACACACACACACACACAGACACACAGACACACACACACACACAAATGTATAAATAAAAATTAAACATTATGTTTAACCTTGAAATAAAGAAAAACACTGAATGATCAAACAATTCAATCAACTATATGTAATCTGTAGCATTACTGATTCACAATCTGACCACACTATTTTAAAATGAATTAATTAGACTACAGATTGTCTCATACACATGGACCTGTTGAGGGTTTTTTTTTTTAACTGTTTTTAATGTTGTTTATAAGACTGGGTTTGGAAAAAGGCAGTACATACGTATTCACTTTTATTATCTTCACATATAATGGACTGACTGCTATCATGCGGTCGTGACGTAAATAAATGTTAATGGCCATCTGATCCCATTGAACCTGTCTCCTTCGGTCATGGTTGGTTATTCTCAGCATGACACTCTTTCTGCCAAATTTTTTGTCACGTCGCTTGTAACAGTCGGGCAGACAGTACATTGCGTCCATTAGTGCACATAGGATAAAAGCTGGAGTACATGATCAGCAACCATTTGTGAATGCTTGTTTTGATTGTAAAGGATGTGGTAGATTTTAAGAAAAGCCCAACATGTTCGAAATACTATACGATGACGTGACCCGTTATGGTTACATACTGTACTCCGGTTTGACCGGGAATGTCTCGCGAGACATGTGACCGCTGCAGAGTCGGTTTTAGATCGGTCAGTCGGAAAGTCATGGCAAAGTGTTATAACGTTTCGTACTCTTTTAAAGCAGTCAAAACAAAATCCTCGCAGTATGGTTAGAGCGACCGTAGGACTTACAAGCAAAGAGAAGTAGCTGAATTATGCAAGTGAGTTAAAGAAAGAGATCTTACATTCATATTTTTAAAATAGCCCAATATTAGAGCTTTAATGCGAGTGACAACTTCTCTACGTGCAGAGAGGAGGGATTTGATGGCATACATTAAATAAATAGCATTTCTATAAGTCACAGAGTAAATAGATGTTGGACAGTTGTAAAACGTATAAAGTGTTTAGTTGTGCCGAATTTATGTGGGGCTTCTTGAAAGTTTGAAATTATGTAGCCAAGAATGTTTTCTTCTTTTTGTAAGTAAATAAAAGACGACAGTTCATGTAAAAAGTCAAATGTCTGCGACGTTTAAAATGCAATAATTTGTCAGTAATCAATTTCATACCATACAGCATTGAATGCAACACATTTGCTGCAAGCCAGATTTTGTCGGGTTACTGCATATTCAGCGTGAATTGTACCTAGACCGTTTCTAGGAAACTATTTGTGACTGGATTGTGCCGCTGGACGGATCTTGCGCGCGACCTAAATAAATTACCTGTACTTCATAGTGCTGATTTAGACCCATAAAACTATTCATGTTTGCATGGACTGATAGTCGCTCATATTAGCCGAATTATCTATAGTTCCGTTGCGAAAGACAAAAGGCAACAGTTTCAAGAGATTCATTCAGATGAGGACAAACTACTGTGGGAGATGACAGGGCCATGTCACGGATTAGTACGGTTAATCCCCTTCAGGATACTGCGCACTGAGGACGGGTTATGAAACTGGAACTAAATAAGTCCATCCTGTACTTAAATGCTGAAGAAACATTGTAACTGCCGACAATCCAGCTGTATGTCCCGCATGTGACTGAAATTAAATAGGGCATCATGGCACGTGCAGGTGGAACACTGTGGATTGTGGGACTTTTCCCAGTGACACTGTTGGTTCATTCCTCCCTGCAGATCCATTGGGTTCACAGATCTTCAGCTGAATTTCTTTATTCCTGGCATCACCACAATGCTCAGTCATAAAGTCCACAAACTGGCTCTGAATCAACCTGAAGGACTGACACTGCAGGTATAATTTTCACCTCTCCTTCCATAAGGGTAAGTGCCAGTCACAGCTGTTTTTTATAGACATTCAGCCCTCACACATCATGATGTGAGAGCACTTATTTTAATTCTTCATTTCTGATCACTGATGTTCAATTGTCTGTAATCAATAGAAACTTCGTTCTGAGAAATCCATTTTTATGTTCCTCTCTTTTGTCAAGTAGTTTGTTCCTGGACTCATTGTAAAAAATGGTTTTCAGTTTCCAGCTCTACACTGTAAAGTACTCTGTTTACTACTTAAAGTTTTGTTATCAAGGTAGTTTAACAGTTTTAATAACCTGAATGCTTGATGCTACGCTGTGCAGTGAGAGCATGAAAATAATTTTTGTTATGTTATGCTTCTGAGCTGTCATTGAAACAACCAGTTTTAAAACATTGCACTGAATGTAAGCGATACCTTTACAGAAAATAAAAGGTTCAATATAAAAAATGAAAGGTTAAAGGACTGACTGAATTAAATATTAAGGAAAATCCACTTTTGACATCATTGCTCTCTGTTTTAACACAATTTCTGAAAATGGTGGTCATGACTTCAAATCAGTACACATTTAGTCCAACTACACAAATCTTGCTCATATGAAATAGTTAACATCCTGTCTGTAAATGCTGCAGACAATTAGAAAACAATGGATTGTTCCTACTGCTTCTGTACTTTAGCCTCATGCCTTTTTTTGGGTCATGCAAATAATTAATGAAGTGACGTAGAGTAGGCTCGCGCTTATAATGTCTTGTACTGTTTGCTTGCCTCAGCTTCGTTGAGCACGTACATTCACAAAGTCCTGCGTTTGAATGTTTTTTTTTTTTTGCTTTAATCGTCTTGTCCATTCTCAAAACAAGATATGGTGTAACCAGAATTTTCATGGGTAAAAGAAGAACTAAAGTTGTGGTTAATAAATTATTTGATGTCCATGGTTTGTAAATAAAGGAATTGAATACATGACTCTGTCCCATGTGTCTCATCTTTTCACTCATGATTACCCCCACAGACTGAGCTACCCTTGGATTCACGGTTCTGTCTTCATCATCCCTCCATTTGGTTGGCTTGTTCCTCAACACAATGGCTTCCAGACAGGGAGATATGCAAGGTACAGAAGTGGATACATATGCACCCAGAAGAGCCTGTGATTTATTCTCACTTATCATTATATTAACTCTGAATGTGCTGCTGTTTTGCATTTTGAATCGGCAGTGTACCATAGTGGACAGGGAACTGGAAGTTTATGGGTTTCTATCCCACTTCTGTCATAGGCCTATTGGTTTAGTCAAGATATCATACTTTATTCTTTTAAAAATATGACAGAAAAGGTTTACACAAAAATGGACAATTAAGTCCTCATTCTTTTTGATTCTATTCATGTGTGAAATGTTCTTTGACAAGGGTGCATGCTGAGCAAATAATTGCCAATAATTAAGTATTTTTTTTCAGGTCAATCAAGAGACAGTCCACCATTTCACATCACAAAAAGCAATGTAGCCGGAGGTGTGTGTGTGCATGTGTTGGGCATGAAGCAGGTTCAAATATAATTGTATGTCAAGTGCTGTATCTCTTGACTCCTCCCTGTGGGCCTGTTGTCTGTTTCTGTCTGTTTATCTTTATTTATGTTTGTCCATTGGTTCACATTCAGCGCTGGAGTCAGGAACCTCAGAGGGAATGATGGGTGAGATGTCCCTCCCTATCACAATTACACGGCGTGCCATTAGCTACGATGAGTCCTTGGACACACCCATGGTCTCCCCTCCATCCGACATGAGCTTCAACATCCTGTGGAAAAAGCCTGTTATTCCAGATAGAAAGTTCCGATGCTTGTCTGAGGTATATCCCCTAAATATGTCCCTCTTTTACCTCAAATTGTGGCCACTGAGAAAGCAGCTTCACCAAATGTGTGTATATGTACTCAAAGTGCAACTATCTTATCTCCCCTGAAGCAGTGTCCTTGTCAGCGTTTTATTTCTTGGAATTAGGGAGATGACTCTGGAACTCCTATGCCCTCCTTTGAAGCCTCTGCATCAAGACTCTCTGTCCCTGTGGTCAAAACCAAAGCATCAACCAACATCTTAAATTCCCTTATGACCAGTGAGTATACTCATTTTAACACCAAATAAAAAGGAAATATTAGTCATGCACTATGTATTCACATGCTGAGCTTGTCTCTTCTGTATCAAGTAAGAAAAATCTCTTATAACCACAATATCTTGTCAGTAACCTTATCCATCTGTGGAATTCAGAAGTTATGCAATTTATTGTTAAAATAAATGGAAATACTCCCATACATACTATAGCCTGTCTGAAATTCAAGTGAACCCTGCTTAAATCCGATCACTGCGATCCTCCTCCTATCATCTTCATAACTCAGGGCACACCCATGAGAGCATACAGAGGTTCGAGCAGCATGTTGGATTGACAGGTACCATCTACACTCCAAACCATGGACTGAGCACTGAGGAGATCCGCTACCACCGCATGGCAGAGGCATTGCACGTGAGTGCAGGACAGTAAGGTGGATGGGGGGCTGGGGGTGATGTGGTAAGCTACATTACACAACAATAGAATTTGGTAGATGTTTACTTTACACACAACATTCGGGTTCACCTTTGCCTGGCAGGCACTGTCATGTGTGAACACATTCTGTAGTCAAAACATCATCAAAGAGATTTATACAGAACTGTTACATATTCTGTATAGCCTGTCTGGTGCAAGCTATTTGTGCAGCAAAATCCAGGAAGCAAAGATGCAGGCTTTTATTGACATCAATTATGAGATGGAACACCTGACATATAGAATATATGGCCATAATCTATTTATTTATTTATTTATTTATTTATTTATTTATTTGGAAAAACCTTTGTTTATTTAAATGAAAAACCTGAATATATATATATATATATATATATATATATATATATATATATATAATTCAGATGTGCTTGATTGTTGGTTCAAACTGTTTTGTAGTTTGAATGAAAATGTTAATTGTTTACAATCATCTATTCTAAAAAGTAATAAACGGCTGTGTTTGCAGGTACCATCTTTTGTGTATTAACTGGCAAAACAAACAGATTATGTAATGTTCCGTTCTAGAACGTGTTTATTTGGTGACCAGGCAACAGCTCCAAATCAGACGAGCCCCTTATTTTGAAGAATCAGCCAATCAGGTCACTCTGTATTCTAACGCTGTATAGGCCTCTTTTTAGTGCCTCGATTGCAACCAGGAAAACAACAAAAATGGATATCAAAGAGATATCGGTCGAACATGAAAGAGAAAGACACATTCTTATGAAAAGGTATTTTCGATTCTCATTTAAATTGGTATTTTTCTGTCTGTTTTTTAATCAGATATCATTAGTAATGCAAATATAATTGTTTGTTTTGCCGTGTTTAGCTTAGCGGAAGTCTGAGGCCTTCGCCTGTTTAGTTGCACTGTGAAGCCGTGGACTCTACTAGCCGTTTATAGTTAACCTAGCAGGCTAGTTCGATTATTTAGCCACTACAAAATGTAGTGATGGACATCAACATTTGTTGGTTTTTTATTATTTTTCTGTGAGATGAAAGTGAGAGTGCTTGATGCTACTGGAAATAAAATAAAAACGATTCGGTAGTTAACGGAAAAGAACATTGTGTACCAGATGTAAACAGCAAGGTTAGCAGTGTTAACGTCAACATTCGCTTGCCTTCTTACTAATTATTTCTTCAATGACATCACTGTGTTTGCCATAATTTTTTTAGTACTCCCACTATTTAAGAATTAAATAGTACAACGTAACATGCGTACTATCTAATGTAGCAGACCCGGTTAAGCAGTGTATATGTCAAATTTAGCTAATGTTAGCTAACTGTAGATGGATAACGCTAGCAAAATTCACATAATCTTAGCTACCGTTACATGTTTAGGTAGGTAGTGATGACAAAGGCTGAATAATGCCACTGCTTTTTGTCCATTTTCTCGCTCTTTGAAAAGAAAAAATATCATTGATCATGATGAAATGTTGGTAGAAACCTTAGCTAGAAGCTGACTAGGTATTAAATTGTACAATGATTATTTATACGAGGTACGAATTTTGGGAAGTAATACTGGCTAGTTAACGTTGCATAGGTTGCTAACGGTAGCAGCTGTTTTTTAGAACAGCAGAGGCCATTTATATTCGTCATGAAGCTTGAATCCGCACGTCTTCAAAAGTTAAAACGTTTCAAGGAAACCAAGGTAACTTAGTATGAAGGTAAATAGCGAATGCAGTTTCAGGTAACCTTGTACTTAACGTACCAAAATAATTCAAGAACCGAATTATTCTGTCCGCATGTCTTGCTCATAACAGTGGGCATAGTTTAAGTAAAGCTGTCCCAGATTTCGAAAAAAAAATATTGTAAAGTTGACCAGTGAAAATTACCATTAGCCATGGCACGGCATTAGAGTTTAGCCAGTGTCAGTGGATTGTGAAGGTCTTGCCATCCGGTATGAATTCTTTGAATTTTGAAAATGATCGGCGAAAGGGATATAAACTTGACATGAGATGCTGGAATGAGCGGTGACACGTAGTATTTAAGGTCGTCGGAAAAGTTGACACCGATTAATCGAACCGGGAGTAGTGATGTTCACTGGAAAACTGCTACTTTTTTTGGTAGCTTTCCTGTTGTGGTTCCAGTTATTTGAGTTGCAGGTAACATTAAGCATGAACTTGAATCACCTTGTTCAATGTTCAACAGAAAAACTAATGCTATCCAGACACGTAATATGTTATAAAGTTTGTCCAATTTGATTTGTGGTAGCCAAACTGTACATGTTTCCCCTGCAAGAACAGTGGGCAGCAGATGGTCAAGGACATTGGGCGTACTTCCCAAAGTCTGTTTTGCTCTTTGATTGTCCAGTCATTTGAGAGCTTTTAGCCCCACCTCCTATTCATCACTTGTACTACCCTCTCTGTAGTGATCTGACCAATTGTTCAGGACACTGGACCCTTGTAGCAGTCAGTTTTGTAAGGTTTATTACTTTGTGTCAGAGTAGAATGTAATTTTGTTTTAATTTCAATGAACCTGTCCACTCCTGCTGCCTGAGAAGTTGTTGGTATTTTTGGAATGTGGTGGCTGATTCCTTGGTTTCAGTTACACGATAGAAGATGCAACTTGTAAGTATAAGCAGATTTTTCACAAGTTTGTATGTCTGTATTGACAGACGCTTTATGCTGGATTTACTCCATAGGTCTAGATATATTTCTGAAATCTTTAAATTAGGTATATGGTACTACACAGCCAAGTAGGGAACAGGGTAAGCATAAACAGACTTGGGGAAAGTTGACATAATGTTCTGAACTCCAGGAGACCTCCTAACATGTTGACGCTTCAATGGGTACAATACATTATTTGCAGACAGGCGATGCTGTTTGTGTATTGGCCTGACCCAGTGACATAGTTTATTTCTAAATGGTGACTGTTTGCTCCATTGGCACACTAGTATCTGATACGTGCTTCCCTGCTAACCAAGTCTTGTTTCTGTTTGCAGAAGCTGAAGATGCCCAGTGGGGACTCCAAGGAGGACAGGCAGAGGACGTCCACGCAATCCACCCCCAGCGTCACGCCTAGCGTCACGCCTAGTGTCACACCTAGCGTCACGCCCAGCGTTACCCCCAGCGTCACTCCCCATACCTCCCCCAGGCCAAGCCGCAGGTATACGCCATACACCTGTTAAGCTTGCCAGCTGTTGTATTTTAATTCCTTGTAACGTCTTGTTCTGCTGTGAAATACTTTACCAAATCTGGTTCTGTGTCTGTATGTTAAAGGGAGATGTATGCATTCATGCATACATATAAACAGGTGCATAATTATACACAAGTGTGCCTGGTGCCCTGCATTCTTCACAAAAATCAACAGGAAGGAAGGTTACATTTTAAAACTTTTGAGAAGTGAATTTTATTTTGATATGTTTGTATTTAACAGCAAGTCCCATAGTTGTTACATTGTGCCATCACTGACACAGAATTAAAGGTCATTTGGATAAGGCATGTCAGTCACATTGGAGATGAGACAGAATTGGCCAGAATATCAGTTTTTTTTGCTTAATATTGTGACGTGTAAGATTGTATCGATTTTAAAGTGAATAGATTTGCATTTTGTACATATTAATGGATTTGTTAATATAATATAATGTAATATAATATAATATAATAATTTGAGCCATGCACATAGAAACATTTGCAAATGTATGACAGGTGTCAAACTTCTTGGAACTGTGAGTGTGCACAGATGAGTCATGTCATGCTGATGTCATGCCTGAAGTTCTTTCCAGTGCAAAATTGATGTAATGGTGTCAAGTATGGTGGTGTTATGTTGGACAGTGTTTATATTGCACTTTCGTCTATGTGTCCCTCAGAAGCTGGTTCGGCCAGAATTCTGTCGCATTTCTTCCTATCTCCGAGTTGGACAGCGCTGACGTTTTTGCAGACATGGGTGGAACAGAGGGCGGAGGAGGAGGGGAACGCTGGAGCCTCTTCGGGACTCGTCCCACTGTGTCTAAATCCTCCACTGACCCAGGTTAATGCATAAAATGTTTTCATACATTACACTCATAGACCCTGATCAGTGAAAACTCTGGGATTTTTTGTGGTTTAAAAGAGACGTAGGTAGTATGAAAATGCCAATGTGCGACTAATTACAACAAAATTCTGTATTCAAGGTAAGTTGACTGTGGGCAGCTGAAACAAAATGTCAGGAAAAAGAATGCATTCTATTTATACAGTATAATTTACTGAAATCTTAAAGAGCCTAACAAGGTAAAATATTGTTAATACAAATTGAATACAAAATGCAGTAGTTTTATTGTTATTTAGAATTTTTGCATTACTCATAACTTGTGACATAAAATTAAAATGCCAATGACATGGTGAGGCACAATACAATAGTCAATCAGCAGTACATTATTAGGCATCATGTCATGTTGTAGAAACAGAAGATGCTTCTGTCCAGTGGGAAGTGCAAGATATTTAGTAACTGTCTGTCTTGTACATTGTGTACCCTCCAGAGGTGACATGATCAATGTGCATATTTATCTGTTCCTTTTGATGGGTAAAGTCTTTAGATGGTACCTCATGCATAGTAACCAAAATTACATAAATTGTGTAATTTCTTTATGACAAATGCTTCCTTTTGGTTTCACCTCACTTAAAGCCCTCTTCCAGGGAACATAACTTTTTAGTTCCAGTCAGAAGTGACTGAGGTGTAATTTGAATTACTATCAAAAAAAGCTTTAATGTTTTTCCCACTGCAGTTATTTAAATCTCATATTTTTACTCCATGGGAGTAAATGAAACTTGTGGATCTCAGCCAATTTAGTTGAGACAGTTAGGTCTGTTTTGACATGTTTCAGATTGGCTTTTATGTTCTCATTCCACATTGCTGCAAGAGTTCAACAGTTCTTAGTCTTTTGAGTCTCTGTACTCAGTGACATAAAATAAAGGCTATATACATTAAGGATGTGTTACTGATCACCTCCAGGGGCCATAAAAACAGGCATTATACCTTTTCTTTTCTATAATTATTACTTGATCTTACTTTACTTAGCAAGTATGAATTGCTCTCTCTTTCTACAGGGAGCCTGACTCTGCAGGCGTACCAGATGAGCCAGAAGGCCATTCCCGCAGACATGAAGACCCGTGTGGTCGAAGACCCTGTCGTGCTCAAGGTCCCAAAGATTGAGATCCCTGGCCTGGAGGTGAAGAAACCCATGCCCCGCCCACACAAACTCAAGCCCCGTGACATGAACGTTCTCACACCCTCTGGCTTTTGACACCCCACCAACCCCCCCTACCCCCCCATTTTCCACTACCCCTCATCTGAGCGTGATCTGGCTTTGCAACCTCTCTGCTTCCTCAAATAAGAACTGTGTTTTCCAGGAGGCTCCTTGGTTCCCCACAAGCTTTTACCAATACGGTGCCAATTCCCAAGTACAAGTAAAAAAAAGATGGACAGAATTTTGAATGGTTTCCAGGTGTGAATGAATTTGTTCCCCAGTTCTTCCTTCTCTCCCCACTAGATGGCAGTGTTGTTCACTACACAGGGAGGTGCTATTTTTTTAAGCGCCTCTTTTTTTTTTTTTTTTTTGTCTTTTGTTAAATGTAAAGGTTATTGCTTTCATTTTTTATGTTCCTTTAAGTGATAGCTTGAGATTGTGGTGCTTTAAGATTTCAAGTTGTGCACCTCACATTTGACTTGCTTGTTCAAGAGAAAACTTAAGTACAGTGGTGACCACTCTGATGGTAGGTACTTTATGTTTTTACATTATGGTATGGCCCTGAATAAGTTTTGTTGTGTAGCTTTGCTGTTATTATATTTCAGATTGACTAATTGGTCTGCCACTGCTGTGATACAAACACAGGCCTGCCAGGACAATATCAGTACTCATGGTCCATGTGTCTCATAATTGTTGTAATAATTTTATTTTTATTTCCACTTGAAGAATAGTTCATTTCATGATTCACATAGTCTGTTCAGCGTAAAATGGCTACCATTAATCGGAACTGCATTGTGTGGTTTCATCATTTCTGTATGTCATATATTCCTTAAAATCAGTTCAGAAGAAATACCATTTCTGCTGTTTAATGGGCTGCATTAAGTATTTGATAGTTAATTATACTGCAGTGCTGTGTAGCATCAGGAATACATTGGTAATTGCATTAAACTGGTATATTTGATATTTGTATTTAATATGAGCTGGTATCTTTGAACAAATGCAATTTGCCTGGATCTCATGTGTTTTTTTTTTTTATGTAGAGTTCTATACACCTTATTTTTATCTGATTCATTCAGTGGTAAATAAACTCAAGACTAACATCAGCATTCAAAAAAATGTTTCTGTACTGTCCTTTAGGGAAGAGCATAGGACTGCATAATGACAGTAAAAAACCCATTCAACCCATCAAGGCTTCTATTTTACCTTAGAGTATAGCATTGAATCCAAAAGAGTGGCAGAAATACATATTTCAAGGTTCTGTGTTGATGGGGTTTGTGTATGAAAGTATGTTGTGTAGGTTATTTCATGAAATTAATTGAAGTAAATTGGAAGTCAGGGTAATGCCTAAATGAGCGGGAAGACTTGATTCATTTAGAAGACAGCGAACAGAAAATAATTCTCACTTGTTCATGAAGACAAGAGGTAAGGAAATTATAGATTTTAAGGTGTAGCCAAAGTGATAAGCCCCTTGAATGTATTTCCACTTATGCCTCCTTCTGCAGGTAGAACTCAACCTGAACCCCCTTTTGTGGTTTCTTAATACCTTATTGCATTTTATTAAAAACCATGGTTACATTTCCTTGAATTTTACATTTTATGTTAATAACATTAAATGCTATTGTTCTACATAACTACATTCTTTCTAAATTCTAAAAAACTGACTAAATACACACAAAGGAGACCACCAGAGCAGCTTTATTTTTTACAATATATTTTATTGCTCAGCACCTTATTATAGATTGTGTAAGACTATGCAATATTTTCCCACATTCAGGCTGATATGATGCATATGAACCTGAAGAAGTGAAAGGGAAAGACTTACACTGACTCATCACAGCATTGGTTTTCCTGTATCAACTGGAGCTCTAACAATGAAATCCTTAGGTGTGTAATATTTAAATGAGAGTGAATACATAGACATTTATCTCCAATACCTTATTGCCACATCACTTCAGTGGCTTAGCCAAGTGTCAGTTTGAATAGCTTTTTATTGTACACACTTGTCAGTGGCGTCATTTTATCAGTGACTAAGACCAGACAGTTTCAGATTTCATTTTGTAAAACCCCCCTTCAGCCAATTTTACTTCCTGGTTTTATGCCCAATAAATAATAATACTTAACACATAACACAAGAATAGTTTCTTTACGAAAGAGGGAGTATTGAAGAAGGGGTGGCTGGGGAGCGTGGCTAGATTATTGCTCTCTGATGCAGAAAGCACTGCTCTTTGTAATCTGGCTAAAACTTGACATATGTAAAGTGAGAAATCTGAAACTATGCCCCCTCTCATCTCCCAAGGAACACACCTGTGTCATTGCTCTATTTTCAAGTGTTATAGGAATGTTTCAAAGGCTCAACCGTAACCTATGAAAATGATTATTTCTGATGAACACATTAAATGTTCTTTGATGTGCCTTTACACATCCTGGGCATGTTTCACAACATCAACTGATGCACTTAATTGTTGGAACACAAGAAATGTAACTGACAGTTCGTTCAGAGAAGGTTTGGTTTGGGGTTAGGATTGTGGGAATGGTGCTAATATAGGTGGTGGTAAAAGTTATTTTTAACGGAGGAAAGATGGCTAGCCATACAGAGTAGAGACTTGGGATAAAAAGGTGATGGGAACTGTATTCATTATTCCTTAACTGAATTACCTGGCCAAAAATGACTTCATGCCCTGTCTTCCTTTACTGCAGAGCAATCTGCAGAGCCTAATATTTCCCTCACCAAAAATATGAACATACAATACAAATGTGTTTTTAACTGTTGTTTTACTTCATTCTGCCCCTTTTTGTGGTAGTGACTGTATGTAGTTATGTGTCCATGATGTGCAACTGCTGATGCTGAGGAATGAAGTGTATCTTGGGTGGAACTGGGCTGGGCAATCAGCACCATGAAGCACCAACAATGGCCCCTTAACATGCTACTGCTCATGCTGCCAGATTACCAGCTACTATCTGCCTTTCTATCAAAGAATTACCCAGTTTCCTCTGGAGGGGTTCCAACACAAATATTCCAGCATTTCCCAACTACTAAACCCCCCCCACCCCAGTGTTGTGTTTTCGTGTTTACCCTATTGGTACATTGGTGGTATCAACCCACTGTCCACCTTACAGTCATGTCTTGTGTGATATGTTTTCCATATGAAAGGCTGTTTTGCATTTTTCTATGGGCCCTGTAGGGATGCTGGGGTTAAGGGGAGGCAAACCCAAAGTCCACCCACCCTGACTGAGCAATACTCTCCCTGTCTGACTCACCCCAATAGGGCTACACACACGCCTTGCCAGGCAATGAGCTCAGATCCTGGCTGCCGTGGGATGTCAAATGACAAAACACAACTGAGAAAACCCACCGGGCTGGTCTCCTCCTGTCTTGTCCTTGCAATGTACCTTTGGCAGACCCTCATTCATTCCCAATAGAAGGGTTTTTCTCTCGCCCTACTCGGGAGTACCCCATTCACAACATCATAACCCCACCCATAATTCCACACACATACTTGCTCTGTCAGATAGAGCTGTCTGGGAAAATGTTGGCTTCAGTGGCAGGATATTGTGCTCTCTGTCTTTGGTTCGGGTCTTTAGCTATATGTATTGTATACTGAATTTGTCTGCCAGTATGAATACAAGTGTTATTCCTGTTTTTCTTCTTGTATTTTACCATTGGGTTGAGCTTGTGTGGCTTAAGTGATTCAGTCATATTTATTCATTTATTTGTGACAGATTTGTTAGATATATGCAGTTTTCAAACACAGTACATTTCAAACATCTGGCATTTCTGGATTAGCCTGTATATCATGTTACACACACTGTACACTAGATTCCTGTCTTTTCCATTCCTTCAGGTCTTGAGTTGTTGTAGTTGCCTCTCACTGCTGACTTATGTACACTTATGTACAGCCAGCATTTGACTCCCATCTTTGTACATTCTTTTTTTGGGCTCAGCCTGGGGCAGTTTTGGGATTTCTTTAGGTTCCTACCCCTATTTATCCCCCTCTGCAAACAGCTGCCTGCCCCCTGAGCCTGTGCATGAGTTGTGGGTGGGATGGTGGGGGGGTGTGGGGTGGAGGGTTTAAGTTCTACTGAGAGGCCTCAATACCACTAACAGGACAGCCCCAGCATGTTGTGGTTACAGAATGGGGTTGGGGGGATAACTTGAGGTGGGGTCTGGGGTGAATTGAGGTTTCTTGGTAAAGAGTTGAGGGGGTCCCACTCTGAGGAGGTCTGTTTTTGTATTTGTGTGTGTGTGTGTGTGTGTGTGTGTGTGTGTGTGTGTGTGTGTGTGTGTGTGTGTGTGTGTGTGTGTGTGTGTGTGTGTGTGTGTGTGTGTGTGTGTGTGTGTGTGTGTATCTATCTCTGCATTTACTGGGCCTTTGTAAGAGCTGATATCCTCCTCTCTTATCTTTCCTCAAGAGTTGTACAACATTGTGGGGTGGGGGGGCAAGTTAGGATCCAAAATCTGCGCAGGTTTTTGCTTTGTGTCCAAGCATTATAAATATTGGAAGCAAGTTTTGGGTACCGCATGCTTATATGGGAATATTAAAATGTGCCAGCAGTTCATTCTGCTTATGTGCTTTACTGCAAAAAATAAACAAATCATGATTCCATTTGAATGTTTAATACAACTTATAGTACAGGGTTGAATACATTTGCTTCAACTTGTGTACAACCCAACATTTACATTGCTTGGAAGAAGAAACACATTATTTGGAATCACATAATTTAGCCCCCTAACTTGTGATTGTTAATAGTTTGACTTGTACAGGAATGAGAGTTAATTGTAATGTAGTCAACAGAAAGTATAAGTCTGTTCAAAATTTGTTTCCACTTACCAAAAGTTGCAAGTTGTAATAGATCAAAAATAAGTTCCAGCGTATCCAGAGCTATGGTATGATTCTTAAAAATCAAGTTTAAATTTTACCCAAATATTTCTCATTTACATTTTGCAACCAGTGCAAAACATTTACATTTCCTTTTCTGAGTGATATAAATTCACACTGGTGAAAATGTAATCACTGCTCATATATGAAAAGGCTTCACACATTTCTGGCATGTGCCGAAGGAAGCAAAAAGGAAAAAAACAAACACTGTAGTTAATTTTTTACGAGAATGTAAGCATCACAAATAGGCTACTGCTCAGAGTGAAGTGGTTATATGGCTGGCTGGTCAGGTCTGAAATACAGCATGGTGGCACACATAAAAATACTTTTGCACCTATTAAATGAAGTTCAACAGCTTCTACATATAGCAAAACCAGCAATAGGCACTTTTCAGTGCCAGCCGTGGACACCCAGTGCGAATGCGCGATTGAACGTCTTTTTGAATTGAGAATGGGTGAGCTTGTCAAATTATGTATTTATGCATATTATTTGTAGTATGCTAACTGTTAGATATCATTATCGTCAGGGCAACAGGGACCACAGTGAACATTGATAAATTGCATTATGAGAATGAATACAGCAATGGTTTAAATCAATAAAAGTACCTGTTGAGGCTGTGTTGTCTTGGGGTGCAGAGGTATGTTAGGAATCACAGGGATTATGTGAGATACAAAAAAAAAAAGTACTTGCTCCCACCTGATTTGCTGAAGTTTTGCATATTTTCTCATGCGTACATTATTGAATCATATCTTTTTATTTAAATAAAATAGATAAAAGCATCCTGATCTTCAAAAACTGCTGTTAGGTGTTATACTTGTTATCTTTTGTTAGATTCAAGAACTACCCGGCATCACTTGTAGCACATCAGAGAAATGCATAAAATGGCAGTAATTTGAATAAGAATGCATAGAATGTATGTGCTAAGATGACTTAAATAACTGAATGATTACAACAAGAAGGAAGTTTCATTTATAAAATCCAGAAATGCTTAATTCTTAGGCATTCCAAAACTGGTGTTACTGCATTTGTGTTTGCTCTTATATCTGATGTTTTGTGTCATAAGAGACCAACACCAGAAGTCTTTTATTCCAGATTAACTACTGTAGAACCCCAGAGAAACAAACCTCAGAGAAACAGACTCAATGAGGTATGTACCTCAAAGCAGCACACTAAATTACGCATTACCAATATTAAGTGCATTACAACAGAATGAGGCCGTGAAACTTACATTTAACTTATTCATCATCTTAATATTGAGAAGAATTGTGGCTGTAAATGTGATTGAATCATGTTTAAGACTTCATATTCACTGAATGGGTATGGATGAGTACTTTGATTGTTTATCCTAAAAAACAAGGTTATTCATTTATCTTCTTACCTTGAGATATGACTTAACAATGATATCTCTCTGCAGCAAAATGTTGCCTTAAATATATATGTAAAAAAAATACCATCATTTGGAGTGAGGAGTTATTCCAGCAGCAGTATGCAGTACAACCGTAACAAAAACCCTTTAAACTCAATATTTTTATTATTATAAACTTGCTAACAGGTTAAAACAGTATGTAATTACAAATGCTACATCACCAGAAGCTGAATTTCATAATATTCATATCAATTCACAAAATAGCGTAAATTATTCACATTTAGTTGATGTTATGATACATTTAATTGCTCATTTGCTACAGCTAATCTCTCTCTTACTGTTTCACTATGTGGTTTAGCAAATATAATGTTGAGTTTTAATGTTGCACATTTAAACCCATTGACAAATTGACTGCATACATGAAAGAAAAGCAAATGGATTTATTTTCACTCAAGTAAATGAGGGCAAATGGGTTCCTGTCACCAAGATAAGAAAATGAATGAATGACTTTAATTTGAAGGCAAACTATACCTTTAATGATGTGGTTAAAGCTGCAAAATATTAGGCATTAGGAACGGATGGGTTACCACATGAACTTCTGAAATCTCTTACATTGAAACAATGAATATTGGCCAGGATCTCTTTGACATCAGGCGTAAAGCAGCAATGATTTCTTTATGGCATAAGATCTCCAGTATACCAGACAAGAGCATACAAAATAAAAATTCAGCTGAAATCTTGCTCACAGCCATGAAAAATAAAGCTCTCAATAAGTGTATTTGAATAAGTTACATTGTAGTGCCCCCCCCCCTTATCAAAAATAAGTTTCTGACCATAATATGGCAAAACTTATAAAAACAATATGGCAATCTGAAGAACACGTATGGATTAGAGATATTTTTCCCCATAAATATATGTTTCATGCAAGTCTTGTAAGAATCAAATCTCATTCTCTGCACAACAGAGAAACAAAATAGTTGTTCAGAGATATTATTTAAGATCAGAAATGTGATTAAAAGCCCTGAACAAAAGGAAGAACGTATATTGTTAATTGTAATTGTAACCTAGAAAATACTTTGTGTTGTACATTTTTGTAAGCAAATATGTAAGGAAATCAATCATATAGTTTTCAAGAGGACATTAGGAATGCTCTCTTTTCCCATCACCTTTGACCTGGTTCCCTGATCACCATAAAACAACCAATGTCCTTTAAATTCTACCTCCTGCCTCCAGCCTCTTGTAATTATAAATAATGACAAGCCAAGGAGCTTCATACTTTCCTTTTTCAGATGGCGCAAAGAGGAAGCCAGCCTAAATTGGCAGAGAAATGGGACAGGTCCAGACAGAGTTGGAGGTTTTTCTTTTTTCTTTGAGAATGGCACCAAGGTTTCCAGATTATTATTAAAACACAAGATGACTAATTGATTTGCTTTCTAATGTTTTCCCTTTACTTTCACAAATTTTATCAAGATTCTGGTATTGTATGTCAGTTCTAATAAGACACAAAGCGATTTCTTATGTTATTGCATTTACAAGTTTTTTGACTGACCGGTTTCAGTTTTGGTCACTTTCTTATATTTTATGTTTTCAGTTTCTTCCTTTATTTCAAATTTCAAATTTTTTACATATGTTCTGCTTTGGCAATAGTGTGGTAGTCTTACTGATAAATTACATTAAATTGAACTATGTGAGAGAGTGAGACTGGGAATCAGAAAAAGGTTGTACAGCTAAGAACCTTACTAAGTCAAAGCAATCATCACAGACACTAGTGGCAAGACAATCAGAAAATGGATAAAAGCAGGCAGCAGAGTAATGTATACCACAGAAAATAAACATAGGCGACAACACCCACAGGAAGCCAAACCAACAGTGGGCTGATTGAAATCTCCCATGCTGCTGAATGAATAGTCATACAGCATTCACACAGTGATGAGGTTAGGTTGTATTCTGTAATACACAGAGTACCCCAGGGCACAGTATGAAGACGAGAAGTGAGAAGAGACTCGTTGCACAAGGTGAAGAATGTGGCCAGAGCGAGCTTTAGGGACTGAGGCAATGCCGTCTCAGTGGGAGTCCTTCCATCAGCTGTCAGACATGACATAATGCAGTCTCTCTCAGCCAGCATAACTGGGTCCATTCATACTGTCCACATATACACAGTATGAATAAGAAAGAGGGAAAAACAATGCAAATCACATTCGATTACTGAGCTAACCACAAAGATATATCAAACTGACCTTGGAAAACATTGCTTCCTTTTTTTTTTTTTGGTCCTTGGTCGCACCACCCTGGCCACGTAATGAAAATGGCCACCAACAGAATTACAACACCCAGATGACTAGAAGTTCAGCTGTAATTTTTTTCAGGCAATCATAACAATTTTTGTAACTCAAGCCATATGTTGCAGCCAGGAGGTTTGAAAGTTTTGCTCGTCACCCAGCACAGCTTAGTCTTCAGAGGCCTTGGCTGTTAAGGCAGCAAGAGATGAATACTCTTTGGGGGAGTGTGTGCTCATGGAACGATGAACTGCTCTTAGGATGCTTGTGATGGTGAAATGCCAGTTCAAGCTTGGGGTCCAAAAGTTATCTGTGGAAAAATAGCACCTGATATCTTGCCTGATATTTATCTTACCTGAACATTTATCAGACAAGAGAATTCATTACTGGGGCAGTAATTCATCTAGGCCTCACATGACTAATAACATAATCAATTTACTATAACCTCAAAACCACCTATAGGTTATGAGAACTTCTGGGAAGTATAAAGTTAAAGAGTCAATGTAAGATTTTACCTGTGTATTATTTTAGAGAATGCCTCTCAGAGCAGTAGCTGTGACCAGATACCATGCAAGTCACTCCGGGAACAGACATGGAGTAAGAGAGGATGGTGCAATGGATTAAAGCAATGAAATATCAAACAGCTGTCCCCAGTAAATTTCAAAGAATGACATTGGGAAGTTTAATTCTTCCAGTCCAATATTCTGTCTATATACATTACACTGGCATTATTTATGTCCATTGACACTGAGTATTAGCTAAGAAACCCCTGTTTGTGTTTGCAATTTTTCATCTTAAAAATCGTACAGTCCAAGAACATATACTCATAACATTCTCAAATGACTTTAACACTGACAGCAAAGCTGGGTGTGTCTAACTATGCTTGTTTTCCTTTGGCAGCCTATCCATTTGGTACAATCGCAAATAATAAGGTCAACACAAACAGAAAAGACAAAGCCAAAGGTACAGTGACCATGCTATTTCATTCTACACAAAGCTACCGATGGTCTGAAGCCAGCTGGAGGAAAATAAGTAAGACTTTTTCAAAGCCAAAGGAGGCATCGCCAGTGAAGATTGAAGGGGGTCAGTATTCCAGTTAAGCAAGCACATCTGACTCTAATTCACACGACGATAGCCTGGAAGTGACCCAGATTGCCGTGGTGAGCAATTGAGAAAGGGAGGGGGTGCACACTTTCAGTCAAACAGTTAAACCATCTGGTACTCCTACTCCGTGCTATCCATTGCTTCTTGGATGTGAATAAAAATTCTCTTTATTTTTTCATTCTACTGTATTCTGTTTGTGCCAGTTAAAAAAATAGATCTTCCTAGACACATGGGAAATTTACTCCATTACTGATATTGTGTTCACCATTTATATTGAGTCTCTGATTATGGCTGCTTTTCCCATTCTTCCTCACTTTCAGTGCCATAGAGCACTGTCCTTCTGTCTGGGGATTTGTGGCAAATCATGCATTGCTCTAACCTGCAGTTGCTCCTCTCTTCAGGCTTGGCATCAGATGTGTGGGCCTGTTTGATTTTTCCTGAGCTTTTTCCTTATTGGTTAGAATTGCTTTTATTTACATTTAGCTCTTGTTGAAAAATCCTGTTTGACGGTAATCTGAGCTTCTAGAGCAAATCAAAGGATCCTTCAACAGGATAGCAGGGTAACAGGCTCCTGTAACAAAAAAGGCTAAATAAAATTAGTTGAGGTTAGGGTCCAGGTTTCATGTGGACATGCCTCACAAAGGACTTTATTCTCTGAAAACAGTTTCAGTAAGTTTCTAAATTAATCTAATCAGTCTATACTTAATATCCTAAGTTCAACATCCTTTGTATCTTAAGCATTTTAAAACTTAGTGGTCAGATACACTTCAACAGAACCCAAAATGTTTTTGGATGTGCTACTTAAGAGTAGCATATTGCTTGACAGGTTTGACATGATAACATTATGTATTACACAGGGGTAAGGAAATGAATAGTTCTTGATAAAGATGACAGCTCTGGTTGAATTCACCAGTGCAGCAAACAGAATAAGGCAGTGCAGAGAAACCACACATTGGCCATTGCGTCACAAAGCTCTAATTTATTTTACAACAGGAAAGCAATATTGTCAGTAAACTGAAGTATCAGGCCTTTATTAATTCTGAATCAGATACTAATTGACAACAGATGTAATGCTCTCTTGTTCTGTTTGAATTAGGTGGCAATAATTTGCTGGTGTATGGAAAGGTACTGCAAGTCTTGGGTCCCCCCTGAAAGAGGAATGTGATTTGGGGAGTCCAGGTTCCTGCTCTGAGTGAGAGCCCAGCAAGCCGCAGGCCACGGCTCCATAACACAAAGCAGATGTGTGTCTGATCTCTGTGATAATGGCCATGGTCCCTCCCAGAGCTGATCCTCACAGAGGGAACGGCCACACAGGGCACTGGCCCTGAGTCAAAAGAGAGATGCAAAGAGACTGAGAGAGAATTGAAAAAGACAAATACATGTGAGAGAGTGACGTAGCTTCTGACTGTGCTAATACTGTACTAATCCACCAAATAAAGAAAAGGTGTTATGTTAATCTGGACATTTGGCTAGTAGACGCAATCCTGCTCAGTGATGAAGAGCTGAAAAGGAGAAAAGAAAACTAAACAAACAGGGTAATTCTTCTGACAGTGGCCTCTTAAACATAAACAAATATGTTTATGTTAATGTTTTTCAGTACTTATTCACATGCATACAAAACAGTGAACCCTTATAATGGATTATATCATTAAATACTCCCACCACTGAAAAATGGGATATTTTCTGGATGTAATTGGGGAAACATCAGAGATTTATTGGTCTGTGTGGAATAATAATATATTAGAGGATTTGTTTTCATTCTACCTCATGCCTTAATTCCAGATCACACCATTAACAAACACTATATCCTTCATGCTGTTGAACAGGCATACTTTCAACCCAGAAGTTAAGTTCATACAGCCTGATACATTGTTTGTTTTTAACATACAATATTTAGTAATGAAAACGTAATAAACATAAGTGAAATTCATTTTTGTTGGTTTAGACAGAAACTTGTCCCAGATCTATACATAAAAACTGAATATTGCTGTGTCATTATACATCCAAATGTGTTTTCAAGTACTCATTACTGTATGTCAATGGCTGCATTAAGGAGCAGAGAATGTCACTCCAGCAGGAGGTTAACAAAGCAACAGAATAGCTTCTGAGAAGGTGGTGGATGGGAGTTCTTAAAACTTCAGGATAAACAAACACATATTGCTCAGTAGGGAGCGGAGGAGGGAATTTTGCTAACTATACAAATGAGGCAGCAGAATAGTACAATGGTTAAAGAGTTGGTCTTTAAACTCAAATGTGAGGTGGGTTTCAATCACTGATAGGGAACCCCTTCATTATACCTTTTAGTGAGGTACTTCACACAAATTTCCTTGGTTAAATATCAATCTGTACAAATGGCTAGAGTCAAAAAAATTTAAAAACTGTGTAGGTGACTCTAGATAGGAACATCTACTAAATGTCCATTTTTTTTAACCAATTAAATGTGTGAAAATGCCTCTGAGATGCTGACCAATCAGGTAATTACCTGTACCTGGAAAGAGTACGGAAGCCAAGCTTGTAGATCTATAATATAAGTATCATGTAGCCAAAGACAACCATACTGCAAACAAAAATGGAAAATAGAATGGGTAAATTTGTATGGGAAACAGACAGTTGCCCCAAGTCAAAGATTTTTCTTCTGAACTATAAAATGGTTGATGGTTGATAGTTATGTTACATGGAAATTGAAGATAATTATGAAATATATAATTGTGCATGTACTCTCAGAATTGGTTGATGAGGATTTCATATAGGTTTTGTTGAAATTGAAAGTATAAGTGATAAAATATATGTATCCACAGTGTAAACAGACTGACATATAGCATGTTGCATTCTTGGAGATGAAAAAGGAAAGCCTGCTGAGCTCAACAAATAAGGCTTATCTGTTTGTCCTCCTCATTTGAGTTCCTGATCCCTGGAACCAGCCATTCTCACCCCCCGGTCACCTAAGAGGAGCATTCCTCTTGACACAAGCCTGCTTCCAGAATGTGGCATACTAGAAAACCCAACACCCCAGTCCCCTCACTCTCACTCCTGGCTCTTTCCTTCATTCATTCAACACATCTGGGATTTTACAGGAGCCTGAGGTTCATATGTAGAAAATCAATGATACAATCTGTATTTTTTTTTAATTAAATGCTTAAACTGTAAAAAGGCATATGAAGAGAAAGACAAATATTGACAGCTGTGTAATAATATTGAAAAAGGAAGAGCAAATTTAAGGATCAGGGAACTCTAGGTCTTATAATGGCACCACACAAATAAGGTCAATGTAGTCAAAGAGTCACAGATCAACCTGTGCTACTGTGACCTCTTCCTAACAAACATATCAAAGTAATAAGATAGGCAGACACATTTTAAAATAGTTTTGGGTTCTATCCAGCCAATCAGAGTTTGTTTCTCAGAAGAAGCCAGTAAGAGATGTGTAAATGCAATTACATTTTCAAGTCATCCCTGACAGAGAACAGCCCCAGGCACATAAGTACATTCACACACAGCAACCAGGAAAGCCCTTCTATTTCAAACTTCCTAAGACATTATAACAGGAAATTTAAAGTATACAATATACCTTCAACCACTAAAAAATGTTGAAAATGCTGAAAACAACTTATTTAAATTCAATGTCTTGTGAAATAAAATTTAAACTATGGTACAGAAAATATGGAAATGAGAAAATCTGCTCTCACCCCCATCCAAATTTTGCAAAGTGTTTTCTCACACTCATTTGTGTTGCTTGCTCTTTATCACCCTTCTGCCCTCTCCCCCTACTTCCTAGCTCTGACTTTCATAGATCAGACTGGGTGTATGGAGATATGAGATATGTGCTGAATGTCAAGAAACAATGAGGTAATGGTTACGCAAATGTCATGTCAAAACACTAAAGGGGGTGATGTGATGTCACATTTTGATAATTATTGAGTAGACCAGCTCTTGTCAGTTAAGTGGAGGATAACATGTTAACAACTTTGAACCCCAAAACAATTACCAAAAATACATTATTTGTTAATATTCAATTATTGAAATTGTAAAAATAGTTTGTAAAAGTATTAAAAATAGTTCATTATCAAAATGGATTTTGAATAGCTGATTAGGTAAAAAGTGAAAATAGTTCAATGACAAATGAGAAAGTTTGATAACTGGATAACTAATTAAGGAATCATGTTTACAACTGGATTATACGTAAAAGTCATTTAACCTTGATATATGACAGAGATACAACATGGAAATCCAAAACATCGGAACAGAAAATGCATTTGTCTGCGGTGGCAGATGCTTAGATAATAGTTAGGGGCTTTGGTGCCACTTTATTTTATCATAGGCCTAGAAAAGAGCATAATTTGCCACTCGCTACAGTTCATCAATCCCATATGCCATGGTTCACTGTTCCCAACTCACTCCCATTGGATGTGTTTTTAAAAAGCCCAGATTTTCCTGTATTTATGATTTAATTATTAGGTGGGAAGATTAGGACTCTGGACACAAAGAGGTGGTTATCAATGTTTGAGAGACTGCAGAGTTTGAACAGAGTTCAAGTTAATGCCTCACTAATATGCACAAATCCTCTGCCCTCTGAATGTCACAGAGCTATCAGTGAGCCTCCGGATAGGCTGGTAATGATGAGCTGGCAGAATGCTGAGATATGTTTCTGAATCAGTCCTCTCTCATCTGGCCCCACCTTGGCACTGTGGTCGGATGCACATCACTTCGTGTAAGTCGAGTTGTCTGGGAACCTTTGATCTCTTGGGTAGAAGGGATAGGATCAGGAATAATTTTGGTCACGCTCCGGTATCGTTTAGACACGCTGATAATCCATGTGAAAGGAGAGAACACAAGGAGTCGCTCCGAGCAGACACATACACGCACACACCTCAGAGAAATGCACCAGAGAGCCCCTCCACTATCATCCAAGCTGGGGATTATCCTATGCACTACTGCAAAGATTTGGTGAGAATTGAACAGATCCATTCTGACAATGCTGCCTCTTCTTTCTGGGAGATTACCCACTGTGAGCTCAGCGGTGTGTTCCCCTGTATTTGGGTAAGAAGGGGAGTCTAGTGTCTAAAGGTTTTTGTTGGGAAACTAGACTGAGTCAATGCCCATCCTCCCACCTGTGAATCCAACTGATTTGAATCTGTATTCTGAGGTCTGACTCACGCATGGCAGGCATGGTAGTGACTTGGTCCGACTCACTACCTTCCCACGGTGTGGGGATGATACACTTTGACAAGCCATTCCAGACATGACCTTGATCAGCCCGTTTACTGTGGGTGAGGATGGGGGGCATGAAAGAAATTTGGTAATATGAAGTTTACGAATGTGCAAATTAGTACAGCAAGATGAATTAAGTAACACCAGCAGCAGCTGCAAAGGAACATAGGGAAGAAACAGGGGAGTACAACATGGAGTATTTGTACAGGACTATGCTGTCTCCAGGGAAGGGTAAATAAGTTCTACCTAACCTGGGATACCAAAGATACTGTACTAAGATATCATCGTAAGATTCAACACCACTGGTAATTACTCTTGATTTATTACAAGTAATACTGCATTTCACAGGCAACAACCAAGAGCAAGCAAATGTGATAAGGAAATCAGTATAATTTCTTGAGTCTTTACTGTCCCTGGTAAATCATTAACATTTCCTGGGCAACATTGTTCATCTGTGTTTTTCATTCTTGCTTTCATGTCTGCTGTTGTTATGGTTTTTGCGACCAAAGAATATTGCTGTGATAAACACGGGCCTCCAGATTTAGGAAGATGGGACCCAGTGAATCACTTATGGTAGTACTATATATGCACTTGATGAGTGTGTTTGTAGTTCAAAGGTTGTAAATGGGCAGCTGCAAAAGGAAAATGGATGACTGTACTGACCTAGGGAAGTGCTATGATTCCCTCAAACAAATAAATATTGGTCAATCATCCTTCACTGCTCAACAAAAATGACTTCACCCCACTCCACCCTCCTTTGTTATTGTCTAACCAGTGTTACTACCACCAGATCTTTCTCCTTCTCCTTGGCATGATCAAATATGTGACTAATCCTTGCCTATTGCCCCCTCCATACACACATACACAACTTCCAGAGCCCCCCAAGGAGAGAGGAAGCTGGTCTTTCTCAGAGCTGCACCATGCCAGGAGCCTGGTGTCACTATGCATGTTTACAGTGGCCCACTGTAAACATCTAGCTCAGGTTTCGGGCCAGCAGCACCAAGGGGCCAGTGGGCTATGGGATGCTCAGTTTGGGGCAGGAGAGCTTTGGAGGAGGGAATGTACCCTCCAGGAATGCTCATGAGGACGTGCTGCTGGAGATGAGAGGGGGCTCCGGAAAGTTGGACTGTAAAGAGACAGATAAGGCAGGAAGAGTAAGACTGTGCCCCTAATATGGGCAGCATTTTAAATAAAGACCATCTAAGAACAGAGTAAGTTATCTGAGTAAATGTTAAGGACAAAAATAGCAGCTATGTGCACAGATGGAGGTAGCCAAGTTAGCCAGCCTTAGCCAATGTATGGGGATATTTTCTAAAGGGTAATGTGTTTTGCTGAAAGTACTTATCCAAAGAGTATAGACACCCTTGCAATCTGAAATGAACACTCAAGCCATTTCAATGACATCATTGTTAAACAAACCTGGCAACCAGTCAAGTTCCAAAGACTTGTGGCTGGTACATTTAAACTGGAGACATTCATAACATGCATTGTTACATTTCATGTTACTGCAGAGGAAATTTAATGTTAGAGACATTTGATTATCTTGTACAACTTATCATGTCATCAATCCAATTTCAAAGCATAGCACCATTTAAATAAACTTTCTGAGTTGATAAAAGATTCTGAGTCATTTACAAAAGAGTCTGAGTCATTTACAGTAACAAAGCTCCCATTTATGGTCCAAACTAATTAATATTTAATATGTCCACATCTGATATCGAGAGTGAATAGCTTATTGTTATTTTTAATGCAATTATCGTTGAGTACCTGCCATTTACTATTGGTTATCAATAGTGATGATATAAGGTGATATAAGATACATTCTCAACAAGAGTGACATTTAGCAGCAGTCTGAATGCTTATAAAACCTGAAAAGGCCATCCCGTATCTTCCTGTTTATTTGAGAAGTAATGATTTACCTGGGTCAGAGTGGAAAGCTGTTCCCTATTATGTTGCACATCCTGACATGATAAACAAATAAACAACAAAATAAATAAATAAACATGTGCATTGTATGTTTAACTGATCAGTTACAAAGGAAGACCAAATGATGGATGCACCAAACAATACATGAATATTCATTAACTAATAAGAGGTTGGGCTGCTGTTTTTCCTCAGGAGGTCTTCAATCCTCCATGGAATGCTGTTTGTAATTCTACTAGAAAAGTAATCAGACCCAGTGAATCTCACAAGCCTGCTTTCCCCACCATAACAGATCCACCAGCATGTTTTGATGGGCAATGTGGGTTGAAGGCTTCTTTGACTTTTTCCAAACATAAACCCATCCAGATGAAGGAAAAAAGAGAAAGACAACTAATTAGAACACATGACCATTTCACAGTCCTTTTTCCAAAAGGAAAACCCTCTAGGTTCAGAAGGTAGAAATCTACTCTGCACTCTGTGTTTAATTGATGCTTCAATGTAGCGAGTGGGGCAATGGAAGGTGTTTGACTTCATCCTAATGATCATGAAACCTACATTGAGTCTGTATAGCAGTGCACATGAAGGTGTTATTGTCTTGGGATATTGAAATGTCTTGAAGGAAAACTGTCTGCAATGGTCACCTAAAGTGGCTTTGTATTCTTTAGCTAAAATTCTACCATGCAGAATAATAACTGAGCCCACTGGTTCCCCAAGTCTGTTCACCACCATGCTTAAAAGCTGGTACAGACGATGGAGAATGCTTTGGGGTCCAGGTCATGAGCTGTTGTGCCCTGACATTGTTTGGAATAAGTTTCCTAATTCCATCCCTACCATAAATATAATACAACATGTATTGTTCTGACTGTCTCAAGAGGATGTACAAGATTCTGTTCTGTTCTGTACTAAAATCTGGGTTGTCTGAGGGTGAGCTTCAGAGTGATCTCTGAGCTTCAACTTGGAACCACTGTTCTTATTTCCTAAAACATTTCTCTTAATCAGAAATAACATCAAATAATTGTGACATTTTTGTGACTGACACACCCTCTATTTGGGCACCAGCTGCCCATTTTACCTCCTGTCGAACGTGTTCAATTTATTTTATTTAAGAAACTCTCATATTAAATTGTTCATTTAAAAAATATATATTTTTTAGTGAAAATATATTGGTATTTATTATTGAAATTAATATAAAAAATTAGGAATTTAAAAGATACCCTTATTTAGATAGGGTAGTACACTTACATAGTTTCATTTAATTTGAAATTCAGCCACTTCAGAACACTTTAAACCTTTCAATTGTAGTGTTTCCATCAATTTGCCTGCCCTGTATTTCTCTCCTTTTAAATAAATATAGACTCTACGTTTATTAATGAATTGAGTCATTGTGAAAGAAATGTAATTTTTCAACTTAATTGTAATTATTTACAGAACTTGAGAAAATGTATGTCAACCTGTGCCATGTACCATAATAGAACCATTCGACTTGTATAGCTATATATAGGAGCATTGACAGGTTTGAATGGTAACCTGTATGTACCTGTAGAATGCTTGGATTCCGTGTTAGAAAACGAGAGCAGAATGTCATTTCTTCACAGTTTAAGGAAATACATGTTTAATATGAGAGGGTGGTTCGATGGTTGCCTTGGGGACAGGGGGTGGGGCGGTTGTTTTCTGGAACGTGCTTTAAAATGAGTCGCGAGAGCTGAAATGTCCAAGTTACACTTGGATTTCAAATAGGAGGGACTTCAGCATCAAAGACGAGGCTATTCACTACCCGGTACAATCTGCAGTTGTAGAGGAGCATAAATAATGTGTGGTAAGGCAAATATTAATATCCTGAAGCGCGCGCTTAATGTGTGATGTGGCTGTCACTTGAGGCATTCACTTAGCTATCTAAGCGAGGTAGGATACTACCAAGGTAGGATACTACCTCCTAGCTAATTAAGTTTAAGCACTCAGTTTTCTTCTTCGAGGTTGGATGTCGTTCCAACATTTATATACGTGTTTTAATTAGACAAAAGTATCTTTTTAATTTCCATCTAACTTGATTGTAGCATGGCGAGCTACTGCTAGCTTAGTAACTTACAATTTAGTAGAGATGCCACCGACGTTTCGATTATTCACGCAATTTGATTTACGCTAGCCGGCTAGATAGCTAGCTGCAAGCTGTTTTCTTACAGTGCACGTCTCTCTCTGATTGCTATCCTGTCCTATACATATAAATAATAATTAAACAGATTTTGTTTGCGATTGTGGTAGACTTAAATGTAGACGATGCGCTTGCAAGCTCTCGCTAGTAGTTATATAGTTATCACTAGGTAACTATTAGCTGTCCGGTAAGTTAATGTTATCTGACGTTACCTCTCGTCTCCCAAGTTAACGTTTACTAGCTAGCAACCTTAACTACGTGTCAAGTTCCGCACACTCCGCTCTGAGGTGTAACTAGCTATCAAACCGTGGTAACATTAGTCTTTCACTGATCACTTCAAACGATGCTACTAAACTGGGTCGTTGCGTGTCATAGCATAGCTTGCTAACGATCAGTTTAAACATACTTTTAACAACAAATCACAAGCATATATATAAACGTCTATTTTGTTAATTAGCTAATGTTAGCAGTGGCATTGGTTATTATTGGACTGTAGTCGCTGACCACATTAAGTTTGCGCCTTGTAAGGTGACAAGTTTTGCGTAAAATAAGACGACAGAGTATTATAGGAAAACAATGTAGCGAGTATTAAAACAGCAATTCTTTGTGTATACATGAGCTTTCATGCCAAATATATCTTGAGTCATGAGCCCCGTCGATTGTATAAGCTATACTGAATTTGATTGATTGATTGATTGTGGTCGCGACCAGAAAGGTGATCCATAAGGTTTCTGATCACTTTGCAAGTAAGAATGAGGCGAGTTGTAGCCTAAGTGTAAGACAAAATGAAATCAAAGTTGGCCATCGCCTGAAACTGAATCTGCTGACCCAAAGATGCAAATCGACTCATCTTGGCTGCAAATAGAGACGCTGGCGCACTGAGCCGGGTCGGTATGGTGGTAGCTAGAGAGGTTTACCGTGCCGAACACTGCTGACTCTGTCCCTCTCTCAATAGTCATCTGTGTTACGTAGCAACTTGCCCTTTCTTGCTGGTGTGGAACTTTTCCTCAAACTCCATTCTCAAAAGAGTTTGTTAGCTCCCGTAACCAAACTTAATTAAGCGTGTTGTGTCCAGAAATAATTCTGATAAGGAGAACAAAAACTTTGGTTTGGTTTAGATATCATCTTGTAATATAACGGATTTGTGATTTTGCCATTATAAATCTTAACTTTTTTTAAAGGCTGCGCAGTGATTATCTACTAACGACCACATAGCCTAAGTAAACGACCTTGTTGTTAGAAGAAGAAAAAAGTATTTATCTGTGCCGTTGCTTAGATGTATAGTTATTGTACAGGATGTCGTGATCTATGTTACATGATACGAAAATTGTTACAACACAAAATATTGCTTTATCCTTTGGTTTTACCTTATTGAATGAAACATTCGAGAATTCAGGACTGTGGGATTGCCAGATGTCGGACAGTTCAGTCAGTTCCTGCCTTGCTCTTTGCATGGCAAAATTGTGTTGTGTCCCTGCTGAGGGCCTCAGGTTCTTTCCGTGTAAGGCATTGACAGAGCGTGATAAAAAAAATGCTTTGACGAACATGAGCCTACACCATGCAGTCATTGCTTACTTACTAGCTTGCTTGCTTGCAGTATGAAAAGAGCTTTGACCAGAATTGTGATCCAAAAAAACAACGATATGTCATGTGAAAGACATATGTTGTCCATAACTTAACTTTTGTGTGTGTGTGTGTGTGTGTGTGTGTGTGTGTGTGTGTGTGTGTGTGTGTGTGTGTGTGTGTGTGTGTGTGTGTGTGTGTGTGTGTGTGTGTGTGAGTGTGTGGGAGGGGGGGGGGTGTATAGCAAAACATTCACAAAACACCTATGAGTGATGTTTAGAAGAAAGAAAATGTGACCTTTTTTCTGCACTACCCACTACCTCCAGGGATTTTTGCCTACCTGAACTACCGAGTGCCAAGGACTAGGAAGGAGATATTTGAGACACTGGTGAGGGGACTACTGAGGCTGGAGTACAGAGGGTATGATTCAGCAGGTAAGGCACCAGGGCTTTCAAACACAGGTGGTGCACGGAGAGCCTAGATTCATTTTCAGAAATATCATATCAGCAAAATGAAGCAGGAAGTCAGTTTACTTAAATTTGATGGCTTTCAGCATACCCTGCCAAGGTCTAAAGTTCCAGTTAGACTATGGACATACTTCAGGTGAGGTGCTAATGTCACCAAGGAGACTGTGGGAGAATAGCGTACAGGGAAATCTCTGTGTATTACAAATTGTTAAACAAAACCTGTTAGTGAATGAAGTGCCTTCTGTGTATGTTATTTTGCAGTAATCCGTGACAGCCAACCCAAGTGTCCACAATTAGTCACATGACGCACAGATATCTTTGTTAATGCTCAACCTTTCTAGTATGTTCATTAGAGAGGTATTTCATCTATAAACCTAATGCATAAATATTTACATAATATTCAGTGGGGAGGGTAACCTTCTTGCCATAGTGTGGTCAAAAACAGAAAGACTAGCAATAGTGGATGACACAACATACAGACCCTCATAACTTAGTCTGCCCTAGTTATCACATTTTAAAACGCTCATCTTACCTCAGACATAAAATGGACCGCCCCCTTACGTTATGCTGCAGTTCAGGATCTCCGTATGTCAGCATCCCTGTAACTTTTCTGCTGTTTTGGCTCCTATCCAAAGGGGCCAGCCAGCCCTGTTAAACACACACACAGAGGCACACATCCACACACCCTCTGTTTGTTCATCCTGCCCAACAGGATGTACAGTATAGGCAGTGCTGAGCGCCCCTTTCACGCGCTATAGCCCTACAGTCCGCATTACACGCAGACAGAGGCCTGGAGGTGGAGAGTGGATTTCAGTTGAACCATGCCTTGGGAGTTAAACAGAGTGGCTACAACATGTTCATACTCAAAACAATATAGGCAAATAAAAGTGAACACTACAGTTAATGTACGTTTGGTACATGTAAATAATTGAATACATTCAGTTTTCAGAAGGTTGTGATCTTTTTTTATCACTTAAATGGCACAAACAGGCCATTATGCCTCTTTTGGCTTATGATTTTTCTTATATCTGCAATATTAAAAATAGACAGTATTTGCATAGTCCTCATTAATTGAAAATAAATAATAAGCAGAGCATTAAGACTTGACTGAAAAAATCCAGGGTTTCAAAACTTCAGTAAAAACAATGAAAAATTGATTAATCTCATATTACATGTACAGTGATTGTATATTGTCCAGTGTAGTCCTTGGATTAAATTTTTCAGTGTTTTCTACATATTTGTCAAACCAACTGATTGTATGTTTTGCGTAATGGTACAGCAGCAATGCCTCCTGTGGTAGTCAAACCTGCCACTCAAAGCTTTAGGGCCATCACACCACATGGTTCTTTTTTTTTTTTACCTTTTCTGCAGTCTCAGGCTCTTTGGTTTTTTGCCAGGCATTGCAGTGGATGGCCCAAGGAAAGACGTGAAGGATGACAATAACAGCATCTGTCTCATCAAGAAGAAGGGGAAAGTGAAGGCTCTGGATGAAGAGCTTGACAGTAAGTCAGCACGACACCTGGTTTTCAGCGTCACTTCAACATTCACAACCTTTAATGCCTAATCCAGCCGGTCTCACTTACTAATTTCACTTTAACAAATACTTAAAATGAGAGTGAAGATGTGTCTCTTTGTCAGCTTGTTGAAAAAGTGATGCCATTTTAAGCCGAAACCCTTTCCCAAAAGTTTTTTGCGTCTAGGATTTGCCCTGCTGTATCTGTTTTGAGTCGCCCACAAATCTGTGTTCTTAGCCCCTCTTTAATTTTCATCATGGTACAGGGAGTTCTTAGAATCGCATTCACCAGCTCCTTCATTATAACTTCATTATAACTCAATAACTCAATTGCTTGTCTTATTGATTTTTTAAAATAGAGAAAGACTCAGTGGATCTGGATGAGGTGTTTGACACCCATTTTGGCATTGCACACACTCGGTGGGCAACGCATGGTGAGCCCAGTGCTGTCAACAGCCACCCCCAGCGCTCCGACAAGGACAACGGTAACACCCTCCTGAATCCCACAATTACAGCATCGGAGTCCAGTACAGTAACATTCACAGTAATGATCTCCACACAATACCTTCTTTTAAAGGTTGTTATAAGCACAGAACATTATCAGGGTTTTGTGCATACAAAATCAACTGTTCAAACAGGCTTTAAATTACTCTCCTTCTGTAATTTTACTGTTACCTAAACAAAACAATATCCTAATACATTAAATTAGAGGGTGATTCTATACAATTATTTTTTGATAATTCTGTATACGATTTAACACTAGCTTACCCTTCTGCTGTTATATTTTTGTTGGATGTCTGTAGGAGCTTATATGATTTCTAAAATAATGAAAGAAATGAATGCTCTAAAAGGATTCTGTTACATTTAAAAACTATTGATTGATTTGGAATTGCCTGTCAACAGACCAGCCTGATCTGATTAAAGAGATGTATTGTAATTTGCGGCCTTGTGAAGTCACCTTTTCTCAATTACATTACATTACTGTCATTTAGCTGACACTTTTATCCAAAGCGACTTCCAGTTTACACTAACCAATCGCCCCTGGGAGCAATGTGGGGTTAAGGGCCTTGCTCAAGGGCCCAACAGCAATGGTGTTTTTGCTGTGGCTGGACTGGGACTTGAACCGGCAACCTCAGGGGGTCCCAGTCATGTACCTTAGCCACTAGGCTATAGGCTGCACCTTTTCTGCTCATGCTGGTCCATTGAAAGGCAACTCTGCTGAGGTGTGTGTGTTTTCTCAAGGCTGTGTTCTATAAAGGAATATATTTGAGCCACAGCTTATCATCACAGTAATCATTGACTCTACTCTTTCTTTGACATCATGAAATTTGAAGATGATTCTTTGCTCTTGTCATTGCAGATGTTGTTCAGGGAAACCGCATCATAATTAACATTTAGACAACAAAAAATAATGGAAAGGGATCATAGGTGATATTCAGTTTTTTAAAAAAATGTTATTTCTCCATTGTACACTAAAGACAACAATTGTGCACTAAAGACAATCATTTCTGTCGACAACATGTTTTTACATGATGTTCTTCAGAATGTGTTACTCACTTACAGCACTCACCTACTCTTGAGGCTCAGTGATGTCATATCCCTTGATCAGGAAGCTGGATCTGATAAAAATGAATGCTGGAGAAAAAGAAAAAATGTTTTAGGACTTTATACTCTTATCATTAAAATAATGTGCATGAGTCATGTGACCATACATCCAATAAATCCTGCCTACTATATCATCATATCCACATGCCATGGACACCAATGTGATTGGATAGAACAAGACAAAAAAATTCTTGTGATGTTTACATGAAACACACCCACTGCCTGTAATGGTTATGTGGGAGGGTAATTGCAGCCAAACAAGAACCGCAAGGCTGTTAGGTGTCTGGTTTTCTGTGTGGTCTAACTGGAACCTGTGGTGCTGCCCAGGGTGATATTGGAAGTAGACAAAATGATGGAACAGCAAAACAATAAATTAATATCTATCTTTTTAATCTTTTGTGTCGCTTAGGAAACTTACATATTAGTGATGATTTTAAATCATTTGTTGCCGAAGAAACATAATGGTTATTAGTATTGCATTAATATGAAACACATGTAGGCTCACTTTTAATTGTGGTTTAGCAACCTAAAAATGCAATCTTTTTCATTTTGATTTTGTGTTTCTACTAACTGGTCTACCCGGTGTATGTTATTTATAAGAACATAAAGGTATCATGAGGAATTAAATACAGATTGAAATCATTAACAGGTGCTGAGGTTAAAACTGCCTTTGGAGCATGAAGTATTTTATAAATTCCAATAATTCTGAATCTCTTTTGCAGCACAAGCCTACAGTACTGGATGTTGTTTGACATGTGTCCTAGTTTTAGCTCTTTCAATGCAAAGCTATCCAGCAGGAATGCAGTTGGACTGGTTACTGGTGCTGATGTCACACACAAATAAAAATGTGACCTTTTCTTACTATAGAATTTGTTGTGATCCACAATGGCATTATCACCAACTACAAGGAGCTGAAGAAGTACCTGGTAAGGACAAATCACATGAGCGTACATGAATTTTAATTCTTTATGTAGGAAGCAACTTTCCAAAGGATGTAGGCCATATTATCACTAAACTGTTAATACAGTCACCCTAGATCAAAACACAGGGTTACACTTTTAATCATGAAAATGATTTGTGGACAGCTCGTAATGCTGTTACGCCCAGAATCAGATGGAGAAATCTTGCTATAAGTAATGAACCTATAGTGTAGTCAGAAATGAATGTTTGCATCTGATTGGCGTTTGGAAGAATGTTAAAGTTTTATGGTGAGAGAATCAGCTTGTTTGAAAATGATGCTAAAAGGAGTATATTGTTTCTAAATGGGTGTGGCTGAGTAGGATGACATTCTGGGAGATGTCAATGTAGACATTATATATACTTACATAATTCACCTCCAGCATCTGGTCAGTCTATGGGGTGTCTAATGGAAACTGACCTTATTTTGGCCAATGCACTCAGATCAGAGTTTCTTTTGAGTATGTAGGATAATCTCCAGACACACTCACAGGGATATTAATGTCATGTCAGGATATACTGGTAGTATTATCTGAGTTGAAATGTGATAGAGTGGATCCTACCAAGGCGTTGTCTTTGCAAATGTCTGGTATGCCCAGCTAAACAGGTTTTATTCTTCATAAAAGTAGGAAGAATGTCTTTCTTGGAATCATTGTTTCTGTAGTTGAGAATGACTTTTGTAATGTTGTGGTGGGAGTTGCATATGATTGCATTCACAATCATGTTGGATTTTTCCCTCACCTCCCCAGAGCTCCAAAGGGTACGAGTTTGAGTCAGAGACAGACACCGAGGTCATTCCCAAGCTCATCAAGTATGTGTATGACAACCGCGAGAGTGAAGACGTTTCGTTCTCCACACTGGTGGAGCGTGTCATCCAGCAGCTGGTGAGTGGCACAGGCATGCAGCCCTACCCAAGCAGTGAGCTCTGGTCTCACCACCACAAGGGTATTGGACTTTTTGAGAGTCTTTATCAGTTGTAGACAATGGGGTCTTGATTTTTATTAAGCTGAGTTTCAGAGACCATTTTTTTCTGTGGTATTAACACTCATTTCATGGAATGTATCATTTTTCATGTGGTTGTAGTGTTAAGTGTGAACAACTGACTGACTTTTAATATTTCCACTGTTGAAATATAAGGAGGGATATCTTCAGCCATAATTTTCTGAATTAATGTACTGTGAGTAATATATTAGACCCTTCCCTTGACCAGAAAAAAGCCTCTCTGTAGGGTGCAGTCTGTAGTATTTTGATAAAGGCCTCTATGACAAGCACAGAGATTCTGCTTAACCAATCCGCTGTGACGCAGCGCCACATCCCTCCACATATGTTGCATAATCCACAAACAGTTGCTGTGGCAACTTACCCAACATCCTCCACAGCACTCCACCCTCAGATCCAAGTGGTCTGGAACTGTGAAATGGCAATAAAACTCATTTTCTTTTGTTCTTATTATATTTACAAAGCTCTTTTTTCATCAATAAAATACTTGCTCCATCACATATAGGAAGTATGTATTAGAAAAATTTGACTCCAGCTTTGATAAAGGAGGGGAATCATGACTAAATTGTTTCTGTGCAGGCTAATGGAAAACAGACACTGCTGGTTTAAAGCCCTCCCTTACCCCTGTCGTCCCGGGTGAGAACACTGTCAGCTCATGAGGCAGTTTGGGGCCTGTACAATAGCGGTTTTATTCCCCCTCTCCCCCTCTGAAGCTCCCCCCACTCCCTCCACACTCTGCTCAAGTGGGCCTCTGGGTCACCCATTGCAGGGGGAAGGGGAGGATTACTGTATATGTTAGGGGGGGTGGGGGGGGGGTCATTGAATCCAGAATACGTGCCTGTTTTGCATTTTACATCACATCCCTTCTCTTTTTTGTTTTTAACATAATTCTATTTTTTTATTCATAACTAATTTGGGATGTTTTCCTGCCTTTCCTAGGAGGGGGCTTTTGCACTCGTTTTTAAAAGCATCCATTTCCCAGGCGAAGCTGTCGCCACCAGGTCAGTACAGAGTCTCTCTTTCTCTCTCGTCCACAGACACGCACGCAAACAAACACACTTTCTCCTTTCTCAGTACATCATTTCCTCTTTTTGAGTTTGTATTTTTATTGTGTAAAGAATAACTTTCCACTGCTGTTTGCAGCACTTCAAAAGTTAGAATCACAGATATCAAGGGAATACAAATCTTGGCTCACAAGTTAAAAACTGGGTCACGTGTCAGATAGTTTCAAGGATCCTGGTCTTTTTCCATTCAAAAAGGGACTAGCTTTTTGTGAAATGATAAGATGCTTCTAACTTGGTTATCATTCCACAGGTATGCATCATCAGAACATAAAACTTCTTTAAAATTTTGTACAAAAAATCAGCAAGTGGTTGAAAGTAGACCCCACTTGGAGTAGTTGGACGTGCAGTACTGACTAAATGCTATGTCTCTGACTCGACTCTATGTATAAACAGATACTCTCCCAGGCTTTGATTTTTCCAGGAAAACCATCTTGGAGCCTTTTAGACTGAATATATGAGGATGAAGGCCAGTTTTGTTCCTGAGTGAAATTGAAACACCCTTATAAGAAAGCGATTGTTTTTGTGCAGCCGTTATTCAGAATCAGTAAATCAGAAGTCTAGATCATTTCAGAAGAAAATTAGTCCTATAAGAAGTAAAGAAAGCAATCGTTTTTAATTTAGAGAGCTCTTAGCAATGTGATACATTACATAACCCATATTCACCCATTAATCCTATACTATCAGAGAGAAGGGAACCTCTGTGGTATCTCTCTGGTAATATACCTAAGATCCTTGGGGCTCTCAGCTCTCCAGCCATTTCATTGGCTGCTCTGATTCTCAGTGGGCCTGCATGGTATTTCTGAGAGACTGACTCGACTACATTCCAACAACACAGATGTTGCCCAGCAGATTGCTAGTATACATTGACTCCTCTTGGTTTGTGAATTTTTAGATTTTTTTCTCTTTCTTTTGGGTGAGGAATGGTTACAATTAAGACAAGGGGCTGGCTCTCTCTCTCTTTCTCTGTCTCCCCTCTCCCTCCTCAACTTGCCTATGGCAACTGTTCAGGAACCAGTCCTTTTTAAATCTGTTACTGGAATGATGAATAGTGGAACAATACCAGTGATAACCAGCAATTAACCTCCAGTCACCTACTCTAGCTGTTTACTGTTTTAACTCTGTACATGCCCTACACAGTAAGTCCCACCCCCTGACTCCTGGTATGTCCCTCAGCCTCTGGTTGTATGAGTTCAGGTGAAATGTGCACCTCCACCTTTGGTTGCCAACACCCCCTTCCATCACAGAAAAAGAGAAAAAGAGACCAAGAAGGCAACAGAGGAGCACTGAAAGAGGCACAGTACTGCACCTCAGGGAATCACTTGAAAATACCAGTTACTCAAGGGTGCAGAATCCAGCCAGAACCAGGTTTTGAATTAGTGACTTGTACCTAAATGTTACAAATGGTACTGCCTGTCACAAGTTTCTGCACTGAAGGCAAAAGTCAAGCAGGCGAAAAACTGCACCAATACTATGGAGCTGGAGTCAGCCAGACCAGCTGGTGGAGGACACATTTTGTATGCGTGTCTGTATGTGTACTGCGGGGGCTGTGGCTCTGAAACAGCTGGCATGAAAAGGTTACCATTTTTCCTCTCAAAAGTTTCAGAGGTTTCAAATAGGCCTTACTTGCTGAATATGCTGCCAAAGTGTTTCACAGTGCACATTGTCTGATCCTATTTGACGTTCAGTTTAACGATTTTACAGTATTCTTCTGATTATTTTCTCATTCCAAGTTTCATTTTATCTTTATTTTAGTAAAATTAATGCTTCACTGTTGTGATATCTGTGTGCATGTACACATTGCCAAAGGATAAAAAGTCAAGCATAGCAGCCAATGAAAAAATGCAGAGCATTAACTACATTAGTCATGTCATGTAATTTATCATTATTTTGACAGACAGTGGTTACTAATGGCAGCAATTAAATAATGAATTTACCTGTCATCGCCCTGTCCTCCTTCCTTTCCATTTACATATTTTGAACAATTGCCAATGGGAAAGGGAAAAAACAATACATACAACATGTTACCATTTTGTTTTATTCCATTTTCCATGAATATGTGTCCCATTTATTTTTCTTGATCGACAATCAGACAGTCAGTTTGTTTAATAATGCAAGCTCACAAGCTGCTACTGGTAACCCTAACATTTGTTCAGGAAGATGTGTAATTTAATCAGTTTAATTGACTTACGTCTCACTCTTTCTTTCAGAAGAGGCAGTCCTCTTCTCATTGGAGTGAGGAGCAAGTACGAGCTGTCCACAGAACAAATTCCGATCCAGTATAATAGTGGTGAGATCCGCCTCTATCTTCTCACTTTCACTGTTCAAATGATATGCACAAACACTAATGTCTCACATTAAATTTTTCTGAAATAACCTAGTCAATTGTATTGGTCTTTAAGCATGTGTTTCAGCTGATGTGGTATTAATGACCCCTGTGTGAAGTAACCCTGTGTGTTCCCTGTAGCCCCATGCTTACCTATCCTGTTTGACTACAAAGCCCCCAAAGCCCCTGCTGCCACCGAGTGCCAGGGTGCGGCTTTGCCACCAGGTGGAGTGTCAGGTCACTTCCTCTGATCATGGTGGTGATTGGAGTGTGTGCTTCACTGCACCACCCCTCTCACCTCTTGATCCTCAGAATCTGTGACCTCTTCACAAAATAAATATATACTGCCCAGCACTGGCTACATTTCAAGTGTGTTTCAAGTACAAATTTAGGCCAACTCTATTTGCACACACTGTCCCAAGAATGTGCTGTTGTATATGGAAAGCCTAATAATATTATTTTACTTGATAATATTTAAATTCTTTAGACTTGACTTTCTGTTACTTTTCAAAGATTTGGTGAGTTGTTTGAATGTGGTTGAGGACAATTCGACAGTTCATGAGTTTTCTGAAATCAAAGCAGGTACTTTTTGGAAGATAGTTAATTTCCATCTGCAGCTAGAATTGGGTCTAGGGTTATGCATAAGAAAATATTTTGGGAAGAGGTTGCAGATTTTCAGACTCATGGATTAACACCAAAGGAATCTGACACTTAACAGTTGATTAAAACCAGAACTAATCAAGTCATTTTCATAAAATAGTACCTCAAGTGCACTTTTGATTTTTCAAACTCTTTGTCAAAGATTGTAAGGTTTACCTGAATAATTGTTGAAGAAACAAAAATCAAAAAATATCTGCCAAGTGATGATGCTGTAAAGAAATCTTGTCAGGAATCTTACTATTACAGAGGCCATTCGACTGCTAAAATTTTTGTTCTTTTTTCTGTAATCTCACAAGCCAGAACTGGCTAATCAAATCTTACAAATCAGAACTGGCACCAAGCAGCATGTCCTAGAATATCGGACATGGCTGTGAGGGTGCTTGTTGACCTCTCTCAGCCTGTTTGGGCACGTCTGTGTTTAGCATGTCTGTGTTTGACGAGAGAGCTCGCTTCACAGTTTGCAGTGAAAAACCCATCTCCCAAGCAAGGCTTTGTCTGATTGGTTATATCGCTGTCTAGCAAGGAAAGCAGTGAGATGCTGGAGGGCCTCTTCAACTCATGGAGCATACAGTAGATGTATGAACCAGATCATTGGCATGTTTGGTTAAGATTTACTGTCTGTTACTAGCAATTCATGGGGTTTAAAGTCCAAGGCTGGAGATGGGGGTGGGTGAAGGAGGCCGTACTGGCCTTGGAGTACACAGCAACAACTTAGACAAACCAACGATGTTGAGTCTACCCTGTTTGAAACTACAGAACAAAGTGCACTGACACAAGTCGTACAAATATAGGCGACCTTAAGTAATTATACCATAAAATTCTCTGGTCCATCCAGTGATTAAAGTTTATCCTGGTCTTTATCCAGATCATTTTACGTGATTTCAGCAGCTCAAATGCTAACCCACCTCAATTGTTATACCATTACTTATTAACTTGTAACAAATATTTTTTTTGTAGTGGTGGTAGATCCTTTTGGAAATCCTAAGCTATAGCTTATTATGGTGGTTAAGTGGGTGCGTTAACATTTGAGCAGGAAGCTCTTTCCTTCTGGGTGAGGCCATGTGCTGGGATTGACAGGAATCTGCCCCACAGGTCACTTTAAAGAGGCGCTGCAGGAGAAGAACAGTCGGAATAGGTCTGACAGCACCACGGCCCTGCATTCGGTGGGAGACGGAAAGGCTGTGGAGTACTACTTTGCCTCTGATGCTAGGTAAGCTACTGTGGAAGATGATGACAAAATGGGGGGCGATTGTGCTACTGCACTTACACAGGAACAATTTTTTCCACTACAACTCCCAGCACCTCAGTTATGTACACAAGTTCAGGTTAGAGCCTGTTTTTCAGTTATATAAAAACCAATTAATAACAACACTGTGGGATAATGTGATTCATGATTGTTTCTTGTAATTGAAGAAGTGGAAAAACAAAGACCTGAAAACAGGAAAAGGTACTGTATTTAATACTTTAAACAGAAAAGGAAGATGCTGTATTGTGATGTCTACATTGCCCTCTGTTGGCGTAAGTCTTACCCTAAACCTGAACTAAAGTTCATCTTCTAACAGAGAATATTTCCTTCCCCATAGGTATTTCCACATTTTCAGTTGCTAGTATGCAGAACTTAAGTTTCAATAATAGGCAATAGTGAGTGCCTGTTATTCAAGTTGTTATACTTGGACCACAAATAAGAATGTAGGCCAGAAATTTTTCTAAGCAGAAGAGCAGACTTGTTCTGGGTCAAATTCCACGATCTTTTTATGCCATAAGGAAGTGTATTCCTGGAAGCCGAGCAACTTCTCTGACTGCAGTGACACCTCAAAATTCCTAAATTACAAAATGGAAAATGCAGGCTAGAGGCCTTGTGCCTTATCTTCAGTGTATCCGTAGTATTGTCTGAGATTTTTCTGGTTCTCATGTGCAGACAATAACAAGTAGCTTGTGTGTAGTCTATATTTCTGAATGAAGAAGCTAAAAGGAAATTGTGGGTTGTAAAGTTGGCTGCAGTAAAGCAGATCAATTTTCTAGATAATATCCTGAGAGCAAGCATAATCACGTAACCAAGGGCATGGTTGCTCCAGTCATTTCAACAATTTTATGACCATTTTTGCTGTATGAAGGATGCATTTGCAGAGTCATAAATTTCAGAAGACACCACATGCAAACACGCTTCATGCTGATTGGCTAACAGCACTTTCACAACAAATCAATTTGCTGTGGCTGTCATGCAGGGCGATGTCACTAGAAAGATTGTTATGGCAGGTCGCTCCACCTTGCTCAGGAGTGACCTTTTAGCAATGTGGTCACTGCATTTAAGGGGTGAGAAACTAGGGTTCAGCTTCTATGTCACATAAGCTCCTTGCTTCCACCTGCCTTCCACTTGTCACAGTAGTATTCTGTCAGTTCTTGGCCAACTGCTAGAGCATGAATAAAAAAAAATACATTAGTGTAAGTTATTACAAACCTGCAGGTTTTCTCTAGTGTCAGCAGTCATAGTGGGATTGTATTGAAGGGTATTGTGATGTGATGATTGAAGTGACATTTGTTGTCTTGGCCCCACCTCGATAGTGCCATCATCGAGCACACCAACAAGGTGATCTACCTGGAGGATGATGACATTGCGGCCGTGGCGGAGGGCAAGCTGTCATTGCACCGCATCAGCCGTCTGGCAGGCGAGGACCCCGTGCGAGCCATTCAGACACTTCAGATGGAGCTCCAGCAGATCATGAAAGGTTAGAGGGCAGGGGGTGCCACCTTAGTGATGGGACCATCAAAGCCACCATCCAGGCAGTGATTGTTGAATACCTCAGTACCTGCTACCTAATAATCATTTGAAAATTCATTGCTCTGGTGCTGTGTTTCAATTATTTGGTTTAGTATGTTTAATGAAGTGTTAAACATAAATTTTAGGAAAACAGGGAGGAGGAAAGGTAGGAGGGGTCAACTCTCAAGGAGACTTCCTTCACCACCCCCGGTCTGGTGCTTCTGTCCATCAGCAAAGGGGAAACTCTGGCTCACGTACTTCCCCCCCCTCCGTGCCCTGCTTTGCCCACTGAGTGGTGGATAATCATGTGTTGTGTTTGCTACTGTTTTCCAGGAGTGTTCTTCCTGCAGCCAGAATTTTTTTTTCCAGTTTTTGTTTTTTTTTGTTCCCACTGGAAAACACAGATTTTGAAACTCATTTTTCAAAATCTGTGGAATTTCAAACTCATTCATTTGTTATGACAAATATTTTAGAATCAATAATTACATAATACTGACATTTAAACTGTAAGAGGACTAATCTGTTCCCTAAGTTGTATTTATTTTTTATACTGTTTAAGACAGTCTTTTAGCTGTATCCTGAGGGGGAGTCATTTTTGTAGCACTGGATAATTACATTTATTTTATATTCATGTTTCATTTTATTACAGCAATTTTAATTAATTTTTGTTATACCATGGTAGTTTATAAATACCCCACACTCAAAAGAAAAAAAAAAAAACATCAATGGATTATGATATTGCAAATAACTCTTTTCTTTGCAAATTTTTTAACCCTGCTTGTACTACTAGATGTGCATTTGCTTGTGTTACCTCCTCCTTGCAGGTAACTTCAAAGCCTTCATGCAGAAGGAGATCTTTGAGCAGCCAGAGTCTGTCTTCAACACTATGAGGGGCAGGATCTGCTTCGACACCAACACAGGTACTGCCTCACCCAGCTTGCATCCTGTTGCTGACAAAGCAAGCACAGTAGTGTCAGCGCACAGAAGTCAAACACTTCAAAACTGCACAGTGACAGATGAACTATTTTAAAAGGAGATTTTGTTCAGGGATGGTGTACTAGCTGGGAGCCCTTTACGACAGCCCTGAGGTGCAGAAAAAGCCACAGAGCAGCTAACTCGCTCCTCCAGTTTCTGCTCTTACCCTGACAGTGGCAGCGATGACGCAGGCAGAACATAAAACAAGCTGCATGAGGCTCATAACTTCTGAACCTGTTATGACTATTGGCGGCCATGCAAAACTTTTTTTCCAAGATTTGTACACCGGCATATATTCATATGTGTCACATAAATACCAACATGGACTGATTAAGCTGTTTGTATAATTATCCTGTTCTCATAGTATGTTCCTTGTTGTCCAGCTGTCTTGAATGACACAGCAGGGTGTTTAGATAGAAATGCAGAGGCATACTTTTAGCTTGTAGCTGTGCCTATTAGTGTTGTGTCTCTCTGCAGTTGTCCTTGGGGGGCTTAAGGACCACCTGAAGGAAATCAAGCGCTGCCGTCGGTTGATTATGATTGGCTGTGGGACAAGTTTCCATGCTGCAGTTGCGGTGAGTGGCACATAGGGGTCAGTATGCGCAAGGGTAGTTGATGAAGCTGAGAAAAGGGGGTGGGAGGGAATAGTCCTTCAAACAAACTTTCCTATAACATTATCACAACCCTACACATAAACATTAACACATCTTAATTTGCATTATATAGACCTTACATTTATATACTTCAATGCTGGACTGTCACACACAGTTTTTCAGAACATAAATATGTAAGGAAGTATGATGATGATGATGATGATGAAGAAGAAGATGAAGGCTGGTTCTTACCTGTCTTTGTCAGACACGGCAAATCTTGGAGGAGCTCACAGAACTGCCGGTGATGGTGGAGCTGGCTAGCGACTTTCTGGACCGCAACACACCCGTGTTTAGGGACGATGTCTGTTTTTTCATCAGCCAATCTGGTATGAAAGGACAGAAAATCCAAGTCCACCTGCCTGGGAACTAAATTTTGATTGGGCTATTGTACCTGAATGTACCTTTATGAGGAGTCCAGCATAATGTGGTATTTAGCTATAAAACTCTGAGCAATAGGAGTGTTAGTGACAAATCCCCTGTCTTTCTGTGCAGGAGAGACAGCTGATACCCTGATGGCACTGCGGTACTGTAAAGAACGAGGTGCACTGACTGTGGGAGTGACCAACACTGTGGGCAGCTCCATTTCCCGTGACACCGCCTGTGGGGTCCACATCAATGCTGGGCCTGAAATTGGCGTGGCTAGCACTAAGGTATGGTTCCATACAACAAAATATCCCTCCATCAGTTAACAAACCACAGTCAGTTGTCAGTGTTTTTGTTGAAATCTTCAGTGCATGTGCATCGATGTGCAATACAGTATACATATTTGATTGTTTATGTGCATATGTGTTGCCCAGGCATACACCAGCCAGTTTGTGGCCCTCATCATGTTCGGTCTGATGATAAGTGAGGATAGACTGTCCCTGCAGAAGAGGAGACTGGAGATTATCAATGGCCTTAGGGTTCTGCCAGGTGAGACTTGCCTGCTGTCACTGTACTTCCAGCTTCCCCCCTTCCTTTCCCTTTGCCCTAACTCTAACAAGCAACCAACCCTCCTTTGCATCCCAGTAACCAAAGCTGTCACATACCTTCAAATGGCTGTAGTTAGGGTTCTATTGGTGAAAAATGTAGGTTTTGAGAGTCTGACTTTAGTAAATATCATTGTTTGCACATTCACAAGTGTTTTTTTTGGATACTTGAGGGAGGAGCCAGCTTAATGACATATGCAAGCATATGAAGCTATAATTGAGAGCTTGAATTTGGCAAAAGATTGTGTTTACACCACACTTTATGGAGAAGTATCATTTATAAACCCTTTGCATGCTACTTGTGTAGATGTCTGGAATTTCTCACCTTCTAGATAGTATCTAGATCATGCTGTTTGACAAAATGTCTTTTACATGTAGAGTGAGAGGTGAGATATTTTGGTCAATTTTCATTAATGTAAATGAGCCTTTACCTTTGCATGGTATTGTATCTGAGATGGAGGTGGAGGTACCTGTGGCAGAGGTGTGCTGCCCAGGCTATGCAGCACATGAAATACGTATTGTGGCAAAAATACTTCCCTGCTCACAGAATAATGACCACTGCACAACCATTTATGGAGCTGGTTCAGGTTAGATACTTTGCTTAAGACACAAGGGAAGCTTTCGGTCATATTTATGTACATACATGGTGTATACATACACATTTAAAGCAATACAGCATGTAGTGCTTTAACAAAAAACAAAATTCACGAAACACAAGGACAGAACAAGATAATTTGTTACTATATACTGACAATTAAAACAATTAGAAAATGTACATACAGTAAAAAAGGGATAAAGTATAGAAAACAAACAAAGGATATTAACAGCTGTTCAATAAAAATGTGTCTTAAAGGCCAAGTTGATTCATTTTGACATTTTCAGCTTTATATTACATTCCATTCAATACATTTCATCCCATTAACATCCCAACAAATTGCATAACTAAAGGTATGGATATATTGGCAAGAGCATTTTTCTGATTTCCTTCTAAAATTGTTTCAAATGGCACTGGAGCAGCCGTTCTAATGTCTAAGGATTCGTGTTAGGACACAATTTCTGTGTCTCTATTTAATTCCAGCTCAGTTTCAAATAAATGCTTCTCATTTCATTCATTCTCTTTTAATTAAGCCATACTGTCCACAATATATTGTAAAATTGGCTTGCTGCAATTAATTTTTTTTTCTTTAACCAAGTTAATCAGCTATCATCTTTCATTTTGCAATTTGGGAATTACCCACAAAATTATTGAAATTCATCACTGCAAGTGTAAAATGACACAAGGCAGGCTGAATAAATTATGTGGATGGAAACAGGAACCAGAAATGTAATCTCTGCCCTGTCATTTTCTTTCCTTCACCTTGTTTGACACATCATCACATCATGTTTAAGACCCTGTTCTCCTTTGGCACAATTAATTTTATGTAGGCCCTAATCTTCATTTTTCATGTATGCACTATCCATGTCTCTTGGTCTGCAGAGCTGATTAAGGAGGTGCTGGCCCTGGACGAGAAGATCAAAGGCATTGCAGATGAGCTGTACCAGCAGAGGTCACTGTTAGTCATGGGGCGTGGTTTCAACTATGCTACCTGCCTGGAGGGGGCGCTGGTGAGTGTCATGCGTCTCTCCCTTTCTGTGTCACTTGTTCAACTGTTCAATGCTCTCCCATCCTAATTAATCAAACTATATGTAAAAATCACAAACAGGGAGTCACAAACAAAGACATACATAGACACTGCTGTCATGGTAAAAGTAGACTCGGGGAAATTTATCAAGAATTTTTTCAAGGATTCATAAAAATTTTCAATGTAGTATGGAAGCTTTTCAAGTTTAGTTCTTAAGTGAAACAGTATGAGAATAAAGATGTCAATTATTCAATCTGCTTAAACTGCAACATGTATTCTTTTTTCACATACAGCTATATGAAGAAATAGCAGAGATTCCCAGGACATTGTAGATTTCTTAGTATTGAAAACCTGGAGGCTAGACACCTTGCTGTACTCTAAACTGTTTGTCTGCTCTCTTCTGTAAAATATATGTGTCTTCTGTCTAGCTGTAAGCCATTTTACCTGATATGCCTGTTACATCTCACATTTTACCCATAACTGTCAGTCTCTGTCTTCACCATCTTTGCCCGTACTGCTGTTCAGCCCAGCTATTTATTTGTTATATGCAGAAAATAAAGGAGATCACCTACATGCACTCTGAGGGCATCCTGGCAGGCGAACTGAAGCATGGACCCTTGGCTCTGATTGACAAGCAGATGCCCGTCATCATGGTCATCATGAGGGATGCCTGCTACACCAAGTGCCACAATGCACTGCAGCAGGTGACCGCTAGACAGGTGAGACTCACCAGCACATGCACGTACACATACACATGTGCACACATTCATAAATCTCTGTGGACTATTCTTAACTCTGGACAGGATTGCTGTAGGACTCTGGACCTCAGAATCATGTTAAGATCCCATCAGAAAACTACCCCAACACTTCCAGTAAAAAAATAAATCTGAAGAGCAGGAATTCCCAGGGCCGGCTGCGTCACATGCTCATCTGCTTTCCCTTTCCATTAGGGGCGGCCCATCATCCTTTGCTGCCAGAACGACCCAGAGATAGTGAAGAACGCTTACAAGACCATTGAGCTGCCGCAGACGGTGGACTGTCTCCAAGGCATCCTGAGTGTTATCCCCCTGCAGCTCATGTCCTTTCATCTGGCCGTGCTGCGCGGATATGATGTACGTTTCCCTTACCCTTAGCACACTCTGGTGAAGTCACTGGTCCCCTGCTTATTGACTTGGGCTTCTACTACTTACTGGCCTGCAATGCACTCTTCTATCACTCACCTGTAGTGCTCCATCACCATTTCTCTTAAAGAGAGGAATTTTTCACTTATCTAATTATCTAACACTGTCCCCTTTGGTTTTCAGGTGGATTGCCCCCGGAATCTTGCCAAATCAGTGACAGTAGAGTAAACTCCAACAAGAAGTGGCAGACGGTTGAAGGAGAGGCTTGCATGCCAAAGTGCAATTTGTGTGTGTGTGTATGTGTGTGTGTGTGCATGTGTGTGCATGTGATAACATACATGCATCTTCACAGTATGTAACTGTGGCAAGGTACATCCTGTCTCTGTGCTATTGAAATTATACCATGGATGTTTGGGTTGTATATTGTGTACACCTCAAGAAAACTGGAAGGTTGGTCCAATCAGTGCATTATCACTAATTCTGCTATAGTTACTCTCCCTTTGAACTATGCATCAGAAATCTCCACATTGTGCCTTACATTTAATACTGTAACCTACATCCCTCCTGTTATAGAGCCAGAGGGACAACATGTATAAAAAAACATGGTGTTTACGTTTTCTATTGAAGTGTTTACTTTTGTGCAATATATGCTATATGATGAACCAAAATGTTGCAGTAGTGACAATTAGTGGAAACCATCAGGAATGATAGCTTGCTTTCTTAGAGAGGAGAGGACTCCAATGCTCATGCTCGTTCTCAAGAATACTATTGACCATTGTACAGCTTGTTTGTGTGTAGGTGTGTGTGTGTGTGTGTGTGTGTGTGTGTCTGTGTGTTTTGTGTTGGTTGTTAGTAAAAGTAAAGAGGTTGTGTTTTACATAAACCATCATCCAGAGCACACATCTGGAACAAGGCACGATTTGAGATCTTTCCTTGTATTTTGAAACTCTATTACTGAACCCATGTAAACTACAGTGTGGGTTCTCAGTGTTGGGTCTTTGGGTTTTACCCTCTGTACTGTAAAATCCCCAACCCAGAATGACCAGTTTACTGCACTTCTCAAATTTTTCTTTTATCTTTTAATATCTGAATTAAATCTTTAACAGTCTCCATTGTTTTGAAATAGTTAAAAGCAGAGACAAGGACGTAACATGAAATGTTCATTCTTTTTAAAAATAAAAAAAGCAAATGAATGATTTTATTGTATTTATGACATTTTGTAAAGGATAAAAAGGTGTATGTTGTTCCTCTCTGGCTTTGTGTGACTGAGAATTATGTCTCTTATTTTTAATCTTTATAAAAATTATTTTACCTTCCATTACTTTCCATATCTTCTCAAAGCTGTGAGTAGTTCTGGGGCTACTTAAGTATGCAAAGATCAATTGCTTTCATGAAGATTATATTTTATTATAACTTGGGACTTTTCAGATCTGTGATTGTAATAAAAATATTACCTTGTCAGAGTGTTGTACATTTTTATTTATTTATTTTGCTAATTATGTGTGCTTTGTGCCATTTGTGCATAGTGTGCAATTTGGGTATTGAGTGTAGCTGCTTTTGCTCATGACCAAAACCCCAACCCTGCTCACATTCCGTGAAACACACTGACACACTAATACACTCAAATATATGAAGTATATGTGTGTTCACATGCCCACATATACACTATTTCAGTATTCTGGAAATAATGCAAGTATCAAGATTTTGCAGCAAGAAGTTTCAACCAGTCATACTGAACACCTGTTCCCACAGTCAACTGATTTTGGGGAAATATATAGGATATAGACCAATGAACTGGCTACTGTCAGGGGACTGGGCTCTTGAGTCTTTATTTTAAGAAGTCAGCACTGTATGTTTGCCCCTCATTGAGCCTGGTGTCTGTGATAATGTCTAGGTTTATTTCACAATGGCTGTACCTACATCCCTCCTGTTATAGAGCCAGAGGGACAACATGTATAAAAAAACATGGTGTTTACGTTTTCTATTGAAGTGTTTACTTTTGTGCAATATATGCTATATGATGAACCAAAATGTTGCAGTAGTGACAATTAGTGGAAACCATCAGGAATGATAGCTTGCTTTCTTAGAGAGGAGAGGACTCCAATGCTCATGCTCGTTCTCAAGAATACTATTGACCATTGTACAGCTTGTTTGTGTGTAGGTGTGTGTGTGTGTGTGTGTCTGTGTGTTTTGTGTTGGTTGTTAGTAAAAGTAAAGAGGTTGTGTTTTACATAAACCATCATCCAGAGCACACATCTGGAACAAGCCACGATTTGAGATCTTTCCTTGTATTTTGAAACTCTATTACTGAACCCATGTAAACTACAGTGTGGGTTCTCAGTGTTGGGTCTTTGGGTTTTACCCTCTGTACTGTAAAATCCCCAACCCAGAATGACCAGTTTACTGCACTTTTGAGCAGTCCATGGCCTGCTACTATGTTAGAAACATCATTGGGAGGTCAGCTGTCAGGGCTTCCATACTGTTTGACATTTCACCAGATGAATGGAAACATAGATATTCTGAACGTTGATGAATACGCATGAACATACAGACAGTACAAGTCCAAAAGTTGAGGTGAATTGTTATTTTGAAGGAAATAAAAAATAGCTGCGGCTCAGACTATACGTTTGTAACGTTGTTCACTACTGAGCTTAAAATACGAACATGTCATCTACTGTGTGGTACCTGTTGGTGTTCATCTAACGCTACTGCTCGTACATAGTGTTACAAAAATGCATTGTACATAGAGTCCGTACAAACAGTCCGTGTGCGCCATACAGTGTCGAGTTTAATAGAAACTTGCTATAAAACTTGAGATCCGACTACGTGATGACGTCATTCACGTTTCCTGCCTGCCGTAGAATTGTTGTGCCAACAAGCCTCCGCCCCCAATCATGCCATTGACAGGAGTTAGGAATTTGGTGGCTAACTGAGCAGAAAAGCTCGCTCACTCTGGCCGATGACAGTGAGGTTGCTTATTTGTTATTCAGGGTTTGGTCCTTAACGTTGTCGTGAATGTTGAAACTGAGACCAGCTTCTTTTCCGCGGCTCACTGTATATGGGAGTGTTGGAAACGCGAAGGAAGAAGGTAGGTGCAATTAAATTTAGCCCGCCTGCCTGCATGCACCGCTCCTAGTTCCATTACCGCAGTCCCAACGAGAACTGAGAGGAAAAACGGGCCATATTGTTCAGTTGCAACTCCGGTAAAATGAAGAAAACCCAATCTGGAAATATTCATGACGTGTGTTCATTTGAGCAAAACATGCTGCTGGCTAAATAGCTTGGTACATCACCCGCCGGATTGTACTAGCTTCTAACGTTACTGCAGTGTCCAAAATCGGTGTTGTACATGTCATTACGCCAAGAACGGGAGGGCTGGGGGCTCGAAGTTTTATGTGGCAAAACCACAAGGGGAAAGCTTCACGGGCTTTGGGATGGACGAGCCGTTCAGTGGGAGTTAAGTCAAGGTGGAGAGTATGTAAGTATTGCTAGCTGGCTAGTGAGCTTTCAGCAAACCAATATCGATTTTTTTCTCCTCAGGGGAAGCATATGCTAAACCCAGAGCTGTTCACGACTAAACGTGTGCATACCCTAGCGAACTCCATGCCAGTTTAGAAGTGCAGGTGTTGCAGTGAACGCGTCAGTGTCGCCCACGTGAACTGCAGTCGGAACATACGGATGGTTGGAACTACCACCGAATATTTTACCTGGCAGTCCTTGTGCTGGGGCGCACGTTGAGACAACTTAGCTGTGTAAGGTTTTTCATGGTTTCTGACGCAGCCCAGTGAAACGACTGTCATGTTCTGTTCTCTTTTCAACGGCTTCTTTTGTACATCCATCTTGGCCTGTGACGCGATGGAAACAAGTGCTGTAGTCATACAGCGAAATGAAACTGAAATGACATGCATGTTGAAGTAGTCTTTTCCAAATTATTCTCAAACATGTTAACTGTCATGGGTAACTTTGTACATCTAGTAACAGTGTACCAAGTGCAGGGTGAACTCGCAACATTAACATGGGTTGAATGTTAAGTTAAAAATCAAGGGCTTTGCGAAAAGCTAATTGAATTCATTGAGTGCATGGTATTTCAGTCAGTCTTATCCTTTAAATGCTCTTCATGGAAGGCTGAAGCATCTCTAATGTACCTCATTCAAAAAAAAGTGTGCATATTTACATAAGGTCATTAAGTAAAGAATATTGTATACCCTAGAAAGCAGCAAACTGACAACACTGTAGGGATGGGGATGGGTTGTGTCCCACCGACTGTAATCTGGTGCATGGCATGTCCACCATGATTCCAGTGTACATCCTTTTATATGTTGTCATAGTAGGACCATGACCTTTAAAATGTGGTATTTGTTTTTGTAACCCATTGCTGTTATGTTTACTGTCACAAATAGGATTAAATGTACATACACATTCTCATATTTAAAATATAGACTCTATCTACAAATGCATCCATTTTCAGACTGTTATACCCAGACCTGGTCCCAGTGATTTATGTTACTCACTTGGCATGTATTTCTAAGGGAGTAGGTCTGCTTCACTGGGGGAACCTGAGATAACTGTGTTCATCAACTATCAGCTCATAAAAACACTCCAGAGACAATGCAGATTCAATATGTGCGAACAGCAGAAAATGCGCCCTGCCGCCATGTCATAATGTCCCATTTCCTGCTCTACTGCCAGATTATACAGGAAAAAAATACATTCTACAGTACCATGCTCTGTTTCCGACAGACGACTACTGTCTGCCACAATATTAGATTACAGAGTGTTTAAACAGAGTTTACGGAAAAGAGGCCCGGGAAACCATTCCACTTCAAGTAGTTTTAATGCTAAGTCAACTTCAATAAGCAGGGTCTGCAAAAGGGTCTTTTACTGGAGTTACTTCTGTTTATATCTTATGGAAGGACAATGTACAATATACATCTATTAGTCACTGCTCAGTTTACAATAAATCAAACAAGATTCCATTGTATGCTTGTGAATCCACACACATAGCTACACTGCACTCCATATTATTGTTCATGCTATTCTCTGCATTAATTAGCTTACTGAAAACAATTCCTTTTGCATTAACCCATGTTTTCCACTGATAAAGTTTTAAGTCATGGGATTTTGAGGGATGTGTTAATATGCCAATATGATGTGCACAGATAGTTTTCTGGTGTAGGTCAAGCAGATGCACCAATCCATTGTGAGTGTAATTCTTGCATTTCTCTCTGAACTCTAGAGCCAGAAGAGTGGTAGAGTTGTGCTCAGAGCAAATGTTGCTAAATGTTGTGATAAATGTAAAATCATGTGGTATCCATACTGATCATATAATCAGGCAAAGGGGAGAGGCATCTCCAAGCTATTTGTTGTAGGTTTATCTGACCACTGAAAACCATTCCCCTCTCATAAAACTATTAGTGGTTGGGAATGTGATATGAATGTTTCTAGTGTATTGAAGCATGAATGGCAGCTGGAAAAATCAAGACACAAAGGAGGTGCTGGAGCAGTTCTGAGTACTAAACTGAACCAGTCCAGATGGTTCTGGTCATCCAAGCCATACGATGAAGATCCACAGTTTTCTAGTTTCAATGTAACAGTCTTAAGTATTAAGTTTAGGGGTCATTGAATTGAGGGGAAAGATCATTCCCTATTGTCATAAGCACCATTCAGCTGTTGGTTTGGAACAATTTGTCAGCTCTGACTGTGGAACTCCAGGACTTCAGGTGATGTGATGCTGCTCTTGGCCAAGGTTAAAGAGAAGGATCATGACAGAAGTTTTCTCATTCACAGCATATTGGCTCGAATGTTTGTATCTTCAGTGTTCTGTGTCTCACTTACATTCAGTACTCTTTGATTCTCCTATGACAGGATGTATTTGTGTACTTTCAGATGTAAAAAATGAAGACTGGAGATATTCTCATGATATCCAGTTGGAGTCATGATACAAGTGTTAGATCATCAGAGAAAAAATTAAGATGAGGTATGAGATAATATGAAATAAAAAAAGATAATATGACCAAAAAAACAGACAAGTCCTTTGTTCTGACTAATTAAAATTTTGTAGCACCAAGAATTAGTTGTAACTGGGATGGAAACCTCATCTTTTAATTAGTTCACCTAATTGTAATTGAACTGACTCAGTTTAACCTTAGCTAGCTTAACTAAGTAATATAATAGCTAGCTAGATATTTTCACTGACAAATTATACAATGTTTGATTGATTGTGTTGATGGAATGAACAAAGAAAAGAATGACAAAGGGTAAGCTGTGAAACCATGGATCACATCTTTTTGTGTGTTGTTTGACATTAGCTTTGCTAGTCAGCGGTCACAAAACATATGACTGGAACAAGGAAATATAAACTTATCCAGGTGGATAGGATTTTTAAAAATATTATTCAGAGTAGACCACCTCTTATGGTTTTTTTGTCTTCTCAGTCAAACAGGTAATGAATCAACAATAATTAAGTGATAATTAACAGTTAATAACATCACTAAAAGTAGTAATGTTAGCATTGCTAATGTGAAACATTTATCAGTGATTTAACTCATTACTTCTTCATCTTTTCTTTGGTAGTTTGATACTTGTATCATGACCACAAGAGCTCTTTTTATGTGGGAATAATGTGATGTTGACTTCTAGCAATTAGTGCTCCTTTGTCAAAGCAAATAGATCTGACGTGTTGTGAATATAAGCTTAATATAAGTTGTTCAGTAGCAGCATTTGTCCAACAGCTCTATTCAGACATACTCACCTTATTACCCTTTGGGAAATAGGAAAAAGTCATGCTTTCATCACTCTTGTGCTTGGCCATACTGGCTGGGTTGCCAGTATGACAGCCCCAACTAAATAGATTTTTTTGGCATATTAAAAATAACAAAATTTGAACAAGTTTAATTTTTGCTCCAATGTTCCTAATTATAGTCTGATAAGTGAAACAAGTAAAATTTTGTTCAAACAGCAGAGGTTTCCTATAATGCAGTATCTTCATTTTTGCTGTGTTTTATACACGTGGGTAACACATACATTTAGTATTGTGTTACATAGATGTTGAAGGTATGTGTTTTTGCCCCCTCAAAATGACAGTTAAACTGTGAATTTTATATCATATAAATAGATAACCCAGCTCAGTGCCACAGTAGTTGTGTGAGACTGAAAGTTGCACCCTGGGCCAGCAGTCCAGAACCCAAACAACTATTCCATATTGGTCTCAGGACCAAAGCTTTTGTTCTGAGTAATTATCAGTGATAAAGTTGGCTAAATGCAATATTCTATGATTTTGTCAGGGGTAAGGTACTAAGGACATGCTGAATCCGGAAATTAAAAGATTTCCAGACCCCTTACAGTCAATCCGCTACCTGAAGAATTGAGCATATCCTACTGTTATTTCCACATTATGTTGTTTGTGTGTGTGTGTGTGTTTCTGTATCTGTGTTTACTTTTAATTACCATAAATTCTTTTCTCTCACACATGGAATTTTTCTGATGTCTGCTCTGCTCTGAGGTCCATTAATGAAGTAACTTTGGTGTACTGTGCAATTCTTATTCCTCCACTTGGCCTCACTCGAATGGTGATTGACCCAGTCAATGTTAGGTTGTCATAAGTTTCGCTGAGAAGATTATTGTTTGGATAGAGGCTGGGTTTATTGGTTTTGGATGGACATTAGCTGCTGGCTGTGGGCCTTATTTTGGTGGAGATGGGCATTGGGGAGATGGGGAATGGATGCAGCCATTGATCTTTTATACTTACTGGACAGACAGTGCTTATTCAACCTTTTTCTGCAATCCCCAGTGGAGTGTGTATGCCTTTCGTAATTTGAGGCATTGGAGAGTATAACACATGCCAGATTAAGGTTATGTTAGGAACTAATTTGAACCATTTCTGGTCCCCTGACATTAAAGCTTATAAAAAGGTACTTTTAAAAAGTCTTTTTAAAATAGATGTAATGCATGTTTTTGAGTCTGGAACAATGTGTTATTATTAAACAAGTCTAGTTTGTTTAATAATATTTCAAAGTGTTTAAATTCCCTTTTCTGACTGTATTTTTAACTTCACCTCCCAAAAAATGTCAGGTGGAGCAACCAAATGTTTGTAAAATACAGGGAGTCCTCGGGTTACGACGGTCTCGAGTTACGACGTTTTGTGGTTACGACGCACTTCCATAAAATATTTAAAAACCTAGTTTCGACCTACGCGGTTTCGTTCGTAAATACGAACACAAAAATAAAGATAAGAAATGGTTCTCTCTTTTTTTATTATTGTTTCATTTAATTACTGTATTTTATATGTCCTTCATGTGTTGTGTGTACAGAGTGAGTGACTTAAGGTTTAACTCTTAGGTAGAATTTCGGTATAAATTCCGACTTACGTCGAAAATCGGCTTACGACAAGTCGTAGGAATGGAACTCGTTCGTAAGTCGAGGACCCCCGTATATATATTTTTTCATACAACTTATTTTAACAGTCCCTAACACATTATTTCATAGTTGTGTTTTGTATTTACAATAATTTAAGGTTATTGCATTTTATTTAGTGGTCAGGTATTTAGTATCTTTAGCATCCGATTTTACTTTTAAAGATGATAAATTAGGATAATTATACAAATATACAAATGAATGCATTCAATACAGTAGCTATTAACATCATAATTATCAACAGTTTGTTCACTTTAACCTAGAATTTATTTGTTTAAATGAATATTTTACCTGTCACACCAACACATACAAATAATGGCCCAAAAAGCAAAAAAGAGCCCCTCATCTGCTCCACTGTATTTACCTTGTCTGTTTCATTGTGTGTTTACTTGTAGTCTGATCAGTTTGGCTTTTGATGTTATCTAGACATTAAAACAGTCCTCTTTGGTCTGTTTGGTTTTTTGGATTGGACCATCATATGTGTAGAGCTGTCCCAACAGTACAATTCACATTTTGCTCTTTATGCTCTGTAAATGTTTTGTGATGGTTAAACATTGTGCATAAACACAAAAGGTATGACTCTTCATTAATTCATAAGTGAAATTCTGTAAATGGCTTATGAAGGGTTTGGACTGAAGTTCAGAATCCGATTTTTCCACAGAGTACATTTTCCCTGGATGGCCAATTTGTGGTTAATGTATCACAGAGGGCATTTCTGTTCTAGCTGTATGTTTTTATTTATTTATATTTTTGGTTCAGTGGGCAGAATCCTGCCAGAGCAGGCTCTGAGTTAAGTCACTTGTACGTTTCTTAATCTGATATTCCAGCTGACTTGCCTGCAAATGGTAGAGAAATGCCCAGCAGCAAGCGCTTGACTCCAGCGGTCAGACTTCATTGCTTGGCATCACTGATTTTATTTTATGTTTTTTTACTTTTTATTTATTTCATATATAGACATACATAATATACAACATATATGGAGATGCATACATAATTTCTACTGTCATGATTTATGGAAAAAAAAGAAAAACATTTAAAATAAAAGGGAGGTGATTATAACTGCCATTACTTGTATGAATTTTGCCCATCTTTTAGTAAATCTGTCTAGTCTCAGCTGTAACCTTGCTGCAATTTTCTCCATTATAAAGATCTTTTTTACTCTTTCTGGCCATTGCATTATATTGGGAGCCTGTGGTTTCAACCAAGATACAGTTATCATTTTCTTTGCTATTAAGAGCATAGTTCTCAGTAAATATATCGAATCTCTATCCATCCTATTATCAGGGAGTATACCCAGTAAAGTGCTGGATCTAAATCAAAGTTAATATCCAATACCTGTTTGATCTCTACTTGAACACGCTTCCAAAAATTCATAATCTTTGGACAATCCCAGAATATATGTGTGAAGTCTCCTACCAACCCACAACCCCTCAGTAACTGAGATGTGTTACTGTATTTCAAAGTTATAGATGGGGTATTAAAATATCGCCTTTTCACCTTCCAATCAAATTCCCTCCATTTTGGGCTGTTAGTTAGTTTATGTCCCGCTTTAAATTTTTCCTCCCATTTTTCATATTTTATTATATTATTCATTTCTATCTCCCATTTTTCTTTGACATTCATATTATTATTATTGGTATCATGTTGTAGTGCTTTGTACATTTTTGATATCATCCCTTTTTTTTTACTCCCTCTGTAAAGGACATTAACAGTTCTTATGAATTTGCTGGTTCTTTACAAATATTATCCCATTCCTTATGTGTCTGAAGGTAATGTCTTCATTGTAAGTATTTATAGAAATCCTATGCTGCCAATTTAAATTGTTCAAACAACTTCAGGTTTTGAGCATTGAACCCTTGTGCAATATATATTAAGCCTTTGTTTGTCCACTTATCTATATATCCTGCATCCATAATAGATGTTGCAAAATCTGGGTTTTTTACTATTTTAGTGACCCTACAAATAGAATCTGACAGTTTTAATTTCTTTTGTATCACTGACCATATCTTCATCATTCCCCTGATCCATTCATTACCAATTTTAAGCCTCTTTCTTGCCACTTCATTCATGAATGGCAGTGATACCAATGGTATATTTTTACATGCTCTTTGTTCCATTCCCACTCATCGCATCCGTCTCTCTAGTTATCCACATAATTATAGCTCTAATTTGTGCAGCCCAATAGTAATTTCTTAAGTTTGGTAAATCACTGATTTTGTATGTGACTGATGTTGGTTTTTTCTCTGCCACCTGACTGCTGACTGTAGTGGAACTCAACACATTTCTCCCAGTACTCAACCTTAACTCCACACGTTTCTCCCAGTACTCAACCTTAACTCCACACGTTTCTCCCAGTACTCAACCTTAACTCCACACATTTCTCCCAGTACTCAACCTTAACTCCACACGTTTCTCCCAGTACTCAACCTTAACCTCCACACATTTCTCCCAGTACTCAACCCAGTACTCAACCTTAACTCCACACGTTTCTCCCAGTACTCAACCTTAACTCCACACATTACTCCCAGTACTCAACCTTAACTCCACACATTACTCCTAGTACTCAACCTTAACTCCACACATTACTCCCAGTACTCAACCTTAACTCCACACATTACTCCCAGTACTCAACCTTAACTCCACACATTACTCCCAATACTCAACCTTAACTCCACACATTTCTCCCAGTACTCAACCTTAACTCCACACATTACTCCCAATACTCAACCTTAACTCCACACATTACTCCCAGTACTCAACCTTAACTCCACACATTACTCCCAATACTCAACCTTAACTCCACACATTTCTCCCAGTACTCAACCTTACCTGCTGCAAAATTTCTACAAATTACATCTGTCAGACCAAATCAATTTTGAAGTGGTGTGTGATCAATATTAATATAAGGTCGGCTCTGCAGACTTGAAAACTGTGTAGAAGATTGCTTTAGGTCAGTGTCATCATTAGGAGTTAAAAACGTGCTAGAAACATACTTGATTATTACTAGCTGCTTTTCAATTTGTATAATGGGGATGGTTGGGAATTTTTTCTATGGTGGTTTTTCTGAGAATTTGTTCCCATTTTTTTACTTTTGGTCTGAAATTCCAGAAATGGCATGACATGCCTTTTGTTGGCAAAACCGTAACATGAAAATTCTGGTAAATTCAAAACCAACTGATTCATATTTCCCAAAAGATGACATCCATAATCAATGCAATGGTTTTCAGATAGAATTTGCAGCACAGGGACCCTATAGACTGCACAGTCCCAGGCGTCAGTGTGGCACTTCATCACAGCATTACCTTTTTGTCCTTCACTGGAGCAGTATTTTCATTCTTTATTACTTTTTAAGGAATGCTATATTAGATGGATTTTCCTGGAAGATATATGAATGCCTGGTACCCACAACCTAACAACAAGAACATTGTTATAGAGAATGGAAGCTATGCACTTAACTGCACAGCAGTGTCAGGGGAGCTAAGGTGACATATTACATGAGGTTTCAAGTGTGGAATCATGAAATGTGTCCTCACCGCAGGACTTGATGTCAGTGCCATATGGCAAAACCAGCTGGTGCTGCTCTAGAAAGGATAGAAGTAGGTGTACTAATATTCAGTGTGTACCTGGATAAATATGAATACATATTTCCAAAGCTGAAATTGACCGACAGCATGTGGAATTTGTATAGAGCATCATAAATGCAAAAAAACACTCAAAAATGTTTAACCTCTGTCTATGTTATGGCACTCTTGTTGTTATTTTTGGTAGGACAGCCATTTGCCAGTCATCTTTTACTTTTTATTTCCTACACCTATATATGTTTCTATTTGGAGAAAGCCAAAGCCTTCACCTAATTTCCTAAACAGTTTCCAAGTGTTAAACATGGTTTTTGAGCTACCATAATGGCAGAAATCTTGTGGGAGTCATTACGTATGGCCGAATTGCAACAACACAGCTATTTAAACCCATTTGGTTTGAACATCATTTCCTCAAGATATTCCTATATTCCATGGCAGCAAAGAGCAGCTCAAATCCTAATTACTTAATAAATATTAATGTATTTTTAGCCATTTCCATTAGCTGTGTATGGTCTATGTCTATCTGTCTCAATTATTGTATAGACAAGCTGTCTATTTACCTGGGCTCAGAAGTTTCCATGGACAGATTATTTGAGAGAGGAGAATCTGGGTAATATAGCCTCCTGCTCCTCCCTTTCTCTCCTGCATGAAGGAGATTACTGTGGAGAGTACTGAGCCATCTCTCCTGCCCTTGTGCCCTGAGGAATGGCAGTAGCATGGTACTGTAACTGGGGCAACAGAAGGCATACCTCCACCATGCCATATGCAACTTTTAAACTTTTTAGTGTGTTTCATTCTTGACATTTTGTCAAAACAAGAAAAAAAAGACAAGTGATTAGTTGGGAAAGCGACAGGAATTAATTGGTACTGACACGCTGGCCACAGGCTGGTTGGCACAGGAGTCAGAAAGATTGTTAATCTCACCAAAATGAAAAATGATGGTGCTCAGACAGTATGCGAAGTAGGAGATGAAGAGGAGAGATTATGTGATGATGAATCTGTGTGAGAGAGAATCAACTCTGTATTTAGTACTTTAGTTAAACTGGCCATGCAAATAAAGTGAATTTGAATTTAAAAAACATTCGAAGGAAGAGAAAGAATAGAGTCAAGGAGAAAGAGTAAGCCAGGAAAGGAGTGACGGAAGGCATGAGAGATAAAGGCAAGAAAGAAGAGGTGGAGAGGGAGAAAAGAAAGATGGCTTGGCTAAGAGAAGAGGTAAAATGAGAGAGAGAGGAAGAGAGCAGAGTCACTGTGGAGGAGAGTGCGGGAAAGAGACAGACCGAAGGAGAAGGGGCCAGAGGCAGCTCTCCCTCGGGCCGTTATTATAGCACGCTGGCTGGAGCCACACGTGCGGGAACACTCACACTGAAGAGGAAAGAAAGTAAAGGAGCAGAGATTTCATTTTCATCTTAGTCATCCTCATTACTCACACTGCTCCTTCCTTCCTCCCACCTTCCTCAGCTGTGCCTTATTTAACAGGCACCGAGGGCTCGTCCTTGAGAAAATAAGCTCATGGAAAGTGCTTGGTTGGACAAACCGAAGCATTAAATGTAGCCAGAGGGCCATTGCTGCAGGCCTTTCCCTGAGGTTAATTTACTAATACATCTGTTCAGTTTCTCAAAGCCTCCATTCTGTGTCTGCATTCATTGAGTTCTGTAAGGTACATCACAGACCATTATTTTTTTTTTTTTCCTGTGAAGAGCACTAGTTGCTTTTGAAATCATTCGTCATTAGGCTACTGTTCTTATCAGCATTAGAGACTTCACTGGCGAGATGGGCATAAATGCACAGCTTCCTGATGTGTCAACTGAAGCTGGAGCCATTCCATCACCAGTGCCTGTTCCTTCAGCCTTGTTATGATCCAAAGTTATTTTCATTTGCTTTTGTTGAATTTATGGTCGTCACCCTTTCTTGCAGCTGTTGTCTGAGATTGAGAATAGCTATTCCAGGCCGCAGGTCATTCAATCAGTTGTTTTCGGCCCCTCTTTTCATGGGGCTGAAGAACGGCCTTTGAAAGAATACATTGTGCCACTACCAAGGAGACCTTGAGACTTTGTCACTCTGTCAGCTCCCAAAATGAGCTTCACAATTTACTGGCATTAAGGTTCACCGCAGCACAGTGCTCAGTAAGAGGATCAGGGCCCATCTCTACGGTTACATAACAGTCTGTGGGGTGGGATGAAACTTCATGATGCACAACATCCCGTAAAGGATACCCTCCTTCTCAGCCCTCACACCGCTACCCTCCGTGTGCACATTTACATGCAGATGTGGTGTGTGACATCCCACAAAGACAGCTTTCTTAACTCACACCCTTGAGTGTGTGCCATTAGTTTTCTGTGTGTGCATGTGTGTGTGTGTGTGTGTGTGTGTGTTGTGGGTTCATAGGGAGTTTTAAATTGGCTTGGATTTCCAGCAGACAGATTGCCTGTCTGACTCATGCCAGATGTATTTCAGAATTCCCCTGGTGGCTGTTACTTATGGTGCACTTTATTTTTATTGTTACTTGCTTAAACGTACCCCTCTTCTCTGGCCATTGGGCCCCTGTCACGTCTCCCATGTGATATCCAAAGTTCAGCAGTTCAAACCCCCTCTGCCCTTTCACTGCCATGTTATCTTTAGCCTTCAAGAGTCCCCTTCTGTCCCTCCCTCTGTGGATGCTCATGAACATCACTCTAGCCCATTTCAGCCTCAAAATTCTCCACTCATTCCCCACTGTACTCTGTTTCTGTTGCTAATTTGTGAGTGAGAGCTCCCCCTGGTGGCAGTTGAAAGTATCCTAAGGCCAGTCCACCTGAGAGTGTGTTGCCGCGAGCACCCTCGTGACACTGCAGCACATTGTAACATGCGCCCCTCACACACTGATAACGCTTCACCGAGCTCATGCTGGAAATCATGCACGTGTAGAGATGACTTGCCCTTAGGCAGCGTAACCCTTTGCTGCCTTAAGCCTGCTTCTTCTCTGCTTGTGACTTCAAATCTTATGGATGTCATGTTGTAATTCCCTTTTCTCCTTTTTCACATTGTGTAAACACAATAAAAATTTTCTGTACAAACACATTTTGTATTTTATTATCTGATGTACATTGAAGAGGATTTTTATTTTTATTTAGAGCAGGCGAGTGTGTCTTTGTGTAATAACTCAGCTGAAGACACCAGGAGAGAGCTCAGTCTTCATCGCTGTGCAAACTGGCCAGGAACGGCAGGAGACTAATTACTGTTTTGAACTCCATTGCTTGAGCGTGCCAGGCCGCAAATGGCCCGGCTGGGGAGGAAGTAGGCCCTCAGGCCTTCAGGACCTCTGAATTGCTAACGTTCCAGGACACCTCCTCTCCTTAACTTATTTTGCACATGCCACTGTTCTCCTGTCAAACAATTGTATTTCTTTATAATTCTGAACTCTGTCAGGAAGAAACAATTGTGGATGTCTGAAATGTGTGGTCAAATCCTCAAACAGATGGTTTTGCTCTCAGCTCTCAGATGGAGGTAATGGATGAAAAGCTTGATCTTCCTTAAAAACAATGTTCTTTTGGTCAGCACTCCATAACGTTTTATATTTGCATAGCAGATAATTACAAGGATTGCTCAGAGAAATTTATGGTTGGCCGTCTGCAGGTCTGATTATCTCTCAGGTGAGGCACCATGAGTGAGGGGGAGGGGCAGTTCTACAGCGTCCAGGTGGGCGACTCCACGTTCACAGTGCTGAAGCGCTACCAGCAGCTGCGGGCCATCGGCTCGGGCGCCCAGGGCATTGTGTGGTGAGTACGCTGTCTGCCTCAGACTACAACCACACCAGCTGTCTTAGGCAGGCCATCCTTTATCATCATGACCATAACAAACCAATTAAACTATTCATCCGATATGCTATCTCATCATTCTGCAGCAAGGGGGGGTTTATATTTCATAGTCCAGAGAACACTAAGAGTATATTAATAGCTTATGTCATAACATGACTGTAAACAACTAAACCATCCATCTCCAATCAAACTACCTTTATCCTTACTTATCCTATACTTTCTATAAACGAATACTGATTATGTCTGAGTTTTTTTGCACACAGAGTTGAAATTTCATGCTGCTGTTCTAGAATCTGATTATTTGCCTTTTCATTCTCTGCCCTGCTCCCTGCTCTGCGTAATATCTGTGGCATGATGGTGTATGGGGGATCAAGCATTAGACTTGAGGGCTGTGATTGCATTATTTGAAAATTCATATATATTGAAGAATACATGATACTTCTACTTCCTGCTACATGTTTCCTGTCCTGCTTACTACTGCTGCTATTCTCTGCAGATGTTTACTGTTGCATCCTGCTGTTAAGTATGTTAAACCCTCTTTTCCTAGCACTTACAATTCATAACACTGTCAGCTATTGAAGCAATAGCAGTGACAATACCCATAATAGTAATGATCTGGAACATGAATGAATGTACTAATCTTCACCTCTCCCCCTTCCTCATCCTCATAGCTCGGCTCTGGACATTGTTTTGGGCATCCCTGTGGCAGTGAAGAAGCTCAGCAGGCCATTTCAGAACCAGACCCATGCCAAGCGGGCCTATAGAGAACTTGTACTGCTGAAGTGTGTCAACCATAAAAATGTGAGCTGCCAATGAAGACTCCTCGCATTGCATTCAAATCACTTGTCTCTTGGGCTCTGCAATAATTAATCGCTCCTGCAAGATAATGTTTGCACTGTGCGACTTCCCATCTTTTGACTCTTTGCCTCTTTTCTCTGCTTAGATTATAAGACTGATCAATGTCTTCACGCCACAGAAGTCACTGGAAGAATTTCAGGATTTGTACGTCATTTGTTGTACAGTTTAAAATCTTTATAGGGATTGCTGGGTTGGTAACTCTGTCTGGGTGCAGCTCAGGTGTGTTGATGGGTCACATGGTTCATGCCAGCCTTGCAGGGCCTGTTACTGGTTGTTTTGTTGCCCATGTAGGTGGGTATTGCAGTCAGCAGGATGTTTGTGTCTCAGTGCACATCATCGCCTCCCTCTGGTCAAGCTGCAGTGCTGAGCATGAACACACACATTTGGTCATTCTGCATTGTGAGAAAGTAGAGGATAAAAATAAAAAATGTGATTTTGATTGTATATCAAGCTTTAATGATAAAGGGTCCTGACTATGAGGGACTTTGAGTGGTCATATCTTTGCCCTAGGAGTATGAGGGACAACAGAAGATTATTAGATTATTATTTTGTCAATGAGTTTAAGGGGCTCCTGTTTCTGCTCTGTGAGCCTGATGGTACTCCACATCTCCTGTGTTCCCAGGTACCTGGTGATGGAGCTGATGGATGCCAGCCTATGCCAGGTGATCCACATGGATCTGGACCATGAGAGGATGTCCTACTTGCTGTACCAGATCCTGTGCGGCATCCGCCACCTGCACTCAGCCGGCATCATCCACAGAGTGAGTGCAGGGAGAGAGAATGCAGTGTTTGTTGATGTATTCCTGGCTCTGCAGAAACTCTTAATGTCTTCTGTCAAGGATATGAAAGGGTGGAGAGTAATGAGATCCTCTTGGAGGACAGTGTAAACTTTACCTTCTCTTTTTGGTTTATGTTTCCTTTGTCCCTTTGGCTTATAGGACTTGAAGCCCAGTAACATTGTGGTTAAGTCAGACTGCACATTGAAAATCCTGGACTTTGGGCTTGCCAGGACAGCCTGTACAAACTTCATGATGACCCCTTACGTGGTGACCAGATATTACCGGGCTCCAGAGGTCATCTTAGGCATGAAGTACAAGGAGAATGGTGAGGGGCATACTTGACTTTTATTACGTCACTTAATTTCAGAAACTCATTGTCAAAAATTATTAAACTTTTGCCACCCATGGCTGCATGGACAGATGGGTTAGAACTAACCTCTTGTTTTGTGTAACCCTAAATCCATACTGACTCAAAATGTAATGGTATTGTATTACTATTTCTCATTTTATCAGAATGTAGTTAAAATAAATGGACTGATTATGCTTCAAAATTAATCACATTCCATGCCTGAAGGGTAATGATGGATATTCACTGAGCTGTGCAAATTCAGTCTGACTTGCACTGTGTTAAGTACTTTTCCTCCCACTGAAATGCCAGTGCTGCTGCGCTGTAGTGGATCTCTGGTCCCTGGGCTGCATTATGGCTGATATGATTCTCCAAAAAATCCTCTTCCCCAGAAAGGACTGTATCCTTCGGAATTCCTCTTTGCTTGTGTCTGTGCATCTTCTAGCATGGTGACACATCATGCGCTGGCTCCTCAGCTATTTCACAAAATGCTGAAGTGGTCCCAACACAGAAAGGGGGGTCTGTCCAGTACATGACCTTACTAATAATTTGAGTATTCCAAGGAAAAATTGAGAAATGCAAGCAGAATTCTAAGAGAAAGAAAGGAAGAGATTATGCAATCTGACCAAGCCACATGTTCTTAAACAAACATTACCACCCTGTCCCGCCCGTCTGCCTGCCCACTCACCCTACACACTCCCACACACAAACACAGCAGCTGTGGAAAATATGATGCCCACACCCCTGTGTGAGAGAGAGTGGGTGTGTGTCCTAGCAGGCCATCAAACAACAGACAGAGGCAGACAGATTCATGGTATAGCCAGGGAGACGGCTGCTCTCAACTCCACATCCCCATCAGACGAGACACAATATTGTGTCTTAGTGTGAGAGAGACAACCCCCCCAACACACACACACACACACACACACACACAAACACATATTGAGAAAGGAAGCTCTGCTGATAACTTTCCCATTGTTACAGCGCCATCATTTCCCCACATCTTTGCTCGTGTGTGTATTGCAGCTTAGTGCTGAGGCAGCATTGCAGTATGGGTGGGGGGGGGTTGCCTTGGATTCAGGCATGTTAAATCAAGATTCCCATGAAACATTGCCTTCTAGTTTTTGGTGCACAGACCACCAACTTGCGGTCTGGGCTGCATCTATTTTCTTGGCTTCTTGTAGGAGAGAACAAAGCAACCTAAAGCTGTCACCCTGGTGCCGCTCTGCCACTCTCTCCCATTGTATAAGGGGTATTACCCTTTAAGTTCATGAAAGGAAAGGAGCCAGAAGGTACAATACTTTAAAGTACCCCCATATTTGTAGTGATGCACAGTGGTAGATGTTTTAAGCCATTTCTATTTGTCCCATGGGTACATGGCATTTGGAGTGTAATGTTAATCATAGATTGCTCAGTCCATATCAGTCTCTAAGTTTTTTTCCCCTGAACAGCATGTAGACACCATCAGGCGTCTGAGTGTGTGTGGTGTCCAGGTTCTGTACAGGAGCATGTGTTCACATGAGTGCGATTTCGTTGGGGGCGGTACATCTCACCTCTCTGTTCTGTTCCCAGTGGACATCTGGTCTGTGGGCTGCATCATGGGAGAGATGGTGAAGGGAAGCGTCATCTTCCAGGGCACAGATCGTATCCTTCCACGGCCTCTATCTCTCTCTCTCTCTCTCTCTATCTGTGTTTGTCTGTCTGTCGCTATCTGTCTGTCTGTTTCACTGCCTTACATTTATCCCTCTCTCTTTCCCTAGCTTCTGTCTTCTCTATTACAATTCCATTTCCTCTCCCTACTCTATCCAGCACCCTTTTCTCCCATTTCCATCTCTTTCTTCTTTCTTTCTGTCACTCTCGCCATCCCTTTCTCTTGCCCTCCCTTTGTCTTTCTTGTCTCATTTTCCTGTTAACATTGTTCATGTCCTTCTCACCTGTCTGTCTGTCTGTCTGTCTGTCTGTTTGTGTCCATCTGTCAGAGGCATGCTTATTACCTACTATGTGATGTGCAAGTTAACTTTTGTTGTATGGTTATTTTGCATTGTCATTCATGATTTTTTTATTATTTTGAAGTTCCAGCAATGTGCAGTTGTAATTGGAGCAGTTTACTGGTCCCTGACGTATTTGAAATCCCCATGATACTTCACCCCTTTTTCACAGAGCAGTCAGTTGCTCAAACAAGTCATAGAATTTTTAAAGCATAATAATTTAAACATTGCAAATCACTGTGGGTATGTGCAGATGTTGGAGCACAAGAATAGAAATGTTAACATGCTTGACTAAAACAAACTCCTTAAGCTATAGGTCCTGAATCTAGGTAGTCAAAGTACTGGATATTGAAGAGAAGGTCAGCACTCTCTGAAATTGTAAGTTTTAAGTTTTTATTTTTGTATTGTATTTCCGAAACAGAATCTGTCTTGATTATCCACTATGCTTGATAACCAAAGTGCTAACTCACCTTGTACACTGTGCCCAGTCAGTTCTCGTGACATCATGAGGGGAGGACAGAGTCACCCAGCCATGGTTTACTACAAGCCATTACTTCATTGACTTGAAAGTACTAAGCATTTAATAGACTTAAAAATGTGTGTCCTTTGTTTTTCATTAAAACGCATGTGTAATTTAGTGCTCAGTGTGATTAACACAAACATTAAAACACTGCAAGCACTCAGATGAAATTAAGTTACTGGACCGTTGTTGCTCTTCCGTCCCACCCATTATCCCCTCCTGTGGATACCATCTGCCCACTTTAAACCAGATGTGTAAGTTCCACATTACAAGTTGGTGGTGTAGAGAATGTGAATCTCCTTCTGATCATATGTGCATGTGTTCATTGGACTGTGCACATGTCTGAGTAGTTGAGGTAGGCTTCTGACACATTAAGAAAAAATTACAGATGGACTTTGAGGAGCCTTTGCCTGGTTGACTTAGGCAGTCTGTGTGTGATTTACATTTATATAGGCAATGCTTTTAACAGTCGCAGTGAGGAGCTTAGAGGTGACATTTATTTTGCATTGGTACATTCTGTCAGTATAGTCTTTTATGTATATTGTGCTGTCATATTTATTCATCTGGATTTAGAGTCACATTCTTGTATTGAATCTTGTCCTTTTAATTAAACCAGACTCCTCCGTTAAACTATTATCTGATAATCTTTGAACAATGGCAGTATGTGAATTGTTGTGGAAATAATTTGACAGACAGTTCTGCAGTTCTTCCTTTTGTGTGCTCTGTAATGTTTTTATTTATCTTTGCAATCTCAGTAAGCAGTCTTTGTTTGTTCTGGATCTTTCATTTTTGCCCATGTTGGTGGAATAGACATTAGCTCTCATGGATTTATAAAAATATGAAGACTTCTATATAAAGAGGTTTTACAATAAAGGGGAAATGTAAGTCTTGAGTTTCATTGGAAACAGTCTTTTCTGGATGTTGTCATTTATTAAAGATGGATTCTAGTTGATTCAGCCATGGCAGCACAATGTATTTTGGTGACTTACCTTTCAAATACAGATGTGTTTGTATTGTGTTGTGCAACTGTAAAAATTTTGTCTTGATTGTTTTTGTTTTTTTGTTGGTTTATTATGTGTGTTGGTTCGTATGGGGGTGTAGGGGTGCCTGTCTGCTTGTCTTTGTATGTTTGTGTGTGTTTGTCCTGTGTGGAGTGCTGTTTTCCTGAACGCTATCATCCTCAGATATTGACCAGTGGAATAAGGTGATCGAGGTGCTGGGCACACCTTCCCTGGAGTTCATGAACCGTCTGATGGAGACAGTGAGGAACTATGTGATGAACAAACCACAGTACCCAGGGGTCAACTTCACTGAGCTTTTCCCCGACTGGGCCTTCCCCTCCGAGTCTGAGCATGACAAGCTCAAGAGTGAGACTATGCCTTTGTCACCAGTCAGTCTCTTTACTCTCTGTCTTTCAGTTCAACTTACCCAGCTTAATTGGCGTGACAAATAAATCACATCACATTACCAAAATATATACAGTGTAGTCCAAACAATAACATAAAATTGTGACATTTTTTTTCATTTGTTTCATTTTTAAACCTATTTTCTGTCTCCATCTCACCAAAAAGTTGCCACATGAAGTGGTGAGACTCATGAAGTTACCACATAGCCTTTCCTCTTTTAGGAACCATGGCATTCCTCTCTTCCTCTTTCTCTCTCTCTCTCTGTCCCTCTCTTTGTCTTTCTTTCTCTCAGTCCCTTGTATCATATCTCTGAGAGAGAGATGTGTTCAGGGTTAATTACTGTCTGTTTTAGTTTTAACAAAGTGATGAAAAATTTTAATATGAAAAATCAAGACCCTAACAACAACATGATCTGCAGTGCAGTGTCGTAGTGGTCTGCTCTTCCTGCTGTAGTGGTGTGATAACGTCAGTCGGTTGCTGTCTCCACTACAGCCAGTCAAGCCCGTGACTTGCTGTCCAAGATGCTGGTGATTGATCCTGAGTGCCGGATCTCTGTGCAGGAGGCATTAAATCACCCCTATATCCACGTTTGGTACGACCCAGCCGAGGCAGATGCGGTAAGTTGAACAGGCCGCCATGTGAACCCTGTGGTCATGATATGAACTCTGCATTGTGTCCCACTGTTTAATGTGGAAAAGTATCCAAAATGGTAATTAGCATTGTACTGAATGAGTGCCAGTTCAAATGCATTTAGAGTAAGGTGCTGACTACAGATGTTTCTATGTATGTTTTACAGCCTCCCCCTCAGATCTCTGATAAACAGCTAGAAGAGAGAGAACACAGTATTGAACAGTGGAAAGGTAAAAGTCTGAATTTGGTTTCCTAGGGCATTGATTCATCTTTTTTGTCTGTGGGATCCCCAAAATTAAGAACAGCTTCTCCAGGGCACCCACCATGTACTGGTAGCTTGACAATAAAAATGTGAACGTTCGTTTGAAAAGATTTCTTTTAGTTGTATTATTTTTTCAGCATATGGTCATGAATTCAGCATTTATCTTTTTTGTAGAACTTATCTATGAAGAAGTAATGGACTGGGAAGAGAGGAACAAGAATGGAGTTATTAAAGAAGAGTGCACAGGTACCATAAACTCCTGTAACTAAATCTTCAGCGTTACATTTGGAGTTTGTCACTCCTCTGGCGCCTGACCCATCACTCTGTTGCCCCTACAGACACAGCAGTGAACAGCAGTGCCACGGCATCCCAGTCATCCTCCATCAACGACATTTCGTCCATGTCCACGGAGCAGACCCTGGCCTCTGACACTGACAGCAGCAGTATCGACGCCCTTACAGGGGCAATAGAGGAGTGCCAGTGAGCCCCACTTAAGTTCTGCCAGACTTTTATTTTTCTGCACCTCTCTCCCTCTCCTACACCAGGCCCTCTTCCCCGGTCCCAGCTCCCACAAGCCCCTTCACCCCTCCATCAATCCTAGTCTCCACCTTTCCGCTCACCACATCTACCCCACCTCTGTCCTCACACTAAACAGCCTTTGATTTCACATAGGGGATGGAACAGGGGTGAGAAGTTCCAGGCCCACTTCTGGTCTGTGCGCTTTGGGTTCTGGTTTATTCTTTACATGTCATGTGGGAGATTGTCTGTTATAGGCCATGCAACGCAATGGAAGACACAAACCAAGTCTATCACATACTGCAAAAGAAAAAAAGACATTGTCTGGCTTTTTTATTACATTTATACATTCTAAATCTTGCTCAAATCATCCAGGAGATACATTTCATATTTAGAGATGAAGCAAGCTTTGGCCACTGTTTGCTTTTTTTTTGTCACCTTGAAGTTAGGCTTTGGTCTAACATATGAAACATGAGGATTAGTACTGTTCTAGAGTGCATAGGTTATTGCATCTTAGCCAGTTTCTTTGAGATTGTTCTGGTGTCAATCAGGGAATTGTCTTCTTCAAAATAAGTAGTGGAGACATAGGTTCCCCTGGAACCCAGAGGCACTGAAGTTTGAATGAAAGTCTCTTTTTTAAATATTTAATTTTAGCCATCGTTCACTGGAGGCCCAAAGTTTTCCTGAGTCTTTAAAATATTTTCTTTCTTGAGACTTGCCCTTTTTAACCATGTGATTGACAAGCACAGCAATGGTTAAAAAAAGGCTGAGCAGAGAGGCATTTTTAAAAGTGTTATGATATGATGAGTGTCATCTGAAAAAGTGTTCCCCAAACTCCTTTTGCTCACTCTTGAAATATCATCCAGTCTCCTGCTGATGTTTCAAACTTGTCTCTGCATGTTGTCAAAAAAGACCTAAAAGGAAAAAAATGACACTACTTAATTAAATGTACATGCAACGCCTGTTTTTAGTTAACTTTATTGAGATAAATGGAAAAAAGCCTGCCTTTTCTGTAGATAGCAGTACTCAGTACTCCTGAGAATAACAGGTCTGAGGTCAGTTGTTTAACCAGAAGGCCAAACATCTGACCTATAGGATCAGATGGGGTTCCAGTGTAGTATTTTTATAAATAGATCATTTGTGTGTATATGCATTGATATTATGTTGTTGAGAATTTGTCAGCCGCTTTGAGTGCATCAAGAAGCACATGTACTGTACACTGATAAATACATATCCATTAATTATAGATACCTTTTTTTATAGACTATTGACTTTTGTCAATCAGTCGATGTTGAAAGGTACTGACTATCAGTTTTAGTGCAAAATCAGTTCAACAAATCATACTGACTTAAATGAAAGCAGCAAACCCAGCCACAGTGGTTTGAGATGGTGATTCTTGAAAAGTATGCTGCACAACTCAAATATTGTTGCTTCTTTCAATCATTCCATTGACTTAGGAATTTGTGGAGGAAAAATATACAATATTTTGTATATAAAATATACAATATTTTTCCCCACTTTCCAACAATAGGTTTATATTGTTGCAGAAATTAATGATGGTAAATTGTGCAATAGCCATTCCCTTTAAATTACCCAGCTTGCAACAAGTTTAGATATGTGACATCAAGAATAAGGTGATATCCCCTTGTCTTTGAGAGGGTAGTCCCAAAACAAAGACATCCCCTTACCATGTGTAAACAGTGGAACCCTTTCAGCATGTCTTGATTTATCAGTTGAATGTAAATTCCCTCAGGGTAGAAATTCATGGCATGTGTTTGTTTCTCTCCACATTTGACATACTCCTAATCAAGATCTTTATTAAGGAAATCAACCCAGGATGTTCAGTTAAATAATCAGAATTAACTGTAGGGTTTAATTAAACTGAAATTCATCATTTTAAATCAGGTTTGAAATGACAGAGTAGGATACATTAAAGCCACTAAATTATTTTGCTGTGAAGGCTCCTGTTTTTAAATATTTGTAAGTACCCTAGACTGTACATACAGGTCTCTTTCAACTGTTATATCATCTGCTTTTTGGAAACAAACTGTAAGCTACATCTGGTTTTGAGGCCTAGACTACAGTTAAGGAGGGAGGTACATGGTAGAAATGTAGCTGTCTTGCTAATGATAGCTCAAAATGTAGCTTTCATGCTTGTGCATGTTCACAATTTAGCTTTTAAATAGCGATTGAATTGGAAAAATCAATGTCTTGTCAGCACGGCAATGTGTTCAGTTTGAGTTGTAAGTGCAGACCTTCTGTCAATTGCTTTTATTTCTGTTGAATAATATTGATCTATTTCTTTATATTACTGCTTGCTGAAAAAGATTTGCTTGCTGTTTTAATGTAAATTACACAAATGGTTTATGATGGGATGCTGTGTGCATTGGTGCAGTGCTGCATGTAAAGTACCATTTTGAGCAGCTTGCACTGGTCAAACAAGACCTTACCACCATCCTCTCTATAGCAGTTCTGATTGGCTGAAAGAGACAGTGCACATCCATTTTGTGTACTCCCTTATATCCCTGTCTTTTCAATACTAAGAGTGGGAACCTTGATGTAAAAACCTAATGTACCAGTGACCTGTTTAATCATTTCTGACCTGGTTTAAAACAAGAAAACTTCCCATTTAATTGTATCGTTTGTACTGTAAAACATAGGAAAAGACATTCAGGCAGAGTTAAAGGTGGTCACATGGCCTGTATTAACTTGAGTGTCAGTTGCTGCTTTCCTTTGCCTGTTCCATAGCTTTGAGGGCAGATGTACTCAAGTCCATCACAGCTGTCATTGCTTTAATTTTTCCTTACCTCCTAACCGGAGCAGTATTGCCTACACCCTGCTCAAAGGGATGCAGGGACTGGGGGGTAGGGATGGGGCATATGCTGCATGGGTTCCTGGTGTGACTGACCTGGTCTAGGACCCTTGAGAGCAGAATGGTTCACCATATGCATGAGAGCACATGCACACATGCTGGCTTGTGAGAGCAGTGCCTTCATCCAGCAGTTGTGTCTGCCAAAATGGCTACATTTTTAAAAGGTCAACATTTTCTCTTAAGCTAGTTTTACTATTTTTATTTTCAATCATGTTGTATATTTCTTTCTCATCTCATTTGTGTGGTGGGAGAAACAGGTTGTCATGTCACAACCCTCATTCCCCCTGCAGTCACCCTGTTCCTGGCCTACAGTCTTCTCATTCATGACAGCATACCTGTCTGGAACTAACAAAATATTGTCTAATTGTCTTCAAAAAGCAAGACAATTTTGAAGTCTGCAGATTCCAGGCTTTTCCAGAATGGAAGCTATACAGGGAGTACGTGAAAATGTTGAGAAAACACTGAAATATGGCACTGTGTGTCTGTAAATCATTTGGACTGAATGTATGAAATGTATGACAAAATGGACAGGAAAAAGTGGGAGGTGTGTCCACAACATCTCCCAGCTCCCCCAGCCCCAAAAAAGAAGAAAAACATTTGCCATTCATCCATTTTGCCTTAAATGTCTTCAGGAGTGTCATGATATATCTGCACATCCTACTATGAGCAAGAGAAACTGTAACTTATCTGTTTGTTTACCATGACAAATAGGAATTTGACACTTGTTTTTTGTTGAGTTTTTTTCTTTATGTTGAATTGTGTACCGCATCCACACTTTGTTTCACTGTATCATCTGGGTTTCATTGTTTCTCTCCAGCAAATACAGCAATCGTCTTAAAAATGCAGCTTGCTTTCAATTTTATTTTTACATGCCCAATGAAATGCCTGTCGCAGAAATGTTTTGCAATCATGAACATATGATTCTATGTCTTTTTCTGGAAATAGATGTTTTCTGACTGGTCAATAGACATCAAATAAAACAGGATATTCAAAATGTATGTGATATAAAATGAAAATACTGTATATAGGCACCATCAGATCACAGTACCTACTTTCGTAAATTTATTACAAAACCTGAATCATAAAGGCTGTTGCTTCCTTAGTTAGAATTATAATAGTTAGAGATTAGTTTGATCCACTTTTATATTAATTTACAGCTCTCCATCACCTGTGCTTTACTGGAGGGTCCTGAAGTGTGGGAAGGCTGATTTGAACTCTAAATATGTGGGTTTGAGCAGGCCAAAAAAAAAACACCAAAGCAAATGATATTTGCATACCTCCCCTGATTGTGTTTCTCCACTTCACAAGGGCTCTTACTTCCCTAGGTTACAGATGTCGTAATTTAAATGGAGTGTGTATGTGTGCGTTACTGCGTGTTTTATGTTGTGCGTGTGAGATGGTCTGGATGTCTGTGATTTCAGTATTGAACTCAAGATGATTTTCTATGACTTTCTCACATATCTTACATTGTCCCACCCAGTTCTGTCTGCCAACATTATCTCATGGCTAGATCTTTCAGGATCTACTAACCTGTGGTCATGCTTTCCAGATAATGTGTGTGGTGCTGAGCAAGGTCATTTCCTTGTGCTAACCTTCCTTACACCTTCATCAGAAAATTACATTATGTACTTGCATTAATACTGTATAAGTATTGTTTTTTTTTCAAACCAGTACTTTCTAAATGTATAGATAAACTGCTATGAAATGTGTATAACTTTCATGTACCGTGTGTGTTGCTTGGAGACCTGCTTGTGCCTATTTGTCTTGCGTGTGTGTCAACACTCCCGCCTAGTGGACTATTCAGGGAGTGAACACTCTGCTGTCATGTTTCCTCATACATTGTCTGTCACATTTGTTTGCCCTTCTGATTAATATGCACAAACTCAGAGGTACAGTAATGCTCAAAATCTAAAAAGAGCCATGATGAAAAGCAATTATTGTGAGGGAAAAAGTACACATCTGAAATAAATATTGAAACAGAACTTTTAAGTTACTTTGGTTATTTTATTGCATTACAATATAAGGTGTGTTCCCATGATGTTAGAGCCTTTTGTGTGTGTGTGTGCATGTGTGAGAGAGAGAGAGGGAGAAGGAGAGAGAAGGGGAGGGGCAAGTGAGGAGAAAGCCAAAGTCAACAGTTGATGGGAGGCAAATATGGGCAGTGAGTGATGAGACAGATTTAATTATGTTTAGCCAGTAGCTCACTGATGCTGCCCAACAGCCTCCTCTGCAAAACTGATATCTGATCAGTAACCAGCTCATTATTCACAGCCCTTATTTTGAACATACCACAAGGCAGCCTCAGTCAAGTCACAGGATTTCATAGAACAGTATAGAGTGTACTTTCTTGCATTTGTAAATATTTTTGACTCACTCACTGATGATCTAAGAACAGCATTGTTTTGGGAAACAGGAAGGTACTGTGATCAAGAATGTAACCAGTGTCTGCCAATCTTTTCTCCATTACAGGACACCACAAAGCAACAGGTGCTGGTCCCCCAGCGCAGCAGCTCTGACACTACTGCTCTTGAAGCTATAACTTTTCTCACTCCTACTGACTGAGTGAATATGTAACAATAGTATAGTACTTTGGTTTTACAGTTCGATGTTGAAAATGAATAAGGATGTCCACCAACTCTTTCACAAACTGTAATTATTCCATAGTAAGGTGTATACCTGAACTGCAAATGAAGGGGGTATAGACAAACATGGAGTGAAATAAATCAGTGTTATGTTCACGTGTGTTTGTTTGTGCATGTATGAACATGTACTCTGTAATAATAACAAAAGAGGGACTCAACAAAATGCAAAAGGGCAACCAGTCCGCAGAAGTCACAGGTAGTGGAGTGCTCCAACTTTGAGAGTCCTGAAGGACTGCCTTAAGGGGAGTTTTTGCCCAGGCCAGGTGTTCAGGTTTACTGGTTTTCTCCCTGACGACCAAGTTAAACCACTCATCCCGGCCATTTAATCGGAAGTCCCTGATATGTCTGAGGAGGTATTAACCTGAGAATAAATCTGTAATCGACCGCTGGTAGGAAACACAACAGTTCCCGCGTAATTCCTCAGTAGCCGTAGTCCCTTGCCATCATCCCCATGATGCATGTACTTTGGAGGACAGTCAGTTATCACCATTGTGTAATGTTTACTCATCATTACAGAAGTGCAGACAAGGGCTTTGTTTAGCGTAACCGTGTAGGGCTCAGAAACTCTGCACAATGCGCTCGGTTTTTTTGGCCTCCTGGTTGAGCTCGCCGAAGGTGTCGAAGAACTGCTCCATCTCCTGCTGAAGGGCGGTGTTGCGGCGGTCTGCGTCAGCCCTGGCTCGCTCAGCATTGCGCATCTTTATCTCCACTACCTTGTACCAGCGTCGCTGCTGCTCCAGGTTGGCACGCAGACTAGAGACCTCACCCTGCAGTGACTCATTTCGCTGCTCCAGACTGAGGGGAGAAAGGGAAAATGCATGTTTAGATCACTGAAGTTAACATGCACATAGGTATACCTATGTTTATATCTATCCATGTCAACGTGAATGCAATTGGCTGGTTTCTTTTTGAGAAAGTCGTATGCTAGAGTTGCGTTAAATATAGTTTTTCCAACGACTTAGGTTACAGAATGCAAAGCGGCTCAGTGCTCACTAATGATCGCCAATTAGCAGTCATACTTTGAGCGTTGAAACGGTAAATTGCGCTCAGACAAAAGTTATTAAAGGTTAAAAACAAGTCCTATTGGCATACACGGTGCGTACAGGTGTACGTTTGCAGGCGCCACTGTGTAAGGAAAGGGATAGCGATGAGCAGGCTGTGGTTTAGGAGTGACGAGGGTGCGGGTTAAGGGGGTACATATAAGGGAGAAAACATATTATGTTTGTAATGTTATGTTTATTTTTAAAACCAAGTTTTTAGTTAATTTCAAAAGAGAAAGCAACGCCAAACCAGCCAGTCAGTCGATGAACACAGTGCTTTAGCCTTAGCTAGCGACGCCTGTCTGAATAATGGAATCCCGATTTAATCTACTTACTACTGGATTGATGAATTTAAATAAAATGTGTACCTTGGTGAGAAATAAAGTTGACAACAGATGAAACGATGATTAAACAGAACTTTATTCAACTCATGTTGACCCTAATGGGTTTACTTGCTTAGTTATGTGCTAGGTTCAAGCGTTAGCTTGCGATTTGCTTAGATTTTAGCTCAGGTAACTCGTCAAAAGGATTTTAGCAGCAGAACTACCTCTGGGCTGTGTACCTGAGCTAACTATTTATCAAATATAAAAGTCTAAATTGTATTTACAACTTGGAAAATGCATTGTGACTAAACACGAGAGTCGGCGACAGTATGATTTTAAGTGGATGTGTTTAAAATAAACGAACAATAGAAAATGGGGTCATATTGCTGGAGGTTAATAGCGCCATGTCATTACCGTACTTCCAGATTTGTAACTGGGACCGCGGGGTTCCAGTGTGTCTTTTGCAATTTTCGCCGACTGTTGTTTATGTTTCTGTATATTTTGAGTCGTATTAAGGTTGTATTGAATGCCTAGAAATCTGTTTCTTTTCAGTCACAAAAAACATCCTACATTTGTTTGACATCGAAGTAGATTATCTGTTGCGTAAAGTCCACAAGGCAACATTTTTAATATAAGTAATGTATGTTTACTTTTTAAAGTTTTAAAATGTGTGAACCCATCAAAAGTTTAACCACTGAAGCATTTCAGGTATTATAACTCTACTGGTTAACAGAGAGATCTCTTAATACCCCCAGAAATATCTACCTACAAAAGAACACAGTCTCTGTCTTTCCCAACAGCAATTTCCCAGAAATCTTAAAACCTTATCTACCTGTTGATGTTAGGTTTCAAAATCACGTTATCTGGAGATATCTAAATTGTGGAAATGTGGCAGTTCAAGGTACAGGAAGTTCAAGAGACATGGTGCTGGTGCAATTCAAAACACTTGTGAAGACTTGGCGACAGTACCAGACCTGTGACTCTGTCTCTCTCAATGTCAAATTTAGTATCACTAGGACATTTGGGGGTGTCTTGTTCTGTACAGATCCTATAAATAGCATTGTATCTAACCATACCAACTTAAGTGTCCGTTTTCCAAAGCTGTCTGAAGCGTTACATTAAGGTCACGCGTCATAACTTAGTTTTTTTCCGTGCCCCTCCCTATCTTAAAATGCGCAGATGTTGTTTAATGTATACATAAATGCATATAACATTAATTCATTTTAGCACATCTATCCTTTGTTTAACCAGGAGGATTCCATTGAGAGGGAAATGACATGGAGCACAAAATTACAAAGACTACTTTGTATTATTATTATGTACAAAATTATAAAGTACTCCCAACAGTCAAAGAGCCTAAGACACTCTTGACCTTTAACCCTCAAGGACATTTCTCCACTGCTCACTCACATTGCTCCTGTGAGTGAAGGTGAAATATTTTATTTGAAATACAAAACATTAAAATTGTCGTCAATCAAAGCCATTGTGTAAATGTATTCATCGACTAATTCAAAGTGAAAGTACCTCATACATTTATTTAAATGGAGACTATGCCATGTGTATCATTTGATTTATATTGGGTTTAATACAAACCATATCTAGAATGTTGACAATACTTTGTTTTGAGAGGCAATGTAACTATACATAGGCCAAGCTGCTTTATTATTCTGCAAGAGTATTTAGGCTGCTTTATACTAAATATTTGTATGATTGTGTTTTTTTAAACAAATTTAGCTTAAATGATAAACAAGTTATATTAAATAATAATCTCCATGTATATTGTTAAGACTACCATGTACTGTACATGTAGGATTATTTGACAGTCAATAATGTTAATTGGTCAGTGTTAATTGGTAAACAACAGGTTGTCTACTGAAACATTTTCCTGGCAGGAAGACTTGATGATTAGTCAGCAATACGTTGGATCATGAACACACAATAACTCATCACAGATCAAACTGTAAAGAGGGAAGGATTTAAAAAAAGTAACACTCAAGGCTGTTTTGGTTCACTAATCAGTTGTTTACTTGTTATTAAAGAGGTTTTTGTCATGAAAGAAAGCTAGTATTCTTATGGCTGACACGTGCCCTACTTGGAGCCTGTACCAGCTCTGAAGATGAACTTGAGTAAAACACTCATGACATTTTCTTGAGAGGCAAGAACATATTTCTTCTTTACAGAGCGTCTATGGCAGTGTGATATAGGATTTGAATGGGGAGGTGAGAACAGTGTGGTATTGGAATGTCAAATGAGGAATTCTGGACTCGTGAGAAGAATTTAGACGAATGCTGGACAAGAGAGGGCTTACCTTCTAATCTTGGCCTCGTATTCCTCCTTTTGACGGGCCATCTGCTGCTTTAGCCCTGCAAGGAGATAGCGTAGGGTGCTTGCAGAGGTAGAAGGGTCCGGTTCTGGGGCGGTCGGGGACAGGAAGGTCTCACAGAATTTCCCTGTCTCACCCCTGCTCGGAGGAGCAGTTGGGAAATCGGGTTGGGTATCTGGCAGGTCGGCTCTAAAAGGGAACTGGCCAAAACCTGGCCCGTTGGTGGCCTTGGCCTCCTCCAGGACGATCTCGCAGGATGACCAGGAGCTGCTGTCACCGCTGTTGGTCCCGTCCTCTGGAAGGGGCATGCGGGGTGGGCCGGGCGGAGCGGGCACGTCACTGGCACCGCCGACGGGAATGTCCAGGTTGTCGTAGACTGACAGTGTGCTCTCATGCGCATTCCTGGTGATGCGTCGCTCCTCTTGTGAGCTGCTGCTGCTGCCACTGCCACGGTTCCCCGTCTCTACAGTCCAGCGCGCGGCCTCCCAGCTGCCTGGAACACAGCCATTCCGTGACTCCCGGAGCGTGGGAACAGCAGGGACAGGGCCTGGGGGAGGGGCAGCAGGGGAGGGAGGTACCCCAGTCTCTGGGGATCGGCGCTCTGAGGGGGACGGGCAGTTGTCATAAAGGGGGTCACTGACCCTCCTGGGGGAGGGCGTTTGGCGAGGCAGGGACCGGTGCTCCATCTCTGCCCTGCATGGGGGGGGCAGCAAGTCCGGGTCCTGGGGGTTCCGGGGAGAGAGGGCTGACCGAGGGGGATCGTGGGAGTAGGGCGTGCAGGCCTGAGGGTGAGAGGGTAGCCCCTCTCCAGGCAGCCGGGCAGCAGCAGGGTCCAGGCAGATCTCCACAGTGGGGTCGTCCCTCTGTCCTTGATGGGATTGCGAAACTGGGCCCAGAACACCGCTGCTGTCTCTGAGAAACAGACTGTTGCACTCTCTGATCAGCTCTGACATCAACTGCTGCACTAGAGCAGCTCCTGAGGGGGAGAAGGACACCATGTGACACAGAGCCACAAATGCACACACACACACAAACACGCATACATGCACATACTGTCGTGTCACATGACCACACAGCGTCCAAGGCACATGCCCACAGATATTTGATATGTTACAGAATTGCATGCACCCAGACTCACATATGCACATGCACACTCACAAATTCTTTTGCTGGCATATACATTTACATACTTTTATTCATGCTCACACATCATCCCTTTTTTATGCAGACACACACACAAACATGCATACATGCACATACTGAAGTGTCTCATTACTGCACAGAGTCCAAACTGCATGCCCCATCAAGTAACAGAATTGCATACGCATACATTTACTCACTGACACAAAAATATGCATATATTTATACGCATTCAAGCAAACCTTGTTTCTTTAACTTTAGGCAGACATACACAAAAGTGCTCTTTACCATTTGCACAAATTGTCACATTTCTATTCTCACTCAAACAGACCATGTCTCTTTAATTCCACAGCACATACACACTCTCACTGAGAAGAATGTGCTGGCTTAGGGGAGGGTGAGATGCAGCTGCCCTGAGTGACGGGGTGGTTTGGCTGCCTGGGAAAGAGTCCCAAGTGGGAGAGATGGAATTACAGCTGGGTCTGTGCTTGAAGACCAGCCCCCCAGAGCAGGTCACAGAGGACGCCGGGGCTGTTATTGCACTGAGCCGTCTTCGCTTGCGTAACACAGTTTGTGTTGCCATGCCAAGGCCTACACACTGAAGCCAACTTTGCTGAGGTCATTCTTCTCAGGTGGCTGTTTTATAATTAAGATTTTATCTCATCATCCTTTCTTGCCCCATGTTTTGTATACAGGAAGTCACACAAGGTAGCATAGGCTGGAAGTGTTGCTGTGGTATAATTTTTTGAGATAAAATTCTGATAAGAGGTCATATCTGTCAGTCAAGCTCATTTACTGGCACTACAGCCTCACACTTGGGTTCTTAGATGCATTCACACATGCTTTCAGCACAGTCTGCCCAACTGAACTGAGCTGAGGATTCTGCTTTCAGCACAGTCTGCCCAACTGAACTGAGCTGAGGATTCTGCTTTCAGCACAGTCTGCCCAACTGAACTGAGCTGAGGATTCTGCTTTCAGCACAGTCTGCCCAACTGAACTGAGCTGACTGAGTCTGCCCAACTGAACTGAGCTGAGGATTCTGCTTTCACCACAGTCTGCCCAACTGAACTGAGCTGAGGATTCTGCTTTCAGCACAGTCTGCCCAACTGAACTGAGCTGAGGATTCTGCTTTCAGCACAGTCTGCCCAACTGAACTGAGCTGAGGATTCTGCTTTCAGCACAGTCTGCCCAACTGAACTGAGCTGAGGATTCTGCTTTCACCACAGTCTGCCCAACTGAACTGAGCTGAGGATTCTGCTTTCAGCACAGTCTGCCCAACTGAACTAAGCTGAGGTTCCTGCTTTCAGCACAGTCTGCCCAACTGAACTGAGCTTAGGATTCTGGTTCCCCAGATGTTTCAAGACAAGTTCAGTCTCAGTCTCTTACTCAAGACCAATCAGATTGTTCCTTTTGATGTGTAAGCCTTGATAACTACCAGTCCAGTCATTGCTGAAGTGGAGTGAGGGGACTTCTGAAAAAATGTCTAGGGGTCATAAAACGAGGCATAAATTAAAACTATCTAGAATCTATAATTATCTTCATTATCTAATTATCTAACTTTCAGACAGTACAGTATATGAGGTCATTTTAATTGCATAAGCTGAGCCTGAAGGACTTTTCCAGATTCCATAAGATCCTTTCAGTCTCCAAAGTCTCCAAACATAGTCATCAAGATGAGCACACTGCAAAAAAGGTTATGGAACAGAACAAATACATGTTTGTGAGTGTTTGATTATTTGCATTTGTACACCAACCCCCAATGATGGTTTCTGGGTCCTCTACTTTTGGCCGTAGAATGTTGGGTCCAAAAACAGTTGCCAGGTTCTGGGCACTCATTTTGTTGATGTGCGCATAAGACTGGACCTCATGCAAGAATCTGGAACCAAATCAGACACGCCTGAATTAGACTGTCAGTCAAACTCATCACAGCTCACAGAATACAACAGAGACATGCATTTTTAACCTTTATTTGCTCAGTGGTCAATTAAAGAAATAGCATATGGATTTTAGAGATTGGTGGGAATGGTGGTTAGTGCAGTGGACTTTTCACCAGCGTGTCATGGTTCTCATGGAAATCTGATGTTTCATAATCACCATACCTAAGGGATAGACTTTCCAAAGAAACTTAGGGTCATGCCAGGATGAGTTGTATGAATGTGATCCAGCAGATCAGCTTTAATGCACTGTGTGGGCTAGACTTACCGGCAGATGTAGTGCAGTAGATTGAAGTTGGCTACAGGGAGCTCATGTAGTAGCTGCTTAAGATCCTCCAAAGCCTGCACATATAACAGTGGCAGTAAAAATAGATGTAAAAAGAATGACATTTTTACTTTTGTTTAGGTATATTTGTGTTATAGTGGAGCTTTGGATGCAATCCTAAGGCCGGGGCTGTGATCTAGCTGAAATCAGGACACAGGCGGGGGGCGGCGGGCAGTAGAGACCCAATAGACCAATGATGTGTGCACCCTCTAATTTTCCCAAATCAGTGTGCCCCCTGCACTATTTCCTGAAACAGTGGATAAGGTCTTCAAGTTGTAGATCTTCAGACATATGAACACTTGCGCAAGTGTGGTTTGTAACTCGGAGGGCTCTGTAACTTTGAAGGTAATGTCAACATACAGTTTGAGGTATTTAAATCATTTATTCTCTGAATCTGTTGCTTACATAATTGTCACCTTATCTTTAAATGGGTTATTCATTGTGTTGGTACCTGCACTCAGACATGCTGTGTGGGTGTTTCTGAAAACTTGTAGGCTATTAACAAAAATGCTTCACAAACTACCAGGACCCCCCGCATAAAACATGAGGGACACCCCCTGTGAAAGACAAAATTAAAGCACAAATTATGAGAGAGGTTTATTTTGAACTTATCAATCAAGTATATTCACTTTGTTTTAATGTACACATTTCATCAGTGATAATAAAGATGGGAATAAACTAGAAAGTAAATTGCAGTATTTTATTCCTATAGCTAGCTAGCTTCATTTACTTTTCTTATCTACAAACAGTGAAATGCTGTGTGCTGTACCTGCTTCCTGTCAGCAGGGGCTACCTTTCCACATAGCAGGAAGGCCTCGTAGAGGGAGAAGGGCACTACAGGCTCTGGCAACTCTCTTAGGTACAGCTTTAACAGAGAGGCCACGGTGTGAACATCTGTGCTGCTGAAATACACAGCACACACATACACATTACACAGAGACACTATGCGTCATATTTCCTGACGACAAGCACAGATAACTCAAGTGACACTTCACTTCTGCCCATGCTTTAAAGCTACCAGAGCAGCTGTCACACAGGCAGGCCAATACGCAACATCTCTCTGGTACATAGATCATGCTGCACACAATATATACCGTGCAGTATATCCGTAGTCTACCTGTCGAAGGAGGGCTTCTCTCCAGCATCAAAAGCCACCTGCAGCTCCTTGACCAGTGTGGCTTGGCCAGGTTGTCGGAAGAGCCCCACCTCCTGGAGCCCTCGCTCACGGATGAACGCCACACACTGCTCCACCATGAGGGGCGCCGGTCGCTCCCCATACCGTCGCTCATAGACTACTGTCTCCTCCAGACGTTGCCCAAACACCCCTGAGAAGAATAGAGAGTGAGTAGAGAAAAAGAAGTGACACACAGTGGGAGAGGGAGAGATATGGAGAAGGAAAGAGGAAAAGGAAGAAATGTACAGGGAGGAGGAGATAGAAAAGTAGTGCAGGAGGCTGTGTAGAGTAGTGGTGTACTCATTCAAGGGCATTTACACAAAACAGTCCTTTGAAAGAAAGTTAAAAAAACAAGACAGAATGAGATAGACTGAGTGAAAGGAAACCACAGTAAAGCAATAGAATAAGAAAGGCTATGAAGGGAGAGAAATGGTACACACAACCATTGCCTCGTTTGGCAGAGCACCAATGGAACATTTGGAATGAATTTGTTAATAGTTTACTAAGTGTAAGAGGCATCAGTCATTAACTTGTTTTTGTAAAAACAACGATCCCCTGCAGGGAATGCATTTTTAAGTTCTGGGCCTTATGTACCTTCTGGTATGTATTTCAATCTTTTCTATGTGATCATGATTTTTAATTATGTTTCAATATCATCTTTTTAACCAAAATCGCATCAAAAACTATGGCTTTCTGCCCAGATAAGAGAGAGAACTCAACTACAAAGATAGGGTGTCCCCATAATCACAGGATTTGAACCCATAACCCTTTGGACACAAAACACCATTTTGTCACTCCCTCCATGTACTCACGTCTCTTAAAGCTCAGAACTCTCTTGATCTTCCTGTAGGCAGAGTGAGAGAGTTGACTGCCAGTCCTACTGACCAGCTGCTTGTTCTCCAGCATGTTTTCTGTTTCCCTTTTCCCCGTGGGCTCTTGGGATGTCCAGAGGAAGAATCCGCTGTGGAGCTGGGAGAACCTCTCCTGCTTCACTGTCTGTCCAGGTCACGCCTGCATGCTGGATCCAGGTGGTTACACTGAAGTGCTTGTATCCGGCCAGCCTTTTACCCCTCTTCGAATTGCACTCTTTGTTTAGTAAACTTTCTACCAATGTGGACACAGTGTCCTCCTCATTTCCCTCTGCAGGTAAACAGATAAGGCCACTCACCCTGGTGTCTCAGTCAATGATTGGAGCCAAGCTAGAGGTGGACCCCTAACCTACTCCATTTACTTGAAGACTTGACCACTGAGAAAAATGTCACTTTTCTTGTTCTTTTATCAGTACCTCAAAATGTATGTCAAATGTACTGTTCATTGAAGTTCTAATGAAATACAAGGAAACTGATACCCCAGATGGGTAAGTAAATCAAACACACAAGCTAAAGTAGAAAATTGATCCAAAAAGGACAGCATAGCAAATGGTATTAAATACACAGAGGACAGACAGAGTAGAGGCCCATTTCATGCTCAAGTAGTAAAAAGAGCTGCAATGCTGTCCTTTCCCCTTAAAGTTCTGAACAGGTTTGATAGTCATCTGGTCTGCAACATGTTCAGGGCACCCCGGGCATATGCGCCGGAGGAGAAGATAAACCGAGTTGATCTGAGCAGTTAACACTGAATCTGTGTGGTGTATAGATGAATGAGCTGATTTAATCGGTTAAAGATGAATTAAGGATTTAAGCGATGGCGGGTTTGGATGCACTCCAATGGTGAGGCTGTGTTGGGAAATCGACCTCTCCTACTCCTGTCAGTTCCTCCAAACCATTAGTTTCACAGCTGGCTGAAGCCTGAGGCATATATAAGTATGCATATATATTTGTATTTGTTTGAATGTGTGAGTGTATATATGTATGCTGCATGCATGACCATGCCTGTTTGTGTCTAAAAATGTATGTTTGTGTGTGTGAGTGTGTGTGTATGTGAGCCTATCAAAGAGAAGTCAGCTGAGTTAAATAAGCAAGCGTGGCTGGAGGGTGTTTTCTGAATGGAATGTCCAGAATGTGCCAGAAGAATCTCAAGATTCTGCCTGCAGGTTTAGATTCCTCCCTCAGGTGTCAGTTGCTCCTCTTTGGGGATAATGCTTTATGGTCTTTGTGTGTCCAGGCGTTGAGTCCCATGAACATTATCCTCTGCTCTCCTGCAAAATCCTGACCTGCCGCTTCTCACTGGGCACTGGCTTCTGGCTCAGTTTGTAGAGAAGATTCCTGATCACGGAGGTGGGCCCCAGTGGATGAAAGGAGACACGTCTTTCAGAATGTGCAGACCTGCGCCCGTGTGCCCCCCTCACTGCAGTCCACACTCTCTCAGGTAATGTTACTCCGCTCCGCTGCCTCTTCATGCTTTCATTCTGCCGCTGTTGTACTCCTTCATTCTTCAGGAATGTTTTGTCTCCTTTTCTCTCAGAGGTGAGTAGCTCTCTCTCTCTCTCTCTCTCTCTCTCTCTCTCTCACTAATCTCACACTTTCACTGTTTTCTCATCAGCCCTCAGAGGCATCCTGGGATTGTGGCAGCAGTCCCAAGCACACCCTCTCTTATCAAACTTCCCCCGCCCCCAGATCCCCCCACATCACTCCCACCTCCCCCTGCCCGAAATCTCCACTCTCAGTTCAGTGGCCCTTAGCACCTTATGATAATTTTCCCCCGTACATCATTAACAACAGTGTTGCCGCTTCACTGTAACCAGCTACGAGTTCCCACCCACTTTTGTAACTCTCCAGTAAGCCACTGCTTTTTAATCTCTGACCAATCTGCTGAATGAACCAATACCCCACCCATGCCCCCTCCAAACCTCTTTTTTCATTCCCCTAAGGGAGTAACCCTACCTGAAAATGAGATTAACATTGTGAGAATGTTAACCCAAGTGCATGGCCTGAGGCTTATCTCAGTGTGTGGTGGGCGGGCAGTTAAGGGTGGCAGGGAGCGGGAGCAATGAACACTTCCGAGGAAGTAAACAGAATGGGTCTGAAATGTTTCTCAGTTGGCTGTGGGAGAGCTGTTTAATCACTGCCCACAATGTACAAGGTCACGGAGTGTCAGAAACAGGAGAGACACAGGCCCAGGCTTGTGAATGTCCCTGCACGAAGCAGTTCCTGTTTCAAAGATCTGACCTATTTATGTATCTGTGAATCCTCTTTGCAAACTGCTGTCAAGGACGGTTCATCACTAAGTTGGAAACCCATGTTGTGCTAAATATCTGCAGTGTATTTCAAGGTGAATTACTAAAATAAAGCTTTCTCTGTGTATGTGGTACTCATTCTTGATGTCATTATGTAGCTAAAAACTCAGATAAACACTAATAGATACATGTAAATTAAAATCTCTCCCTGGCTTGCTAGGACAGTCCCTGGGGTAGACCACATAGTCAGCCCTTGAGACAGTATATTAAATGTAACTAATTAATTTGTTGTTGGCTTGCTTGTTTGTTTGTGTGATTGCTGCAAAATAGGAATATTCCCTCTCAGGAAATAACAAAGTGTGCTTGTTATGTTCTTTTCAAAATTGTAAATTGTGCCTTCCAGCCCTCGTCCCCACTAATAAAATGGAGCTGAGCATTTATTGCAAGTCACGTTATGTGAGGGTTGTGGTGAGCATGGTGGCATGCAGAGACCAGTGAATAAGGTTGAGCTGGCATCAAACCAATGGAAACCAAAGCTTCTCACTGTGACAAGAGCACACAGAGCAGTGAACTTCAGCGTATCAACAACCAGCATACAAGTCCATGCAGTAACTTGTGTCAGACTGTTTGACACTGCTATTATTGAGCAAGTATTCAAGCTGCAGGAAGTGGCACTTGGCATTGAAGCAGAGCAAAGGATACACATTGTTGCTCCCTTAGTCAGTCCAAGGTGAAAATGAATTTATTTAGAATGACCTTCAGTGGTTGAAGTACAGAAAAAAGAGGGAGAAAGGCCGGAGGAGTATGTTTTTGAGGGGAGGTGGTTATGTAAGCAAACCCAATGAACCTGCCCCCCTCCCCCAGAATCATGTGAATCACAATGCTAAGCTACATATCTAGAGACTGTTTTGGGGGAAACAAGAGGGAGGGACACTCTGGCAGGGGGCATGGGAACAATGCCCCACTGTTTCTCTGGTCTTCTGTATGCTCACAACAAGAGATCTGGCAACACTTACTATTAAACTCTGATTGACATTCAGTATGTTACATGTACCATTTCAACTAGTAAATACACCCTGTTAACACCAGTGAACCTACATTTTCCAAAGCAGCATCATGTGATACAGAAACATTTGACATAATTGTATTATATTGTTTAATGTGTAGGTGCTGAAATTCAGATGTGGTTCAGTTGACTTTGAACCAGTTTTCACTGTTCTTCACTCACTAATGATGTCATCTGCAGTGACTGCATGCTGAGGTATCTGTGTTTGGTCTCTGAGTTCCATCAATGGAGTCGAATCAGTGCTTTTCAAAGGGGTGCTATAGCTGGGTTTTGAGTCTCGTGTTTAGAGTTTCCTCAGGGTGAAATGACTGGGCAGTGGCAGGACTGAGGAGATTAGTGCACAGCACTGTTTTGGCTTTGTTGGGTATGTAGGCAGAGTTGACAAAATTTCATGATAACCAGGAGATTGGACTGTGTTTGAAGTTTGTTGTAGGTTAAAAAAATGAAGGCATTAGATGGAGCTAAGAGACATTAGCCACTAATTCGTGATCCTTTTTTATGTCAGAGTGCTTATTAATCACATGGAAATCATTATTGGTTGAAGCTCTGTGAAGCCTCGAGGTGCATGTCTTTGGCATCAGTTGTAGTATGTCCATTGTGATGGCCTTGGTGAGAGGTGGAATGTGGAAGCAGAAGGATGTGAGAATGAGACAGAGAGAGTTATGGGAAGTAAAGGGTTATGCCTGGTTCCAGTGGAAGTGCGGGGGGGAGTAAAAGTTTCCTGTAGGCGTGGCTGGCTGACCACCCCAGGTGTTTTGCCTTTGGGTTTTTACCTGTGAAAGGGATCCACACGCCTTTGTTAAGGGTCTTTAGCCACTCCTCACTCTGACCACAACTGTTGGACAGGAAAACATAAGACCCAGAGCCGCTTGGCAAGTCCCTGTTACCTACTGTGAGAGAACAAGAGTGAAAGAGACAGAGTAAGAGAGAGAGTTAATTTAGATTTGGGAGTATTTGCATTAAAGTTAATGATGAACTGGTTGTCTATGAATAAAAAAGACTTTTTTCTTTGTGTTTTTCTCTGTTACCTTTAACAGTGACAGTGTAGATGAGGGAGTGAGCTATTTAGCCTTAGCAGACAGCCCCATGTCTTAATGTGACATGCACTATTCATCATACAGACTAGGGGGTTTGCTGTCTAACAGGCCATCGTTGGAGCTTAGACATTAATTCAGATGTTCTCGTCCTGTGCATGTTTATGTGCGTGCATGCATCCTTTTGCGCATGTGTGCATGTATGTGTATGTGCCAGAAAGGACATGAGGCAGACAGGAGGCAGATCTGTAGGCATACTGTATAGTACAGTACTAAGAATGATGTCACTGAATTATTTTTAAATTCATAAAAATGTACAACCTTTAGAAGTCATTTTTGTTTAGTCAGTTGTCAAGCATTGGTTTAATGTGGGAAAGAAAAATCTTTTTTGCAGTTATGTAGGTTGATAGGGTATATTCTCTTTAAAGTTCTCTCTTCCTCTTTAGACATTCAGTGGAATTGCTTCATACATACATCAACAGATTTTCATATTGTCTGTTAGAGTTCAATGCCCTGCCCTTGGAATATACCACCAATCATATCAAGGAAAGCAGTTTTCTGTATTTACCATTTACCACTAAGTGCTCAGCTGACACAGAGAGATAGCAGACAATATCGAGGAGCCCCTTTTTAAACATTTACCTGGATTTAATTAACATATGTAATATTGACTCCTCAGTTTTTTCTTCACATATTAAGTTTGGCAAATTAACCACATGGTGTTTTTCAGGAGTACTATTAAGAAATTAATTGCTGCTGTTAATGCTGTTAAAGCTGTTAATGCTGTTAATGCTGCTGTTAAAGCTGTTAATGCTGCTGTTAAAGCTGTTAATGCTGTTAATGCTGCTGTTAAAGCTGCTGTTAAAGCTGTTAATGCTGCTGTTAAAGCTGTTAATGCTGTTAATGCTGCTGTCAATGCTGTTAATGCTGCTGTTAAAGCTGCTGTTAATGCTGCTATTAATTCTGTTAATGCTGCTGTTAATGCTGTTAATTCTGCTGTTAAAGCTGTTAAAGCTGTTAATGCTGCTGTTAAAGGTGTTAATGCTGTTAATGCTGCTGTTAAAGCTGTTAATGCTGCTGTTAAAGCTGTTAATGCTGTTAATGCTGCTGTTAAAGCTGTTAAAGCTGTTAATGCTGCTGTTCATGCTGCTGTTAAAGCTGCTGTTAAAGCTGTTAATGCTGCTGTTAATGCTTTTTTATTGCTGCTGTTAAAGCTGTTAAAGCTGTTAATGCTGCTGTTAAAGCTGTTAAAGCTGCTGTTAAAGCTGTTAATGCTGTTAATGCTGCTGTTAAAGCTGTTAATGCTGCTGTTAAAGCTGTTCATGCTGCTGTTAATGCTGTTAATGCTGCTGTTAAAGCTGTTAATGCTGTTAATGCTGCTGTTAATGCTGTTAATGCTGCTGTTAATGCTGTTAATGCTGCTGTTTTAAGCTGTTAATGCTGCTGTTAAAGCTGCTGTTAAAGCTGTTAATGCTGCTGTTAATGCTGTTAATGCTGCTGTTAATGCTGTTAAAGCTGTTAAAGCTGTTAATGCTGCTGTTAAAGCTGTTAATGCTGCTGTTAAAGCTGCTGTTAAAGCTGTTAATGCTGCTGTTAAAGCTGTTCATGCTGCTGTTAATGCTGCTGTTTTAAGCTGTTAAAGCTGTTGATGCTGTTAATGCTGTTAATGCTGCTGTTAAAGCTGTTAAAGCTGTTCATGCTGCTGTTAATGCTGCTGTTAAAGCTGTTCATGCTGCTGTTAATGCTGTTAATGCTGCTGTTAAAGCTGTTAATGCTGCTGTTAATGCTGTTAATGCTGCTGTTTTATGCTGTTAATGCTGCTGTTAAAGCGGTTAATGCTGCTGTTAAAGCTGCTGTTAAAGCTGTTAATGCTGCTGTTAAAGCTGTTAATGCTGTTAATGCTGCGGTTAAAGCTGCTGTTAATGCTGTTAATGCTGCTGTTAATGCTGCTGTTAAAGCTGTTAATGCTGCTGTTAATGCTGTTAATGCTGCTGTTTTAAGCTGTTAATGCTGTTAATGCTGCTGTTAAAGCTGTTAATGCTGCTGTTAATTCTGTTAATGCTGCTGTTAATGCTGTTAATGCTGCTGTTAAAGCTGTTAAAGCTGTTAATGCTGCTGTTAAAGGTGTTAATGCTGTTAATGCTGCTGTTAAAGCTGTTAATGCTGTTAATGCTGCTGTTAAAGGTGTTAATGCTGTTAATGCTGCTGTTAAAGCTGTTAATGCTGCTGTTAAAGCTGTTAATGCTGTTAATGCTGCTGTTAATGCTTTTTTATTGCTGCTGTTAAAGCTGTTAATGTTGCTGTTCATGCTGCTGTTAATGCTGTTAATGCTGCTGTTAATGCTACTGTTAATGCTTTTTTATTGCTGCTGTTAAAGCTGTTAATGTTGCTGTTAATGCTGTTCATGCTCTCACTCAGCAGTGATGTGATGTGGAGGCTGTATCAGCATCCTGTACTGGGAGCCTGAATTACAGTTTCAGTTTCTATGAGAACTTTTTCAAGAAAATCACGAGGTAAAATTTACTGTTGGGTTCCATCAAAAAACCATTAAAATGTGTCACCTTGGGGAAATTGCTGAGGTACTGAATTGAAAATAGTGAAGTTATACTCAGCAGACCTGTTGATAGTGACTCTTTAGGGAAGCTTTGTCAATCTGTGGGAGGATGACCATTTTGTCCCCTCAATCACCATGGAGTAGGGTGACCATTTATGGCAGTACTGGACTGATCATTCTTCACTTTTAAGTATTGCAGAAGTTCAACAAGGGATGGAAAGAATGTAATTGAATTCCCTGATTTAATTAAAGGTCATATGGCCTGGTTTCATTTCACTCAGGAGTTATTAATTGTCATATGAGCAAGGAGAAGAACAGCTTCAATTAAAGAGGGTGCTTGGGTCGTCTCGCTGTTACAGGGAGTTCTGTAATTAATGTCAGTGCAGGCTCTCATCCTCACGATGCCAAAAATGTAAAGGGTCCATAACCTGATCAATACCCTCTGTCACAAACCATGCAAGCTAAATATGAATTGTGCAAAACCAAAAAATGATGATGAAAAATATGTATCGCTGTATATAGACAGCTTATGATCTGAATACTCTGTGGTGCAGACTTCAACAAACAAAGTAGATGTGAAAATGACATATTAAAATGCATTGGAGTCAGTTTCCCAAGGGGGAGTGTGATCAAAAAAAGCAATTGTGTCTACTTGTGTATAATAAAACATTCATGAATTCTTTGTTTGACACATTAACTGCTATATTTATTCTTAAAGTGTTCTGGTTGCAGCTTAAGTCGAGCAAAGTAGTCAGAAGCCACCTGCTTTCCTGATTGTTGTTCATATTTCAGTGTTCTCATATTGGTGTTGTCATATTGTCATATTCATGTAAGTCCAACCCACATTTCCTTGTATCCTGCACTATTTATTGTTGGCGTGAAACATTTCAGTTTTGAACTTTAGTTTTTTTCATAGGTATAGGTATACGTGTTAGTTATATCAAACCAACAGTATGTATTTATTTCATTGCATTGGTCTGTAAATGAGGTAGTTTGTGTTACACAGTAGTAAGGTACATAATGCTGGGATATATTAAGTGGATTAATACATCCCAGCCTCAGAACAGATTGCCCCCTCCCTGTCTCCCAGGACAGAGTGGTAACTCTCACACATTTCACCAGTCCCCCAACACTACAGATTAGATTCCACTCTGCCTCCTGTGTCCTAGCAGGAGGCTGTGCATCCCTACTCTCCTGTGTTCTGAACTGTGTGGCCTCACCATTCCTCCAATGCATTATGGGGGTTGTCACAGTGAGAAGTGATGAGCTCCTGAGCCAATGAGTCCCTCCCCCATCCCTCCCTAGCACCCCACCACCAGGCGCCCACAGCTGACGAGGCAGTCCTTCACACTGGACTTTGCTGAGGCGCTCAGACGGACACCCCAGCAACCGCACTGGGTCTTGCTCACGTTTCACAAGTGTCAGCCGGCGGCGATCAGCAGTGTCGCCCGCCAGTCTGGCCGCCCACTCGCACGCTCTTCAGTCAGGGTTTTGAGAGACAAACTGAGAGCAAGGCAGGAGGTGTCTGCTAAGAGTCTCGCTGCCAGCAGGACTCTCACTCTCTGAAGCGTACAAGAGGAGTACAAGACATTCCATTGTCACCCAAGACTCTGGTCAGAGAGGCCCCTGGTTGTGGTGACATATTTAGAGGGAATATCAAGAGCACTTGGAAATGGAATATGCTGCAGTATCTTGTAAATAATTGGACTTTATCGTAAATGTATGTGCAGTATCTGAATGAAATGTCTGATATGCAAAACCACAGGAATTAACATATTTTCAATATACATACATGAATGTGACAATATGAAGATATGTTTCAATGCATTTCATTTCTGTGAGAGTGCAGCACCTGTCTCGAGCCTAATTAACTCGATAAGGGAGACTCTGGCTTTTTTGATTCCCAGGGAAACCACTTAGTAAAACCCAGGGAAACTACTTAGTTGGGTGAATCAAACATTTATTTAAACATTTAAACACGTCAGTCTTTAACACGAGCCGTACAAATATTTGTTTGACACACCCAACTGAACACATTCGCTGCCACCCTTTTTAAGTAAAACTAAGATAGCGGCTAATGATTTTTCCCCAAGTCAGCAGAGGCTGTTGGAGGAAGTGGGTGGAGCCAGCCCTGGAGTCATGCTTACCTTTCTGTGCAGTGCCATCTTGTTTCCAGGATTTGAAGCAGGTGATCCCCATGATGCAGTTTGTGTGTCTGGTGTTTAACCCCTGCAATGCCACCTCATCCAGCTAAAGTCATCGTTGCATGGAGAGAGGGAAAAGAGTACGAAAGGGTCCTCTTCATATGTGGAATCCTCCCACTGACACACAGAACACTGTGATGAGAAATTGTCATGGCCTGGATCTCCGCCCATTCGGTCCCTCTGTGCCCCGCCTCCTCTCCCATCTTATCAATAACTCAACAGTACATCAGACTCAGAATACAGGGAGGAGGGGTGAGCAGGTAGAATGCTAGGGATGACAAATATTGACTAGATAGAAAGGCTTCAGCATTAGACTGCTGGAATAAGGCTGGTTCCACAGTGGTTCTACAGAAGCAATCCCCCTAATGCACCTTCTTAAATCCTCCATTTAGTTTGATGGCCACGGGGTCACACCAACAGACAGACAAGGGAGTAATAAAGAGAGAGCAACTGCTCAATGTGTTAAACTTTTGAACCACTGTCAATTACACTAAAAGGAAACTCCCTCTCTCTCTGCCTTTGTCCCTCTCTCTCTTTTTTCTCTCTCTCCTTGTGTCTCACCCTCTCTCTTTCTCCTCCCAATCTCATCCAGGATTTATGATCCCTGCTGCTAGGGGGCAGTCTAAAGTGTGTGAATGCTAGACCAGGGCCTCCACTTCATTTGCCAGGAGAACCCACTGCTACAGCCCTCAGATCTGCCCGGGTGGTCTGTTAGGTGAGGCAGACGCATGCCAAGACTACAGTGTTGTAAGGCATGATCTGCAAATCCTCTTGACAGAGTGCACTGCCTTCATTCTGCTGCTTACACAGTCAACACACATGTGCATCTCTCTGTCTGTACCCCTGCACTGTGGGACAGCACAGTCCTGCTGCGTCCGCTAACATATGTACTTTCAGTGTGTGTCTGGACCCTCACACTTCCTCTCTCCCTCTGTGCAGCACAGTGAGTGGTGGGAAATAAGCCATCGTCTTACAAAGACATAAAAACACTGGAGCTGAATCCATGTGCAAATGCCGTCCTGGGGGAAACTGCTTTGTGTCTGTATGAGATTTATTTTTTTATCTTTAATTCACTGTGAGATGCTTCACATGTTCTGTCCAACTGTGGGCTGTGGGCAATGGATTTTCTCTCTTTCTCTCCTATTGCTCTCTTTATTTGCATCTCTCTCTTTCTCCCTTCGCTCTCTTTCTCAGTTTTGCAGTGAAACTCTGCTGTCACTCATGACTCATTCCACAGACATGGCCACTATGGAGGGATTTAAAATTATTGCTGAAGGAATGTGATTCCCTTTATGTTAGTGTACCTGATTGACTCCATATGAGCCAGAGACTAAGAGAGAGCTCTTAGAGAAATGAGAGCACCACACACACACACACACACACACACACACACACAGAATCAAACAAATGCGCATACACATGTGCACACACACAATCTCACTTGCTCAGTGTTTTTATACTGAGGTTCATTTGTAGAGCGGCCTTCAGGGCTTTGTTTGCTTTCATGGGGTCACAGGGGGATGTTATGGAGCTCAGATAATTAAAATGGCTTGGAAGACATTGAGCTATATGTGGGGAGCAGCTAAGTGTTAGCAGACAAAAAGCATCAACAAAGAAATAGCTTGAGAGCCTGTCTATTGTTGAATATGAACTGGATGAAGCCTGTGTTGTCTGGTTCATAGGTTTTCCTCCTTATGAGAGAAAATTTGTTTTCTTCATTTGGGCATTTCATGGATATACTTATCCAGAGCAATTTACTCTAAACATGATCTATTTATACATCTGCACCATTACATTTTACTGAAGCAATTTAGGTAAAGTACCTTGCTTCATCTTGAATGAGTTATAGATTCCACCTCAGATCATGCCACAAGCTGAAACGGACATCATTTATTGGACGTTAGACTTTCACTCCAAGCATACCGAGCTCTCTTGAAGAGTTCATTACTGTGACATGTTCACATGTGACTCAGTCTTGCACAGCTTCTGACTCCAGTCTTTTTTCCTTTTTTATAATGCATTTACAAAAGCTTGAGTTAAATTTAATGTGAAATTTAAATGTGAAATGTGAACATGCTCATGTGAACTTAAATTGGGGAGATTTTTGAGAGAAATGTTTTTTATCTAATAAGATTTTCAAACTTTGCAAATTAAATTATTTATCATGACTTTAAATGTAATGTAAATGACTTTATGTACAATTTCCGTAGTGTAGTCCTCTATAGTTACTCTGTGGTTGAGCATCTTGGTGCTCATGGTCTTCGACTGTTTCAGTGACTTTTTTTGAAATTGCAGAGGGGCTTTCATGGTTCACTAAATATATAAGCCTGCCCACAGGTCTTGGGACGACACCTATATTACAGTAAAATAAACACCAGAGTTGTTTTGGGTTTGATGACTTGATTTTTTTCTGGGAAAGCAGCCTGAAGGGCAGTGGAAATCAGTTGGGTTTTCTTGTGTGCATTATATTCTAGTTTTAGTGATGTCAATGAGAGGTTCCACGGAGCAAATTCTGAGACTTTTAATCATTAATGGGGGCTGTGCACTTTGTCACGGGAAAGCTTAAAAGGTCATAGGTTCCAAATATAAACCACCTGGCACACAACGTCAAGTCCAAAAACTTCATGGTCTTTCATCTGTACATGGCTTTGCCACCCTCTAGCGACTGAAACATATTACCGCATATTTGGAAGCGACGTCTAAGTAGTCGTGAAAGTGTCTGTCACAATCGATCATAGTAGTACTGACATTGATGGTTGTTTGAAATGGAAGCTGGCGTTTTGTTTTTGTCCCTGTTATGATAACAAAGTGATTATTACAGTCAGCTCTTGTGAATGCTGATAGCTGCCTTTTCGCCATCATCATTAATTACTAATCGTTGTACTTATCAAAATATCTTGAGCCTGTTGCTGCTTGAAATGGTGTGTATGTGTGCACCTTTCTAGTAAGCATTTATCATCTGGAGAAACTCCTCTTCCTGCATTTGGACATGTGAATCCAGTATTAACCACTCATCTCTGCGTCAAGCTACTGCCAAAACGCAGAATATCATTCAGGAAGTTAAATTTAGCAGCAGCACTTGCTTGGGTCCATTATTACGGGTCACTGGCAGAGGAACTGACGCATTCGACCAACAGATGGCACTCTTGTGTCACATAGGACAATTTTGCCTGCCAGCGTTTGGGAGGGATTTTTTTTTTTTTTTGATGCATCGTGAAAGATAATAAACTGTTCCTTTTGCTACCATGTAAGAACATCTTAAACCATGTTATTTTTAATGTGTTTTATTCTTATTGGTCCCAAGAGAGTGATGAAAATAGCTCTTGATTATCTTTCAGTCTTGAGTTATTTCAAAACTTGGGGAAATAAAAGGATGACAGCATTGTAACTAAGGCAGATACTCAATGACTGCATAAAAGGTTGTTGAGTTCAAGTTCACTTTCCAATTGTGAGACTCAAAATTCAGGTCCTTTTTAATTTTGGCATTTTTAGAAGATATTTTTCTTTACTGGGTAATTTATTATCCTATTTCTGCTTTTAAATATAATGGTGGTCCAGAACCAATCAATGTGAAACAAGTATTACATCCAGTATGGGAGCACATCAAAACAAGATCATATCCAGCTTTGATTCATATAAAAACAAGATTATGTATAACATTGACTCATACTAAATCAAGATAATGGCCAACATTGACTCATACCAAATCAAGATAATGGCCAACATTGACTCACACCAAATCAGCATCATTTCTAACACTGATTCACTTCAGACCAACATCAGGTCCAGCATTGACTTACATCAAATCAACATCTTGTCCAGTAATGATTTAAATCAAACCAAGGTTATGTCAGGCATTGATTCATATGAAACTATCATCTCCAGTTGGGTCAACACACAGTGCTTCAGAAACAAGATGCTGTACTGTCCCATCAGAGACACACAGAAACCCCTCCCTGCCCCACTCCATCAATCCAGTTCAAAACCATTGATCCCCCTTCTCTGGCTAATTCTGCTAAAATTACAGACCCGAATCTCAAGTAACACAGCTGCTGAATGCAGATCACAGATACCTCATGCAGATGACAGATACCATGCAGATAATCGACAAGATGCATCTCCAATTGAGCAGTGCTACCCTGTGATCTGAACTCCTCCCTTCATTCGACACTATGGAAAATTATTCATGGTTGGTGTAGTTCAGGGCTGATCCAAATCAAAGGGCACATCACAGAACTTCTTAAAAGTGCTGCTACCAGGTCGTTTAGACTTCACGTCCAACATAATATGAGAACATTTTAGAAAAAAAAAATAAAAAGACATATTTGCATCTAAGGTCAAGCCCTACTGGTATTGTTTGAGTGTGTGGCTTGAATTGGGGAGCCAGTCCGACATACACTGCTCCTAATCCTGTAAATGTATCTGTTCATGGTGCAGTTGTGAGCACTTAGAACTGGTTGTTTGATTCCTATCCATGCCTCTTTGGCTCGCAGTATATATTAACAATGCAGCTTCTACAGGGAAAAGCAGGGGTTAAGCAGGTTAGGTTTCGTAAGTCTCATTGTCCATCCAATCGCCCACAAATACTTAAAGTGAGCATATGCTAACTTTATGCTCCTCTGATGACAAAGGCAGTATGGGTAGCTTGTCAACGCATGAATCAGAGGGTCATGCAACTGAACCTTTCTTTCTTCCTGAGTCTGTAGGAAAAGGTTACAGCATTGGTGCTAATACATTTGCTTTACGTGGCAAAAACAGGGAGAATATGCAAAGAAAGGATGATTGCATAACATTGCCCATTTAATTTGTGAGATCATCTGTGAACATTTTATTTCTATGGCCACACACTGTATAGTTGTATGCACTGTCTGCAGACAAGTGTGCTGAGCAGAGCTCATGTCTCTGTCCAAGGTCCTGAATTTGTCAGTCTAAACAGTAGTTATAAAGGGTTTTGTTTCATCCAGGAGTGTACAGCTGGAATCAGGCATACATTTCAGGTATGTAATTAAGACTATATATATATATCTTTATAATAAGAAGATTGTAATTAAAAACCTTGGCCCTACAATCCCACCCAAAACTGCTCCCCTGGTGTTCCACTTCTAACAATAGCCCCTCTTTGACAGACGCGTTGTTCCTTTCAGTGTGGTTGTGGAAAGGTTAAGGCTATCCTTAACTGTTCCCTCTATTTCTCTCCCCGCGTATATGCAGTTATTTGTAACCAAGGCGACAGCATCCATGGAAACACTGTTCCTCATGTTTTAAATAATAAAGCGCAAGGTGAGATGGGTATGGGGGGTCTGGAGGAGATGCAGGCTGTGAGAATTATTTTTAGACTTTATCTGAAGTAAAAAATCAGCGTGCAAAAATTGAAGACTGGCCCTCATCAGCCCAGAAGCACCTGCCGTGAGAGCGCTGGATATCAGTGTGTTGAAGCACACACCAGAGAGTATTCGCTCAAATATTTCCATAGCTCAAGCCTGCGGGCTGAGATGGCTCCTTTAGGCAGTGGAATACTGTCATGGCAGTGAAGTGCTGGGAATCAAGCTGAGGTTGTGAGGTCAAGATGGGAGGACCCATGTAGTTGGGGTGCCCTGATCAATGCCTGCTCAGAATCAGCATTGTGCCTCTGGCTCCCCTCTCATCCTTCCTCTGCTCCTCTTCCTCTCCTCTTTTGTGTAGATGCATATTTCCACACCAGTATGGCATGTGTGGTTTAGAGATGGGGGGCTCAGCAGTATAGCTCTGGCTATAGAGAGGACTATGAATAAGTTGCTCTTAAAGGACCAAAAGGCACCTGCTGGACATAAGTCTTTTAATTAAAGATGCAAGAGTAGCTCTACGGTATACAATCAGTTCTGTTTGCGAATCATACCCATAAATGCTAAGAGTATGGGTTTAACTCTAAATGAGTGAGTAAACTTTGGTAATGTTATATCTCTTTGAGATTTTTAAAGGATTTAAGCATGTAGACTGAGACAAATCAGGTGCAGATCGGTAATGAGCGTAAGGCCATCTCATAATTCCTGTGTATAAATGCAACTTTAGTATTTAATATTCTTTTTGATAAGCAGTTTTCCTATTTTGTTAAAAGGACAGAGTTTATGAGTGGATGAAAATAAATGCTTTGAACTGGCTTTCTTTATTTCATATTTGGGATGATGTCTGTTTTTTTCACTTAAACATATAAACTGTTGAATCTAGGCATTGTAAATAAATTGGCATATGGGCTTCATTCAGACATGCCACCATTGCTGGTTGTACATGTGGGAAAGATGACACACTGTATAAGCAAAGGTATGATCATATATATATTAAAGTGACAGCAAGGTGCCGGTACAAAGCGCTTTGGATAAAGATTGGATAAAATCTTTCAACATATCTGTCGATGTTAAAAGATCCTTCATGCATGTTAACGTGCTCTGTGTGTGGGTGTGCGCATGACTTAGTGCATGTGGGTGTGAGCACACGTCACATTTTTATGTGTACCTATGTGTATTCTACATGTCTGCGTGAGTGTCAATGCTCACAAGTACTGTTTGTACATGTCCACATGTCTGTGTGCATGTGAGCATGCACGTGCACATGGATGTGTACATATGCATGAATGTGTGATAGTTGCACATGTTCATGTAAGTGTATGTTGCATGCATGTGTCTGTGCAATTGCTTGCACTCATTTAAGTGTGTGTTTGTAAATGTTTTGTTGAATCTGCCAGCCTTCACTCATTCCTCCCCTACTTTCTACCCTGATAATGAAGCTTACATTGTGATCCTCTCTCTTAACTCAAGGCTTATAAAAACCACAGAGCTCTGTTTCCTCTCCCACCAGTGGTTAATTACACACTCTCTAATCCAATAGACAGGGGTCTTATCCTGGGAAGCGCAGTGTTCTTATCCCAGGAAATGCAGAGATAAAATGTGGGGGATGAGGGAGCACCTTTGAACTACCAAACACAGGGCCTCATGGAGACACATTGCTTTCTGAAGAGCATGAGGGCAATTTGTGAAAATTAAAAGGGCTTTAAAAAGGTACTGACCCTCCGGTATATCCATCATGGAGCATCCCAGCCTGCAGCCATATCCATTAATAAGGCTTAGGAAAAGGTTTTCCACTGCCATATCCCTTTAATGTGGATTAATCTCTCCCAAGATCAAACAGATCCTTCCAGAACTCACTTGTTCATCCACATACACATGCCTGCCAACATTACACCAGTGTTCTCAGTGTTCTAACAGTGTCACTTCTGTTATAGTGCTCCCCAGCGAATGACTAAGGTTAAATACATTGGTACTGCATCACTTCTTTATTGTTGCTTTGGAGTGTCAGCACTACTTCAGTGCCAGAACAGTGTCATAGCCTTTATCCATCCATACTCTGTTATTACTGTAATGTTGAAGTTTTGGGAGCTGTGAACAGGGATTTCATCGATACTAGGAGTCTTTCTGCAAGAACACACAACATTTTGCAATAATAAATCAATGAAACCATTCAGTAAGCGTGTATATATACACTGAAAAACCCCAACATGTACAAGCTGTAACCAGCTGTCCACAAACTGAAAATGCTCATACTCACTATGCAAACTTCTCCTCCCAAAACTAAATGATAATGACATGGCTAAAGAACACAGTAAGACTTATGATGTCAAAAACTTCATCCACCACTAATCGATCCCAATAGTGACTATTGTATGTTTATATATTATCTTGTGATGAGATGAATATGAGTATCAGTCAAGTATTTTGTGAAAACCAAATCAAATGTTACTGGCTTTTGAAGGACATCTGACAATAAAAGACAGTGTTTGATGTTGACGGTGCTGTTAGGTGATCGGTGGCGGTCTCAAACACAGGACTCTACTGTCAGCATCTATATCCTCAGGCAGAGCTGTGATTTCTGCCTCTCCTGTGGTTCTGCGCCGCCACTCTGCCAACCTCTCCACGTCTCTGTGACGTGATGAACGTTCAAAATAGCCACCTGCGTCTTTTACCCAAGATTAACAGCAGAGTAAGCCATGAGCAGAGCATGCACCCACGCAGCAGGTTGGATACACGTGTGCGTCATGCATCTTTCTGTGTAGGCAGCTTATTGTGCCTTTTTTATGAGAATCGCTCCAAGCACCAATCCTTGCCTTTGAGTGGGTGTGAATCAAATCCAGGTACATAATCTCTCTAAAGAACAGTGTTTTTTGATTTTTGTAAATTATACTAAAACAAGTGAATATAGAAAACCTTTTTGAAGCAACGGTTTGATGCAGGTACTAATTTTAGTATATACAATGTGGTTGCTGTTTTCCTTGTTATGAAGAGCTTATTATCACATGGCTAGTGAAAAGGCTGCTGAACAGGATCACAGCCCTGTGGTAGGAAAGATGGGTCATGCGGTTGGGGCAGTGCAGGGCACTCCTCCTTCTTTAACAGCCTGGGACTGTCTTCCACTGCCCCTAACTCCTCAGGCACTTCCATGGCTTGGGAGGGGTCCTTCACTCCCACACAGAGCTGTCCGAACATGGTCTGACAGAAGAAGGAGCAGACTGCATAGCAAAGGCATGAGGTACATTCTGTCTTCAATGCCTAATCCAAGGTCATTTCATGCAGTCCTAATCCTAATCTAACCCATTTTGTACAATGATTTATATATAGTTCTGTGTTCATTGTTGTAGGGCACAATAAAACCATTTGAGGAGGTTCATGGGAAAATTAATGGCAAAAAATTTAATAAAACACACAGATACATAAGAAATATGCTGATCTCTGTATATTATACTTTACAGTCTTGTCTTTTGATTGAGGCGTAGAGAGAGAGACTGTGAGCCATGTGTTCTGAACAAGATTGCGGTAGGCCTTTACAGTTCAATGAACTCTTTTCAAGAAATATCCACTCAAATGTTTTGAACCACAGTTAATTTGTAAGATAAATATTCAGACTTTGGGTCTCAGGGCCCTGAGAATCAGAGCACATCAATTTTAAACATGCAACTAAAATAGTCTGAAATGAGAGCTGACTTCCCCTGCGCTCACTGCCATGCTGCACTGCAAGTGTTTTGATTCTCTAAATATCTCTATTAAAGAGTCGAGCTACAGGATGCCATCTCAAGTGTAATCAAAGAAAGCAGGTGGCTGGTAAGAGTCAAGATAGTAGATATACAACAGTTCAGTTAATGGTTATGCTTTGTACCATAGTGTTTAGTAAAGAAAGGGAATCATCCAAGGAGCTGAGATGTACATAAAATGAAATGTGTAAAAATGTAAAGAAGCTGTTAAAATGTCATATATTCTATTACATGCACTATTAAGTAACTGCAAAGGTATTTCACCATAACTGTATATCTACAGCACAATTATTCCGGCACGTTTACCTGTTCTGACTGTAGAGCCTTTGCTGGCTTGCATCAGAGAGGTGTGAAAAAAAGCTTGTGAATCTTTGAAGGGCATTTTCTCAGTAGTTTATTTCACAGAGCATGTCATGCAGAGATGAGAGAGGTAAGCTCAGTTTGGTAGGGAACAAGACAGTGAACTGAGTATCATAGCTACAGAAGTGGTGCAAAATTCCACAGACTGTTGATAAATATGTCCAGGATGTTCAGGAGAACTGGACAAAGCCCAGCAATGAAGCTTGAGGGACTCCTGTTGGATAGTGCTCTGAGCTTCTTCACTTTAGAAATAGGAGATTTCTGGCCAGCTCAAACAGTTGTCTGATATGTACACTGCTATTGGTCTGGAAAGGATATTAGTAGTAATAGTAATAGTGGTAGTAGTTGTTGTTGTAATTGTAGTAGCAGATAACATAACACCCATTCAGATAATAAAAACATACAAATCTGTTTTGCTGTAGAAATAAAAGTTAAGGAAATGTTTTTAAGCATCAGTGAATGGTTATTTATCCAGTTTCCTTTTTAAAGGGAGCCTCATGGGCATGTCTGTTATTGTGCGTTGACCACTCCAGGGATGTTGCAATGGTCAGCTGGAGTTTATCATACCTGGCATGGACAGTTAGGGAGCCTGGCTAAAAGCAAGACCCTGTGGTGTTTTGTAGTGCTGATTTGTCACAAATACAAGGTCAACAAATAGGTTTGTGCTTTACAAGTAAGTCTTGACGTTTAGCAAAAATGTCTCCTTCAAGTCCTCTGAAGAGGAACTGCAGTGGGGGGTCTGTTTTGCACTTACAGATTGTACCATTCCCAGAGGACAGAACTTGATAAACGGCAACAGGGAGGAATTGTGGTGTTTCTTGGACAATAAAGGAATGCGCGGTCCCGCTGGAATGAAACGTGCATCAGACGGCAGCATGGCAGCAGCTCCAGCTCCTGTTGCTATGGGAACCTTTTTTTTATTCTTCAGATTGTCTTAAAAATTCTAATTTGCCGCTCTAAGCCTTCTAATGTGTTTGTGTGTTGAGCGAGATGACATTTTCCCTAGAGGAGCCCCAAATTGAATTGAGACAAACGATGGCGGCAATGCTGACTACATCTAGAAATGCCAGCCTTACCCGTGCCCGTTTCCATGGAGTAGAATTGCACATGCCACAGAGAAATACTTTCATCTCCTTAGCAGAGAGAGGAGTTGATTGAAAACCACAAACAAGGGAGTAAGGAGCATGCTGCGGCAGAATGTGAGCGAGCACGTGTGAGTTTGGTATTTTGCACGTTTCTCAGTTTTGCTCGTGTTCAGGCATATACCATACTCGAGATTGCTTCATTTGGAAATGGTGACTTTACATAGTAATGTATTCCTCTGAAATTTAAGTTGCTGGTATCAACCCTACCTGAGAGGAAGAGAGGATCTTCTCAAATACAAGATTTCTTTTCTTCACATCTGGCAGACCTCAGTGATAATGACCCCTGGGTAAGTGCTGCAAAATTTTGCGAGGTTCTATGACAGATTAACTAGGCCTCGTAGAAGACCCCAATTATTTCTGATCTCCTGGAGAGATAGGGAGAAAATGAGAGAAATACACAGCCAGGGCAATCAGTTGAAATGAATTTTCTTGAGTTTATGACTTATTTATCAGTATTTCCAGTCCCACGGCTGATCCTGCTTTGAAACGACACTGCTTGAATCCACTGTACACACTCCTGTCCTGATTCCTGAGCAGCTGGAGTCCCACAGACCCACATCTGATAATGCTTTTAGAGCTGGTGTAGAATAGTATTCCTGTATGCCAGACTTTTGCTGCAATGCTACAAACCTGATAAAGAAAATTCAGAAAGCAGTTCAGAGGGATAATAATGCCTTGCCAGTTTTGGGATCTAAGCTACATTGTAAAACCAATCAGATTAACACAGTGAAGGTGGATCTAAAAAGGCAGTATGATTCAATCATACTCTATGCCAAATCAATGTGTCAAATATATACCAATTACATAAAGCCCCCTGAGAAATTTACTGGTATGTCTGGTATGGCAATTGCCGCTAAAGTTCTGCTCTTAAACACTGAGAGAACCTTGTGAGAGTACCTTGGGATTATCTTGGTTCCAAAGCAAGCAGAATAGAAAATTCCAAACTAGCATTTGGAGGGTTAAAGGACAGTTCAGGGAAAGCACCTTGCTGGAGGACACAATGGCAGTGATCCACACTCCTGAGGTCTGATCCTCTGCCCCAGAGGTCATAAATGCAATGCCGGGCCGAGGATTCATCCATACCACACCAGCCCTTCTGTACACCCTGTCCGGTTACTCTATTTATCTCTGTGTGGCGTCATCCCTGGAGAATGTCAGACTAGGACCGGAGAAATCCAGGTGTTTAAAATAACAATGGCAAAGTCAAATGGGACAAATGATGCAGGAAACAGAGCAACACAAATAAAAACACTATAGTAGACTGCAGAGATGATTTTTAAATTAAAAATGTAAATAAAGAAATTGACTTTTGAGTGGGCATTTGATGGGAAACCGTCTTGTTTTATTACTTAACATCTGTTGTGCTCAGTTTTATATTGTGGAATATCCACACTGAAGACAAAGTCCAGGGCAGATACTGCTGTGTAGTTATTCTTACCTCATGATTCTGCATCAAAGTTCAATAGTCAGTCAGGAATACTACAATATTATGGGATAATATTTCAGTTTATTATGTGGATATATTGAGTATGTGATTCCACATTTGTTGTTTTGTTTACATACTCTATATACTATAAAATATTACATGTACACAAATATAAAAATATGCAGATACTATATGTGTCCTGAAAATGTAATCTTGCATTAGATACTGTAAGTGTGTTGAAAAAATAATGGAAATGTAGTGTTTGCAGGTTATAATAAAAGAGAATAAATCTTGTTGCCTGTTGGAGATTGGCCAGCTGAGCTGTTGATTCTTGGTTACTGCAGGATTGCACTGTGAGGGCAGAATTTCTGTGGAAGAACAGGCAACAGGCAGCCACAGAAAAGGCAGGTTCTGGATAACTGTGGAGCTGGTAGGTAATACATGGGCACAGCCTCCCTGCATTGACCATTCCCTGCTCCTGTTTCCCATCTTACTCTCAGGTCTTCTCATGGCCCAATCCCCTGCTTTCTTTCTCTGTCTGGCCTTCCTTCCTCCTTAATGCTTCTAGTGGCCGTCTGTCTGTTTGACCAAATTTGAGAGCTTATGTTATTTGAACCTGATGATGTGGGATTGGCATCCTCACATTAGAAATGCCTTGTGAAAGTGCTGTGGTTACTGTTGGAGCAGAGAGAAGCTGCTGAGGATACAGTACCCTGGGTGTCAGGGGAATTTTGTCTCCAGTCATCAGAGGCCAGTGGACATGTATGTTTATTTATTCCACGTGTGCACACATGATATGATACTCCACAAGCCATGCAGTTTAGGTACAATGAACTCAGCTGTGGAGGAAAACTGCTGCAGTGTCTAATAGTTTCTCACTGTTCAGGAGTAAAATCAGAGGTGGTGAGGTGTGATAGCGAGGGACCTGGACTTGAAGCCCAAAAGTCTTGTGTTTGAATTCCCTAAAATTCATCGCCATTATGCTCCTGACCAGCTTGTACTGCTTTCAGAATGATCCAGCTGTATAAATTGATAATGTATGCTAGGTAAATCATCCTGGGTAAGGACTCCCACGGAGTAATATTATTTATGAAGTATTGTAGCACATGAGATGTCTGATGTTGCTTTTGACAGGAAAGAATTGTGTGCAGTACAATAAGAAAAACTCGCACCCTGAATTGTCATAAACTCTACTCTTGCAAACCTGGCAATGTTGATGTTTCAGTCACAGATCTTATTTCTGGATTTCTGGGCTTCTTTTATATGACAGAACTTGCTCAAAACATACTTCAGTTGCCTGTCAAGTGTGAAAATGCCTTTGTTCCAGACATCTATTTGCTGAAAGAAGTACAGCAAAGATCCATTTCATCTGTTATTCTGTGCCCTTCTGAAGAAGTCTGCATTGATTCCTCCTGTTAAAAAACATAAATGTGACCCTGCTGTAGTAAATGTTTAGTATCCAGGCTGAGTGTGTGTCATTCCTCCTCTTGGGTTTGGGAGTGTTATCTGGTGACATCAGTCCTCCCGAAACAGAGAGAATATAATTTTCCCTGTGTGGTGATGTGAAGCTGGGGTTCAGTCAGAGTGGTCAGTCAGGCTGGCGCTGCGCTCTGTGTCTCAGTATTGATGTCTCAGGAGACGGGCGTGTCAAAGCAAACCCGATGAAGTGAAAGGAGAGGATGGGCTAATGTAGTTAATGCTGCTAAATGCTGTAGGTCTGATTCAATTTGAAAGTATGTTCAGTCCAGAGGCAGCTGTGTGTATTTGTGAGTGTCTGTGTATGAGGGCGCATGCATGTTTGTGCATGTCAGACTATTGCTGTATGTGTGTATATGTGTGCACAGTATATAGAGGTGTGTGCGTGTGTGTGTGTGTGTGTGTGGGTGTACATGCTAGCATGTGCTGCTTTGCATGTCTGTATGCGTGCTTGTGGGTTCATGCGAGTGCATATGCATATGCATGCTTAAATGTAAATGTGCATCTGTCTCTGTCCCTCCCTCAGCCTGGAGAAAATGTTAGAACTTGCACAACAACAGCCTCACAAACAGGCAGGCTCAGCTGGAGGTGGTAAATAAAAGGGGTAAATAGTAAGGCCTTAGGCCAATTTTTGTTGAATATTTTGTCTGTTTTCCCTTCCACTCACCACCTGGCTCAGTGGTCACGCATGCCACTGCTTCATGGCATTTAATTGTGCATGCTTGTGGTTTTTGTGTGTCTGTATGTGTGTGTATATGTTTGTGTATGCTTGCATTCAATTTTTTGCATCTATGTACATGTGTATTTATGTGCATGTAAGGCTCAGATGTGTGGCCATTGAAGTCAGGATTGCAAATTAATGTTAGTGTGATGACATTTGACCACTCCTGCTGATATCATATGAGCACTGGTGCAGACTGACAGACCCAGAGAGGAGAAGGCAGCCATGCAGACAAGGTGGGAGGGGCCTTGTCAGTTGAAATGAACCTTCACGCAGAATAATGAATCTTCTGAGAACAGGTTACCTGAGGGCAAACTGTAATTAACCTATAGTGTGAGGTCGGACTCTATGTCATACTGCTCTCAGCAGCCTCTTGGTGCTTTTAATCCAATTAGAACTATAGCCAGCCCCAAGCAGCAACCTCCCCAAAAGTGCTGAGCTATGGGTGGGTTTAATGTTGCCACATCTCTTGTTTTTTTTTGTTTTGTTTTTTCAAATATATTTGAATGAGATAAAAATGTTTTCACTCCTTTACTTGAAGACATTTTGCTCTTCATTTATTCACTGCTTAAAACAATGCCCTTTCCCATCTGCAGTGCTGGGCTCACTCTATTTGAACTGTCATTTGGCATGTTTTTTTCCCAACATGTAGCTGTAAAATTACAGGGGTGAGGGGTCAGCTCTGGAAAAGCACATCAAGGCAGCTTACAGATTCCACACCTGCACCACTGTAGACAAAATGGTCTTCCTGAAGCTTAATATTGTAGCTGGTAAGATAATGGCTTGCATGTGCCATATGTAATAGAGCACAAAAGAAACAGGATGTAATGGCTGTGCAGGTAATTGGAGGCATTGTGGGGAAAATTAGAGCTTGAGACAGGGTAATGTTTTTTATGAATGCTTTTTTCATGTGCTCAGTTGGCATAGCTTTTACCTTTTATCTGCAAGTACAGAACTGCACTATTTTTAGTTTAGTGTTATTTTGGTTTGAATCTCAGGCAAACAAAAATGGCAATGGAGGAGGGAGGCTGTGGTCTGTAGGGGGGCTTAGATTACTTCCTGTTCTTTGGCCCTGCTGGACACAAATAGCCAATTTATGTTCTAAACCCTGCACTCTTAGAAAGAATCTTTTCTAGCACGTTTAAAGGTTTTTCACTTGTCCTCCTTAAAGGTTCATCTTAGATACTGATATCTTTAAGGGGTTCTTTATATAATCCTCAGAATCAGGTTCTACAGAGAACTTGTGAGTGAACTCCATATCAAAGAAGAACCTTTAAGGGGTCCAGCTCCCAACTGATGGAGAGACTGATGTTTCTGCTGCTGTCTCTCCCATTAATCATCAGCCTTCCTGTACATGATAACACCACGGCCTCAGGGAGAGTGAGAGGGAGAGAAACAGAGAGAGAGAGCAAAAGGAGAATGGCCTTAGGATTTCAAGAATCATAAAGAAGGAGGAAGGAGTGATCTAAAAAGAGAGCAGAGGGTAAAGGAAGAAGGACAGGTGTGATGGAGGCATAGTATGGATAGGAGTGATCTGATGATGTGAGGACTAGGTCAGGAGGGATGGAAGAGGGGCAGGGAGAGCAGGGAAGAGGCAGAAGGAGAGAGCAGTGGAGAACAAGAGTAGCCATCCATAACACTTGCTAATAAGGTAATCTCTCTGGAAATCCCTCTCCCTCTCATTCACTCTCTATCTCTGTATCAGATAGGTATTCAGAGCCAGTCTCAGGGCACCTGGGATCACCTATATGCCGTTATTTATATGTAGTGAGATGGGAAAATATGCATACACCAGGAGGAGCAGTCAGTCTTCGTCATTTTCTATCAGCACATGCTATTCAGCTCATTAGGATGTGTCGGGTGACCCCTGTGTGGTTCGGCCAGTGTCTCTTTTTCACATAATAAATATACTTTGATCTAGGGGATCTGTCTCTTGACCAGGATAATGTTCCATGTATGTATGTGTGCATGTGTGCATGTGTGTGCGTGCATATGTGTGCATGTGGGGAAGTGTCTTCCTCTAATGGTTGTGAGAAAAGGAGATGATCCTTCACAGAGTGATTTACTCAGATCTAATACCCTTCAGATTTTATCAGTGTAACTGCTATCACAGACCTGGCTGAAAGCTGGGGAAGGGGCCTCATATTGTAAAACTGCTTCATAAATGTCTGATACAGTGCCACAGGGTCCCTATCTCCCACTGCAGACTTTATCAGATGGGGAAAGTGCACTTATGTACATGCATTAAATCAGTCTTGGGGATATGATAGCATAGCTAGCATAGTGTAGACCGTTTTTTCCTGATTTGCACTGAATTAAGCATTAGTGAATAGCCTCTGGGTGAGTGTGTCCATGCAAACACACACGTGCATTTATGGATGTATTTAGGCCATTCATTCTATTAAGATATACACTGTTATAAAACCAAAAAATGCACATGCATTGATTGCAAGCATAGAAAGTTAAATACACTCAGTCTAGCTAAACAACAGCTAGCTGTTGTTTACGTGGTCACACAAAGCATCTATTTCGGTGTTTACAATCGGACACCTTTTTTGCATGCAGGCAAGGGTGTATTTAATATCCCTCCACCCCAGTCCACTGGAGAGGGACGAAGACCTTATCGAGGTGGGGGAGGGGTTTAGTGGCTTTTTATGGGTTTGTTTATCTGCCAGATTCTCATATCCAGAGTGAATAACAAAGTCACCATGGCAAAAAAAGCGCACAGTGCATTTAATTAATGCTATAAGAACAAGGGCGCAAGTACAGACCAGCAAGCAGCACATGATTGATAGTTCAGCAAACTGGAAAGAGTGCTTGAATAGCCATACCTGAAACCTTGTTCTCATCTTATCCTGAAGAAAGTGTATTGAATTGTGAGTTGTCATCTATAACTACCTTCCCTTGCTGTACGTGGGATTAATAATAATAATAATAATACATGATACATCAGATTACAACAAAAGCAGTCCTTTAAAATATGATGAAAGCAATACATAAATAATGAAATGCATTATGAAAAAGAGAGAACAGAACTGTGCTTAATGTACATTTTAAAAATCCAGCAAATTCATGCAGGTTTCTAAAAGGTTCATCTTGAACTATCTTAAAGCTGATGCGCTGTAAACAGCATTTCAGGGGAAAGTCTGTATCTTTCTAGACTATATTCCAGGATTACGTTTCCCAGAATCTGAATCTTCAGGCATCACTGCTGGCTTTCAAGTGAGAAAAGCCAATCTGGTTTATTTAATCGGAATGGCCCTCTATTCAGTCAGCACAAAGGGACAGAAATTGGGCCCATTCCGCTGCACATCAGTCAGTGGAATACATCGCCCACATGACTGAGCTCTTTCTCCAAGCTCTTCCCTAATTTTTTAGAGAGCTTTTTGAAGAAAGGGAGAATCAGATTTCTTTTCTATCAGGAGGATATGGTAATGCAATTCCAAAGAGAACTATTTCTCATTTTATGACATACTTTATAAGGGCAGTCACAGTGGTCTTCCACCCTAGAAGAAGATCACATGGAAGACTGTGGATACTTTGACAGTTGCCACTGTAATAAAATGTTAATGGAAAGATTCCCCTATAAAATGTAATATATTGATATTTTGAAAAAGTTTCCACTTCATAACACATATATTTCATATTATATATCATAAAATTTTATAGAAAACTCTGTTGTATTTTAAACAAATACATGGAGTATACATTGTAGAATATGATTTCTACCAAATACATAATCTATTGCAATATTGCCACAGTCATACACAAAATAAAAGAAATATCTAAGGAAAAGGAATAATATCTAAGTAGATTACAACTGAAAATGAGTCTTCAAGTGTTTCATGTTGGCATGACTTCAAATTATCTATATGTTTTTGCTATACATTTAAAAATCATAACTCAGCTGTTAAGCATGATTGTGGAGCTGCTGTGGTATACGTAGCCATTTCCTATAAGTCATTAAGTCTTATTATTACTCTGATTTGTGGATTGTAAGACAAGGAATACCAAGTAATTTAGGTGACCAGGTGCAACCCATGGTGCAAACATTGTTTCTTCAAGTTATGTACATCTCACTTTCCTTTGCTGTGTGTATATACCTCTAATATGTTAATGTTGGTGGGTGGGAGCTGGTTATAGTTCTCTAAGTGTGGTCTCTCAAAACAACAAAATACATTTTACTTGCTCTTAAAGTAGCAAAATATCTGTTGAAAATGATATACAGGAGGAATGGTGAAGTTCTTAACACTGAATGAGAATTCATTGCACTCCAGTGGGAGAATAATAATTTGTATTTTATGGTAAATGAAAAAACACTTTGATGAAGCCAATGCACCAAAAAATGCAAAAATTCATTAATCTGCCCTCATTTAACTGGGCATAATACACAGCAAATTGAACTCTAATACTACAGTGTGTTCATTAGCGTGAGTCAAATGTGCACAGTGAAACATCTCCTAATTTCCACTTCATGCTGTTGCTTATTCAATAAATATTCCTGTTTTGAGTCAGAAATAAAGCTGTAAAGTACTGTATTTCTGATCTATGCCACTGTTTTATATTCTCAGCATGACAGGATAGCACAAATAAAAGCTGACCACCAGCAACCCACACAAAACAGACACAGCCAAAAGAAGGCAAGAAAAAACTGTAGAAAGCCTTCATTAAATGAACGGAAGAAATAGGTTTCATCTATGCAAGTATCCAAAGGACTGGGTGAGAACCACATACCACATACCAAAAATAGATGCTAGTACCCTTAGATGATGAAAAACAAGTGATAACAGAGGAACCCAGCAAGGAATTAGCACCAAGCTTTCTCCTGTACAAAGCTCTTTGAGTTTATTATTTTTGTTATCCACTATTCCTCATCTCTAGACTGCATGCACAGCTCCAATGTGACGAATGTGCTAAGAGAGCTTGTGGATCCCGCCAGGTATGCTGACTAGAACAGGGCGTGTGCCACCTGTTGTATGATGTAGAGCCACATTACCAGCTGTTTGCTGTCACTTCCTGTGTACAGGATATGGCTGTCGTTGAAGTCGTCCCTCACCCAGCTGCTTTGTCTGCATCAGGCAACTCAAGCTGCTGCTCTTGGCCGCCTGCAATCGACCATGGGGCAGTTTTGCCATCTCTGCCCTGGCCCCATGCCCATGCCCATGGTGTGAAGCACTGGAACGGACCTCCAAGGTCGTGTGCCCTGGACCTTTCCTATGGCGTGGTGCCAGTGTGAAGCGGGAGGAAATGGGTCACAGTCCGACTATCCAGGATGTTCCTGCTGTTATATTGATCACTTTGTCTTTGTTCAGGGGGTTTTGCATTTTTATGCTGATATCATTGGGCAGGAACTGACTCCTGCCTTAGGGAAACTAGTGGAAGCTTTTCACTGAATGTGATTTCCTTAAATTTTCCTTTTTGTATTAAATTCAAGCCAACACCCAGTTGAATGAGGCTAGTAATGAGAAATCCCTGGGATCTCGTTAGGCCCTGTATCCAGGAAAACAATTAGGAGCCCAGAATAAGATTAAATGAGACTCCCTCTGATCCTGTACCATTTAGGAGCAGCCTTGTAATCATTATTTAACCATTAGATACACAGAGCGGCAAATGTATGCAGCTTATCCAGGGATGGAGCGAGGGGAAACTGGTACAGCATGTTCATGCTCACAGGCTGCGTCTGTCACATAGAGTCCGTGTCACGATCTGTTTCCATGGAACATTGCTAAAGGGAACAAGAGATCCTGGCTGAGTCAAATGTCAAACTTATAAAAACATGTTTCTTTAAATCAGTGCAGGCTGTTGTAAATTACAGCCATGGAGGAAATACTGGTTTAGATATGCGTGTACTCTCTCATACCCCAAATCGTGTCAAATCCGTTTGCCAGGAAACATTAAATAATTTTTCTATGCGATGAGATGATTTAGTCACACATTTCTATTTATATTCATAACTGCATTCTATTCCGCCTATCTTTTGGGGGCAAGCCTCATTTCAAGTTTCCAGTTCCAACTGAAATGATGCCCACAGCTGCAGTGAATCATAGCATTTCACTTCAGTTCAGCAAGCCTTTGCCTGTTGCCTAGATACCACAGAACAAATAGGAGTCCCCTCGAAGGGAAGAAACATATCAGGTGTGCCACCTGGTCAAAATGCTACATTTTTGAGAAGCAGCAGCAGTGTGGTGCTTCAACAAAATTATAAGCACAGAAAATAAGCAAGAAGATAAAACATTCACAAAATCTCTTTTTGAACTTGGATCAGATTGGTTTAGTTTTTTTGCTGTGACGTACTATAGCAGATCACTGAAGAGCACAAACTATTTTTCCAAAGTAGTCCATTCTCTGGGAACTTCCGTGCTCTGATTTGCACATCTTATTTATCTCTCTTTTCTGGATAATGAAACATTTTTTTCTTTCTTTCCCTGAAGTAAATTTTCAACTTTCCATTAAGTTGACCAGATGGATGCCTGGTGGAGGAGATGGATAGGGTCCTGTGCAGCTAAAAGGATTTTCTCAGGGATAGAGAGAGAGAGAGAGTGAGAGAGAGAGAGAGAGAGAGGGAGAGTGAGATAGGTCTCTACATGGGGAGGAGGGAAATAGCTTTGTTGACCTACTTCTGCGAAGTGAACCCCAACTCTCTTCCTCATGGGCTCTTGGGCTTTTCCATTCCTCTCCTGAATTCCATATTGAGTCTTCATTCATGTCAATCACCAAATTATGAATATCCAGATTTTGATCCAGAGATACACCTCATAACTATTTCTCTTTATATACATGTGTGTTACATCTATCAAAGACAAGAATGTGCTATTCTCTTAACAGAAATACAATATTTGAAACAAAAGCCAATAGCATATGATTTGAAGTAATGTTTACACGCCACATAAGATATTTTCTGAGCAATTCTTGTTTCATTCTTATTTAAATATAGCCACATTAAGGAAGATGGTCTGGCTCATGATTTCTCTTCCTCTGCAAAAGGGACAAAAATCAACATCAAACATTTTCTTTAAAAATTCTGCAAATGAAACACAATAGGAGATGCACATGTAGAACCGAAAGTAATGGAAAGTCCACACTGATGGTATCAAAAATAAGGTCTCATTCAAAATGTAGGCAGTTAGAGGATTTAGGGTTTGAGCAACTTCACTGAATTTAATTTACTTCCTCTGCATTTGTGCAGTGGTAGATACCATGTTTGTAGGTACTTTTACCATTTTAAAAAAGAAGCATGATTATTCACATCCACGTTAAGCACTGTTGCATAATCTGTGGTATGTACTACACACTCATACATAAATAGAATAAAGCAACACTTTGTTTTATATCACTGCATAATTTCCCCCATTTAAGAGCTTGCATTCTTTTCTTTATCATTTTCCTGTTTTCTCCCAGTTTAGAATATCCACTTTTATACCCCAGCTTCATGTATTGCTACAACTTCCTCTCTCAACACAAGAGAGCACAAAAAAGCACACATTGTCATGTTCTCCTTCAAAACATGACATCAGCTGTCAATTCATTTCCCTCCACAATTCTCCTGTTGAGCTTGTAGAGACATGTGCATGTGCAGGTTTGTGCAGGCTGACTATGTGTGCCTGAGGGGGTCGCTAGTGAGTGGTAAGAAAAGATACACGAGAGGCAGCACTACCGTTAATTATCCATCGCCCAGCACAGCTGCGGCCACAGTCAGCATTGGCACTGTGCAGATTCACCACAGCACAACGAGGCCCATCCACATACTGGAGCCAAGCCGTAACAGGATGTGCTGCCCTCCAAGCATGAAATCCTATAATATATTCACATTAACACGTGCGTAAGTAGCTGGTTGTAACTAGTCTCAATGGGCAGCAGACAGTTGTATAGTAGCTCCCTTTCTGAGCCATGCAGAAGCATGCAGCAGGGCATGCAGGCATAACAATTGGATTTTTCCCATTTTGATCATGTAGTATGAAGGTACGGTTACTACTCTGTCACAAATGATACCCCAGGGGAAATTGTAATGAGGTGTGCATCCATTGCATAATCACTGAAGGCCTATCTAGAAATAGGACTGGATTTCAACTGAGCTTACATATAGGTTGAAAAAAGCTGTATCCCTCTCGGTGGTTCGCACAATTCTGCATACTCTGGGCTGTCTTTCACTCTGCTCAGCAGAATGCACAGCGAAATGAAAAGCATAATGTATAACCCGATGTCGTCTGAAAAAACTCTCATCTGTTTCATTAGAGGAGGGATTGTGAGACACATTTCTACCTCAAAATTCATTACACCCACAATGTGTGAATTTGCCATTTTCAGAGCAGGTACTCCTCACCACTGTAGCTCCATGCCTCAAATCCAGATGTTATCTGCAGGAGGTGTGTGTGTGTGCGTGCATGCGTGCGTGCGTGCGTGCATGCATGTTTTGTTTGTGTGTGTGTCCCTCAGATAACTCCCATTAGCCTCTAATGTCAAGACAAAGCTTACACACAGAAAGGAACACTAGCCTCCTCTGAGCAGAAAGCCCGCAAGCATCTGTTATCAGCATCAAATCTTCTCCATTTTTTCAGAGGGACAATCATGGAACACATGAGAGTGGCTCTCAAAAACCATGTCACAGGGACAGCAGCATTCTTTAGTACCCAGAGGGAGCCCATTGCCCTGGATTTGCTAATACCTTACTGCTTTACGCTTTTATTATCAACCATCCATTTCAGAAATTGAAAAAGACAAGAGGATATTATGTGCACTCAATGTTTGAGAAGTTGATGATGCAAAAGCACAGACAACCCACCATCATTACAAAGAGCGTATAATGACCCTGGACTAAGCCAGCTAACTGAAAGTGACAGTGGGAGAGGAAGCAAATTTTCGGAATCTGAATGTTTCTGCATGTGCTCACAAGGTATCCTTCCATTCCAAGGCTCCTTGACCCGTGCCAGCTGTGTTTCTTGTCAGCTGCAGTGGTGGAACAGTGAAAATGGTGCATACGTGGGCCGGCTAGATTGAGGCGGTGCCAGGGGGTTTGGATGCGGTGAGGACTGGCATCTGCATGGATGCTGTCTCTCTTGGGATTTTGGCTCCTTGATGTCTCGCCCAGAGCTCAGATCTGAAGTTTAAAACATGAGAGGAGAGAGGTGCATCACACCACTCCCTCCAGCACTCTCGCGTCAGATAGAGTACTGTCTGCTTGCATCGATACTACCAAACACTAATTTGGCTGGGTGCTCTTAAAAGTGTTGTGATATGACAAATGGCTGGGAATTTTTTCTGTGTTAAATACCATATGTGAACATTTATGAAGGGGCAAAACGAACACCTAAATATAGCCTCATTATATATGTAGTCCACTTTGAAACCTTATTAACACAGGAGTACAGAGGATAGAAGTCTGAGATCACAGTCTCTGCCAATTCATTGGACATAATTTAAATGTTTATATAAAACAAATTATTTGCATTGCTAAAGTTCCCTTCATACTGCACAATAAAAACAATACTGTGAGTAATGGGCAATGAACCATCTGTATTAGAAATTCCAAAAATTGATGTAGAATCACTGTAGAAAATTAGTTTTGCAATACAGCACCCTTGTGGATGGTCCACAGAGGTACTTTATGTCTTGAGGACTTGAAAGTGAAAGCAGTGATGACCAGAGGCATTTAAAGGGGAACCTCATCACATAACAGCCATTTCATTTCTACAGCCAAGGATTTTCTTGCGTCATGGATGACCTCTGTGTCCAGCTGTCTGCCTGAGAGACTTCATTAGAGTTCACAGGCTGACATGACAGACTGTGAAGCAGCAAGCAGACAGATCTTTCCTTCATGACCTTTCAAGGGTGGCCAGCTGAGTGTTAATAAGTTGAATAATAGCACAAAAAATGTTTGCCCTCAATAAAGTGAGGTAAATTAAAAACTGTGATTTACAGTGAAATTTCTAAAATTCACATTGTGAAACACTTTGGATTTTGAGTTTTTGAGACTGTGTTCATCCTTCTGTAATTGGTTTTTTAAAATTATCATTATCTTAGCATTCAGGAGCAAGTCAACATATTTACACAGGTGTTTTTTTACTCTATATGTCTGGTGGCCAGGGGTGATGATAAAGGTTCCTCTGAAGAAAATGTTAAACAAATTGAAATGTCCTGGAGAGGTAGATGTGACCATGATATCAGTTTGTGGTTCCCCCTGACATCTTCGAGGAATGGACTAACAATCCATGAATGTACACACAGTCATGCCGTTATGATTGCTCACCCTACCTCACTGTGTGAGTGTGAGTGTGTGTGTGTGTGTGTGTGTGTGTGTGTGTGTGTGTGTGTGTGTGTGTGTGTGTGTGTGTGTGTGAGAGAGAGAGAGAGACAGAGAGACAGATGTTGAGGAGAGCTCCCTTTCCCTGTCCTTTGCAATGCATTTTAATGTTGGCAATATTCAACCATCACAACAGTGTGAAAAAGATCAACATACAATTGCTATGGATTTCAACTTTTGATTAACATTTTGATAAATAATTGAAATAATATCTTAACATATTTGTTAAAACAATCTACAAATAGTAATTTAACAATGTGAAGCAAATAATAAATGAAAATTTTATTAAATACACATTTATTTTTATGCAGCTATATGACTGTGAATGCATTCCATTAAGAACCTAAGGCCTGGGCTGGAAGAAATTGCTTTAGATAGATTGTCCTATTCATGACTTCAACATTTAGCTTCTAAACCAGCATTCCTCTATCATGCTGGCTTTTTTAACTTTAGTGAGCTATTCAAATGGGTCATTTTAAGAAGACAATGATTTTCAGAGAAGTGCTTGCTGATTGAGCACAAAGAAAATGTTTTTGTCATTTAACTAAATAAATTCTACCAGCGATTATTGGGGTACTTTATGATGTAAGGAAGTGAAACGAAAAAACAAATAAAGGTTGGGGGTGGGGAAGGTGGGTGTGCTGTGGTTAATGAAGACAAACTAACAAACAAACAAAAATAACCTGGCTCTCAAAGGCCATGTTGCCGTGACAACAGCTTGCTGGCTTCAGCAGAGGGTCCGTTGTGCACAGAGTGCAGAGTGACTTTAATCTGACAGACTACTGGCTTGGAACAGTCCAGAAAATGCACTGCACAGATCACAAAAATCAGCTCGTCCGATAGTATATATTTAGCGTTGCTTGGGAAATCATAGGGATGCTTCGAATTTTAGGTCCTATAGAAAGCACACTTTGAAATATGTGAGGGATTTTCACATCTGCACAGTAATTGCCTGCAATGCCCCAGGTGGACTGCCTTGATCGGAGTAATTGATTGGCTTTTAGGATTTGGCAGACAAACAGCAAACAGCATGGAGGGTGTTCAGTGGTGCCATTGTGTGTGGTACCCGGCCTCTAACAGTGCAACATGAAATATCACCAGTCAACTGTCCAATAATAAATTATTGAAGTAAAAGCAATGTTCAGGTAAAGGATAAATGTGATGAGTGACATGATGGAGGATTTATATTAAATATCACTCAGCAATGGTCCCAATTTATTATTAGCATTACTGAGTCAGATTCCTTTAAGAAGAAGTTGATGTCTGGAACTCTTGAGGTATTTTTCCGCTTTGGTTGCTATTTACTTGGTGGGGGAAATGAGCGTGAATCTGTTGTGGGACGTTTTGCACGAGGTTGCCCCATGCATTTGGGTCAGGCACATGGAGGGCAGGAGCATTATAAAATTAGGTGGGTAAACTGAAGGTCAGAGGAAACAGGCTGTGGGTTTGAGCTGAGATCTGTAACAGGATCTTGATCTCCAAGACCTTGCCTCCCATCTCCCCTGTGCTTCTTTCACCTGCTCTCACCTCCTTCTCTTTCTCCTCCACCTCCTTCCATATCATCTCACATTTCCAGCCTCTTTATTACTGAAAAAAGCAGGACAATTTACATCTTGTGACCTTTAGATGGAAAAGGTCAGCCATACTTTGTTTTACAGTAGAAGCACTTTATTTTTTACAAGATTTTCTAGAATCATACAGCCATTTTTGAGCAAGATGTGTGTGTGTGTGTGTGTGTGTGTGTGTGTGTGTGTGTGTGTGTGTGTGTGTGTGTGTGTGTGTGTGTGTGTGTGTGTGTGTGTGTGTGTGTGTGTGTGTGTGCCTTCACAAGAACAGGCTTCCTTTTGTACAATTTATTAAAACAGATTCAATTAAACTGGATTAAAATGCACCTCAGTGTAAAAGGGTTCTATCCAAATGTTAGGGCCAAGAAAAGGGTGAATACTAAATTTGTGTTTGTTTTGGCCTAACAGAAAAAACCAAGCAGCTATTTGAAAACAATGAATGAATAGATGTATTAATCCAAGACTAGTTAGGGGACAAAACCCTCTGGCTGATTTTAAAGGTTACAATTTTATGTTTCCAATGGTCTGAGGTTTCAGATGTTGCAAAGCATTTTTAGAAAATTAGATTTTTAATGATCTCTGTGTGTAGAGCCCATTTTACTGACTGTCAGGTGGTGGAATATAGTATGTATAGGGATTTATGGCCACAAGATAACTAACATTAATTACTCAATTACTCAGCCCATGCTATAATGCGGTTATGAATTTCAATCACAATACAGTAAATGAAGAAAATGAAAAATTAAGAGCACAATACAGCCGGGGTTTCATAAATCCATCTGCTCCCCACCTTACAAACCAGCCTGTGTCGCCTCACCAGAGCCCAAATGCCCCACCTTCATTCTTTCATTTTAAATTTGATGCTTTGTTTTGATCACAGCTGTAGAACAATTTCATGTCATTTAACATACATTATTTACATATTATTTTTCCTGTTTTTGACCTGCAACACCAAATATTTTTACATAATAAAGATTATTTTATGTCCATCACTTGTAATCTAAGTGTAGAATTATTTAGTTTTTCCCAACATAAAGTACAGCAAGCCCATGTAAAAAAAATACCATTTTTTATTTTTCATAAGCCAAAGGGTACAGTATTCCCAGAGCCATTTTCCTTGGGGTAAGATAATGATAAAAGATCTCAGGTTGAATAAATTCCATGTTACTTTTCCTTTTTCTTCCATGTTGGGTTGAATACTGTGAACCCTACTTCCATATCAGTGGGAACTGGCACATTGTTCTTGAAGCATATCATGAAGAAGCTCCTTGTCAGTCTGGTCACACATGTTAAAAACATTTATTAAATCTAATGCTAGCACACCATTTAGTCAACTTCATTTTTCATCATATTCTTACATTTTTATTCCCCATTATTCCTATGTTATTCCACATTCATTGCTCTGCAGATTTGTAGCCATCTACAGCACTAGCCATTGGTACAATTATGTTTCTAAATCAGATCCCAACCATACCAGAGCCAACTTGAAAACAGTGTCACCTCGACAGGAGATGGTGTCATTGGCCTCAAAATATCTTAGCACGTGTAGCTGATTCAGTATCACCTGCCTGCCTGAACTGGATGTGCAGTCCTTGCAGTCCTACAGGACAATGGCTTCACTGCTCAGCTGTTTGACTGCAGAGTGAAACAGAAGCAGAGGTTGGCTTTGTGCATATCGAAGGATATGCGCGCTAGTCAAATTGACAGGGGATGTTTCAGAAATGTGTCAGTTTTGTAACTGCAACTGGGTCTTCCAAATTGGGAGAAACTGCAAAATAGGGCATAAAAAGTGCTTCAACAGATCTAAAGCTACAAATGTAGGCTGATAGGAACAACTAAAATATGTATAAACATAGTGAGATAACTATCTTTTTCTGTCTTCATTTTAGAATTACAAAAGTAGGTTCTCATTTCCACACATATAAATACTTTAAAAACTAAAGCAAAATCTCATATTTCATATTGGTAATTATACATTAAATCTATCATATCTATCATGTCCCATGTGAATTTAAGTGTCATCATCTACCTTGACCCCTCACATGGCTCACTAATTGGTTCTTGCTGAAAACTATACTGATGATATTATCAGACCAAAAACTGTTGAATAGTAAGCCACTGTTTTTCTCATCAAGTATTTTAATTATAATTCACAGCATGTAATATCTGATTATGTATTCTGTCACATTATCGTTCCCTGATTCAGGGTGTTGCTCCACAAACAGGAAATCAGATCATATTTCAGTTATTCAAATGAATTCATCATTGCAGCTCTATTGATGAAGCAGACCTTCAGGTATGCATTATCTTCTTGTGCAGTTTAGTCACGTCCTTTGTCTGTTTTCTACATATGAGCAGCTGTGTCTTGTGCAGTTATGATGTACAGATAAAGCCTGTAATCCAAGTTTTTCTTCTCAAGTTTGAATTGCCAGCATTGTCTCAAAGTCATCCATAAACCAGAGACTGCTTTATTTTCCAAACAGTGCAACACATGCACTAGCTCTGGTAGGAGGAGATGAGCATCTCTGAATGACAACAACCTTGATCCTGTGATTTGTTTGGAGAAACTAATGCAGCAGTCAGCTTGAGTCTACCCTACCCCTGCTGGGATCCCCTTCTAACTTGCGATCATAGCTGGCTAATGACATAGCTGAGGCTCTCACCTGCTGCTGTAAGCACCTGTGACCAGCCTTTTTACTGACATGAGTGAGAAGTCACTCAGCAATCACCTGACATTAATGGCATGCAGTACACAGAAATGCCATGCTGCTAAATCTTGCTGCATGCTTGCACTCTCTGTATTTGTGGTGGACAGAGATGAGTCAGTTTTGCGATGGACCGACTGGCATGGGTAATTTCTTCTCCATACTGATGGGAGGAATGAAATGGCATGGGCATTATGGGTGATGTCATCGCTGTAATGAGCATGGGATGGGAGAGATGAAGTCCTTCCAGGAGCTGTTCAGTCTTTTCCTGAGATAATGACCTGATTATGAAGAAGCATCCTCAAAGACAAACAAACAGACACACACAAAAGAAATGACTTTGCACGCTCAGAAAAAGTGGATATGGATATTAAATGTTTTTGATCATCAAAGTGAATGTGGATATGTAAATGTACCTTCAACAATATATTGTAACTTGTTTTAAACATCATCCAAGATATATTCCATATTATCTCTATGTCAGGGTGCTCTGCTGTTATAATTGAATCCCAAACAAAAATCTGTGGATTCATTATATTGGCTTTGCAGGCCATGAAAAACCTTGATTGCTGTATTTTTTCATGGTATGTTACATTGCATCTGTGTTACAGAACTTTGATGCGGTTGAATCACAGAATGTTCTCTGGTGCTCATGAAACACTAATTAGGACTTTTATTCATATACACATTGCATTCATGTTCACATTCTACTCCTCCCTATGATGGACCAATATATTTAAGGGTAATTTCTCTATGTTCTTTAGTACCACCTTCTAGTTTTTTTTTTTTTTTCAATTTTGTTACATGGAAGGTAGCTGGTGAGAGAGCAAATTGATTTCCAGTGTCTTTTGACAAACCACAGATGGACGCTGTTAAATGCATCTTATGGTACAAAGTGTGTAGGTATGAGTGTCTCTGTTCATTGAAAGTGCCTAGGACTTAATTAAGAAGTCCATTAGTTCACAGTGATTATAAAAGCGACTAAGCCATAGAGATCCAATAACATGGGGTGGAGAGAGAGGGAGAGAGAGCCTTTTTGACATGTACTTAATGCTGTCTTGCTCTTTGCTGGGCAGAGGTCGGGGGGTCAGGGGGAATTCAGGCACAGAATTCAAAATCTGCCTGCTTTCTTCTACCTGAATATGATCTGTGAGTGAAGCACAGGTCTTTCTGCTATCAGGCCTGTTCCCAGCTATCAAAATTCACTGGGTATAGGAAAAACTGAGGGATACTTGACCCACTGTGATATGGAGCCAGGTCAACCACCTACCATCACATGATGGTCCACAATATACAGCAAAATGGCCATATATGTGAGCATCACTGCATGGAGCATGTATAATTAATATTCTGTGCATCAAAGGGCACATTCTAATCAGCACAAGAACATGTGAAAGTGGAGAGCTGGGGAATGGTCTTACCCTGGGAGTAATCCAACTGTAAACTGTAAACCATTCTGTGAACAAGGTCTCAGTAATACAATGAGTGAAATTAACTGTGTGTAATTTGAAATTAAATTATTGGTGTAGCAGAATTTGAAACAATCTGTGTCTAAATAGCTTTAAGGTCACAAAAGCAGATATGAAAAAGAAAGACATTCCTATGAATGTGCCCATTCCATTTTATGGTGGTGATTTTCAGGGTCTGAAATTGTGCCATGTTAATGATATAAATAGCAGCTGTATATGACGATAAGGCTCAAAGAAGAATTAACTGAGAGGATTATGGGTAAAAGCCCTCAATGAGACCCCCCTACATGCTTAGGGAGTTCATCAAGAATGAATTACAGTTTAAATGAATTAGCCAAAGGAAAAACCAGGCCCTGTTTGTTCATTTGTAACTAGCCTTAGAACAAGCTCCCACTCACATATTGCAAACATACACACACACCAGAGTTTCATGGATCTGGCATTGAAATGGTCATCATCCAAAGTCATAATAACAGAGATCCATTGTAATGAATCTTAGGACACATGTTCATGTGAATTACCATAGCTCAGGTCTACCATTGTTTTCATATACTCAAGCTGAGCAATTATCTCCTTTTCCATTATTTATTCTTTTACAAACCTTACATTTTTATTACATTTAAAAGTAGTACACAAACAGGGAGGATGATTCACATGGGAAAAGGTCCCAGAGAATGCCTGCAGTTACTGAACCAGTTTATTTGCCCCCTAGTGGTGAAACAACCTTACTGGGGGAGCTCTGTGAGAGTGCACAGTCCCCAATGGCATCCAGAGCAGCTTGTACCAGTGGCAGCTAAAAATAATGGGATTGCTTTAGGCAGTGCATCTCTGAGTTCTTCAATCTCTCCATCCCCTCCTGGGTATTACTTATGGAATTAGCCAGAAAAGTAATAGCATGTGTCTGCTCATGACTTTTCTAGCAGGGCTTCGAATGAAGATGGAAGTCTCAGGACATGAGATCAGTGTAAAGAGACAGAGAAACTGGTGCTTTGATGGTGGGGTATGGCCAGGAAGCACTGATGCCTCGGATTGAAAATGAAATTTGAATCTGACATCACTCTGAAGTTAGAAATGTCTATTCAGGTTGTAATGATGATGTAGAATGCACCTCCACTCAGCTGCAGGTCTCTGCATCCTTCTGCATCCCCTTTTGTAGATACATTTGCATGCTCATCTCCAATCTCTGGATAATCCTCAGAGTGGACAATTGGTACCCTGTACCCATCTTTTGAATCTTGTTCCAGGGACCTGAGATGACACTTTTCATTTTATGTTCTGGTAAGTGCTTGAAGACCTTATATGTAATTAATGTGTGTAGCCTATTGTTTATATATGTCTATACATGTTATAGCCTTAGCTATGAAGAACTAGATTGTGACTTCTCATATCAAATACTGATTTAGGCAGTGATATATGCTATAAGACACATTAAATGCATTGGTAAATATATTATTCTTAAGGACAGTGTGTGTTGCTGATAAAGTCAAACAGCAGTCGAGGGAGCCTCTTGTAAATGATGCCGAGGTTACACATTAAAAAATAGTTGACATTTCCTTTGTTAAATATTTTGCCCCCATGCTACACAGCATTAAAATCCCCTTTATCAACCTCCGCCTCATTTCTGAAAATGTCAGCCATGTACACTCTCATCTCTGCAGGAACGTAGGACGATGTTCTGTGGAGGCGGCCGTGGGGGGAGTGGAATGTTTAAAGAAGAAGAAATGTTTATAACACAGCTGTTAAAAAGCCAATTCTGGTGGCCTCAGTAAAACAGCATAAGAGTGGTGGGAGAAAAAAGCATGAAAATGCATCATCTTTTTATCATATGTTGTAAGCCATGTTGATTGCATATCATGAAAGTTTATACATTGAAATTGCATAAAAGCTACACAGATAGACCAGTTAATGTGATATGAAATTAAAGACTCAAGAATGGTGGTGCTGGGAGGATATGACCAGACACATCTTACACCCCCAGTCTGCTACCCCAAGTCCTAACTATGATCGAATCCCAGTCTTCTGTTTGAAGCCTTGCTCCTCTGTTCAAGGTTTACTTACCTACTCCCCCCTGCTCCTCCCCCCTGCTCTGATAACTACACCACTAATATCCAAATGCTGGGCCCCAGCTGCCAGGAAGAGATGGCCTACTTCCTTCTGCCACTCACAAAAAAGAAGAAGAAAAAAGAGACTTCCCATTTAATTAGCATTGCTGGTTCTATCATTAATTGTGCACCATGTAATTACACCTCCTGTGTTAAAGAGAGTGGATTGTCCAGAGCATGGCTGTATTGATCCCTGCACTCTATAAATAACTGTGCCATTATGTGGAGATGGTGGTTGAATCTTCAACTGATTTTTCCCTGTATCAACAAAATAACACTATCCACTGGTATAGTAATATAGTAATATAGTTCACTGGTACAACAAACTCATTTGAATTTATGCAATGTAAAACCAAAATATACAGCTGCATTGAGGAGTTGTTTTAAGTGTCAGAAGCGGTTCATGGGATTTACATTCATTTAGCTTGTTGCAGAATGAGGCTTGTCAATCTGTAACTACATCTGTAATTCAGAGAGATCTTACACACCTGCCATTCGCTTGAAATCAAAGTCTAGAGCATTCTGGAGAGTATAGAAGAGTAGACAAGAGATGCAGGAGAGGAGGAGTGATGTATCTCCTCACCCCTCCACCTCACTCCTACACCACCTGTTCTTTGTACCGGGGAGGATCGATTGCATTCTCTGGTGCATGAGGAGTCACACCCCCCCCACCTGGCCCAAACCTAATGATTATAAGGCTTTTGGTTTCCAAAAAGCACCCCCCCCCCCCCCGTGCCCCATCCCCTCCCACGCCTGACACCATCTCTTTTCCTCCCTCTAGCTCCTCTTCTGCAAGAATAAGCTCTTTATTGATCTGCCTACGTACCAGTCACTACACCATCTATCTTGAGTGATAGACTGAGAGTGAGAAATAGCATGTAAGTGAGAGATGACTGTGAGGGAGTTGGAAGAGAGGGACCAGTGCCAGGATTCACAGGATTATCGATCCCTCATTCCAGGGACTAGCATTCCCTCGCTCCATCCATTTGTTTCTCCCTGCTTCTCATCCCTCTTCGCCTCTCTCTCTCTCGCTCTGCTTGCAAATGAAGTTCCTGGACTGGGCCCAGCATCCTTGTCCTATAGACCTCCTCTGGTAAACACCCTCAGGAGGCAATCAGCTATAAAGGGGGTGTAATATACGTGCTGCCTCTCCTCATCTGAGTGTGTTACGTCTGAGCTTCAGCACTCTCCGCTTTTCCAATTCCTTCATAAGACCTGCTGCCCTCCCGCCACACAGCGAGGGGCCCGTGGTGGCTTTTTCCCATTGGGTGATGGGAATGTTGTCTCGGCCACAGGAGCTTATATCACATTATAGAAACGCATGCTGCAGAGGCATCACTGTAATGAATCGAATTGGTCAGCAATCAACAAAAAAACAGGCCACATAAATCAAACATTTGGCCCAAGTGTCCCAGCGGCGGCATCTGAAATGGCCTCGGTTCAATACCAAACATGCAGGCTTGCAGAGTGTGCACAATTTGTCAATTCCTGAGCTGCAACAGAGTTGGGGGGGAGGGTTGATGCCTGTGAGTGTGTTTGTGTGTGTGTCTATATTTGAGTGTCTATGCAAGTGCATGTTCATCCACAAATTTATGTACTGTGTATGTCTTGAATATTTGTGTACATGTGTATCTGTCAAGGGGGCCACAGGTCTGACAGCATTGCAGCTTGTGTGTGTGCACATATGAACGTGAGCATGTGTGTGTGTGTGTGTGTGTGTGTGTGTGTGCATGCGTATCTGGGTGTATGTGCAGGTGTGCAGATTGCCATGTTTGAGCTCACAGGGGGCATAGAGAGTGGATGAGAATGCTGAGAGGAACAGATTAAGGAAGGATGCATCATGGGTAATCCACCACACAACCTCCTTTGATCAACCACAAGCATCCAGCAGCTGCCCAGGACAGTGAGGGAGCGAATGGACTGGACCACTTTTGGTGCACTCACATTTAGTTATATTCATGTTTTGCATGTCTTCTAATGCTCAAGACTCTTGTTCTGAATCATCAATCTGAATTGTTTGTATCAAACATATTAGCTTAAAGGAAAGGTCACCAGGCACCCAGCAGTCACAACATCAAAACTGTGTTAATCAACCATATTAGTGAAATTGCTTTGTATTTAGTGTGTGCTAACTAATATGGGTGTCTAAAAAAATCCCCTGCATTTTATTTTCAAATGAAAATGTCCTATTGTATTCAAGAACTCATTTAAGCATGCGCTGACATTAGATATACATGTGAATTATTTACAAGGTAAACAGCTGACCAGTGGGTCCTTGACGGCATGCCTTATGTTTTTTTGTGTGACTCAAGTCAATCAGAGTGCACTCAAGTTCACAGCAAGTATGTTTCTACAGATCATGTATGGGTCTCTGTGGGTTACTGAAATGTTTCTGTTCCTATTGCTCCACTGAACATACGGCACCCCTGGGAATGGGTATGATGCTATTGAAATGCTTCATCTGACCTTCACCATGAACCCAAAACAGAGAGGGCTATGTCCTCAGGTACCACCTCTCTGCTGTCTGCATTCTGATTCCAGATTCCTGCAGCAAGATTTTACACAATTTACTACCCAAGTAGACAGACAGTCATATTTAGGGCAAATTAGCATACATATACTTTGACACATTTTGCAGCCCATTGATACTAATAGATTTTTATGGAGCAAATCAAGTTTTCATGCTCCATTGGTATAGTTCCATGTAGGTCATTCTAATGTGGAATCCCCTGCCCTTACCACTGTACCGCATTAGGCCCTATGCTTCTCTGGAGAGACTTCCTCTCACCCTCTGCTTGTAAGACCAGAATAGCCCTCAGTCTGTGTCTGCTTTTCCCTTTTCAATCACCTATTCTGACTCACATCCCGCTCTCTCTCTTTCGTATCTCTCCCTACGTGGTATCTCCCATTGTGTAATTACTGAGACACATGCTCGATGAACAGTCGCACTGTTGCTGAGTGCCGAGTACCGCAGAGGATGATGGGAACAAACTGCTGCTGCCAGAGATACAAGATAAAGCAAATTGATGCACAGTAACAGAGCCTTGCTCTAGCAAAGCAGCCATTTATTATTGTGGGAGCCCCACGGGGGTGTGTCATTTTTCTCTTTGATGACAGCGATATGGGCCAGAGGACAGTCCTCAGGGCTTGGACCCAAGTCATCACACTGTTTGGAATTACAGACAAAACACAATCTTTGATTGAGTGACCAATGCGAATTTGCATGGAGACATGACTTCATGACTCAAAGTTGGGACTGAAAATCTGAGCCACAGTCAGCAGTACCCAGTTATTGATTTTACTCCAGACCTGAGGGACATTGGTTTTAAATCCAGGGCAGGATAAACTGAGTTCCATGCATTGTGTGGTGTTGCACTGAGTATGATACTTTGCCAGGATGACTCCACTAGACTCCTATCTAGTGAAAGTGGTTTCTGTGAATGAAACATGAAATATTACAATGCTGTACGTTTCCCTATTGACAAAGTCTGCCAAGCACACAAAAAGCATATGTTATGAAAGCAAAACTTTGAGAAGGTTCAAGAAGGTTAACAGGATGGTTGTACAGCTAAACAAAAGAACAATTCAGTATCATTCAGTATGTTTTCATGATGAGAATGCAATAACTGTTTCTGTAAATCACACCTGTACTGTAGCGTAGAACTGCCATGTGTGGCTGCATCAGATCACTACAGCTGTTTGTGAATGGTTGACCTTAACATGTAGCCTCCCGTGACAGCCTCGGGTTTGCTGAGAGCCAGGTGACACGACAGATGCTCCAGTGGGGGGAATTGATTCAGTTCCCTGTTCCAGGGTAATAAACGTGCTTTGGAGAAGCTATCCTGCCTTGAAATGAAATCAAGTACAACGGCCCCACTGAGAAAGCTTGAGAAAGCAATTCCCCCTCCAGTTAGCTGTGGAAGTAGGGTGCAATCATCAGATAACTTAATCTGGGACATTTATTAGAAACCTCATGCTGCCGCTTTCCAGTCCCAGTCAGAGGGGCCAGGCTGCTGCCAGCATACAAAATAGCTGCGATGTAATGGATCGTCATAACAAGCCAGATAGGTGGTCAGTTTGTTTCTGTGGATGTCGTTCAACAGGGAGAGTCTCAAGGGAGTTAGAATTCAATTAAGACATCTCCTGAAGGTACCCTCCCCACCCCCTTCCTGTTCCTCATGCACACACACAAAACACACCAACAAACATTTATTCCTTGGTCTTTCTCTCTCTGAGACACCTTCACTCACTCAGTGGCTCATTCATATGTGTTCACACATTCACTTACTTATTCTCATACATGTTCACTCACTGATTGCCATACCATGCATACATCCATACATGTATGTACATACACTCAAAATCATGCATGCACACACACACACACACACACACAAACACACACAAACTCAGACATTCCTCAGTGTATTATCTCTGTGATTACTTTTCATATCTTGTTTACAGTGAGTTGAGCTGTGGTGATGTATAATGTGTGGTGTAATAAATCTTGTCAGGTTGGCCTTTTCATCAGGCCAGTGCTGAACTGTGGAGTCAGCACTTCAGCTGCAGCTCCCCAGTCAGGCTCTTTAGCCCCCTGAAACCCCTCCACCCTCCCTGGACCCTCCTCTTACCCCCTCCCCTGCTGGGCCTGGATCACAGCAAAGCACTGTGTGGAAATGATCATATTACAGTAAATTACCCTGATTTATTTTCAGGGTGACTCATAGAATACAAGGTCAATGGTTCAATCTACATTCAAAACAATTCCTCCATCCCACCCACTTTCACTGTCCTTGTACTCATTCTTTCCTATGGCCACCATGGAAACTAGCCTCTCAATGATGCAGACGAGTACAGATGTGTTTACCTGTCTTTTTCTGATATTGTGTATATGGTGGTACGTTGTGTTTGTGTGAAGCCAGGAAGTGGTCTCATAGACAATCCAGGATCTGGACACTGGGTATCCAAAGCAATTTTTCACCGGTCACAGAATTGCTAATGTTATTTCTCTTACTGCAATTGGAATTTGGATAGCACACATAGCACAAGTACATAAAAATACTGTCATTTTGGTCAGTAATGGAATCCCACTTAGAAGCTTTGTTTATTGACATAAATACTGTGTATACTATCTAAGTAACACCAGCATCATGTTTTTTACTATCATAACACTGTTCAACTGGAAAAGAGACAGAAAGGCACTGAAGCCACTCTTGCTAGCCAAACTCATGGTGCCAAAGCGTTCATCTGCTTTTTAGATAACAGATTACAGACTCCTGCATGGCACCATCATATCCATGTACAGTATGTGCATATCTGTATACATGATGAATATTACATGATATGAAGGGTTGTATCCAAAAATGTCTCATCATTTGTGTTTACCTGAATAAATCCCACATGTGTGTGCACATGACAGTTGCGAAGGTGAAGGACTGTGACCCTCTTAACATGGGATGGTATGAGCTTGTGTTATTGCTGTCAGTGTCAGCAGTCCCAGCACTGCACAAACCTCCATCTCCCACTTCCACAGAAGTGGATTCATTCTGGCTGTCTGCAGCTAGAGTACTTTTAAAATGCATTATGAGCAGGAAATATACTATTGAAGAAAAAACACTTGAAAAGTATTCATGTAGGTGTAAGAAACTATTTGTTTTTGTTTTCTTTTCTTTTTTGAGTACACACTATTGAACACATTCAGCATTCAAGAAACAGCTGAGGGAGTAGGGGAGGGTAGAGTTTTTGTCTCTCAGTAGAAACGATATTGTCATAACCAATCAAGATAATTTTTCTCCTGCATGAATTTTACAATAAGAGGAAATATCACCACACAAGACTGCTGCAGTACAGAAGGAAGAACGTAAGTCCTGTTGCACTCAGTTTGTCTGGAGTAACGCTGATTGCATGCATCTGCCCCTGAACTTCTTCAGAAAAGAGCAACGACTCCTGGATAGCCAAGAAACACTCAAAGGCACCATCTCAACTTCAAGAATTCAGCTCTTCATCACAGTCTGACTCTGGGTTGTGACATGGAAGTTAAGTTGCATCTACCTGATCAGAACACCCCAGACTAACACAGACATAAGGAGGGACAAAACCAAAAGGATGCTTCATTCGTAAACATTAATTAGTCATGCATTTAGCCCTCAAATAAGCTTTCTGATAAAATTAGACCCAAGGGAAGATGCTTGGTTGACCATATTAAGCATTTATAAATTAGTTTTGACATGTTCAGCTAACTATTTAATCACATTTTATTGGAGTGGTCCATTTAATAGATGACATTTTTTTTTTTGTAAAAAAACAAACTACTATTTATACTACTACTCTTCTTATACTACTACTACAATAATAATAATGTTAGTACATTTTCATTCTTAAATAAAATGATGATTGGGCAATTACTGTATGTACATATGTACCCTTAAAGTCCATATGTAATACTTCATATTTGAATCAGTTATTCTGATTCTTAATCAGTTATTTACTTTAAGAAACTATTCTACCTTATTAATGCATAGCAATTCTTTACAGTTCAGATTATTAATGTTTGTCAAAGAAGCAATGTATTTCCAAATTATAGTCAGAACAAACACTGTTTATTTATCCACAGAGACACTTCAGTCTAACCTGTCAGCACTGAGTTCAAAGCTCCTGTGTTAATCTGGTTTTGTACTTCATACCTGTGGTTCAATTGTTGACGAATTTCATTGATGACATGCAGTACATATCACAAACCATTTAAACTGCCACAAATGGAAGACCACCATTTCCAGGATTACAGCTCTAATACAGATCATTCTCCATAGCTGTTTTCACACATGAACTCTGGAAAATGTCCGGAAAATCAGGTCCGGACATTTTCTGGAGTTACCCTTTCACACATGTAGCCCAGAGCCAGACATTTTCCATGTCAGACGCGTTCACACCTACTGGAAATAATCTGTTTGGTTAAGTTTGGTTAAAAAGTAAGCTGCAGATACTGAATTGTTTTGTTTACAGCACATCTAAGATAGCGAGCAAGGCTACCGACTCATCCGTAATGATGACTGTTTTTGCATTTCAATACTACATGTATTTGGATGTATTCACAATATCAACTAAAGAGTGGAAAGCCATATACAGGCAAGTGGAATGACACAGCTACCTTCAGATGCTTGTATTCGTCCGGTTTTGTGCCAGTCTCATTGCAGAAACATCATAAACAGGCCCACTCGCTCACTGTGAATTCTCTGGAAAATTACCTGCTCTAGTCACACATGGACTGAACCGAACATAATCCAGACTTTGTACTAGGGAGCTAGCCGGATGTAATGTCCAGTGCGACTGATTCGGACAGTTCACACATACAGGTCCTCTGGGTAATTTCCATAAAATTTAAGGATTGCAGTGCATGTGTGAAAGGGCCTTATGAGTCCTCTCATCTTTGGGGCAATGCTTGATCTTTCTATGGGCTCTGTGATTCCTATTGACCACCCCCCAGCACAAAATCCACAGCACAAGTATGTGGCTCTCCAATGACTCTAATGTTCAGAGGGCACCTCTGCCCTTTTGGAATGCCACTCAGTTCTGTTCCTGCTGGTGGAGCCAGCCCTCACGATACAGCTCTTTGAAGCATTTTACAGCTCTTTAGAGATAAAGAGCGCTGGCAATGTGGTTTGTGAGTTCAAAAGGTTCTACATCACAAAAAAAGGATAAATTAAAAAACACCCCCTTTTAAATCTTTCAGAGCCTTAAAAGTATCTTGCTGGGTTGGAATGAAAGAAGTGGGGCAGCAAATGTAGGGTATATAAATATGCAATTCAACAGGGGACAAAAACACAGTCATAATCCACTACAAGATGAGAAACATCAAGCTTTGGGTAACATTTGAAGGCTGACAGAGAGTGTCATATGTTTCTTTACTAGGTATCATATCCAACTTTGATTGATTTATGAGCCACAGCATGTACAAAGGAAGTGGGCAAATCATTACAACTTATGAGGGAATTCCTTGAATGTGTGCGGTACTCATCAGTGAACAAGTAGGAAATATGAATGCCGTACCCAGTGCAGAAGAAAGCAGCAAGTACCGATAATTTTGCCGAAAGGGGCATCAGTCACAACTACAGTTGACTCACAGAGCCGTAGTCCCTGCCCCAAGGTCACCTCGGATGTGGAGACAAACTCTATAAATACCACGCCTGCACCCAACCCCCCAGCAGGGGCTGCTCCCCTCCATCTGAAATCCTGCGTGCACAAGGGGTGAGGCCCTGTGTTCTCCATGCTGCTGCACACACAGCAGACTGTGGGAGTTCTGGAGCTCTGTGGAGCGCATCTGTCTCTCCAGCCCTCCCCGCCGGTCAGTTCCCTGTCGACTGCTGCAGGGCTTCCCAGCAGGAACCATGGGAAATATTGACAAGGATTCTCTTGGACATAGATACCAAGATGTACACTGTCCTCCGAAAGAACACGGAAAAAAATGAGTGGTGCATGTGTGTGTGTGTGTGTGTGTGTGTGTGTGAGGGAGAGAGAGAGAGAATGCCTAAGGCTTTTATCATCATCTTCACCATCCCCTCCTAGTTCACTGGAAGGTCAGTTTTATTTTCAACAAGATGTCTTTTAAAACACAGGGCAACCCAGAGAATCTCATGGCTTTATTCTGCCTCTCTCGACAGATCTCTAATTGTATAAATTGGTTTCCACTGGCATGCATCATGTCAGAGGAAAGACCCCCCACTCGCGACCACCACCAAACAACACGTCATTTTTCATTTTTAATGTCGGGAAAAAGTCTGATCTATTGAGGTGCCGGATATGTGCAATTTGTTTAACAGACATAGCCATTAGGCTAATTGTTTATTATTTCAAAGTGATGTAAGATTGAGGCTCTGTGTGCTTCCATCAATAACGTATCAAGGCACTCAGGAATTATGTTACTAATGCATGAGCTGTGATAGAATGGGAAGTGTTCACACAAGTCTAGAAATTTGGGTACCCCTTGGTGTTGGATCTGCAGACCAAAATACACAGGGAGTATACACCCAGTATATAATGTCCACCAATTCTTTGACATCTCTCATCTTTTTGACTAAGGGAAAAAGACATTGAAAAAACATCAAAATAAACAGATTTAAATTTGCCAAGTGGACTGTATGTCCTATGTTTGCAGGCAGCCTGGAGCCAGGCCTGTCTCGGGCTGTCTCGTTATCAAATTCCCTCACAGACTGGGGGAGGAAGGGTGGGGGTTGGGGGCTGACGGAAGACAAACATGCGATCTCCCAAGATGGAGCCATGAAGCGCCATCTGTCTGTTTATTTATCAGCAGCGCAATTCAGAACAGAACCCAAAACACTGGGTCTGTGTGTAGGTGGCAGGCAGGGAACGATGGGGTGGGGGATGGGCTTTTTGGGGAGGGGCTCAAAGCTCACCTATCCAATGGGGGAAGGGGGCATATGGGGCCCTCAGCTCACAGCATGTGGCTCTTCAGGCCTGATGGTACTCTCATCTCACATAATGTGCCAACCAATCTTTCACCCCCAATACAGCATGGATCCACAACCATCACGACAAGGCTCTGAAAACTGTTCCAGTCTGTGAGGCAGTTTCTGGTGAGTGGCATGCCAGCCTGGAAAGACATCTTTTGTCATTTTGCAAGGTATTTCTGTTCCAAATGTGCTTCTTAAATTAAGCATATTATATTTACGTGTTAGACAGACATCAAACTTCATCCGGAACATTTGCTCTTCAGAAGGTCTTCTTTGAAGAAGCCACATGGTTTCGGTTGTGTATTACTGTGGTAGTATACACATACTAAGCCAACCACTAAACAATTTGTGTCTCATTTATTAATATTAATGTCAAATAGAGACAGGTGCTCAGGTGCTTTGTAACCCCAGAACATGCTACTCTCATAGGGATGCATTTTCAGTTCTACAGTACAGAAAGTGGGTTGGAGACAGCACCTGTATATCTGTCATGTTTTGTTGTCTTTAATTATTCTGTCACAAAGACTGAGCGGATGCTCAAATTTTAACCAAATACAAATCGTGCCACCTGTGAAGCATTTGATCAAAGAAAGTTGTTCTTCATAAATTGCACAGGGTCTTTTTGACGTTTTGAGTAAATTGTGAATTTTCCCTGTTATGTAGGGGAGAGCATTGAAGATTTCAGAAGTCTGAACTGTGTATGATAAATCATTTTGATGGATATTATTAAAAACACCACATCAGGGTATAATGAGAGTGATTTGTCCTGATGCATTGTACATGGAACAATCATAGCAGCTTGGTTCCCTGTAAAACTCCCAACCCTTTGATTATAAGGAGATTAAGAGTTCAACTTGGGGGGTAATTAGCCGCTACAGTGATAAATGCAGTTCCCCCTAATTACATCTTTCATCTATTTTGATCAAGTCGCTCATATTCCTTTTGACTCACAAGAAAGCAACGGAAGCCTTTTGTGCTTCACATAGACATAGAAACTCCCAAATGGCATGTAAAATGATAATTATTGGATCACTACCTCACAAAGTGGTCCTCTAACTCCACACTGCTAAAGCCCAAAAATGACTGTCTATTGTTGTTCTTGTTTTTATGGCTTCATTATGAGTGAACTCTGATTTCAGACAATGGTATTTTGGTCCAGTCTCATTTTCTGAAATCAACAGTGTTAACAGCTTGCAAGGCAGATGTTAGTACAGAACTGTCATGTCTCATTTCAGTTATTTATGTGTTCATTTTTACAGAATTCAGCATAATCTTAAAGACAGAACTCAGTTAGGAAAGAGGTGAAATAAATGGAAGCACTCCATGGTCTTCCATTTTCAACCATTTATTTTTTCATATGAGGTCAGCATTGCCATGGAAACGCTCTCTCTCAACCACTTCATCAAATGGATTTCCTCAAAGGCGGATTCTCAGAAATCAAAATGTGCACAGACGGGTGCAGAAAGCATGTGATTCTAGTTTGCTCTTACCCTCTCTCTCCTCAGTTGTTAATTCAGAACACAGAGAAGGTGGCCATTGATTTCTTAAAAAGGGAATGCGTTTAAGGATGATGATGTGGACGGAGGCGTTGAGGTGCTAAGGCTCATACAGCAGAGTGCATACATTTATGTGTGCTGTATGTATTGCAGTCTATACTGAATTCTCAGCTCTAATGAAGAGTGAAGATTTCCAAATTTACTGCAAAGGTTCCACATTGACCATTGTAAATGAAGATCTCCTCAGCTGTTTTGTGCTGAAGCTTGCCTGCTGCTCAGATGGATTATGCTTTACCTATACAGTGAAATGTGTTCCAGGATCAGTTTTGCAGGAATCGTGAATTTCCATCATTCTATAGGTGGAAGGGAGCTGTGACACCGCAACAAAGATAAGAATTTTTAGTGAGCAAAGGAATGTGTATGTTCTGAAGTGAAAAAAAATGGAAATGGAGAAGCAGTGCATAGGTAGCGAATCAAACAGCAAAAAGGCAGCTATGTGGAAAACAGTGCTGGAAGAGCTTAATCCATAGATTCACAAGCCTACACATGCTAAAGTGGGTACTCCTGGGCTGCATTGGAGGATGGCACTGCTGACAGGTAGTTGTGTCAGCAAATGAATGCTGGAACACCAGAAAAACATAATGAGCACAACCTTAGAGGATGGGCTGTAATCACTATAAATCCTATGATAATGAAAAAAGACCACAGTGATTGGTAGAAAATATGTATATTTTCTTCATCTTTATGTTTCTCTAGCCAACCAGTACAGTGTTTGGGGTGAAAATAATAAACTTTGGCCAAGAAAAATCACCTCAAAGACTTATGTTGTAATTTCTGGAGCACAGTCTGCAATCATTTTCATGAACATTTTTTTTTCTTTAAAAAAAAGGAAGCGCAACTAAAAATATGATTCTGTTATAGGCTCTACCAATAAAACTCTCAAGACAAATAGACAGTCAGGAGAAGGATGCGATCAAAATTCTATTGTTGCAAATTTGTCATGGAATATTCATACCTCAGTGGCTGTAATGTTACCTCAGAAACCTCAAAGGCTCACTGCTGCAATGCTGAAGTATGAGTGAGGACATCCACAGTTAAATCAAATTTGAAGAGGAACGGCCTATCAACCTAGCTAGCTAGTACCCTGCGATTTCATGTTTGCAAGAAGCTGTGCTTATAAAACAAAGCTAGCTAGTTGCATCAGCTATTTTAGCCCTTTAGGGAATGCTAACTAGTGCTTAATCTATGGCAATAATGTTATCTGTTTAGTCCATCCACCTTTCCATTTTGAAGCTGGCCAGCAGTGGTAGTGTTCTTTGGTGTTACAGATGACAAATCTATATGGCATGTTTGCTAAGTGTTACGATGGGTTTGTTCATGGTCTAAATTGGGAGCCTTTCAATGATTCAACATCACTTCCAATATATTATTACTTATTTATTGATTTTCATTGTGAATCCCATGTGGGGTAGCAGGTGGGATTGCAAGGCATGCTGGGACCACCCCTGTTTCAGAGGAGAGTGCATGCTCCTCTGTTCTCTCCAGGTTAACGGAGGCTGTAGAGATGAGCACAAATGCACACAAACTGGGCACCCCAGACTGGGAGTAAATAGGGGTAAATTAAAACCAAAAACATGTCAAAATAAGAAAATGGTGTTTTATTTTTATTTTAAACAATTAGAGAGTGTTCATGGGTATTTTGCTTTCTGTGCATTCCTACTTATAATATTAAATCTCTGGTTGCTGCTTAATTACTGTAAAAAAGTGAGTTGACACATTTCAGGAGGCGCGGAAAGTGAGAAAATTGGTGAGGGTGTGATGTGTTAAATTAGCTTGACTATGCCTGCGTAAACTAGGTTTTTTCATCAAGATTTTCTTCTTTGTGCAACTCACATGTTCAACCGGCAAATGGCAAACCATCCAAGGTATTTATTCATTATGTAATACCACGATTACTCACCATATATTACCCTGGGCAAAACAAAAGAAATGTTCCTCCTCGTAAATGGGATTTCAGATGGTTTCAGGGTTATATTTGACGTTATATAACCTGTTTTGTTCATGTTTTGACACTCGTCAAGTGACATTACTTCCTCGTGCTCTCTCTCTGGCCTGGCGTTGGAGAGATCTGGCTGTAATCTGATTGGACAGTTTTGTTGCATACTCTTGATGACGTTTTCCTGGAGTGGAGTAACCCATTCTTTTTCTAATGGCTGCTCTCCAGTGAAACAACACACACATGTCTGGTTTGCATAACCTTACCAATGTAAGACAACACGGTTGAATGGTTAGGTGCTCATAGAAAAAAAGGCAGGATGCCATCACATACTTAGGGAGAGGGATGGCTGAACACACCCACGCACACATATGCAACCATAGACACATGTACACATTTTCACATCCAAACATATGTTATGTATGTACAACATATGTTATGAAATGACATATTAGACAGTTTACCCAGCATGCAGTAAAATCAAAAAATATAAATGGAGAAGAACAGAATTCAAAGTCATCATGTACACAATAGGTGAATGAACCAACGCTGAAGAGTGTGCTCTTTAGTTGGAACTATGGCTTACTGTGACAGAAATAATAGGATAATCATTATGAGATTATGTAATGCCTTAAAGTCATATCCACAAATTCCTAATGTAAAGCTACATATTTATCACAGAAATGAGGAAGCTCCCTCTGTGCCCAGGGGAGAATTAATGTTCTTTGTCAAGTTATCCTCGCTGAAATGAAGCAGAAAATAATTGCAATAATGACTAATTGTGTAATTGTGTATGCATGAGCATTTGGGAGTTGTTATGTGTGTGCATCTACTTTAAAGTATGTTTGTGGTTTGTGGCCATGGCTAATGTTGTGCATGCGTTTGTGTTTTGGTATGTGATGCAGGCACATTGGAACACTGTAAACCATACTCTGGTGTACATGTTAGTGCTGGATCAGCCTCTGGGACATCCTCAACCCTTGTGGTTCAGCAACCAGTCATTGGCAGCCAGTGAATCAGAGAGAAGCAGGGCTGACAGGTTTTAACCAACAGCATCTCGCCAAGCATGCCCATGTGCACACACACACACACACACACACACAGACACACATGCACACACACTCCCACATACACAAACACATACACACACTCCCATACACACACACACATACACACACAAACAAACACCAGTACACACACATGCACATACATTCTTACACACAGCATTGCATTCAGCAGCACAGTTACAAAAAGCCTAAAAGATACAGCTGGATAAATGAAACGAAAACAAATTGAACCAGAGAACAAAACATGTCAATGTGTTACTTTAATTATTGCAGGAAAAGAAAAGGCAGGAGTGTTATTTCAGAGTATGAATGTTGTAATCTCAATGATAACCCTGGTAAGCATTTTTGTGATTCAGGATCCAGAACTGGGGTCAGAGGTCCATGAATGGACATGCAATGACCACAGATCAGGGTGTTTGGTTTTCTCTGATCTCATGCGCCTTTCTTATAGACAGACATCCTCTCCATCACCTTCCCTTCCTGCAGTTTATCTTCCTGTATGCTGTGTCTATATCTGCTACCTCTGTCTTTAATACTATACTGGCCCTCAATGTTCTGGAATGCTCTGTGATTTTGACCTTGGAACAGACCCTCCTGACATTTAGCTGTCAGTGATGTTCACTCTCAGCCTTTCCAAACAATAGCCTAAATAAGGTTGAGTCAGAATGGATTTCCCCATTTTATCCTGCTATTTTTTTGATCAATTAGGCCTGAAGTGAGGCTGTTGCAGCTGTGAATGGAATATCTTGGGCTGAGCTAGTGCCCCTGACGGATGGCAGCCAAAGCTTTGGAGGTGTGTGCTTATCTGTACTCTCTACAAGTCATGTGGGGTAAAGGTTGTGCCATTGCTGATGGGACAAGGAAATTTAGCATTTAAAAGTGAAAGAGAAGAAAACATGAATTAGGATCTCCATGTAAAACCTCTGTCAGATAACAGTGGTGAGGGGATGTTTAAATATGGTCCTGGAGGTAAAAAAAAGATTTTGTTGTAAATAGACTCAAACAGTGAAAGTTGTTAGGATAGCCTAATGGTGAAATTATTGTATGAACACTTTGAAATGTTCAGAAAATTGTGAAAATATGTTAAGCTTAGTAAATGTAATGCAAATGTAATGTATGTAGTTGAATGATACAGTACTTTAAGTCTCATGCGCATGCTAATTGAGGGGCAATTTTAGGGGTACAAGTCTGGCAGGCTCTGATTTAATTGGTACATATTGTTTGTACCTATCTGTGATCAGGGATCATAAAAGTAAGACAGGATTCTTCACTGTGGAGCTTAACATTTTAAGGGGCATGGTCTTAAACCAGACTGACTGGGAAATATATTCACAGTGCCATCAATTTTTACATTTATGATCTATAGCAATATAATTCCACATTCCACATTATTGAAAAGGATAGAGTACAGTGCAACCTATTAATCATTAAGTCCAGCTGTATCCACCTGCACCTCACACCTCATTTCACATTTCTCATTTGATTTCAGACTCTGAATTATCACTCCCCCCAAGTCAGACAGCAGACAGCTGTTATTTCTAAATGGGAGAATAGGGTTCACCCCCAAAATCCTGCTGCCTAAGATCTTCTTTGGTACACAGGTTAAATTCCGCTAACTCCACCCCAGGCATGGGTCTGTGGGGTATGGCTGTTGATTGCTTTTGGTCACAGGGTGTTGGAGAGCTGAGAGGCTGTGTCTGAGTCAGGGGTTTCACAACACTCTCAGACGGCACCAGTCAAACGCCAGTGTTCAGTGTTGCCTGCCAGTCTTGGAACCAGGTGTGCAGTGCAGTCTAAACACTTACTAATGATTCGAGGGCCATTTGACTGTGGAGCATCAGTGAGTCATGCTTATCTGGCTTCGTGGTCATTGCACAAATTAAGATTCCCTTTTGAGCTCAGGTGTGGGCACTAGACACAGGCACTCATCTGAGTTACACACAAACAACACCTGCACCCTCCTGCTAAGCCACAATTATCTTTTAAGGCTTTGTGGAGTGTTATCCTTTGTGGAGTCACAAATCCTAAAAGAAGAACTTGTCTTTCTCACTTTTTTCCTCTAGCTGCCTTATTCTTCCCTCTCCCATGTCCGGAGGCAGCAGGCAGAATGAGGGAGTTAGGAGGGGGGTAGATGTTGAGCTTTCTGACACTTCTCCAGTTCCCTTGATGCACCCCTCTCTCCTTCAGTGGCAGCATGGAGAGCACAACCATGATCCTTAGTGTGATCTAAACCAACCCACGGGCTGAGCGTCGGCTTCGAAACCCCTGTGCCATGAAAGTGATTTCTCTAAGCTTTAACCTCTGCACTGTGTTATCTGAGCAGGGACTACCACACCTGCACTGTCTCCACCCCAGTCTCCTGGGTTCAGCTGGGGGAGTGTGCTTTGTGTGTTTCAGGATTAAAATGGCATGGAGGGGGCCAGGTACCGTAATGGTAATCCTTTCTGCTGAGTGGTGCAAAGCTGCTGTTGTCGTTCCGCTCTGATTTCTAGATCAGAGTCTAACACATCTAGTTCACATGTGATGAGTACATCAGTCATTTTTCCTTCTTCCTTTCAGCATGTATACTTTAATGTAGGAAATACACGTAACTGCATTGAACCATTCCTGCTGTTCCACATCTGCAGTTCAGGCACCAACTATTGAACCTCTCTCAAAATCTGTCAATGTCATGTTGGTTTAAAAATTACAAATTGATGTTTGTTTTACAGAAAAGACATCTTAGTAATTTCATTGAAACTTTACACAAAAAGTACACAAGAGAATGTGGCATTTATTGACTCTGTATAGGTATCTGAGATAAAATCTGGCTCCTTCCGTCAATAAATGTTACATTATGTTGTGTAAAGTTTTGGTTGTTTCAATGTCGAAATATTTCAACAGTATTTAATTTTTTTATCTTTATTTTCAAAAAAATAATATGTTGAAATAAAGCAGTTTCTTAAGAATTTACTTTGAATTCTCTGGTAGCTCTGGTAGATGAGTTGTTTTACATAGCAGATGTATCTGTGTCGTGGGTCTTGTGACCACAGTGTGTGATTCATAGCTCTACATCTGCTCCCTCTCTCCCTCGCTCTCCCTCTCTCATTATCACATGTTACATTTGGAATAGTGTTTACACCTCCCCCCTCCCCACGATGCTCCCCTCTAGCTCTGCCTCACTGTCTCTCACCTGCAAATCTGAGAAAAACTGAGAGAACACAAAACTGTCACCCCGCTTGTTCCATCACAGTCTGTGACTGAGCACCATGAGGAGGGGGACGGATGCAGGGGTAAAAATAACCTTTTAGGTGTTTGACTTTTGTGGAAGAAAAATGTTGCTGCACACACACAACCAAAAAAATAAAAAACAGACAGCTGTGAGTGGTTCCGCTGTACGAGCTCAGCTTGTTTTGTCTTGTGTTCCACAGCCCAGCCTGTCATTTTCACAACGGCTCAATCGCCTGGAACGGCACGCACCACAGGACTGCTAATAGGGTTTGACTGGAGCACTGATCTCAGCACAGAGAGACTCAGATCTGACTGGACAGAGAAATGTTCAACAAGCAACATGAGAGCAAACACACACAAACACATCACTCACACACGCTTCTCATTTTGCCACTCACACATACAAATACAGGCATACAGACATACATACATATGTCTTAATGCATAAACCTGGCTCATTATATGTATACTATGTTGTCATGATATGTTGCAAATACATGGAATACAATGTGACTACTACACTGTGATGAGGGTAAATGTCAAAGAGACTTTAGAGCAATTCAGTTTAATTCAAGTTATTTATGTGTAGCAAATTGTAAGTTTTATTTATTTATTCTCATATAAAAAAGCACAAACATCCTTACTTGTGTGAAAATATGAATTTGAGTGAGTTTGTGCATATGCATGCTTGTGTGTATATGCATGTATATATTTTGAGGTAAGATAAACTTTATGGTTCCCACATGGGGAAATGCAAGTGTTACAGCAGCAAGATATGTACAGAAGTAGGATAAATATAAATAAAGAAAAGAAAAAACAGTAAGTAAAAAGTAAGTAATGTAGAGTTCCATAAACATTGCATTACATTACATTAAGGACATTTGTTAGATGCTCTTATCCAGAGCAACTTACAAGGCAAAGTGCATAAGAATGGAACAAAAAGTGCAAAGATAATCCTAGAGAGGGGTAAAGTCCCAAGTGCCAAAGGTAATCGAATAGATTAAGACTCCCCTATCGACTATCTAAGGAGAAAATAAACAACAGCCTAGGTTAAAAACAAATCACAGTTAAAACAAGAGCAAATAAGGGTAGAGATATTACAAAGAGCAAGGTAGGGGAGGGGAGAGGTGCAGCCTGAAGAGGTGAGTCTTCAGTCTATACCCAAAATGCACAATAACAGATTCCAGATTTTTGCAGATGTACAGTGAGGTACGTATATACCGTTCAAGCAAGATTTGTTCTTGTATGATATAAGAGGCCCACTGATAGCCGCAGGTAAACATTAGTACAATGGGTCACAGCAGTAGTGCCACAGGATCAACAGGCAGTGCAGGTGCAACAGAGAGCAGTAGTCCATTGTGTGGTTGTGCAGTATAGTAAGCATGGGCTTCAGTTTGTTTTGAAGTGTTGGGGACAACAATGGGTTCAACGTGTTCACTGGGACGAAATGAGCCACGACAAAAAGTAGTGGGATATGTCCAAAGTGTCCCCAGCGTAAATGACGCCTATGACAGTAAGGTTGGTATGCAAAGGGTTTGCAGTAGCACTTATGAAAGACCAAAGAGCAGTAAAGTGAAGTGCAGTGGTTACTTGTATGCGTGCTTGTATTGCCTGCAGGATTTCAGAATGATTTCAGAATGACATTGAGGGAGTTCCTTTGTCAAAGCCTTCAAATGTTTCCCTTACCAAATGGATCACCTCCCTCCTCAGAACACAACATCAGTTAATCACAGCAGTATATTCTCACATCTTCTGCAAACTGCACTAATTGGCAGAAGCAGCATGGCAGCAAATAACTGACATTTTCAATGGTAATTTTTTGACTGTCTGATCAGGAGTCCCACAGACGAACTCATGATGGCTCAATGAGGAAGAAGAGGAAAGCCAAACAGAGTTGTTTATCCAGTTTATTCAGATGCAATGCTGATTTTGTTTCTGCGATACAGTCAAAATAAGACTGCAATTGCAAGATGAAACCACTCATCATTTTCAAGAATTTAAATTTGTCTCTTTGATGAATTCCCACCCATTACTAGAAAAAGACAAGAAATTTGCCACATGCCGTTTAATTCCAGAAACACGTCTCTAAAGTGCACATCTGTCAAGCCAATCACAGTTTCATTTTATATTATTGCAGTGACATTTCATTTCACATTATAGTTATCTGAACAGTACAATTCCTTTTATTTTAAATTTCCTTTTGTGTGTATTTTGGTGTAGATGTGTGTGTGTGTGTGTGTGTGTGTGTGTGTGTGTGTGTGTGTGTGTGTGTGTGTGTGTGTGTGTGTGTGTGTGTGTGTGAGAGAGAGAGAGTACATGTACCTGCACATGTGTGGTGTGCATGTGTGTTTGAGTGTGCCGAATGTGTGTTTGTGAGCAGGGTGCCGGCACAGCACAGGTGTGTGTGTGTGTGTGTGTGTGTGTGTGTGTGTGTGTGTGTGTGTGTGTGTGTGTGTGTGTGTGTGTGTGTGTGTGTGTGTGTGTGTGTGTGTGTTTGCGTCTGTGCCCCCCTCCGGCTCCTCCCCAGGACACTACAAATCCTCCACACTGTAGAAAGCCTTTAGTCAGTGTGGTGATGTCAGAGCTGCAGATCAATTCTCCAGAAAAGGGCACAGAGACTCCCACAGAGCAATCAGTGATTCCCTCCCTCTCTACATGAATACATAAATAAATAAATCAATAAATAAAGGTTGCATAACCACACCATTATCTGTTGGTTAAAAATGGCATTGTTATTAATGAAGTTAATTAATTGTTATCACATTATATCTCTTAAAATGCAACATTATAATAGTAAAAGTACAAAGAAATAAATTTTATTCTGTCTGATTTTAACTTTGACTGTCCCAATAATATAGTTTGATTTATGTATAGCAATAAAACCCATTATCAGTTTAACGTATCACTGTCACATTTTTCTGGTTAGCTGTGTTTAGTGTGAATATATGATTGATTTACTCAGCTGACAATGGTACTTGTCAATGCACCTAGCCTTTGGGTATTCTGTCCCTTAAACAGCAGCATGTTCTGAGGGACTTTATTTCCTAATTGATACTTACAATGTATTGGTAATTCAAATTCTTATTCTACTTATAGTACAATACTTATAGTATCCATCTGTGCTTGCAACCTATTTTTTTCTAGTACAGTTGTTAGCAGTTGTGTACACAATTTCTTAAGCTATACCTTATTTTTAAAAAACTGTAAACACTAACCATGACAAAATTAGCCATGCTGGTATGTCTCCACCAGTCTCTGGTAAGTGAGACATTTTATTCAAAACAATATTATCCCTTTTCAAAATGGAATTTTGTGTCAAAATCATTGTCACACATATTTAATAGACGTTAGAGAGACCCAACTAAACACTGATTTACTTAATAAAAAAAAGTACTTTGAATATGTTTGCTTATCTGTATGTTTGTGTCTTTGGTGTTACACACACTACTTCCTGTATGTACAGAAGTGTGTTGTAAAATATGTCAATGCATTTGTATGTACTAAAAATATGAATTGAATGCACAGATGAATGATTAAAAATAATGGGTTGTTGAGGAGCCAGTTTCAGACTGGAGCATTTTACATCCCCAATGGCATTTGTTGAAATGCTTACAGTTCTTTGGAAAAAAAATAAAAATGTTATTTGTTATTGTGTATTCATATTTGAAAGTCTATGAACCTCTTCAGGGTTATCTATATTTGACATTTCATTTGCTGTTCATCTGCTACAGGTCATGTTCATACCTCTCCCAAACTAAATCAAATTAAAATAACACCTGCTATCAAAGTAACTATTATATCTGCCATAAGGCTAATGGTTTAATATCTTTGTAGAAACATGCATACACACAACCAGTGTGAAAGGCAGAGAATTGCATGTAATTGAACATATAGATCTGATTCACCAATTCAACCCAAAACTTTCCTAGAGATATTTGAGTCAAAACATTTCCTTTAATGACATTATGCCCCCCAATGTCAACATCACTGATGCGGAATTCTGTTATGGCCAGATAATGAACATTTATCTCAGTAACCATCGCTTGGTCAGTTCATATAAGACACGTATGTGAAACCTATGAATATCACTGTTCTTCATTGAAATCAATGTAGCGTATGCATGGGACTGAATGGAGCGTGCAGCATAAAGCACACTTGAAAGCAATGATTAAGTGGTACTGCCAATGCAGAAAGTGGTCCAGATCTTGGTCCTACATGTTAAACAGACACAATGTGAGGAAGGAGATGGGGATACTCCCTATACACATGCACACACACACATACAAAACCACTCTGGACTGGACCACAGAAAATCTCCCTCAGAATCACACATCACACACAGGAGAGGCTGCAGACAGCGCGATGTCTGGATGGGTGCAATGAATGTATAATGAAAAACATTATTTCATTCAAAATGCAATCAATTTCTCTGGGTGAGGGCTGGTGTTGGAGGTTTTGTCCCCAGACAGAAGTGCTTCCGCTCTTTATCGATTTTGAAATCATCTCTCCACAGCCGGAGAGCTTTGGGAAGATGAGCCATGCTGCAGTCATCCAGGCTTTTAGCAGCTCTTACTCTCCATCCTTGGCATGCATAAGGTATCCTTTGGGTTGTCTTTGCTCTGTAAGAGTGGGGGGGAACCTCACACCATGCTGTGGCAAGCACACATATTTTCACAGTATTATTATCCCATAATGCCAATCCTACACATATTAAAAACGTCTTCATTTTATTCATTTTGTGCATTATTACATGTATGAATATCATCAAAGATTATTTGTATATGTAGAAAGAAATGGCATGCAAAAACCAAATAAAAAAATAACAAAATGTTGTAATTATATGAGAATAGGTGGTTATTAATGTAATATTTTAAATAATCAGTTATAAATAACATATTCATAGTCATTTAGAATATTTATTCTAAATAGTTGTACGTGGTTATCAGTACAGCACTAAAATTCATGTTGAAAATTGTTGGTTTTATAAATAAAATGTTAAGTAATATAATGGTTTAGCAGGTAACACTAGACTCTTCCACCAGCGTTGTCAGCTCCCATTCTGCACCCTGTTCAAAGCTGGTCCATTTCCTCTGGGACTTCAACAATCATTTACAGTCTTTCCGTTCCAGTGAGGGGCTGAGGTGATTATGGGGAATGTTCCGGAGACACGCACACTGCACCAAGCTGTGCCTGGCTCAAAGTGTCCCTTCTCCCTGCAGCCCAAACCCAAGAGGCGATGTTGCCAATGTTAATGTGCAGAGTGGGCAACTGCCATGCTCCCCTCTCTCTCTCTCTCTCCCTCCATCTCTAGCTCTCACAGTAACATCGTCTTAGGACTGCGCTGTCACAGCGTTGTGCTCCCAAGCAAATTACAATCTCTCAGTGGAACGGGGAGCGAATAACAATTATGCTGTTTGAGTCCTAGTAGCAGAGCAGTTTTCAAACAGAAAATGACACCATAATGAAGTCCTCGGCAATGTTCATGAAAGGACTTTTCTCCTGCATGTCAGAAATATCCCCTTTCACCATCAGGTCTCATTCCACTGCCTTATCCAAAAAAAGCAGTGTTCATTGCCTAGTTACCACCAACATTAGCAACTGACTACTGTTTCGACCAACCCTATGAATAACCTTGATACAGTTGAAATCCCCAATACACCAAGGGCCTCAGTTTCATGTGTGTGGTTCTTATTTGTGTGTTATTCTGCAAAAACGTGTATTTCATGTACCATGCTGCTGTTGACCTTGCCTGCTGGAGTGTCAAGGCGCAAGAGCCCTAGGGAGATGGTCAGGGCTGAGTGACTCTAATTGGAAAGCCTCACTTGTAAAGCTTCACTCTTCCCTCATCCGTGGGGAGGAGATTAGAATGAGACAGCAGGTCACAAGGAGGGACCAAGGAGAAGAAGTGGGGGGGGAATGCATACAGGAAAGAAACTGGGGTGTATGGCCTTTTCCATTCCCACCCCAGGTAATGGAGAGACTGGGGAAACAACAGAAGAGAGGAGAGAGAGAGAGCCACACAAGCAAAGTGTGCTATGTAGGCAATTCTACTGGGTCCATCACCATGGCAACCAGCTGGCTTGTGCCAAAAATTATGTTCTTTGCTACCGCAGCTCAAAGCAAAAAGTCTGAAATGCAAAAAAAGACTGGAGTACTTATAGATGAGCTGTGACCTCAGAGGGTGTCACAGTTGCTGAGAACCTCTCTTCTAAAGTGGCCCAGACCATACGGTCTTTCTGCTGACTTCAGTAACTCACACTTCTCAGTCGTGGCACAAAATTGAAGACTGATTTAGTTCTATGTGTCTCACTCTGGACAAATATCTCTGTAACCATTGTTTTTCCTGAAAGGAAGACTGTGTGTTAGTGTGTGTGTGTGTGTGTGTGTGTGTGTGTGTGTGTGTGTGTGCGTTTGTAGGTGTGCGTGTGCATTTGTATGTGCATGTGTGGGTGTGTGAGGGTGTGTGTGTGTGTATCAGGGAAGGGATTGCACAGTGAGGTAATGTCACACACCATTATCTTCAGATCATCCTCACGGGCAGCTCTTGCAACAAGCTCCCCTCCATGGCTGCTGCCAGTCAGGACAGGGTCACTGCCAGTGCTAAGCTGAGTGTGCCAGGCTGAGAACATCCCCTGTGGTCTTTGTTTAAACTTCTGTTCTGAGAGGTATAGAGGAAGACTGCGTGCCTGTGTGGGGGGTAGAGGGTTTAGAGTGTTAGAGAGTGTTGTTTGGAGTTGCTGGAGGGAGGGTTTTCTGTATGGATGTCTTTGTTTGGTTCTGTGAGTGTGGAGGGGCTTGGAATTTCTGTGTGTGTGTGTATTGGGGGAGGGATTTTGGATGATAAGAGATGTAATGAGAAAAATAATGGATTTGTGTTTGCTTGTACATGTTTGTGTATGTGTGTGTGTGTGTGTGTGTGTGTGTGTGTGTGGTGTGTGTGTGGTGTGGTGGGAGGGTAGGTGTATAACATAAAGGCAATACAAATTTGTAAAAAGCACTAGGATACTGTGACAAAGGAAAACAGAATATGTACAGAATATAAAAAACCTTCTTTCTCATCTACACTGACACCCTTCCTTCTAACTGTCATCGCACAGCAATCGGTCTCTGTGAAGTAAGAAACACATTTAATGTAAATGGTAACTCTCATTCAATATTTTTTAAAATGTAACATTGTACCACTAGAAGTCACACTTTTGGCATTACATGTTTTGCTTAGGGTTTTCATATACCTGTATTTTATTTGTCTCTATAATCATTGGCTGCAACTAGTCTGTGACAACATCAAGCTAAAATGAAACCAATGCAAGGCATTTCCAGTAGTCAGTTGCTATTAAATTTTTACACAGAAGTCTAGTGGATAAGCCTGTGGGTGGTGCTCTTCATCTGAAGACATTGTTTCCTTTGTAAAATCACAGGCATGACCCATCAGGATGAACATGTTGGGCTATGTCATTCCATGCAAAGCTGATGAGGTCATTTTAAAGCAGCGGTGCTGACAGAAATGAGTGAATGCGGGAGTGAGTGAGCAAGTGAGGTAATCACTATAGCAGGGAATGAGATCATCACTAATTCAGTTTCATGTTACCCCCAAGATCCCTCTTTCTGCTTATTAGTCATCATCACCATGAAAGATGACTGCATCACCCTTTGACAAGTTTCCTAAAGCTGTATCAGCCATAAGCATGATTAGATATGACTCCTTACATGGTGGGAGGTTCTAATACATTAAGACAATTATATGCATGGTGATCCCCATACACCAATGTCACCCCACAGCAATCAGATAGTACAGAGAGGGCCAAGCTTTTGAATATCATATGACAGAGAGATTTGTCTGAGTAAAATATCTGTGATGCAGAAACTAAACCACCTCACAGTTTGTTAACAAAAAGAAATTGTGGCCAGAGGTTTCAATCAGGCATTCCATTGTGTTAGTAATTTAACCTACAGTAATATGATCCTCTCTTGCATGGCCTTTTTACAAAAGGTATAGTTTTGATAATGGGTTACTGGACTGTAACCCAATTTTCACTTGGTTTGTTGCATGATTCCTGTGCCAGAGAGGATATGATAGGCAATGATATCATGGAGCCTGGTGGTGCGCTAGTAATGCCAGTTTTCATGTGTGCCAGAAGGAGTGCAGGTTGTTGTCTGGGGGAGTGAGGGACGGAGAGTGACAGAGAAAAAGGGGGAGGGACAATCCATGCCAAGAGCCATGTTATGTACCCAGTCTGCCTAATTTCCATGGCAGCACATGGAGCAAACAGAGGTGACAAAGTGGAGTAGAGGGAGGGGCCATGTTGACATAGGTGAAAGGTCATGAAGACTCCCCTCTCTCAGTTGCTCTCTCAGTCCCTCATCCATCCCTCTGTGACTCACTGTCATTGCCTGGGTTAATGATCGGCCAGAGCTGAGAGGCAGTGACTCAACAGGGGCCATGGTGCTCCCCCTCAGCCTGTAACATCCCCTCCCCCAGCCCTGTAAAAGATTGCTTTGTCTTACATGGCTGATCATTGGAAATGACCTACTCCTACAATATCCTTGGCATTACCTCTCCTCTCCTCCTTTAGTGGCATTTTCTGTATTTGGTACCAGCTGTTATTGTCGTCCTTTGCCATGTGTGCCTTTACTGACAGGAATTTGATTGAATTTTCTGTTTTCTTGTGATTTTGTCTAAAGGCTTTTTAATCACACTCTTTTTTCATGTTGCCTGTTTCTGTTAGGTCAATAATACCCATACATGTATATAAAGCTTGCAACAATAATTTATATATACAATGTGTATATACAATATACAATTTAGATAGTCCCAGGCCTTCTTATCTGGGTAATCATAGGGTTCATTTTATAAATGCACCTGGATTTTACACAGAAAAAAACACTTAATGAATTGAGTTTGTAGTTTTTGATTTGCAGAAAACTTTCCCTACAATTGAATTTCACTAAGCTCATAACCACACTCCAACTGCCTCAGAAAAGTTTCTGATCTATCAATTCAGCTATAATCTAACTCACTTTGTGTGGGGGTGCTGGAGCCTGACTGGGCCACTTACAATCATCTGCTCTCTCTCTCTCTCTCTCTCTCTCTCTCTCTCTCTCTCTCTCTTTTCTCTCTCTCTCTCTCTCTCTCTCTCTCTCTCTCTCTCTCTCTCTCTCTCTCTCTCTCTCTCTCTCTCTCTCTCTCTCTCTCGAGAGGGCAGGTGTCCTGAGGCCTGGAAGGTTACTACATTTCTGAGGAGAGATATATTCTGGTTGATCTTATCCTGTATAATGCAAGCTTATGAGCATCTCTGTGCTGTGTGTGTGATGCGCAGTTTCCTTTCTCTCGGCATAAGGGCCAGCATGTTCTACCCTCTGATTACTCTATTACTCTACCAATGGGGATGAAAGGGGAAGATCTCCCCCAGAGGATGACATAGTCATAGAGACCATCCTCATCTATTTTCCTTGTGCTCTTTCCTCTCTTGCTATTTCCTCACACTTTGATCATCTGCCCATTCCCTCTCTCCTTTGCCTGCTCTTCCTGCTTTTCCATGCTTTCTCTCATCTCGTCCCCAACTAATGCTCCTTTCCCTCTTCCGCTCATCTATGTCATTTCTCTCAGGCTGTCTCTCTCTCTCTCTCTCTCTCTCTCTAGTCTCTCATTGTTCCTTCCTCTTTTTACTTTTTTATTCTCTCTCTTTTCCTTCATTTCTGTCCTCCAGTTGTTAGTGCAGACCTCTGCCAGCCTAAAGACTTGAGCTTCTGAAAAAGAAAGAGGTGAATGAGTGATGAAACAGTGCGAGATAGAAAGAGCAGAGGGAGACAGGAGGAAAGAGATAGAGAGTACAGAGAGACATAGAGGAAGAATGAAGTGAAACGTGAGAGGAGAGAATATAAAGGCAGAGATGGAAAGGATGAGTGGAGAGGGAGAAAGAGAAAGGATTCATGGAGTAAACAGGGAGAAATATACCATGCACTGGACAGACATGCAGTACTTATAAAAATATGTCTTCTCATTATATTTGTCTTTTGTGTTCTTTTTGTTGGTGTATATTCATGGGGTGAAGGGTGTGATCATATTTTCTTGCTTTAAAATATTTTCTTTGCCTTGCCTTCAAGTCTATTTTTTTATTGTTTAGATTTTTTAAAAGCTGCTGAATCATCCAGCTTTTGACACCATACACCACACTGATCTGTTCAGTCATAATACCCCTCTCTAACAGCGGCAAACATGTACACACAGGCTGTCTCTACATCATGAGAAAGAAGGACATACTCTACACGCATCCGCTATCCTCTCCCCTGCCCTCCTTTAATATGGAACATCGAGAGCAGACACCTGTCACTCACCAGCCCGTTTTTCATGAGGTACAGAGAAACATGTTTTATTGCTCATGAAGTGAGTAACTTAAGTAAATATCTCTGGAATGAATGACTAGGATTTTGTAAACACTCATAGGGTACTCCTGATAGGTGCCTGCTGTCTAAGTGTTCTCCAGTCCAGGTGTGAGGACCAATGTCATTTCCTGTCAGAGACAAGTCTGCACAGGTACCGTATGCATACTGTGTTTTACTGCACAGGTACACCAACTGTGATTTACTGCACAAGCAAATAAGCTGTTTTACTGTGAGACACGCAAACTGTGTTTCTTGGCACAGTGTATTATTACTACACAGGTACACTGACTTTGTTTTACCGCTGATCTGCTTGGGGGAGTGATATCCTCGTGTTGTTTTGGTCAAACACAGTAGTCATCATTGTTCATATGGCATTTAAAAGCTCAGCAAAAATGAGTCATGAGGCACAGAGTAATTGACCTGTGGTTATAGGAAGATAATGTGGAAATGTGGAGCATTGCTGCTCTTGTGGCAATATTCACAGGATTGCTCTCATTTTTAAAGCAGAGTTAAAGAGACCTGTGAAAGCCAAATATATTTCTGTGATTTCACTTACTGCAATGTGGAGAAGTGACAGCAATGAAAAGAAGGTTCCAGAGGAAGGGAGCGCTGATCTGTCACCCAGGGCAACGGGTGGGAGGAGTTCTGCTCAGCTGCCAGGGTTCAATGTTGGAAGGAGGAAGAGAGAGAGTCAGAAGGGGGGGCATTGTTTTGTCAGTGTTGCCTGAATATTTCATCTGTAGGGATCAAATGCAGAAGAAAAACAGGTTTCAAGTCTGTAATGTAGGATTGTTGAGATTAAAGGGATGGTTTGTCTTGCTTAACAACTGGTTTGACTCAATGGTTTTATATCACAGTGACGAACTGCAGGGTTGTGATATAGTGGCATGTTGCCATGATAGATCACATGGATACATTGTTCAGGTAATGATAGACTTACCCAACAGTATGACTTCATCTTAACAGCATCAAACACCTGAACCAGGGTCAAGTGACACAAAAAAAACCTGAGCATTACACATCCACTGCTGCTTCACAATCAGCTTTGACCATCTGAAATGTCAGAGCTTTTTTTAGCATCCCCTTATTTTTACTATTTCCTGTCAGTCTGGAGTGACTCATCTCAGCTGTAAGACAATCACATTACTGCATCACTGCATCAAATCAGGAGACACAGACTTCAAACCATCACATCACCACACCACATCAAGGATTTTAGCTGGATAGATCACCAAATATCATTGTATTTCTAAAGTAATACATCAAGCAAATAATAAGTGAGTCAAACCCAGAGAAAGTGTTTTGCTGGACATCAGTGATGGATGGACCATAGATGTGTGCTTGTCTCATACAAAACAGGCTAAACATTTGTGTTCGTGGGCATTTATAAATACTTGTTGACTTTTTTCTCACAAGAAATCTCTTGAATGCCAAGTTGCACTACAGCAAAACAGGAGGTGACCAGTGTGATGTTAAAAACAAGGAGTGGTGCCATTTGAGTGAAAAGACAGTTTATCCTCCTGCAGGGTTTTTACAAGCTTGCAGGCCAGGCAGTGAGGTAGGGTGCAAGGAGGTGCTGTGTTTCTGCTGGTTTGATGTTTCCCTTTGTGTTGGATTCACATCAGGCTTTTCTGTAGGAGCTGACAGGAATGCAGAGGGAGAGGGGCAGAGTGCAGTGTCACTCATAGAACTCACTCATCAGCCACTACTACTGAAAGCCTTCAGCCAAGACTGACCAAAGAACCACAGCAGTGTGGCATTTAGACCAAAACACAGGAAAACATACATCTCTCTTCAAACCCCCCCTCTTCTTGCTCTTTCACTCTTTTTCTCTTCTCCAATTTTAAAGCTGATTTTACATCTGGCTTTTGTCTTTGACTTCTTCACTCTTCTTCACCCTTTTACACTTTATGCAAGAGGCCGAAAAGACTAAAAACAGAAGGAACCCTTTTTAGAAACAATATGCAAGAAACAGGAAAAGGAAAAGGAAGAGTGGTTTGGCAGGGGGAAAAGGTAGCGCTGAGGTGTGTGGAACCATTGAGCAAAACTGCTTGAGGGTGGGATCCCTCTCACCACTGAAAGAGAAGATTTGACCAAGGTTTTGTTTTCAATTTTGTTTTCCTCATTTTAGAATATACATTTTAGGTTATACCAATGGTACAACCATGTTTTTTGTAAATTTAAGTTAAGCTAAAACACATGAAAGTATATCCTCTGTAACTTTGCTTTTCAGCCAAAATAGCAATCATTTCTGCTGAAGTAAGTTAAGTGTTATTGTTCTGAGTCCATAAACAAATGCTAGCTTTAATATCAAATCAGGTTCAACAATGCGTTTCTCTTTACCAAAATACCCAGGAAAACAATCAAATAGCTTTTTATCCCTTATCAAACAGGCCTGGGTGACTGTTGGCCAGGAAAGATTCTCAATCTGATCAGCCATCATTCTTTCATCCCCAGTAAATACACTGGAGGAGCATGTTAGGCACAAAAATCCTGTGATATATCACCCTGGTGGGTTTTATATGGTGATGGCTGAGGGAGGCAATGAAAAGCACTTTGAGATCTGCAAAAGGCACTGTATGTGTGCAGTCTGTAATTTTCTTGTGTGTCAGCATGACTCTCAAAGCCAAGCTGCTTTCCATCTAGCAAGATTTAAGCAGGTTTCAAGCAGTAAAGAGATTAAGTTGGCCTTCTTATTTCTCGTTGGGGTAAAGTTTAGAATCAATGAGTGTAGCAGAAAGCACAGAGGATGCATGAGTGCTCCCACAAGAGCGATCTGTAACACTGTATTTATGTGAGTGAGTCTACCATAGTCACTTTGTTCAGACAGGCATTGTATCTGGGTTAAATGTTCTTGGCTGCGGCACTACCTCTAACTGGTTGCACTACAGGAACATATTATTGGAGGGCTTGTTATTGAAATGGACGATGTACGTAATGTTGAATGAGACTTTTTTCTCTCTCAGTTGGAATCTACCTACAAATAACCACTTTGCCACCCACACTTATGCAAGGATAATCACAGCAGAGGCACTATCACATACCTGTGAAATGCACTGACCACATAGTACTACAGGATAGCTAGCACCAAACAGAGGACTTGTATTGCATCTTTCATTGTCAACAGTCAGTAGTCTGTGGGAAATCTTTGCATTGCTGGCATAAACAACTGTGGAGGTAACCTGAGGCCCCCTGATGGTCTTAAACATAGCCTACCTCTACTGAGAGGAGACTAATCATGTCCCACTGCTGCAGACCTCCAGTTAAAGTCAAAACATTTTACAGTGGATTCTTGAAAAAACACATGTCCATTTGTGCATAAGGTACCCTACTCTGTGTGCAAGAGTGAGAGGTATCCTGCAATAACTGTCTGACAGGCCTCATGATTCCCACCAGTTTGCTATCGCCATGGCTATTCCATTCAGTGCGCATGTACATTTACATTTTAGTAGATTTTAAGAAGGCCATGAGACAAAAGGCATCTGCTGGACACTAGGATTCAAAAGAAAGCCAGCAGACCCCACACATGCCCTGGACACATGTCCACAGCAGCCACGCCGCACTCCGAGCTCCAGCTGTAATCAGATCCCAACATTTAACTGCCAGCAGTCGTCAAGATCGGTGCTAAATAGAGTGAGCCTCTTCTTTAATAATGCATGCACTTGCAGGAAGACAGGAACAATAGAATCCCAGGCCTGAGGAGTGACCAGGTTTCAGAGTCATAGGGGGAGGGTGACTTTGTCATTTCAACGGCCTCCTGCACTGTATCGGTTTTCAAGATGGGGGTTTATCTGTCAGCTCTGTTAAATATTTAAGCTGACATGTGTGTCCCTGTAATAAATCCAAAGGGTGGAAAAAAAAACATCTGATGTGTATCACAGAAACCAGATAAAGATGAAATTCAGGCATGTTTTATTCAGTTAGTTGGTGTTTCTGTACAATACACTTCATAGATTCCCTGAACTCCTGTAGGATTGAGACCAGTTGTGAAGTGGGTAGGCAGGACTGGTGGGTGCAGGGGGAAGCTCTGTGAATCTTCAAGCCATCATCCAGTCAAAAATCAGGAACGTAATGACACACCCACTCTTTTCAGAGTGAATTCTGCTCACACTGGGATTAGCATTCATCTCAGATTTCACCACAACCCTCAGAATTAATGTTATATTGACATTTATGCAGTGAATAAATATGCTCAGGACTATAATTGCCAACATTGTCAGTATTATAACTGTCATCTGAGTCATAATGATAATGAAATGTGAAGGGACGTTGATGGCTTTACCCAAACAGGTGTGTTGGTAGCTGAGATTGGCAATTCATCCTGCATCCTGTCAAAATTCAGGATCTTCCCAACCCATGCCTTTCAAAGGATAATGCCATTGTTTAATTTTATATTCTTTAAGAAGTTTAGATTCTCAACGCTTGGGAAGGTCACTGCTCCAAGAGTCATTATTTTAGCTAGGTGCACCACATGAGAACCAGACAAAACCATGAATCATGCATACGTCACTCAGTTTCTAACATTATAACAGGTGTGATTCCAGGACCCAGCCTGTTTTGTTACTGACAGGGAAACTTATAACTCTACACTACACCTTAAACCTGAGCAATTCTGAGAACTTTACTGCCAGCAACAGGTGTCTGTTATGATTTTTTAAATCTGCAAGACTAAATATGAGATCAGAATGCTTCCCTGAACATGGATCTCTCATTTTCTACAAGGCAACTGTGTCCTTGAAGGTGGAATTTTGTTCAATTTCATTGGACAGCTGTGAAATGTATAGTGAGCTGGAACCGCTGCTTAAACTGCGCTGTAATTACAGTACACAGTCAATACACATGTTCACTGTGGGTTTCCTCATCGATTTACAGCCCTGTTGCTCAAGCGAAAGTCAAACTGCTTGTGGTACCAGTAGGCTTGACAGGCCCCAATCAGTGTCAAGCTCTTATATCTGCCTCTGCTAGTTTACCAGTTAGAAACGTGTATGCAGAAGATGCATAATCTCTTTGCTGGTTAGAGCGGGAAGCCCAATGGCTGCCAGACAGCACACACCAGCTGCCTACCAGGAAGGAAGATAGCTGAATTTAATCCAATCAGGGAAATAGTAGCTCCATTCAAGTAATTTGGACATTGTGCTTAAATGAGGGTCCAAAATTGTGCAATGCAGGAAATAAGTTATTTCTGGAGATATTCAGCAAACAGTCACTGTAACCACAGTATTCCTCTCCCTTAGTAGTCAAAGCAGAACTTCAGAATAAATTTGTGCTCTAAATCTAGTGAGAGCTGAATGAGAACCTGCTTCTCAAGTTTCACACTTCCTCCTGCTGTGTTCACACGAAACCTGAGGAAATTTTTTTCAGAAAGAAAAAATGCTTTTGAAACACATCATCCAAATGTCAGAACTTGGGAAGTATGTAGGGGGAAGAAAATGAAGTTGAATGACAGAAATATCAAAGCGCTTCAAATTTAGCTTGCAGATTTATGTACAATTCCTGGCAAAGCTCTAAAATAATTTTTGACTTATCTGCCTGGTAGATTCTCCCACTTGACCCATTTCATCCTCACGACACAACACACAGGTCCTTAGAAATTACATGGCTGTCAATAACATCCTAATTTGGTCTGAACAAGGAAAAACTGTCTCTTTATACAACACTATGGTGTTCAGAGTTCCTCCAGGCATTCCGAGCAGTTTATCACACTCACTAAAGGTGGATAGGCGTTTGAAAATGAGGTGGAGTTTTAAAAGTATTTTTTTATTTCCTGAACTTTTCCTTCTTTTACCTTTGGGAGTCTCACTGCGATAAAATGACATGAATAGTTGCCTTGTGCAGTAAATGATATGCACAGTACATGGTTATCCACACAGTAACAGCTGATCTCTTGAACTAGTTGTAGAGCCAGTTTACACGTTTCTTTGCTTTTATTAAGTAAAAGCCCATTGCAAATCCTTGAAGGCTAGGTTGATAGTAGAGGCACCAATACAGGTAATCATATCATTTGCATGAAAATTGCATTTTGTGGTATTCTAATTAGTATTATTATCAAAATTATTCCTGAAAGTAGACCCATGTGGGACAGCTTTTGAAAATGTTTCATTTTACTGATGCACTTCCATATCTTCCTAGGATATGCCTTGAGTGCAGTCTGTGAGGTTTTGAAACCATTTCACAGCTTAGTTGTCCATTCCTTTTCATCCATTGTCTGAATAACTAATTGGTGATTGACCATATCAAAACCTTCAGAAAATATGATATGATACATTTATATTAATATATCACTTAGAAACAAACAAGCAAAGGAAGAAAGAAAAACAAACAAGCCTTACAGCTTCCCTTGTTGGGAATCAGAAAATCAACTTGGAGGGTGTTCTGAGAGCCGGAATCACATACTATATTGAGAGAGCAGTAAACCAAAATCCTAACTAAAATAGCTGAAAAGGCTTTTTCTTTTTTCTCTTGGGGAAGTTTGAAAAATGCAGTTTCACAGTTTTGTGCCTATATCTTTGCTGGGTTTGTGTCAACTTCACTTTCAAACCATCAAAGAAAAAGGGAGCAAACACGTTTATTTATTAACTCAAATTAGGCTTCTGCACCCAGCGCTCAAAACCCTGCAGCACACCAACACCCAGGACCACATCAAGAGCATGGAATAGTTTATTCTAGCTTCTCTAAAATAAAAGATGGCAGTGTGCTTTTTTCTTCCTCCCCTGAAATCCCCCAACGCACACACCACAAACACCCTAGTCATCAGCAACACAAAGCCGCAGTTCACCAGCACAGCACCCCTAACTGCTCATACACCATGAGACACCAAATCAGGAACTGCTTGTGTGCTTCAGACAAGTCCTCCTCATCCACAAAGAAGTCACTTGTTTTTAGACAGATTGTTCCCCTTTTTATTCTCTTTTTGAGATTTGACTAACTCAACTGTTCTGGAACAGCAGTAGCTGTGGTAAGGGAGACATGCATGCTGTTTTAAGGTCATGCACACCCCATTATAAGTAGACTCTCCTCAATGCTTCTCTAACCCTAATTACAAAATACTGTCTAGTTTCATTGGGCTTCAACACCCCACATAAATGCTACCCATTGAAGCTGCACCCCATCAATGTTCACATTCCTCAAAGCTGTCATCATTCTCTTCTGTCCCTATTGAAGGCACAATCTGTTCTCTGTGCCTAGCTTTGGAAGCACTCCGCAGCCCCTGGACTTTTTTTCTGGTAAATAATAATACTGCACTTGTTCAATAATTGCAGGAGTATAAAGGTAGCGGTGTGGACATGGGTAGGGCTGGCAAGCTGGAGAGTGTAGTGAGAAATTAGTTGGAATCATCCACTCTGAGGGCACCTTTGAACCACCCTGAAAGTAAGAGCAAGTTACAGAGAGAGGGGAAGGGAAGGAGAAACTGAAACTGGCTTGGCTGCTGGCACCATCTGTAAAGAGCAGAAGATGGATCCAGAATTAATCTGCACCTCTTCCGCTGACTCAAGGGAAAGAAATCGTGGACCTTTCTGTTAAACATTCATGTGACTGGAATAACAATGGAGTCCCAGCGCATGGCAGCCAACCATGCTGTTCTCTCTGAGCCACCGAAATTATGGGGCTGTTTAATTTACAAGGGTCATTGGCTCGGATCATAGAAACAGCACACAGGGAATATGGGAACGCATGGTGCAACAAGAATATTCAGATCAGAAGAAGGAGGAAGGGCCACTGTTCACATAGGTGTGTCTGTGCTGCCATTCCAGAACATGCAGGAATGCACCAGCCAATGACAGTCCCATGGGGCGAGGGTCACCTTGGAGATCTCTCAAGTGATTGAATTGCATTGTATAATGGAGATTTGAGGGTGTCACATTTAAAGAGATATCGCACCCCATTCAGCACAGGAACATTTTCTACAGATACCACCAAACATATCATTCTTTTTTCCTTTCTTTTACACACGGTCAGCTGTCTGAATTTGACCAATTGTTTTCATCAGGACGTAGATTTTTTTAAAATCTCCTTTGCTCTCTGACCCTAGTCAAGGGAAATGAGAGAAGTAAGATGAGGATGAGAAGAGGAGTAGTGTGCTTAGCGTCTCGACAAAATCAGTGGATTCAACCATGAAAAGTCCCCATTTTCTGATGCTCAGAAAGGGCAAAAATATCAATCAAAAAGACAACAGAGAGAAAAAGAAAAAAAGACTGGCATCCCAATGTTTTATTCTCTATTATTCTGATACCAGCTGCTGGTTTTCTTATTTATACTCTCAGTGGAGCGTGTCACTCATTAAATTCTAACACCTTTCTTTTCACTGCCCAGGCTGGTGAGCACTAGTTGGGCACTCTCTGCATGGTGTCCATCCTCTTCGCTTTCCCAACCAAATGTGTCCCTTCTGTCCTCAGAGAAATCGTCTGTGCCTGCATTGCACTAAGACACTCCTCGGGTCCCCTGGAGTCCACTCTTCAGTTGAAACTGAGCATATAATATTTCCTCCTCCCTCCCCATCTTCACCAGCAAAAACTGTCCCTTCCAGTTGTCAGCTAAAAAGTACCATTGATCAGTAAATATCTATGAAGATGCTTGTGTAAATTGAATTTATCATGTCATAATTCTTGTAACATCACTTCCAAGGGTGAATGATTCATGATACAGCTTCCACATAAAGAAGATGTGTGGTAAATCAAGTTACAGAAACAATGTCCAATTTCACAGTGTATCTAAACAGATTATGCATCAGATGGATAGGTTACCTATCTGATGGATAGGTAGCAAAGATGGATAGGTTAAACAGTAATGAATCCATGTGTTGCACAATTAATAAATAAGATCAATGCGTAAGTGTTTGGGAACTGAGTAGATAGTTTCCTGTTTTTCCCTTCAGAATGAAAGACAACATTGTCTGCTTCTATCCCTGTTTTCAGTGTTCCACAGAACAGGCAACAGAGGGGGTCAAGACCATTTCTCTGTGTACCCGTCTCTTATCACAGTGGCCGTGTCTGTCTCACAGCATAGCAGGGAGAATTGTGGGATTGAGAATTCCTCCAGTCTGTTGACCCCACTCTGTGACAGTAGTCCTGTTAGTGTCACAGGTCAAAGGTCACTCACAATCAAATAGGACTGGGGGGAGTCACCAAATCAGGATGAAGGCGTAAAACAAACAGCCTTAAAAAACAGGATTCCCCTTTACAGTTAACGAACTGAATTGGCGCCTCCCTGCTGCAGGATTACGGGAACAAGCCAACCCCCCATTAACGCAGTCAAAAGACCTTTGTCTAGAGAAGGACAGAGAGGCAAATAACCCCTCTCCTGCTAAGATCACCCATGCACCCTGTCCCAGCCACTTCATTCAGTGTAGAATCAGCCATGGAGGGAGAAGCCAGCTGGCACCTGTGACACAAAAGAGCAGAACAGGGTTCTGAGACTGAGGTGTGTTCAGCTCTCGGGTGAACGGATCTAGCACACTGCACTGCCGTGAAGAAGAACAATAACTGTCTCACAACCTCTTCCCATTGACACGCACTGGGTGTTTTTGGCTTTTCAGGTCATTCACCTCAGTTAGCATATGTTTGCAGGAGACGTTCACAGTGGAGGCAAAAGTCTGAACTGTTTTGCAAACATTTGTGAAAGTTTGTTGAGTTGTTCATTTAAATGGGATACAGTCCATTGTTTCTGAAGTGGATCATTACAGTAAAAGCTTTGGTACTAACAATTGCTTTTTTTATGATCCAAGCCACATATGTCTGAACTTCATGGCTTCAGTCCTGGCCCAAACCATAAACATTGTCTTGTATGCATGAAAGGCAATCTTAGCATTCACTATCTTCAGGTCAGTGAAGACATGCAGACTAAGACGGGTCCCAATTACAGTTAGACAATAAATGTCACCACATTTCACCACTGTGTCTTAAAATATGGTCACAGGCAGAAAAAAAATTCATTGGATCCTATAAGTATGTTGTGCTCATTTTCAGGTGGCAGTGCATATATTAATGTCATACACAGTCTATTTTTTTCTCCTTGATCCTCAGCCCATGCTGTTTTTGAACTTGTGAAGAGAATGTAGACATTTCTGGCTCCTTTGCTGCTGCTTCAGCGTTGCGTAATCAGAGAACAAAAGCGACCGAGTACACTGAGGTCTGCAACAGGACGAGGTAGAGAAGAGAATGCTGATGCGGCCTGGCAATTGCCTCTGAATAACAGTCCTCTCAGCCCAGGCCTGTTTAAGCCTCCAGAGTCACTATGCTGGTGCAGTCAAAAGGATCAGGTCTGGGCACATTACTCTTTGACAAGGAACAAAGTTCTGATCTTTACTCTCCAGTCAGTTGGAAATGACAATTGAACTCAATTTGCCAGAGGCTCATTTTTTTCAACCAGTAAGTGCAGTGCCAGGCCATTCTACATATCGAGCATTGTACAGTATATAAAGGCCAGCTGGACTTGGAATGAGTATAAGACTGAGGTGGAAGGGTGCAACTTCCTCAAGGGACTTCCAGAGACATGTTTTTCTCGTTCCTTTTTCCACATCATCCACAGTATGTTGAAATGAGAGATTCTTATTAACTGTTGAAATAATGAACGCTGCTTTCCTTGCATGCCACCTTCTCAAGGTGCAGGTGTGAAGATATGTCGCAGATGCTCACACCCATCTCTTCCCCTGTGCGCTTTGAAGTCAGATTAGTGAATCCTTTATTCCCGTAAGCGCAGCTGTCATGAGCATCTATCTGAGTTCTGCTGTTTCTCTTTATCCTTCGTTGCACCAGCTCAGGGTTGGCAATAAACAAGGTATCACTCAGGGGCAAGTCAGGAGGAGGCAGAAATTCAGAGGTATCTGTGGTTTTGTTTTGTTTTGGGGAGTGGAGGTAGTTAATCCAGTGAAGTCAGTGATGTGGGTATCACAGGTAGTGGTAGTAGTCACAGCAATGCACTCCTGTGGGTAGGAGTCTGTCTCCTCTAGTCTCTACAGCACTGGACTCTCACTATTTCTCAATGCGATGATAGCTAGTGTTGTTTCTAAACCTCATTCGACAGCAGGCCTTTTCAAGTTATCCTCCTACACACTGCAGTATACTGTCGGTCCCTTGCAACTTCCCATAGTGATCACACTTACTGTTCAGAGATAAAGGGACGTCTCCCTACCTAGGCTAACTGATAATAAACATCGAATCCGCCCACAAACAGGGCCAAATTGTGTTCGAAATATGCTTTGTACATGCCTTATTTAAACATTGTTTCAGCGGGATTACTTACACTTTTGACAATATAACTTTTGTCAAAATAACAGCTTATAATAATATCACTTCACATAAACAGATTTGTTTCAAAAAGTAAATGCTAAACACTGAGGTGCGTAAAAATCTATTTTCTTTTAAAATATATATATATATATATATATATATATATATATATATAATTAATTGATTAAATTGGATTGTTTATCTTTTCAATGCACTGTCTGGAAAAGGTTTTGACAAAACAATTAGCAGTCTATTATTGTTACAAACATTTCAGTGTAAAAGAAAAGTATCAGAACCCCGACCCTCCTCTGCTCAAGATTTTCCTTCCAGTTAGTAAACCACAAATGATCAGAGGCAATTCCTAAAACATGACATCTATATGTAAGTATATCAAGAATCCAATGTCCCCCAGCATAACAGATAGGGATGTTGAATGATACATGGATATGTATACTAAACAGTATACCTAATTTAAAATAATCTAAACAGTCGATTTAACTTCTTGTGTCAAAAGAACTCCAGTGATCAAATAAAAGTTATATACAATAAATATGAGACACTCCAGTTGTCCCAGTCCTGTAGTTTGTCTGGTTATTTTGACTTTTTCAAGTAACATTTATCACTTATACTCCTATCTGACTGTGACCACAAATGCAACCTGATCATATCGTAAAATTAAAAAATATAATGATATTTTTTCTTCATTCAAGGATGTTTCTTTCTCTCTGTCCCATGCACAGAGCTGAGCAATTACATGACCATACAATCACTGCAGCAGTTTGGAGCACTCTTCTGCATGCTTGCACTCCAAAATGCACAAAAACCACAAACTGCTTCCTGTGCTCGCTGAGATCCATCAGCTAAGATGCCCCCACTGAAACCTCCTGCAGAGATGTGGCTCTGGGCACAGAATTTGGGAGTGACGTGCTCCAGATTCGGTACAAGCCATAAATCACTGCACCTCACCTCAACAGAACTGTAAGGTGTCTTTTTGCTCTTTATTTCACCCATGTTTAACTTTGACATTTTCTTGGCCTTGCCTTCAAATGCTGCCCAGTGCCTCTTGTTTTGTATCAGGGATATGACTGATGAGGGATGAGATGAGGGATATGAGATCAGTGGCGTGTTGGCGTATGCGTGGTGACTGGTACCTCAGGTGAGTCAGAGATAAGACACATCAGGGCTGTCTGGTCTTCATCCAGGTGTGTCTCTCATTACTGCTCAGGCCAAGCTAGGTATGATGGGTATCAGTCACATGACCTCACTGTGCTTACACAGACCTGACATTTCACAGCCTCACTGAAAAGTATTAAGGACTGAAAAAGAGTAAAGAAGCACTTTAAAATAAGCTGTGTCCATCCCCACTCCACTGCTCCATGATGTACATCTTTGTAGATCTTTACAAATCTGTAATTATAAATATTCATTAGGAGCCACATTTTAAAGAGAACAAAGTGTTGATTGGTCCAGAAAATTGTCAGTCAGATTGTATGAATCTGTTTATATGGTAAACATGCATAACTTATAAATATATGTATGTATAAATAATTATTTTTCATTATGTGCTGTAGCAAACAGAAAGATAGGAGCTATAAATAAAGAGGTGACATTTTTAGCAGTAGAATCAGAATGTTCAATAAGGGTGAACACATATGGGTCTGGCTGGCATCTGTGATTGGCTACAGCTATAGCACAGATGGAGAGGTGCCCATTTGCTCCTCATCTTCAAGGCAGATCCCTGGCTACCCTAAATCCAGTGAAATTCAAACTACTGCAGTGACTCTTTGCCTGTACCCATATAACCTCCACAGTACTCTTGCTTTCCCCACCAAACCCCTCCATGACCTTGTGGCCTTTCCCATCGACCATAATCTATAATCTTTCTAACCCTGAAGCACATACTCAAATGCAGACACATGTACAAAACAAGACCCCCCACCCCTTGGCCACCTCCCCCAGAGGCCTTCCCGGAGGTCATTTTTAATTGGGTTTAATTATTTAATTAACTTTTAATGGGTATCTTTGCCTTTGTGGAGCTTCACTAAACGTCAAAGTCGTATTAGCATTTTCAAGAGATCGGTGGCAGAGGGGTCATGAAGAAACCATATCACTCTAGTCATTTTAATAGGAGACAGCATGGCCTTGATATTCACACAGGAATTTTAAGATTCTAATGTGAATCTTTCTTTTATGGCTCTTAGAGAAAAGTTATGTACTTTTGATCTGAGTGTGCTCTTTTGCATATGCATGCAAAAAAATAACAGACCGCTGAGCTATTAAGTGTTGCTGCAACACTTCTGACCAGAGGAAACAGGAGACACTGTAACTGTCTAAGTTGTGCTTCCTGTCAGGCTACACATTGGTTTTCAGAGTAGATTTTAAGATTGAATTAATCACATGATGTGTATGATGGAACTGCCAGAAACAGAACGCTCCTCCATTTTATCTGTCACTGCCACACGGATCTTACAGATAAACATTAGGGGTATACAGACAGTGTGTACTTTCTACATATCTTTTAAGGTAGCTTTCAAATATTCCTAACATCTTCAAATTTAATATTAATCTTCCTTGCTATATATTTGATTGTTCTTATTATGAATATTATTTATTTTCCTTCTCCATGGAACTATTCCTATGAGAGAGCACTTCAGCTTGCAGAATGTGGTGGGCAAGAAAACTAAAGCCAGAAACAAGAACTATTTTCTTTTTATTTCAACACAGGTGTCAAAGTTCATGGGTGGTAGTGAGAAGAACAGTCTTAGTGTTAGTGTTCACAGTTTCAGCGAACGTGGTATTTCAGGTATTGTGAGCAATTAGCTCTCATCTGATGATGGTGGAGGGAGGTCTGAATACTTTTCAAAATCAGAACAATATTAAATCACAGTAATATACAGAATTCTCCGGGAAAGTAGTACAATGTGCTAAGCAGGTACATGGACCAAACACACACATATACATATATTCTGTATAGTCTACATACAGACAGGGTGGAGGAAACAAGAAGGAGTCATGTGTGTGTCAGTACTGATTAGCAATATGTCAGGGTTTTTTTTTTTTTTTTTTTTGCTGTAAAAGACATTTTAAATGCAATGGTTAAATGTGTGAGTTTTAAAAACAACATGAGAGATCAGAGTCTGAAAAGGGGGGCACATTATTTGTGCCAAACATGCAGGTGTGACAGGGACAGAAGTGGAACAAGGGGAACAGTGTCAAAACACCTGACAGAATACCCTAAATAAGGAAAAAAGCATCAGGACCAGTTGCTCCAAGCTGAAGCTTCCAGATGGATAGAAAGACACAGCTGAGTAGTTGCTTAAAACCAATAAACAATCACCAGCAAAAATAGGCCACAGAACTGACCTACACCTCTATGACACGGTCTCAACAAAACCTTTATACTGTAAGCTACACAAAGGTAATATTTATTGGTACGGGTATCATTCAGAAACTATCTGATATAATAAATATCCACAACAGTTCAATCACATTCACATATTATTTGGTAGTCTCCAGTATGTATGTATGTGTACTGTATTACTATATATGCAATGGCAATGAGATACATTTTATGTTCAAACATGGAAAACTATTACTTTATTAAACTACAATGCAAAGACTTTTAACAAATAGTTCTATTTTTCTCAAAACCATAAGTGTGAACATTATTGGCACCCTGCGTTGATGTGGCTTAATCCTGTTTTCAGTATACAAGGTGTACATATAGTGTTTACATTTCAAATTGAGTGTCTCAACAAACAATTTTATCAATTCACTGATTATTCTGAGGGATGGTAGTTTTCCTCAGTGATTAAAGAGCATTCAGTTTATGCTCCTACTGTGTACTTGCATAATCTTTTTACTGTAAACTGCTTTGAGCAAATATTGATCTGATGAAATACACAAACTGCAGGTTGGCATTAATAGATATGATTTAAAAAGCTGTAAATATTGTGATATGGATGGTACTGAACATCCAAGGCCTTTTTTCATTTGTCCTGATCGTGGCAGACCTGAGTTATGATACTTCCTCGTGTAATATGATTCTAAAATAGAGAATACACCAAACGAAAGAGGAACACGTGGTTAATTATCACTGTGTATAAACCAAAGGACCATTCCTGTGAGGTCATTAACATTTATTTCAGAGGAAACCTTCCAACCATTTACTCTACCTTACAGCGGACATGTACTAATACTTTAGAACGTGGTTCAGACACCTTAATCGTAATCAAAAATGTCGTCTCACGTGCCATTAAAAACACGAAATGCAATATGCATCACATTTAGAAACCTTCCTGCCATCTTTAGAGGAAACAGCGCTCCCCTCTGGCTCTTAAAGACTCGCCGTCTATGTTGGCCCCTTGATCAACATAGACTTCATGTCGCACGTTGGATCCTGGTTTATTATTTTCAAACGAGCGAAGGAAAGAATATGTGTTTATGATTGTTTTAATAAAGAAACAAGATTGATAGATATATCACTCCCATGCAGAAGAATAGATTCATACTATATAAACGAACAGAAAAAAAAACAATGTTTTTATCTATTCTGAATTTCCTTTCATTATCTACCCGTTTCTAAGCTATGCATTAAGCGTCTTCAACATTATTAAAGAAGAAACGACAGAGTGAAAGACGGACAGATGCAACGACAAACAAAAGTATACGGGAAATAAAGTTTTTTTTGCCACTGTACGATAAAGCTGTGGAGAGAGAGAGAGTACACGTGTGGGAAAGGGGAAAGCGCTGCACCTGCCTGTAAACGGGCAACGGGCTAGATAGAAGAGGCGGAGATCTATACTATCGTCCACGAGGGCGTGCGCTAAGCCTCCCAGTGGCTTGACGGAGTCGTGTGTGTTTTGTTTTTATGCTAGTGTATCATCGTGCTTGAAAGACTTGTGATGCTGCTAACTGGAGTGACTGTGGGATCGGCGAACCGTGTCCTCATACTCACGACCACGACTCTTCTGGATCTCTCAACAGCAGTGTGTGTAGCTGTGCGCCTCCGTGTGCTAGCCTCATCGTAAACACATTGGAATCGGCAGTCACCGGTAACGGGCTATTTCCCGCACCTTAACTATTTTGGCATTTTACATTCGAAGGGTGCTGTTGGCGAACCCAAAGGAATCGTCCTGAATGGTCTGTTCGGGGATAAATACCGTCGATGCCCACTCTAATAGGAGAAGTTCAGGATATGGAGCCGGAATTTGCTCCTTGAGGACGTTTTCATAGACTAAGGCGGTAAATTGGATACATCTTTTTGCAAGTAGTAGCAGCGGTGAGACAGTTCCATATTACTGGTTGGACGTTTGTGCCTTCATACAGTCCTCTTCAATAGAAACTCTTGGATTTACATTGGTAAATATACATTAGGTTTTTCCTGGGTTAGCTCCCATTTTTTTCTGGATTACCAAAACCTATTGGAAAAAGACGGGGAAATCAGCAGAGGGCAAGACGAGAACTATGTGTGTGTAGAATTGGTAAGTGAGAAGGTACCACAATGTGTCTGAATGCCATGTTATTCAAATTTTTTGATGCATGAAAAACGTCCACGTAGAGAGTTTAAAGTCGGCAGTGCTGCGTATCTTCAGTTTAATTCAATTGCATTTTAGACGAGGTAGGCTATTCTTTAATTACTCCATTTTTGTTATAATTTCATTGTACGTTCATGCGTATGTGTGTGTACTATTATTGACAGAGCACAAATATTTGTTTACACAAGGAATGTTGTACCCTGAGAAGATATGAATTATGAGGTAAATGTAAGGTTTAAACATCGTCATTGTCAAAGCTATCAGAAAGTATAGGCGGTCTGTGTTAGAATTTTGAGCACCAGATCAAGATATTTGTGAAGATTTCACACAAGAAAATCAAGCTTTTCAACTGGAGTTTCTTTTTTTCCTCTTCTTCTTTTTTAACATGCAGTTAATTTCCATGTGAATTTGTTCCATTTCGGGTTGCAAATTAGTACTGCTTAAATATGTACCAAACAGGGATATTTCTGTGTAATTAAAAAAAAGTTACATTTAATTTGTAGTTGGTTGTGCTATAATAAATGGTGCAAAACTTACGTGGACAGCATGTGCTTTGTCGGCAGCGTATCATAACTCGCAGTATTACCGCAGGTACATTTCGTTACGTACGTTGCAGATCTGCGTTTTATTACAACTAAAGTACAAAAACAGCTTCCAGTGTGAGTCAGCGATGTGTGCTGACACCTCCGAACTGAAATAATCAAAGGGAGGGGTGGTTGTGTGCAGGGGGGAGGTGGTCTCTCTGCGGTGATTTCGTGGTCTTGTTTCGTAGTGTTCTTATGCTAAACTGATCGATACCACTGACTAACTAATCCGCGGGAATACAAAAGATAGGGAGGGTATGACAATGTACACCTACACATTATAGTGACGTGTCGCTTAAATGTCGCAATAGATTAAAAAATCAATTCAGCTTCTTTCAGGAAGTAATTTGCAATTTGTTGAGTGTAACGTGTACCCAGCATAAGGCTCACGTGCTTAGTGACTCTAAGGGTTAATGATTAATAGGCAAGTTAAGGGACTGAAACAGGGCGCCACAAACATCTGGTATCGCGGCTTTGTCAAATATTGCAGTAGGAGCATTTTTGTTTGCAGGAGCGCTCGATGGGCACTACCTAACCTAATTTTTTTGAACATGCAACCAGTAGCTAGACCATGCATATTTTCTTTATTTCCCTTGATAGTTGATCTTTTTATCATAGTATTTTTTTTAGCAACCAAAAGTTGGTATGTTTGCTATGTAAGCGTTTGACTAAAACCAAATGTTTGACCAAATCCAGGCCTGTGTGGAATCTCCATTAATTATTCTGTTATATTAGGTCTGAGGGACAAACTACATGTCAAAATGTGGGAGCTGAAAATAAATGTGTTTGTGAAGAAGCAACCTCATGTTTGCATTAACAAATAATATAGTGAGGTTCCATACATGCAGGGAATTTGGGTTAAGGCCTATCACCTGAGAAAACTATTCAGTTATTTGCAGCTATATTTACAAGCTATTTTTCATTGAACCCCCACCACCACTGTTAGCCCTCCAGTACTGAAGAAGGGGGGGCTGTACATCCCATCATGGAGTTTGATGCTAAACCCAACCATGCTGATGCTGTTCTTTGTGTTTCATTTATTTTTTAGTCTCTTTCTCACCAAGCTCCACCACATGGCCAGAGGCCTCTCTGATATATGGCCCCCACCAAATACCCCCCACAAATACAGATATGCCCTCCATTTTCGGCACCCTAGAATCCCACAGCACGCACACCCACAGGGCCCAGACACACATGCAGAGCTCACTCTCATCATAGTTTGCTCTGCAGCACTCTGTGCTCTAGCATCAGGAGGGTGGGTTGTCACAGTGACAAATATACACACATGAACCCACAGGAAAGGGATTTCACCAGAGTCAGGGTGTAGGTACTGCCTCGTGGGAGTGCATATGTACGTCAATTCATCGAAGACCTGGTGAGATTAAGAGTCAGCCTACAGAGGTAATAGCAAACGGAAGTGTCAAGGCTTGAGTTGCGCTACATTAAGTGTTGTAAGTCAGCACTTCCAGGGGAGCTATTGACACAATGTGCTAGACAATGCAAGCACAAACAACCCAATAAAACAGGTGCACTCCTGTACTTGTAGAACCCAGAGTGAAGGAGCAATTTACTGTGGTATCGTTACAACCTACCGTAACAGAATGGTTTGGTTTTTTCTGACTAGCCTGATCCCACTGGTGTTAATTCCTACGCTTTACCTACCAAGGTTCCATCTTCTTTGCCATGAGGAATGGGGGAGATGTGTATTTTTGTTTGTTTTGGGAAAGAAGAGGAAGGGTGGTGGGGGAGGGGCTTTTTGGAGTGAATTCTGGAAGTATATAAATTAACCCTCCTGTTCTTGGCTGGTGCTAAAAACCTTCATCCTGGAGAGTTGAAAGAACCCCTGGGAATTTTCCCCCCATTGTTCCCAGTGACAGGTTTACAGCACAACCACCCCTATCAAACCCGCACACTATGCGAGTCTGCTAAAAGGGGAGGGCATGACCGGCTGTGTTTCCCTCGTGCAGTGGAGTAGAAGGGTCACACGTCACTGTCACACCACCTTCTTTGCCATCACTGTTACCCAGATCAGTAGTGAAGGGAGTGCCGGCCCCAAAGGGACCTACACCAGGCTTTCAAGTCTCATCAGGACAACATGGGGGCTGCGACAGCAGTGGTGTGGTAAGCCATTTCTCCTGTATCGCTTTCACTCACTGGCTTTGTGTCAGCAGTTGTTTTCAAATCATCCTGTTTGTGAGGAATAAGGAGTTTCCCCAGGTCTGATCAGAGACTTCCCCAGGTTAAATGGTGCAGATATCCATAGCTTCCTTTCTTATAAGGATGTTGTGGGGACCTGTTCCCAAACCCAAACAAATCCAAGTTTGCTCAGATGACAGATCAAGTGTCCAGACAAATGGCTGCACAATTGCACGCTTGTCTACTGCATGCCATATTGTTTCGATGAAATGCCCAGGACTATCACATCCTGTGTCGAAACGTGCTCAGGCGTGGTGCAAGCTGATCCTTGCATGCTTTTACTCTTTGGTATGGAGAGCAGCTTACATCACTGGGACAAGGGCTTTTGGGCTTACTGGCACTCCTGTGTATATCTGCAACTGCTGTCTCAAGCCAGTCTTTCACAACCAAACTCCTAAGGTGATATTACAGATTTTGTTTGAGAGTGAGTGATGTTTGCTGCCTTTTTGCCATTCTCTATGGCAGAATAAGATGGTAGAGAGGGCTGCGGTTTTGGAATGTTTTCTACGAAACCTGAGTTGGAGTACGTGGGTGGGTGACACTGCTTTCATGTGTTATAGATAGGCTGGCTGCCGACAATAAGGGAAAGCACTGGAACAGACAAAAGGAAAGAACAATAATCACATAGAAGAGTGCATGACACAGACACTCTTTGATGCCTTGGCAGTGGCCAGTCTGGTTGGGCCTTTCACATTCTCAGCCAAGCCTTTGCCAGTCCTAGCTGTCTTTATTGTGCTGAGCAGAGGTGACTTAGATAGTGGACTGCAGACCAGACGGGTGTTCGGTTGAGTCCTTGAAAGCATACTGTGGTTGTTGTCCCTCAGGCAGAGCATTTTGCCAGCATTTTCTTCCTTTCCTTCACTTCCTTCACCTCTTTCAATAGGTAGCATTATTTTAAATAAAGGAGCCCATTCATTGATGGATAAGCCTAGTAATGCTATAATAAGTGTCTGAAGTTAGGCTGAGATGTTTGTCACAATTATACGTCTTCCACAATGGGTGATTGTCACTGGATTAAAAAAATACGGTCTCAGTCCATTATTATGAATAGGGACTTCCACACCACACCTTCTGTTGCATTGTGTTTTTTATCCTTCTGTGCAAGTGCTGCTTTTGGATAGTTCATCATTGCCGTTCAGACCAATGGACCTTCTACTCTGATCATTGCTTTTATATGTCAAAACTATAACTATAACAGTTATGGATAATATAAATTACTAATTGCAGGTAAATAGCAAGTGGTTGGCAGTAAACTGGTACAGGTTGAGTATCTCTTATCTGTAATGCCTGAGACTAGAAGTGTTTTGGATTTTGGATTTTTTCTGATTTTGTAATATTTGCATATACAGTCATTCCCCGACACGCGTCCAAGTTCTGTTCTGACCGACAGGTTGTATCTCAAAATGGACGTAAGTTGCATGTATGTTAGCATGGCATGTAGAAGTAACATGTAGCATGTAGAAGATGTACACAATGCAAGGATATCGTCTGACGGTCACTGACATCGCACACACACAGCCGTTAGCACTCGCGGACGTACAAGCAAGCATAATTTTTATATTTACATATATTTTTTCTTTATTTTTTTAATTTCTATAATATATTTTGGTCATATGTATGGATGGTGGTAAGTTGCATAGGTCAGGTGTGGAATTTTCAGCGCTTAAAAGGTTTTTGGAGCATATTGGATTTCGGATTTTTGGACTAGGGATGGGGATAGGGAACCTGTATATGAAATTTGTCACAAGGGTCTGGGTGCAATTATGTGTGGTATGCGGTTTACATTTTGCCCTACAACACAATTGTTTGTTTTTTATGGCCCAGATCAAAGGTTCCCTGATCCTTTCCCTGAAGAACAGTAGGTCAGGGGTCATGCTCTCTTTGGGCTTTCTTAGACAGAGGGTGCGGTTTAAGGGGTGACCTCACTCTCAAGGCAAAGGCCACTGTAAGTCATCTGTTTTATTAGCACAGGAGTTGACATAATGCCAGTCAAGTGGGGACATGGGGAATGAAGTGGTCATCTGTCAGTCAGGATCCCGAGCTGGGGAACGTCCTTGATCTCTGCCTTTTCCTTTACATTGAGCACGCTCAGATAAACAATTTAAAGACATGTGGAAGTCTGGAGTCGTGTGTTTTCAATGGCTTTAACCTCCTAGGGACTGTGAGGTATCTTGAAAGCCTTCTGTGGGTCCACAGGCTTCCTGACATGAACAGCAGATCTTTGCTTTCCTCTCTTCATCTCTTCTGCCTCTTGTGGCACTCCAAATCTGTGGGCGTCCAGCAAAGCGCCTGAGGACAAAGCCAACACTGTCTCTGCAAGGCTTAGCGAAGATGTCACAAGTGGGACGAGGCAAACAAAATCAACTCTTTCTGAAGCCTAACTTTTGCAGTGGTTCTGCTAAAGCACTTCTGGAAGTAGTGTTGGAAGAATATACACCAGAATACGTAAGAAACACAGACATCAAACAAACTTTCTGATAATATCAGAACCAACAGGTATTAACAGGAATCTGGAAGCTTTCAATGCTCTGCTATGTCTGTCTCTTCAAGACTGTCTCTGGTAAGTGGAATCTTGGGTGATGTCTGTGCTAATGCACAAGGATATTCCTTCATTGGGTACAATTTCATGAATAATGAAGATGAGGCAACAAAACCATTGTAAAAGTTGCATATTTGGTTTTGAACAAGTCTAGCTAGATACACACTTGATAGAGCATCTGTGGTGGTGCTAAATCAGAATTAAGTTTCTGTGATAGTCTTGTTTCCACGGAAGATGCAGACCTCAGCTCTTCTGAGCTTCTCTCTGCCCTTGTTTTTGAAATAGGCCCATGAAATGATCACAGTTTTGCAAGCTCACTGTACACACACAGAAATAGCTTTTCACCATCCCTAAGTTTTGGAATCAGGTAGAAAAATATTACACAGACACATATTGCCACCTCTGCACTTTCTCATTGGAGACACAGCTCTGTGAGGGTTTTATACAATACAGGAAACTATAGGAAGAGAATTACAGGAGCTGGAGTAAACACAAAACGTGCCTGTCACTGAAGATGCCTCCATTCCTGAGGCTAGTTAATAAGCTTTCTTATGCACAATCAGGCTCTTTGAGTTTTAAAAGACCCTGCACAGTTTCTTTGACTGTCCGGATATCCGGTTATGTAATCCTGGGATTGGACGCAGCTTTTCTAAGAGGAGCAGGCGTGGGGGGAAGGAGCGGGAGGAATTGGCATGAAACTGTCAAGAATGCACCCACGAGTTGGAATTAAATAATGTTCCAGAGGAGCCTGCAGCAGCATGCGAGCAGCCAGCCCACTCACTCTCATACTCATGTTCATGTACTCACATGTGCGTACATTCGCTCTCGCCCTCATACTCGCTTGCTTTCATGCTAACACATGCAAATTTGTATTCACACTCTTTCACTCTCAATTATTCTCACACTAAACACTCACTTGTAAAATTGCACCTTCACACTAACACTGGCATTTGCTCTTACATCTATGTCATTGTGTCCGCACCTGGAACAATATTTAAATAGTTCCAAAAAATGCTATGCTTACTCACTCATTTTCTCAGCCAAACTGAAATAGCCTCATCTAGGAAAATGGGACTTAAATTACAATTTGGGTATAAGAAAACACTTGGTGTGTCCTTGACAAAGGACCAGTCAGTCAGTTTTTGCCCTGTAGTGTGATTTATTTTTCCCAGAAAACTTAATTAATAATTAATTCATTTAATTAATTAACTTTGTATGCATGTGAAATTATATTTCTATAATTGATTGCCTTAACTGGTAGTTGAATGGACTGATACATTATCAGAAAAAAAGCCCTAGCTGCCCTTTAAAAAGGTGCAGAGTACTTGCATGGTACACTATGAAATCTCACCTTGTACTACTGAAACTTTGTTGAAATAACAAAGGAGCCACTGCCAGACTGTTCTGAATGAACTCAGGGGCAGCTTTACAAACAAAGACACTTGTTCACCCAGTCACGCTGGTCAGGATTAATGGCATTCCCTAGAATCATGCAGAGCTCGTTTGTCAGCTTTTCATTTGGTTTGTTGAACGGGTTGGGTTTCTCTGAGTGGAAGCGCGTCAGTCATTGGTTTAATGTGCACATGTGTATTTGTATATGCGTGGGTATATGTGTGCACTTGTATGTGTTTGTAAAAGGGTGCCTCCTCCATAAAAGATAGGCCTTTTTGTGTTGGCAATCTTGCAGAGATTGGGGGAAGGGCAGGTCTTCTCAGGGTGGGCAGAAAAGGAAGTACTCCCCTTAGACCCTGCCAGCACATGCACACACACTTTCACTACCTACACCCCCTGGCCCCAAGTCCTGTCTACTAGAATGTCATCCAGACTGAACATGAAGCATGATGTGAAAGGGGGCACGTGAAAAGAATCTGAATCATAAAGCAAATTATTACTTATCGTCACGAGATGACTCTCGCAGTTCATCTTAAGCTTTAATTTTTCCCCATTTAGTCACCTCTCCAGACTTCTTAATCTTTGTTCCCCAAATAGTTCTTAATGTACAAGTGCCTCAATGACACATTTACAAGTGCCTGACAAACAACATTATTTCAACTGCACTGTCACACCCTGATTAAGAAAATGTAAATCATAGAAACACACTTTACCGGATTAATCATAAGCTTTCATCATTGACTACTGTCAGTGGACTATACACATTATGTGAGTATATTTATTGATTTATTTTCTTCAAATTGTCTAGTTGCACACTATGCCAAGTCCTACCATGAAAACACAAAGGGAATTGGCTGAAAGATGTGCATTTTCCCAAGCACCTCTAACTCCCTAGCCTAAACACCTCAAACTCCTTCCAGAGGCTGAGAGCAGTAGAAAGTCCATGTTACTACAAGGATATGCATAGTTTATCATGGGCCTGGATTGTATCACAGTATTTTACATACATAAAAGTAGGCTAGATAAATTCTTAATTCTAGTCTCATTTAGGTTCATTATGAAACAAAATCAAATGTGATCTAAGAGTTTAATGCTACTAATAAATATCAATCATTTATATGTATATGAAATGTAATATATCATTCAGTCATCAGATAAGTATTATCCAATGGGAAGGCCTTAGCCCAAACCTGTAAAGATCCCCTTTTTTAATTTTTTATCATTTCATACACACATGATAAAAAAATTAAGAAAATTAAGAAACAGGAAAAAGAGCCTACAGATTACTCTCCACTCCAGATGAAAGAGAATGTCAATGAATGCATTCCACATAAACACAATAACGCACATGCACACACATGAGCTCACACAGCACAGAAGCATTCTACAACCAGAGCTCTCTAGAAGGCACTAGAGTTGTTACTGAAGTACATCTTGTCCTTTGTAACAATATTGTAGAATAATAGCAGCAACCAAATGACAAATCTGACCTGAAGGTAGAGTATTGTCAGATGGTAAAGCTATGTAGTCCTGGGAACTGGTTGAATCAACTGGCACAGTTTGCAATGCAGTGCAGTAATTAACTAAGTGGTGGTTTGGGCTCAGCGCAGTGACACATTTTTGGGTGTCATGTTCTGTCTATTCTCTCTCTTAAAGCTGACAGAGAAATCTTATTTTTAGATCATATGAACAGGCTGGGTGTTTTGTTTCCCAGAATAATGGGCCAACTGACAGCAAGGCCTCTTTCTGCTTAATTGTGGGAGCTGTCTTCTCTGTGAGAAGATGTCAGTGAGGAAATGCAATGAAGAGCTGGTCCTCAGAGGAGATTGCTATCACTTCACTGTGGCTTTTATACCTGCCCCTTGGGAAGGGAGTTCAGTGGTGTGTTATATATGAAACTTCACTAGATATAAGCCATTACATTATCTTACATACTGATATGTTCTTTTGCTTTTTGCTTTATTCTGAGTGGATCAGGTGGGCCTGAAATGAATAAAATTATACATGTGGAACAGATTACAGTCAATCAGATGAATCAGTTCAGGAAGGTCAGTAAACTAGATGTTTTTTTGAAAGTGATCACTTTTTTATAAACTTCTGCCCCATGGGGCCTCTGGACAAAGTTTCGGGGATTGAAATGTGGTTATCATGGACCTGTGATTTTCACCCATTTTTGTCCTCCATTCAGCATAGGTCAGGGAGTTGACTGCCATCGGGGTAATATTCACCTGATTTGAATATTCACATACATTCTGTCATGACCATTTTCCACACAGCACCTCAGGAGTCTTCACTTGCCACCCTGTCACCTGGCTTTCTCTGCTTCTGATACTGGTAGTGTATTGGACCCTTTTTCACACACATACCTTGACCTACCCTCACCCACCTTCCTCTTTCCCAATCTAGCTTCCTGTTTTTTGGTACATGCGTAAAAAAGAATGGATATTTAGCATATGTATACTTATACAAAAAAGGTGGCTGTCAAAATCAAGTTGTGTTATTCTTAATTCAGACATTTACCCTTTAATTAAAATAACTCATGCAAAACAGTATAGAATGGTGAAGAGTGTGGTACTGGCAAAAATGGCTAGCATGAGCAGTTATGAAGATGAAAAAGGAAATGACACAACCCAGGGTCCTTCATCATTACTCATGGTGCCTATCCCAAATTAGCTGCATGCAGTGCAACCAATATGACAACCAGAAATGCATGATGAGGTTAGAGAGGCTATCTGGATATCTGGGGAACTGAAGAGTGTTGTTTTAGCCACATTAAACTCTGTCTCGACTTAAGCGAATAATAAGTAAATGGTCACTCAATGTAGTGGTCTGACTTTGCCCTCTTCTGTAGTTGCTCACTTCCTGTTTATCTTTTGATTAATAAAGTATGTGCATGACCAAATGGTGAATTGGGAGGAAATGTCATAAACATTAGCCACATGTTCATTAGTTTAAGTTTTTTTTATGTTCAAATAAATTAAAGATAAAAATGGCATAAAGACACTGTCTCCAGTTTGAATTTAGACTCATCTGAACATACTGTCACAGAAGCTTCAGCCAGCAGGTGGCCTGGTCCTTCCCCGGGCTCTGGGCCCAGGGCATTCTGCAGGCGGGCTGCAACCTCGCAGCTGCAGCGTGTCAGCTATGCCGGGAATGCCTTTGTTCCCTCTGTGCCCATGCAGTGCACCTATTCGCATGCAGACAGTGATGTCCTGACTCATCAGAAGGGCAAATTCTAATCCTGACAGTTCAAAGCAGAGAGTCCCTGATGGACGCGGTAACAGTGATAACAGCACAGCTTATGTCTAAGCACTGTGATGTCTTTTCCCACCACTGTTACTTTCCAGATAGAACGCCTAGAAAACATAGTCAGTTGATTTGAACTCCGCTTCTGACTTCATGTCTGCTTAGTGTGCATTGGATGCAGTGTGATCTGTCTCACTGGTTTGCACTTAAGAGAGAAACCTCTCTCTGAGAGACTGACCTCGAAAAGAAAAGGTCTGTCTGAGAGACTGACCTAGGATGAGCAGAGGCCAGCTTAAGAGCAAAGCCCTGTCTGAGAGACTGACTCAGCTGGTGGCTCACCTCAAACCCAGTGGATGGCTGATTATCATTTTATATTATTCATGACCTTCATATGCACCCTTATTCATAGTAGCATACATAATTCACAATTTACATAATTATCCATTTGTAGCGCTCGATATTTGCTGAAAAAATTAAGGTACCAAGGGTACAGCAGCAGCCAGATTCAAAATTCCAAACTTCTGGTAACAAGTTTGATTCCTCACTGTTGCAATACATTGTTGGTGTTATCCTTAAAAGCTACCCCAGATAGCATAACACATTGACACAGGTTGGAAAAGTATTTACCTAAAAGGAAACAACACACACCCAAAGCTTTCTCTTAACTTCTCACAATTACACATACTGCAGATGGTTGCCCAAGTAACACTATAGGAATTGTGCAATTTAATTCATAAGCCTCACAGCAGGTTATATGGCTTTATTCACACAGATCTTTTTTAGTTCTTGTTTGGCAGAAGGAAGTGAATACGTCACAGTCTGGCCTAACCCTAGTATGATAACTGGGAGGGACAAGGAAACAGTAGAATAGTGGAATTGTGTGTTCCAGAGGAGGCGGTAGGGGAGCCAACAGAGAGCAAGTCACCTGGCTGTTGGCAGCAGGACTCAGTGGGACCAGACAATGGGAGGTGACTCACTGATTTACAGCCTTTTGACTGCTGGGTGCTGAAAGCCTGGTGCTCTAAGCCCTGCATTAGGGAGATTGTTAGTGCTGTTGCACTGGGGGGCTGCTGGTGCTGAGTGGCATTGCTCTTTCAGTGACTTCCTAAAAGGATCAAACCCTGGAATAGTGAGTGGTTGGACTGCTGGGCATTTGTCAGTCAGTCGCATAAGAGCAAAGTGTGGGCTGTCCCAAGTGCTGACACCAGATCAGTGAAAGCAGATTGGTAAAGTGATACTATTTTGGTAGTTTGGAGTACTAGATGTAGGTGTGCCTGTGAGTTTGCTTGCAATGTTATGCGGTGGTGTCCCGACTGCTTCTAACACTACTATGACTAATAATAATAATTATTATCATCCTCATCATTACAATGTGTATATACACGTTGAATTGTAATACTGCGGAAGAAATTGATAGTATCAAGTATTTAAACAGTGGTAACTAATTGACTCAGGAAGAATAAGTTTAATGCCTGAATTATTGCCTCTGGGAGTATGGACGAAGGGTGACTGGTAATATGAGTAGCTGCATAAACTTTCCACAGATAACTACAAACATTAAATTTTTCTCATGGCTTTAGAGAGAGGTGGGGTGAAATATGGGGCATCCACATGAGAAATGCGGACACAGGGGTGATGCATTTGCTGATTGTTGGTTGTAGGTAGACAGAATAATGAATTGAAAGAACTTGACATTTCTGCTAAATGTCACCTTTTCCATCCAGAATAGGGACATTGTTTTAACGGTGTCTGAGATTTATGCTAACACTTTAGCCTAGGGGAGGGTCATGATGACTCATTATTGACCTGGGTGGTCTTGGACTTCATTTCTAAATGAGGAATGAGGTTGTGGTCTGATCAGCTTGTTAATTAAACCACAAGGTCGCTCTTGGACACTGTGAGAAATGTGTCAGTGGGGTGTGTGGGACAGAGTGCAAACAGAGCTTAACGGCCTGGTATTCCCCTCCCCCACTCCACACACAGAACAACTGGGGGATGTAAAATGAAATGTGAGAAGAACAAAGGCGGACAAGAGTCATCAGTGGAAACATGAGACATATATCAAGTTGAGCGATGCTGCCATGATCTTCCCACCTCCATGTCGCCTCTGTTTGTCAAAAGAGGGAGACTTTCACCTGGGCATAAGCATCATGTATCTCAGACCAAGTTAATAAATTCCATTTTCGTCATGTGTGCTTTCTACATCCCACACCTATATAGTATTGACATGAAAGGCTGTATGTTAAATTACTGCAGTTCACAGGTTTATATTTTGTATATTACAGTTTATGTAATTTTTGAAAATACAGGAGTGGGAAACTTTGATTTCTGGGGGGCAGATGAAGTGGGGTTCATCAATCAGGTTTACCAGATCTTTACTAGTGTTTCTTCAGTTTACTTGGGCAGTGTATATGGCCTGTGGGAGGGGGAAGGCACTCACAATGTTTGCTTTCAAAATGGCTTCCTTCTTGTTGCCCAAGGTCTTTTCACTGTCACGGTTGTTTACCACTCCAGCTCTGCTACTGTTGTGTTTGGTACTGGTTTTGATCTCTCTTGTAAATTGGAGTGTCATGAAAAATTTTTCTGTTTCAAGGTTTGACTTGAAAAAAACATTGGATACTGTGTCTGTGTAAGTGTTCATATCCTGTGTTTTTTAAGGTGGGGCAGCAAGCCTGATATCTTACCCATTTGACCCATCAGCTGTTACAAGCCAAATAACAGCCAACTGTCAAAAAGACAAAACAAACAGTGATTAGACACAGCATGGTCATTGGAACCCTGTAGATCAGTCGTCTCTCTCCCTGATTTTGTTTCCGCTGTGCCTCAGCAGCCTATGGGAGTCCAGCCCCCTTTGCTTTTCCTCCCCTTTGCTGCCATGTTCGGCAGGTTTCATCTTAAACATAACAGAATTGCTGGAAGGAAGTGGCAAAGGGTGGAAACGGGGGTGAGCATGTAATCTTGGAGGCGACGGCATGACCCATATTCCTCCCTCCTCTGTGATGCAGCAGCTGTTTGAGAAAGATCATGCTCCCCTTCCCAGACGACTGCTGTTTGCTGTCAATGGAATGGAATTTACGGGGGCAGAAGTGTCAGGCCTTGACTGAGCACACAGTAGCACCATGGCTGTGAACCACAGAGACCTTTTTGAGGGTAAATATTGGCTTTCCCAGGACAACGTCATTGTTGTTTCTTGGCAATACGTGCTAGGGACCCTTGTCTTTAGCACCGTTCGCATTGTGAGTAAATTCATTCCCTGTCTCAGACCCCTTCCAGTGAGACACCTAATGGGTTCCTTGAAAGAGCTGGCTAGCTGTAATTACAGGGCATGTATTTGATCTCAGTTCTATTTTCTGTGGTTTTGTTTCCATGTGGGGGCACTTGCTAGTGTGGATTTCACTGTGAGAGACATGCTGCCATGGCTGGCCCCTGTTTGTTTAGAACTTCATGGTTTCTTTAGTCACATGACCACAAGCACACACCATGGTAACACCTGCTGGTCAGAAAGAAATTCTCTATAATAGGATAGTGTTAGAAATTGCTTACATTACTTGCATGTTGAAATGTAGCCGCTCTGATCTGAAGTAAGCTGTTTTTTAATGACACTGAAGGTGATTTTTCCTTTTGGAAAAGGAGTATTTGCTTGAAGGGCCAGTCTTAGATGTGGTGAATATCAGCGATTGTCCAAGAGAATTATAGCCTTAATTTTTAATTTCTCTGGGTGTTGTTCAGACATGCATTTGAGTCTCTTCCAGCTTCAGCATAGTAGATTCTGGCCTAAGGGTTCACTAAAAAAATATGAAAATGTGGCTTCAATACAAAAATGCTCTTTACTGTACTCTGCTGTTATACTGCTTTATACCTCACTGGGCCTGCATGCTTGGTCAACTAATAAAGAGATCTAGTGCTGACAGAATGGAATGATGATGAGAGAGAGAGAATGAGAGAGCAAAGGAGGGAGAGAGGTGAGTGTGTGTCTGTGCATCGGTTAAACATACACTGACTCTACAGAGTGCATCTCTGAGTGGTTTTGCAGTGAAGGGTGCAGTGGAGCAGTTACTGTGCCTGCATTCAGGAGATCAGGAAAACATTTGAATGAGGTTTCAGAAGGTCACATGCTTCAGTGAAGATTCTTCAGAGATTGGTAATCTCTGATTAAACCTGCTGTTATTCCTTTTCCCTTGGAAATTCATTTATATTCATATTGCTGGCAGTTTTCCTAATGTTCCAAACATATTATTGTGGTCATGTTATTGTATTATTACTGAGGAGCAATGTCAAGACACATGAGGACACATGAGTAATGATCTCAGCTGTATGCTCTAATGAAGATTGTTGCTCTGTTTATCGGCATAACTTAGCATGATCATTTGTTATTATTAGCAACATTCCAACGCAAGAAGTTATTTTTCATTTCAGCATTTTGTTAAGTTCTTTTCGAGTTCTTCACAGGTGGGACCCTGCAGCTAAATTCCAAATGTTCCACTTTGCTGCACCCTGAATTTTTTTGACCTCTGCATTGCCCCAGAAATTAGTCCTGTTCTCAGACACAAATGTGAGATTTATCAAGATGGATACCGCAGTCTGAGTGGTGCCTCTTAATTGATATGCGGAATTCAAAATGAATGTGAGGTTTCATAAAATGTGATGAGAAAAATGGAATTAAATGTAGCTAAAATATTCCATTACAGTAAAAGCAGTTAATAACCAACCAATGTTAAAAATATTTTAATCAAATGGTTTAGGTCAACTTTATATCAGGAAAAGAATTTTTGATCAGAAATAGAAACTCAAGTTGATTCAGGAAAAAAATCCAAAAGCAATTGATCCCAGGATTCACAGTTCCTCCATGTGTCCAGCATCTCATTTTCTGTAGCTAATGACATGCTGAGAAAAAATAAACAGGGAGAGAGAGAGTGTGTGTGTGTGTGTGTGTGTATGTATGTGTGTATGTGTGTGTGCATGTGTGTGTGTATGTGTGTGTGTGTGTGTGTGCATGGGTTGATGCTTGCTTTTTACTTTGTGTAGTCCAAATTTATAATAGAGATTAGAGATGCATGCTTTGTGTATCCCTTCACTTCGTGTTTCCATAGTCTTTTCTGTGTCAGCTTAGAGTATGGTGTGGATTTTTTTAATCCTGACCTGAAGATTTCACTACAGTGTGATAATCGTTTCTCCTTGGAGTAATTTAAGTAATTCATTAATTATCAAGATGAATGTAACTTTTGTATGGCGTACAGAATGCTTTTACAGCACAATTTTTTTTGAGTCAATTTGACGATGGTTGAGGCAAGGCAACATAGTATAGGATAGAAATACACAGTCTGCGGTGCTGTGTAATGTGTGTTTCTCTCGATGTACACTATGCTGAATGTGTGGTTGGATTCTCTCACAGTAACCTGCTCTAACAGTGCTGTACTGGCCATGTTTCTCAGAGAGGAATGCCCCAGACACTGTGCTCCAGCACTATGTTTACTCCCAGTGGCTTCAGCCCCCATCTGGTCTCCAGTGAGGAGTCACCCCCCCAGGATGGCCCTGGCCCGGGCCCCGAACTCACCGAGGGGCCCCAACTCACCTCTGCCTCTCTTGATACCCTCATCCAGCACCTTGTTCCCACTGCTGAATACTACCCTGAGGTGAGTGCACCTTCAGGCTTTGATTATTTCTGAAGGTTTTGAAGTCTCTCTTTAACACATAAGTAATACAAAGAATGGTTCTATAGTATTTAAAGAGCTTATAATACATGTGGCTGATTTTTGATCCTACCGTCTACAGAAAGTGTACGTCTTCACCTTCCTGCTGAGTTCACGCCTCTTCATCCCTCCCCATGAGCTCCTCTCGCGGGTCTGTCAGCTTTGTATCAAGCAGCAGCAACTGGACCAAATTCCACTTGACACGGTCTGCATTCATATCTCTCTATCTGTCCATGTATGCACACATGTCTGCCTCTCTTAGTCATTGGCTGTCTATGTCAATGTCTGTTTCATTGTATACCTACTAATATGCATGGGTTTGTCTGTCATTCCATCTATCTGATGGTTTCACTTTATTTTTTTTGTCTGGATGTGGGCCTGCTTCATTATCAGTTGTTTAGCTGTCTATCTCTGAGAACATCACAGTATCTAGACATTGCTTATGTGTGTTTATTTTGTGATTGCAGAATAGCAGTTGTGTGTGCTTTGTTGTTGCTGTCATCTTTTTCCATTCTGCACTTCAATCTTCAGTTTTTACTTGTGTTCAAAGGTGAAGGTGCGTAAGTTTGGGCCAAAGATCCTCCAGCTGCTTACAGAGTGGACAGAGACGTTCCCCTCTGATTTCCGGGAGGAACAGATGGTGGGGCATTTCAAGGACATCATCCACAGGATAGCCCCTTGTGATGAGGTCAGCACTCACTTGGAGTCAGTCATTCTTATGCTTGCACAGGTCATTGTGGGTAGAAATAAGTTCAGTCAGCAGGAGCCACACTGTTTACACTGTTGGCCCTTTATAAGCACCATAGTTTGAAAAACAAAAATACTGAAATGTGAACTCAGTGAGAGCATAGCTGGAACTGGAGAAAATGAAAGAATTGGTGGAGGCTATGAGGCCAGTCAGAGCATGCCTGGAGTATCTAAGTGCAAGAGGAGGTGGGGGATGTGGGCTCTGAGTGTAGTGTGAAAGCGTGGGTGCTGTGGTGGGGGAGACGGAGGGTGATGAATGTGCTGCTATTTGCAGCCGCGCGCCACCCGCTCAGGAAGTACCCACGGTAATTTATGACGCGCTCTGGGTGATTTACTACAAGGCCTGTAACCCTCGGTGATTAGGCCCACGCTGATGGAGCTTTGGGGATCAAAGAGACGCTGTGGGGGGAAAGATTTGTACGAGTGTTCCGTTATTACTGTCTCTGTCGTTTGTTCACCATTCTGAAGACTTGATTATAAAGTCCCTGCTAATTTTAAATACATGCATTAGCTTGTTTGAGCCAGGAGCAAGTTGCCAGGGTGATGGTGTTTGTGATGGTCATGATTAATGTTGTGTGATTTGCCAGACATACTGGAAGACCATGAACCAGATCCTGCAGAACCTGAACCAGAAGCTGGCTTCTCTGAACCAGGGAGAGGAGGGGTTGGTCAAGGTCAATGCCTGCTCTGCCTCTGACAAGATGGTCGCCTATAAGACCAAGCCTCCACCCATCCAGAAGGACATCCTCAGCATCTGCAGTGACCCTTTCACCCTGGCACAGCAGCTAACCCATGTGGAACTGGTGAGAGAGAGAAAAAAAAGAGAGAGATGTGAAAATTAACAGAGAAGAAGGCTAGATGAAGGGGACTGACACTGAGGTTTAATGAGGGTGTCATTAGAGAAAGAGAGCAGAAAGAAAGACTGCAATGGGAACATGTGAAATTAAGAGAGAAGAAGACATTTGGGAGTGATTTGGGGATTGTAGGAATGGGCAAGATAACAGGGAATAAAAAGCGAGAAAAAAATGTAATGAACAACCATTTAACCCAACAATGTGTTTTAGAAACACAAATTCACAAAGGTAAAAAAATCATTCATTTGTGCTTATATAATCAGGTGTTAAAACAACATGGAATGTCTGTAAATTGTGAAATGTCTGGAATGTCTCGAATTCCCCCATCTTTAAAAATACTTTTTTATTATTTGTCAAGTGATTGTGCTCAAATGCAAATTTGGTTTTAAACATCGTTTGAAATTTGTGCCTTGAGGTATTTTCTCATATTTTGTAACATCGGGAACTTCCTGATTTGATGCACTGGAACCTTGTCCATTTTAGCTTGTCACAGAGAAAAATGTGTTTCTGTCTGTGTGTGTATGACTCCTAGAGACAGGAGGGGAAAATAAGGGCTAACAGAGGGTAAGACAGTGATTGAGAGAGAGACATGGAGAGAATAAATATCCTTAACCGTGCAGTAAAGTGGAATCCAGTAACCATCGAGTCCCTTGGTGTAAAGTTCAGCAGTAAAAGGGGGGTACCTTCAGAATAAATACATTCATCCAGAATTTCAAACAAGCTAGGGGTTATCCATAGCTTTGTTCTGTCTTATTAGCCTAATTACCAGCTGTTATTAGCATTTTATTAGCCATTATTTGCTTTACCCTGCAGCAGAGTGGAGATGTGACAAACGCGGGTGGATATTAATAGTGGAATGTTTGATCAGAGCACAAAAGAAGCCCACTCTCTCATCAGCAGATTAATATTTTCTTTTCCTCTGTGTGCAGCCAGAGGAGGGGCTGCAGGCCCGAGTGAGCATGCAGGCTCCTATGAGCCACATCGACCCAGCAGTCACCGCCGAGCCCCAGGCCACAAGCACATAAAATATACCCGCTCTGATTAAATGAGACCTGACTCTTTTACACAAAAGATTCCAACACTATTTCATGCATTGCACTACCTGTTAACTAGGGAGACAGGGTGACCTTTGTGTGTGTGTGTGTGTGTGTGTGTGTGTGTGTGTATGTGTGTTTGTATTTCAGTGTTTTGAAATTTGTTTCATTCATAAAGTCAGCGTGATATTGCTGTATTTGCAGAACTGCCAGGACTTGTTTAATTTGCATAGCTTGAAGGCAGCAAATATGTTTTTTTCTTTTATTATCATTTCTGAATCTAATCAGCTGTCTCACTTTTTTCTAGGAGCATTTGAGTCACATTGGCCCTGAAGAGTTTGTCCAAGCCTTTGTTCAGAAAGACCCTCTTGACACTTCACAGGTACATTACACAGATAGCATAATAAGTACACTTTGGTCCATCTTAATACTGCTAATCTGTATGATTATCTGAGAAAGCTATCAAAAAAAAATTGAACTATTTGCCTCACTATGAACCATCCTAGCATGGTATTTCAGTTTCGCAGAGCTGCAGGGGAGGGGGTATAATTTCATACTAACATCCCCAAGCAGGTTTGGACTGTAGGAACTCTAGGCTGAGAATGGGAATACAATGACACTGTTTGTCCCAGCCGTGGCTATATTTCACAAGTATAAGCCCTGTACTGTTGGCCCCAAAAGTTATGGGGAAGGTTAGAATTTTATCAGTACCAAGTTTGTCTTCAGACTTAACTGATATAGGTCAAGGATTACAGGGATAGATCAATCAAGTCTGTAGGAGACAGTAAATGAGTGAAGGGTCTAATACCTTGTAAATTATTTGAATATCTTTGAGAGCAGCAGCCATAGATTCTGTGGTTGATGGAGTGGAATGCAGTCCCAAAATTCAGTGTGACAGGAAGGCATCGTAGAGTCTGCCTGATCAGGAGGTCAGGAGACAAGGAATGGGGCTCAGAATGAGGAAAACCGCCAGACACAAATGTGCTCACCGCACTGTAATTACAGCTCCTGCCTCTGCCAGACGCTGGTGTCAATAACTCACGGGCCTGTCTGGAGATGCCTCCGCACTGTCTCAAACAAAACACATAACAATGCTTCAGGCCCAACATAGTGCCTGTACACCTCACTGCGCCACACACTTCTGCACAATCACTCGCACAATCTCCTTTTTGATATGGGCAATGCCCAAGCATGATCCAGTGAAACTATTAAAACTGTGTATGTGTGTGTGTGTGTGTGTGTGTGTGCGTGTGTGTCGGCAGCCTTGCTTCAGTGACCAGAAGAAGAAAACTAGTAACCTTGAGGCATACGTCAAGTGGTTCAACAGGCTGTGTTACTTGGTGGCTACAGAGATATGCATGGTAGGTGATGAATAGAGGAATTAAACAGACTGCCTTATGTCTTAATAGTATGTTGCTGGCATAGTGTATTCATTTAATTTTAGTTTTCCCAAATCCCCCTGTACCCTCCCCCTCAACAACTCTGAAGAGAAGCACAAGGATATTTGATATTTTTAGTCAATTTTTTTCCATGGAAAAATGTGAATTAAATAAAACACATGCCATTCCATCCCACCGCATGATAATAATATCAATACTAATGTTCTCTTGGCGCCACCTGGTGGTTATGTGATCCTCATCTTCTTTACTCAGGATGAGCTCTATTATCTGGTATGAAGGGCTGGGATTAGGGTTTAAAGGATACCTCATAGCACAGCTAATCCAGTGTGTAAAGTCGCTGTCAAAGGCTTTGTGAACCCTTAAAAGCTCATTCTAGCTATATGTACAGTGCACTCTGCTAAATGCAGTGAAGTTTTAATGTAACACTGTTATTGCTGCACATTCCTTACACCAGTATTTCCTCTGCCAGCATACTGACAAGCTAATATTGGGTGCTACCCATGTTTAGTAACTTGAGTTATGACAAATCAGTTACAGTGCAAGTATGGGTGATGATGATCAAAAACTAGTCTGGAGAGCACTCAGAATACATAGACCAAGAACCATCAGATGTTTGCTTTGGAGTGAAGTTAAGGGTTTACATAGCATTGAAAATATAGATAAACAAATAGAAAGGTAGTTACTGCACACTTCTGAAATGACAAAGAAAGAACATAAGTTAAAAGGTCTGAATTCAGTAAATATATGTGAGAATTTTCATAGTTTTTCTTAGCCCAGGCTGCCCTCTCTATACCTACCACTCTTTAATTCTTCTTTTAACTGGTCTGTTTTTACATCTTCAGCCAGCGAAGAAGAAACAGCGCGCTCTGGTTATCGAGTTCTTCATCGATGTTGCACGAGAATGCTTCAATATCGGCAACTTTAACTCCCTCATGGCCATCATCTGTGAGTACTGGACTTCCTGTATGTGGAGGGCATTGCACAGACATACACTCAGAGCAACTGATTACCTTTACAAAAGTTCATATGTATAGCTCAGTCCAAACACATACATGCAAAGCAACAGTCCAACAGAGCAGCTTAGTGCGTACGGTCCAATAGCACTGCTGTACAGTGCAGTTCTTCCGTCATACGTACATTGCAAAACCTCATCTTTTAGTCAGTCAACATACACACATGCATTGTGAATCTTCACCAAACAAGAAAAATATGTGAAAATTTGCATGTTATATTTTCATACATCTCATACAAGACAACACAAGCATAAGCAAGCAAGTCTTTGAGCCTGTCAAAGTGATGTACAAACTATGCAAATATTTTCCTTCATTTCATTGGTTTTGGACTCTTTAAGTACCTACATTTCTTAATTTCCAATACAAAATGTGGTTTATACATCAAAATGGCCCAAGGGCCATTCTGAAATATGCAGAAGGCCAAGTCTCCTTTGTCCCAGACAGATATTTTCCATCTCATAGTTACTGCCTCTCAGCACAGACTACTGCAGATCTACAGGAAATGATCTCTCTGATCTCTGTATGTCTCCCATTCTGCTTCTTTTCAGCTGGAATGAACATGAGCCCAGTGTCCCGTCTGAAGAAGACCTGGGGAAAAGTGAAGACAGCAAAGTTCTTCATCCTGGAGGTAAAGCCAAGCCCAGAGTGTTTCCCATTTCTTCTGATTGGAGTGCTGTCAGCTGCATTTACAAGTACTCTGCTTGCTGGTTTGATCTAAGAATAATTATTCTTGAACTGCCAATGTGTGGCTTAATTGTTAGACAGAGTGTAGTTTGAAGGGAGGTTGGAAACCATGATGAATAATGATGTTCCTCCTTCTCTCTCACACACAGCATCAGATGGACCCAACTGGCAACTTCTATAACTACAGGACTGCTCTGAGGGGCGCTGCACACCGTTCTCAGACAGCCCACAGTAACAGGGAGAAGGTGGGTCCTAGTTGTTTCTCATGTTAGCAGCCAGCTCGAGTCAAAGTCAATAGCACAAATTTCTCACTAGACCCTCGAAGGCCCACACTCTTAAAAATGTCCTCTTCCTTTTCTAGATTGTCATTCCTTTCTTCAGCCTGCTCATCAAGGACATCTACTTCCTGAATGAGGGCTGTGCAAATCGCCTACCCAATGGGCATGTGAACTTCGAGGTGAGTTCAGTACCTGCAGCTTTTGGCTACTCAGGAAAAATACTTAGGTCCTCTTCGATCACCAAGAAACCAAAAATGAACAAAATATTGGTGCATGGTCCTTTGTTAGAATAGTCAGAGAGCTTCAAAAGAGTTTATAAAACTTTTTTCCAGGTAAAAAAAAACTAAAATGCTAAAATATATATTTTTTTATTATTTTTTTGTACCTTTGGAGTTAACAAGAATGCCCACAGTTAGATTTTGCATTGTGTCATGGATTGCTGCAGTGAGTGATTTTCTGATCTCCATGGCTTTCAGAAATTTGTGGAGCTTGCGCGGCAGGTGGGAGAGTTTATGACCTGGAAGCAGGTGGAGTGTCCTTTTGAGGAGGAGCGCAACATTCTGCACTACCTGCACACTGCACCCATTTTCACAGAGGATGGTGAGTCTCTCAGGGCTGAGCCAGCATAATTAAAAACTGTTTAATTTCTTTAACTTTTCATACAGTGCAAGTACAGTGCCCGATGTCTGGCAAACCCTGTGTGCATGAAGTGTATGTGCTCACATTTTATTTATTATTACATAGAAATGTTGGATATTTAGCTCCACAAACCTGGGAAAGCCCACTCCTCAGCTGTCTAAGATGCCCTTTTGCATCTCTCTCTCTCCTTCTCTCTCTCTCTCTCTCTCGCTATGTGTCTCTCTGTCTCTTAATCTTCCATCATCCCATTCTCTTCCACCAGGACTCTACTTGGCATCATATGAGAGTGAAAGCCCAGAGAATCAAGTGGAAAAGGACAGGTGGAAATCTCTAAGGTAGGATACACCATTTAATAAAATTAGCTTTTTCATTTTCATGATAACCAATCAATAAATATATAATCACTCAGGTAGAATTACAGTTGTTCTTTCTTATAGATGAGCATGCACAATGCAAGGATAATGCTAAAGGACTGAATCTGGTGATAGCCAAACAACTGGTGAAGTGAACCACTGAGTGACCAATCAAAACTGCTGGTGTTGTGTTACAATGACGTGAGGCTGTCCCATTACAGAAAGAGCATTACAAACCACCTCTCACTTTTGTTACAGAACAACTATCCTGGGGAAGACATGAAGATGCATCTGCAGCTAGCAACCGAGTGTGTTCTTTGCACTAAAACAAGACTGTGAAGGAACCAAGCTGGTACTTAGGTATTTATACTACAATTTAAAAAATAATATAAAAAATAATAATGAAAGGTGAGCAGGATTCATCATTTGCAAGAACATTAAAATTGTACATATCAGTGAAAATACTGAGGACTCATCAAACTGCCCCGACTGAGTATTAGAATAATTTTGTTCCTTGTATTGGCATTCAAGACCTGGAGCAAAAGTATTTGTCTGTACAAATGTAAATAGCTGGAGTGATTAGGAATGAATGTATATGTACAGTGCTGTATGTGAGACAAAGATGTGTTCTGGTTGTTGTTGTTTTTTATAGTGGTTTACATTAACTGCCCTTGCAGAGTGAGGACTTTAAAGCACATGGGAGTAAAACCAGTGCTTTGTTTTCTCATAATTTAGATTATAGTTTTTTCTCTTCCTCTGTGCCCTGTAGTTTTGTGTTAGTTTGATACTGTAACATTATCCAGTACATGCTGCAGTGACTCTAATGTGAAGCCCACTGGTGAGACCTGAGCTGAAGCCATCTGGGAGACAGAACTGCTGACTGCACTGAGGATGGACGGAGAGGCCGAGAGACAATCTTCCCTCTGGAGCTGGGTTCTCCAAAACAGTTCTCCTGTTGTACCTTTCACAGTGTTGTCTGTAGTCAACTTTCAGTCCACCAGCCTCCTGTCTCTCCAGCAGCTCCTTCTGTTTTTGTGTGTGGGAAGTGCTTCTGAAAAAACTGTCAGTGCTTAGTCTTGAGTGGAAGCCATGACGGACTAGGATGTAGAAGATCATTTGTCAGAAAACTCTTTTTTGAAAGGCTGTGCAAGACGGTGCTAATTTCACAAGCAAAACTATGGACAAAAGCAGTGCCCTCTGTGAAGAAACCACAACCCAGTGTGTCATGTATGGAACAGAGGAATTTTTTTACCCAGTTTAAGCTCCATTCCTGTATTTTGGTCTCTGTATTGACTGCCTCTGTGGACATGTCTATTTCTTCAGTCTGCTCTTTCTTTCTGATAAATTAATACAAAGCAACGAACAATCAATTAATTAAGGGAGCCTGGCCTGTGCAGTAGAACAGTGAGAGAGAGAAAGCGAGTGAATGAGTGCATGACTTAGTGAGTGAATGAGTAAGGAGAGAGAGATGTCTCCCAGGACTTATAGACACTTCCTGTTTTACAGGAAGTTCATCATCAACTGATATTCAGTTGTCAGAAATTTCTTCTAAAATTCTGTATTGACAGATTTATTTTAATTTTGTTTTATTTGCAAGGTTTCAGTCTTCATATGGCATGCTTAGACAGTGTTTTAAAAAGGGCATTGTGCTATTCATATCACAACACTAAAGCTGTTAGGGTATTAGACATCTGAAGCTTAACTGTACTGTGGCAATGTATTTCTTAAAAAATTGGTAGACGTGAATGCCTGCCTATGTTGTAGGCTTTTTTGTTGGAGTTTTGCTTCGTGAAGTTAAGGGGAGAACATTGCTGTAACCATCACTGGATTATCAGATGGTAATTTTATGAAGTTTTTAATGCACAGAATCTGTTACTTTGTGCTGGGAATACCTTAATTTATTAATTATGTTGCTGTTGGCTGTATGGCCAACAAGGTCCTTCTCACTTGAAATCTCTTGTTGTTAATAATGATGATGTTATTATGTGGGGTGGTCATAGAGCTTTGCTATGCTGTTTTATGGCTATTGGGGTGGGGGGTGGGGATGTTGGGGGATCAGGGTGGAAAAACATTGGGCAGGGATGAGATATAATGATATGGGGACGGTATTAAATATTTATTTAAGATTTTGTTTTTTATTTGTATCCTGTTTATGACGATTGATGTACGAGTGGTGTGCTTGTGTGAACTTTACCCTGACACCTTTCATTTTCTCTGTACTTTGATGGATAACTGCATTCCTCAAGACTTGACTAGCACATCCACATTCCTGCTACAGTCAGTTTGAACACTGCCCATCTTTTACCCTGGTTAACAAAGAAGTACTTCATTTGCTGCCATTTGCAGTCATGTCCTGAGATTTTTAAAACAGTCATTGGAATTGTTCATTGCTGTATTTACAGTGGCTATTTACAGTGACTGTTTGTGGCACCATGCTGTGGGAGGCCCTTGGTGACATTTAGTTTGGTGTTTCATCTTCAGATGTTGGTTTTGCTTACTAAGAGAAACTAAATATTTTGTTTCACAATAAGGTGAATTTTTTTGTGCTAATATATGTGCAGTATGAACTGTATATTATAAAAGGCATATGTTTACAATGAATTTTGGCTCTGAAATCACAAGGGGAACTATGAAATGTGTACCAAAGTTTACACTCAGTATTCACATATACACCTGCAGCTCAAGTCTGTTTGATTTTTTGTCTGAATCTCCTCTTGCAAGTGTGATGTTGATAAACTGGCTAATTTTGTGTCATCTGCTTAGCAGTTAGTTGTACATCTTTTTACAAGACAAGTATTTCTATGTTCTGTTCTGTTTCTTAGTTTTGGTGTACCTATGCTTGTCCCAAGGAGTGTTGGGAGTTCAGTGAATCATGGAGCCTTCACCTGTTACCCCTGTTATCAAAAAGGGAACTCATGAGTTGACTGATCCAATACCCCCAAGTAATTAATCTTCTGTGTTACTGCATTTGCAAATGTGTTATGACATTAATTCATAAATGTAAAAAAATTGTGGTCAAATTCTTCAATTATGAAAATGTGTTAAAAATTAAACCCAGACCCAAGTAATTTTAATATATTCTCAAAATCAGTGAGCAAGGTAATAGCAGTTATTAGCATCTGTACATATAAATTTATGCATATATTGTATAATATATTGTAAGAGATGTACATATATTTTACAATATGTGAATAAAATTGAATATATGAAAGTGTTGACTTATATTTTAAAATTTATGTCACATATTCTGCTATTAAATTATATATATTCCATAAGTCTGGGATTTTACATTTTCACATTATTATTAATTATTATTTTACTGTAATTTCATTTGTCAAGGAAAATAACTCTTTTGGAACGGATACTTGCAGCCTAGTGCTTGACACTGTAGTATCCTAATGTATCTGGGATTCCATTTCCACACTGTAAATTTAAGCAGTGATTCCACTCTGGCCTCTTCTTTCTCCTCCACCATTGCTTCCAGACCAGTACCGTGTGTATATTGATTTTTTATTTTTGTGTGCAACTTTAACACTGTGTTTTAACAGTTTGCCTGAAAGGTAACTAATTTCTAAATATTAATTTCCTCCTATTCCTCTTCTTTTTGTAAAGTCAGTGCTTATGATATTGAAATTGTCCTTGGAATAAAATTTAAATTGAGCCATGACTTGTGTGTGTGCATGTGTACTTAAAATCACTTTGTGCATGTGTGTTTTCAGATGGTTGCTTACTCTGTCACTGTAAATATCTATAATATCTGGTAATTTTAAGAATATATCAACAATATTATTCGTATTACCAAAAAGTAAATATGTTTTAAAATATATTTGTAAATTGTTATTGCGTTTTAAACTTGGAGCTCAAATTTTGTTATGGAATGTCAAGTCCGCTCCGCGAGTACAAGTAACACTTATGTAAACTACATTTCCCAAATATCTGAGCGCTTGACTGTCACGTGATTGATTATATGTATGACGTTAATGCTGCTATGTTTTTCAGAGAAAGATCTCGACGCTGGTCGCCATTTTAAGGTGCAGTTACGTCGAAAGCAGAGCAAACTAAAAGAGGCGTAGATATTTTCACGGCGTCTTTGTTAAGAAAGAATATTATCGTGTATTTGTAGGTGTCCTTCGTTGCGAGAGGTGAGAATAATAATGTTATGATTGTGAAATGTAGACAAAGAGTTAGTTGGATACGTTATGTATTCTTGCCAAGGATGAGTTACATGGCTTTCGTTTTTCACAGCCAAACTTCGCTAATGTCGTTAGCTTAGCTGTCGCAAAAATCTTGCTTTTAGTAGGCCGTTCGAGTTCGATCAGTGAAGTCCTAAAACAAAGCAGTGTCTTTAATCGTTGTCTGTTGGAGTATCAGAAAGTAGCTAGTTACGTTAGAGGAAGTTAATGTAACGCTACACAAATTTTGTTGAAGTAACCTTAAGGGAGGCCTCCTAGAAACAATAGAACAACATTTCCTGAAATAAAGATGGACGACGTAGTGCCCTCGCTACGTATAGCGCTAGCGGTAGCCGTCTCGCTGAAAGACAATGGAAATCACTTCAGCTGAGAGAACGAATTTAGTTTGCTGGTTTGTAGCTGAATTAGTACGACGACGATTTGAAGTTTTATCCCTATTAATGCAAGATATGTGCATGTAGATCAACGGAGTAAGTATTTTTGACTTGTGCATTTTTTGCTAGTGGGCCCTCGCCAGCCAAGTCAAGCTTAATAGCAAGCAGGTGCGTTCAAATTAAACAAACTTGGGCTATTTGAGCTATCAAGCCAATCAATCCTACAAATACCTCATTGTGATAGACAACGGTGTTTTGTTTTGGACATGACGGTATAACTTACTACATTGTAATGCACTTTAATTACGTACTAATTTTTGATCAACGAAAGCCGCTAAATGTGGGTGAAAGAAATTGACTTTGATCGATGTGACATGTAAGTTTGCCCTACGGTTTATGACAGTCGCTTAATTTAGTTATTTATTTGGCAGATGCGTCAGTCCAAGAGAATGCGTTCTCCAGGGAGCTGGATCGAGGAGTACAGCTTGGAGGAGAGGCTGGAAACCCGCAAACGACGAAAACGAGATTCACACAGCAGCGAGAGGGAAAACAAAACTCGAAAACGCTACCACCACTACAAAACATATGAAGGGTAAATAAATGATATGAAATGTATGAGTGGAAAAACTTAATTTTATATAGTTGTAGACGTTTAAGTGTCATTAAGTTGGTCATGTCCCCAAGTATTGGTCGAAAGCACGGTAATCTGTCTAGTGGAAATATCTAGACCTTTGCCATAATTGTAATCCACTTGGTGTTCACCTTTTCTTGGAGAAGCTATGATAAGGATATATGTGATGTATAGTTGACAAAAGCATTCCTCAGAACCCTAATGAAAGTTCATGAAAAACGCGATTTCCGCTGACATCCTAGCTTGTCCAGTCCTATGTTTGTTTAGTCAGAAATGGACTGTAGTGCTGGAACACATTTATATTGTTTCTAGGAATTTAGCTAATGAGGGATTCTTGGTTCTAGGCTGTTATTCTGTCATTGTAAGGCTTCTCCATGAAAAGGTGATTAAAATGGTACAGCACCCAAAAATAAGTACATGAATATCTTTTTGGAGTAATGTCAATCCGTACAGATCATTTTATTTGTCAATCGTATGACTACAGCTTAACTAAGATTTCCCCTTATTTTAAGAGCTAGTTTAGCTATTGTTTTTTCCATTTTGGCAGCAAGGCCGTGTCAGTTGGAATTTTTTTTTTTTTTTTTTTTTTTTTTTTTTAAAGTCTGATCATAAGTTTCACTCCACCTATGCATCTTTCATAGCAAATCCAAACACAGCTCTATTAAAAGTGGCTGAGATGTTAATGAAGGCTTTTGTTTGATTAAAGTACTCAAGAGTTTTACAAAAAAACTATAGATTTTCTGCTTTCAAACATCATTTGTAATCATTTAGGTTTTTTTAGCTTTTATTTTTGGGTGGGATAATCATTGATCTCAGTGTGCAAATTTTCAAAGGTCTGTTCACTTGCTTTCACACTTTAGTTTGCATCAGGTTATATTTTATGTGAGCTTTTGTACCACCACTGAGAAAAGATGGCACTGAGAAATTCTAGAATATTTAAGAATAAGCAAATTCATGAGCACCTCAGGACTTAATGTAAAATTCATAAAAACATTGTTCAAGCTGGCACTGTGGCACACATACATCACCTCCTAGCTTTGATGAATCATAATTTATCCATTACTGTGCCATTTAGTTGAAAAGGTGTCACCATGTTTGTTTCTTGTGGCAACAGGCATTATCTGGAGCCACGGACTCAGAACGAGAGACTGGAGGGCAAGGAGCACAGAGGCCGCAGATACAGCCCAGAAGACCATGAAGATAGTGAACGGGGTATGTCCTGCAAACAGACGGAGAGGGACAGAGATTGGCATCACTACAGCAAGTCTTCAGGAAACAGCAGGAGGAGCGGTCGGAGCAGTCGTAGGCATCGTCGTGGGCGCAGGCCAAGCCCCTCTCGCCACCACTCTCACTCGGTACGAAACGGTCCACACAGCCCTTTTCACAGTCCTTACCTGTTTTCTCATAAATACCCCTTCCTCCTCTTTTGTCTCTCTGTCTGTATCTCTCTCTAGTTTTAATTACCTCCCCCTCCCAACCCATAGTGCTCCCCCTAGTGGCATCCAAATGCTGAATGGAAAAACACTTAGGAATCGGAAGTGCATGTACTGAAGCACTGAATTTGAAAACTGTAGCCGAGATTGATTAACACGTTCATAAACGACAGGATGTATTGAAACAAAGTAGTTTAGGAACTGATTTATTCTTGTACAAACCATAAAATGGTTATAATAGAGTAAGACTGGATATAGTACTAGTATGCAGGGGATCTTTTTGCCATGCAAGGATGGCAATTTAATACCTTAAGAGCGGAGAAGAAGCGGATCTATGCTGTAAAAGGGAACAAATGGGGAAGAAAATGTTGATGCATATTGTTGCACTGCTTATTTTTTTACTTTGAGAAAGTCTCATCTGAAAATTTGTTGCCATGTTTTTCTTCTGTAACACAAACTATGTGGGGCCCTGTGCATATCTCGGGGATGAATTTGAAATTGCTGCTGCGGCCTGGCGCGGTATCTGAATGCCCGAATATCCCCCCGCTGAATGAATGAATGGCGCGTTCTGGCCTGATTGTCGCGGGTTTATGGTGGTGATGCTGGTGACCAATCCCAGAGGAGTCATCGCAGGAAAAGATCCAGGAGTTTTGAGGATGATGAGGAGGGTCACCTGATCTATCACAGTGGACACATGCTGAGAGCAAGATGTATAGAATATATACCTTTTCTGTACCTCTTTCTGTTGTGTTGTTTTCATGTTAATTTATTGTTATACCAGAAAGACACAGCTATAGTGACATAGAGGGGGAAGGGTTGTTAGTGGTTAACATTTCAAATGTTTTCTTCCATAAAGTAGTTTGTTTTCAGCCCATAATCAGTAAGACCTAGTTATTTTACTTGTATTGTAAGTCTGTTTTTGTTTTTCATTTTTGGACCTCTTCTAAGTCTAGTGTAATGCTAAATCAGTGTTCTGAGTAATTGGTGTGTTAATTGAATACTAAACTAGACTGTCCTTTTGATAATGTGCTAATGAGTTGATCATGCATTTTCTGGTTCTAATTGTTTGTCTTTATTCCTGTAGATGAGATTGTGTGCACTTTAGGTGAAGGTGCCTTTGGGAAGGTGGTGGAATGTATTGATCATGCAAAGTAAGTATTCCTCATTTCATTTTGTTGCCTTTATTAGACGTCTTAAACACTGATAATATTCTTTAATTGTAGTGCTGGAAGGCAGCAGTGTGTTTGTTTTCAGATATACAAGGTCTTGAGTAAAGACTGCTTAGTTTTTTCAGGTAATTAACCACCGTCATTGAACAGAAGCCTATACACACTGCAGTCCTCCAGTACCAGCATTGAGTGTGTGTCTGTTACACCACTGACTCTTAAGTCCGTTACTGGTTTCCTCTATTATTCGATGCTACTGACTTAAGATGTTTCTGCCTGCATGGTGCTCATTGTTGCAGAGGCGGTGCTCGAGTGGCACTGAAGATTATTAAAAATATTGATCGTTATCGGGAAGCAGCCATGTCTGAGGTTGAGGTGCTGGAACAGATGAACTCACTGGACTGTGACAGGCGATAGTAAGTGACCCAGACTGATTCCTTCCCTTCCAGAGAATGTTCTGTGATACATTTGTTCATGCTGATTGACCGTACCCTGACCCCACCATCTGCTTGGTTTATCTCTCAGTGCCTGTGTGCGGATGTTGGACTGGTTTGATCACCATGGCCACATCTGCATCGTGTTTGAGCTGCTTGGTCTGAGCACCTTCGACTTCCTCAAAGAGAACAGTTTCCAGCCCTTTCCTATGGACCACATCAGACACATGGCACACCAGATCATCAGAGCTGTACGCTGTGAGTATAATTGAGCCAAGTAGGCAGGTGTGTGTTGTTTTTATGAACTTAGCACTACCTGAGATAAGGGATTCTGTGATTGCATTTGGGTTTTTGGAACATTGATTAGAGAATGGTAGGTTTAATCTCAGTTAAAATATCATTTTAAATACTAATTACATGATTGGTATGTTGTTATAATTCATTTTTGCTGAGTTGGTTTCCCAGTTGAAGTATACCTGATGATTTATTATTTGTGTCATGTGTTCCAGTTCTCCATCGGAATAAATTGACTCACACTGATCTGAAGCCAGAGAATATTCTCTTTGTGAGTTCAGATTACCACATGGAGTACAATCCTAAAATGGTGAGGGTTTTTTTTTCTTTGCCTATGTCCCTAACCTTTCTGTATTTTGTGGCCTTGTAAGCCCTTTCTTCTTAAACTTTGGATTAATCTTTGGCTGATATGTTGATTTCTCTGCCTCCCCCAACCCAGAAACGGGACGAGAGGACCTTGAAGAACCCTGACATAAAAGTAGTGGATTTTGGGAATGCCACCTATGATCATGAGCACCACACGTCTGTGGTGTCCACAAGGCATTACCGTGCACCTGAGGTCATCCTTGGTGAGTGTGTGTGTGCATGCATGCGTAGGCACCAGAGTCCTGTATTAGGTCCTTGTACAGAAACTGAACCCTGAAATCCCCCGCTGTCATCGCTAACCACATTTGTGCTGGTACCCAAAATGATGCAGGACTCTGGTGTGCTGCAATGCAATTTCTCATGTTTTCCATGTGTATTTTGTCCTTATTTGTCATGGGAATGTGCTATATGGTTGTTTGGAATGGATGTGTTGTCCACATGTAGAACTGGGGTGGAACCAGTCCTGTGATGTCTGGAGCCTGGGCTGCATTCTGATTGAGTATTACCTTGGATTAACGCTCTTTCAGGTGAGTAGGAGGGATTAGAAGGCAAGAAGTTTGTCAGTGAGTGAACCATACCGCATAAATTGTCAGCTTCCATTGTGTGATGGAAAAAAATAAAATGTCTTCATTGTGTAATGAGTTCACTGTTTGTACTGTTCTGCTTGTAGACTCATGACAGTAAGGAGCACTTAGCAATGATGGAAAGAGTTCTGGGTCCTATTCCTACACACATGCTGCAGAAAACTAGGTGAGTTTTAGTTTTTAAGTTTGCCTCAATGGTGGATAGATCGTTTTCTTTCCAAAATTGTGTGCTAAAAATGTTGCTGCAGGCGCATTGCTTCTTGGACAGCTGCTTACGTCGTATGCTGAGTGTAGTAAAGAGCAGAACTGGTTGTTAACCCGCTTGGATTATGAGCCAAGGCCATTTCAGTCATTGGCATGCATGAAGTAGAGTTGTCATAGCAGGCCCCTCTCACCAATTTCTCCTATCCCTGGGTCACAGGAAGCGGCGCTATGTCCATCATGACAGACTGGACTGGGATGAACACAGCTCTTCTGGGAGATATGTGAGGAAACACTGCAGACCTCTGAAGGTGTGTACAGACAGTGAATGGTGTATGGTGTGCTCCATGAAAAATATTTAGCTTGCCTCATCATTTAGTATTCACAGATGATTTGCTGATGATTTTCTTCTAATGTACTTTGGGTGCATGGGTTCAAATTATTATACAGATAGGAGGGAAACGGTTCTGTGTATTGTTCTTACAGTTGTTCTAACTGAAGAAGTTTCCCTGATTAAAATAAGCAAATTAAGCACTGTCTTTGTGTTCTTAGTCTGTGGAAATGTGGGTTGGCTCCTCTTGTCTGAAAGAATGTCTAATGGTTTCTCCCCCCACCAGCAATACATGACATCCAAGAGCCCTGAGCATGAACAGCTGTTTGACCTGATCCAGAAGATGCTGGAGTATGACGCATCCAAAAGAATCACCCTGGAGCAAGCCTTGAAACACCCTTTTTTTGACTCCCTGAAGAAAGGGAAGAAAAAGTGAATGACCAAAAAAATCAATCACTGCATTTAGAAGACTCTCCAGGGGAGATTTCTGCAGACTGCATCAGTCCGACCTGCCACGATTACCTTTTCTGCTTGGTCTTAATTTATTCCGTAGTCCCTGAAAAACTAGGATGTTATGCTTTGTATAGAACAGTGTTGTTGTTCCTTTTACCATATGGCTTTCTACTTTTTCAAAGATGTATGTGTGTAAATTGTAAAATAAAGATCACATAGTCTAAAAATGGTGTTCTCTTGTTGGTTGTGCGAATTTGGTAGTGTTGATCTGTTGTCCAAGTTCTAGTTAGATTCCTCCTCCCACCTGCAGTACCCAGAATAATACAACAGGTGGCAGTAGAACACTATGGTACCAGTCCTAATGGACATCACTAAATTGTGAAACCTGCCACAATGAAAACATTTGTAAAGTATGAATTGACTGTATTTGTCTGATGGAGTTTTAAACTGCATGTTCTTAGAGATTATTTGCCACAATGAGACAAGTATACCATGTACAAGATACATAGTCTTTGAGGTATTTGTGTTAACTATCCAGCTGCTCATTCTTACATGTAGTGCCAGTAGCCATGTGTAGCACTTGGAAAAGAAACGTTGAAACTCCAGGAGTCAGTCAAGCTTTAGTTTTAAGTCTTGAGTGTTGTGCAAACTTTGGAACACAGTTCGTCGTCTTGCTAATGTTTCGTAACGGGCAAGGTGCCCTACTGCCTGCAATGCATAGCTGTACGCTTCCACAAAAGGGAATCACTTGAAGAGAAAGCAAAAATTAGTTGCTTAAGTTTCAATAGGCTACGCGGGATAGTACGATCAATTTGCGACCAATTGTTGCAACTTCCATAAACTGTCTCCGCTTATTGTCAGAAATATATTGGCTAGAATTTATTTGCTGCGCATCTCATGTTAACCATTTGTCAGAGGCAGACACAAAATGCCTGGTTTATGTGAACAGTTTAGGGATTCAGCTGTAAAACAGCAGTCGCCGTTCTGCGTGGGGGTATTTTTTTTTCGTAACAGGCCGAATTCCACTGCATTCAGTTTACGACATATTGTTATAATCCCATATTATAAGGTTTACATGGTTAGTTTCAGACCCTCTTTTTCTTACAGCTCTTGGCTCTAATTTTGGAGGCATTTTCCAGTGCAGTGTTTTGCATTAACCGCGTGTTACAAGGAAATTCCATCGATGTGCTTTTGTAAAATTTGTCACATTGATTCAGCACCAAGGACAGATAACTTATGACTGAAATAATCCACTAAAAATAAAAGTGGAACTTTTAAGTGCCCTATATACATTTAAGCTTTGAACTACAAATCAGATATTGAACCATTCCTCAAGAGGGTCGGCCTCCAGGTCTTTCATGGAAAATTTACGTAGCAACATATACCGAGCTTTTCAGGTTTAATTAAATCCAGTTTGTATGTTGACATTATCCTCTAACGACAAAAGGATATCGTGAGGAAACAATGTTTTGCACCTGGTTGTCTAAAATAGCACAAATCAGTCTAACAGTTGGAAATGTGATGTGGGTCGAGAATACTAAATTTTAGCTTAACATCAAGTTGTCCAGATGTAAGAAAAAGAGAGCAGTCTAAAATAAGACATAAGAAGAACTACTATCTTCCACGGTTCATAACAGCACGTTTGGCTCATTACACGACAAAATGGTTTGGATACTAAATGTATCTGAATAGCAGCTACGAGGAGTTTACGACGTGTGCTGTTTATTCAGACCGGGGCATGGCGGAGTATAGATTCAGTTTTGTGGTAATTTTTGTGGCCATTGGTTTGTGGCTTTCACCAATTTGGCTGTTCCTCTAAGACCACGATTCTTCTGCCTCGATGGAGTTTTCCCTTGTTATACGTTTGAAGTTATGATTATTTTCACTGTTGTTCTTGACACGTTGAAGAAATGTAGGGTCTGTTACAACCCCACATGCAATTTGGGCAACAACTGTTTCTTTCTTAGGTCTTGAACTCGTATCTTGTCTTAAAAACTTACATAACGAGTTCATTTTAAAACGTCTCAGATGAACATATGTCTATTGGTAATTAGCACTGACGTTATGAAATCACTGTAGACTCTAATTGTGATTTAGTTTCGTAAAAGTGAGTGTATAGCCTATTTTCGTGTCCTTATTTTCATGAGGCTAATTGCTATTTTATATATGCTTTGAATGTTTAATCAATATTAAATATCTAATCAATGGAAAACATTTACACGAACAATACATATAATCCTAATTGAACTGTCAAAAAGAAAATGCTGTTATTTTTTGGTCAATTTCAGTCAGACAATAGCTTAACAGATCTTTTGCTGCTGTTGTTGGTTATCGTTTTATATGGAATTTCCCTTTGGAATGGCAAGGACTGTGTCGATTGGAATAAATCAGATGTGGGCTGAAAATGATAAAAAAAAAAAAAAAACCTCATATTGCAACCAAGGACATTTAAAAGGTTGACCTTTAAAATATCCAACAGATATAGATATAAGCCTAACTAATTAATGTTTCACATTAAAACGGTTAAGAGTTTCACCATTTTTATTCACTCAAAATGTCGCTGAAATACTTGGCAAATCGTCAGCCAAAGTGACTTTTTTACTTACATTCATTTGAATAAATTTATGTAAAATACAATGTTTCAGTACACAACGTAGATGAAATAAGCTACACAGTTTCAAATTAGTTTGTAAATAATACTAGACAATTTATGTTAAGGTTTGGACTAATTAAAAATCCGCGAAATGGGAACCTTCGCTGAGCATCCTTCTTTTAAATCGCATTTGCCTTTTTTCTTTCCACGTGGTCACCAGGGCGGGCGCATCACCACTGGTCGAACTTCGAATTTAACAAGAGGTTTTGATTGACTCCTGGCCCATGTCTCACTTGCATGGTAGTGGAATAGCTAAACCTGAGCGCGCGGACGTAGCTTCACTCACAAGCTTTCAGATTTCTTGTAGCTGATTCTAGACGTGCCTCGCGCGCGCTGTGTGCAGCTCCACAACTGGAGTTATTTGCAAGCTCGTCGTGAGAGTTGAACTTCATATTGTGCAATAGTCAGCTTGTTAACGTGAACCGTGTTAGCTGTCCGTGTCAAGTTATTAAGGTGTAAGCGAACACTTTTTTGACTAAGGAAAAAAGAGGGATATATCCAGAGAATAAAACAATATTTCGTGAAAATCGAACTCCTTCTAGTGGTTCTTTCCAACTTGGACTGACAGAATGGACTCAGCAGAGATCTCAAAAGAAGAGAACAAGGCATTGCTTAGCCGAAGTGCCCCCAGGTCCTTGATTTTCCGTTGCTTGGTGGCTCTTCCGACAGTTGCTTGTTTTATGCTGTCGGTTAGTTCCATAGCCATTTGTTTTTTGGTAAGTTTTAAAACATCACAACTAGAACAGAGAGTGCACGCGCTGGAGATGGAGAAGAAGTCTGTATTCCATCCCCCAGAAGCGGCTTTTCTGAGTGAAGATGGAACTGTACTACCTGTGTTTCGAGATACAATTGAAAAACTTCTGCAAGAGGTATGGCTGTAGGTTTTCTTAGCTGACTAGTAGTCATCATCTCTGAAAGTTGCGTTAACCGATTAAATAAAACATTTGTATGATTTGCAATGTTGTAAACGCAGGTCATTCTCATTACCTTGAACAGTTGACGTAAGGCATCATTTTTTGACTGATGAGTTTGTGTTATACCAAGGCAAACTGTATAGCAGTAAAACAAATTGCAACAGATTGAATGTTTCTTTTACTGCAATACGCCGGTGTTAGAAATCTGTTCCCCGTATATTGACAAATATGAACTGTTTCATAATTTATCAGAAAAGTATTCTGGTTTTCACATGTCATTGGTGTTTGTTTTTATTACTGGAATACTATGCTGACTGAAAGTAATGTCACTTTTGTTGTAACATCTGAAGGACAAGAGTGTTTACTGTACTGAGTAGTATTTAAATTAAGCTGGGCGCTTGTGTTTTATATAGCCCTGCAAAGGCATTCTAATCATGCTGGGACACTGGTTTAAAGTTTGCACCAGCATAACGGACTGCACTTAAATCACAGGACGTCCCACACACTGTGAGTGCTCTGCCTGCGCGTGTCGCATTGACGGGGCACTTATATCCCGACAAGTTTGCTTCTATACTGGAAATTCTATCTGTATGATAATTCTATATATTTATATAATTATATATTATGTATAATAAATTATAATTATTTTATTAAACAAATTATTTATTTTTTTAGATCACTGGATGTCTTGTCTCGTTTTTATTTCTCCAAAACATAATTATCTGTTTACAGTTTCAATAGAAGTGAAGCTGAATTGTGATTTCGACTAAAAATATCGTGCTTTTAAAACGAAAATGTCAAATATCATTACTCTGTCAGTAGCCTTGGTTGAGTTTTTAATATGCGAACCTTTTATTTAGGCAGTCCTATAAAATTTTCGTTTTGTCTTATGCTTGGGAAGTTTTGTGTTGTACATGAGATATATCTTTCATAAATTATGTTTGTTTGAGCGCGCACTCTCACTTGAAATTCGGTGAATTGGTAAAGGGAAATATTTGGACACTCAACGTTCAATCAAAACGCTATTTAGCTCTTATATGATCTGTGGAGCTCACCGAAAATGTATTTATTTATTCATTCATTCATTTCACAATGTACGGGCAACGAAGCACTGGACCTAGGGAATAGAAGCTGGGGAAATAATGGAGAATCATCGAGAAATCAATAAAACAATAATTTACCATTCCTTTCTTGCTCTGTAAAGCTTTAGCAAAGTTTTTCAGCCTGTACCCTGTTCTAGCAATGATTTATTATCTTCTGAGATATACATACATACAAACATACATACATACATACATACATACATACATATATTCTGGAGCATACACTGAATAAGTAAAATAAATATTTTGTTGTAAAATGTAATTGATTCATTTCAGAATATTATGTGAGCTCTGAACCTATATTAAAGACGGAGCTGAGAAAGTTTATCTTTGACTCATTTCTCTCATTTTGCCCTTTCCAGAGGCTGATCGAGGCACTTCCCAAACTGCGCACAGTAAGGGACGTGGGGCAAGGCTGTTCCTGTCCGCCAGGTGTGTCACATATCCCATCAGGCTTTGCTGTTTTCCTCACTCTTGTGATTGTAGCATATACTGAGTGATGAATAGTTTGCTGATTTATCACACATACTTTTCCAGAACTGATATCCTGAAATGAGAACAAATATAGGCATGATATAATGGTTTGGGTTCTGTATCATTAGTGGTGCTACCACATTTGAATAAGTATACATAAGCTGCCCCAGGACCATGGTGAAATCGTTAAAAATAGCTATGAATCAAGCTCTGTGTTCTTCTTGCATTCTTAATGTTACTTATGACTTTTGAGTTGCAACAAATATCCTTTATATTATTGATATTACTATTTTTATATTAATATTAGTACTAATCATTAATATTTTTATTAATATTCTTGACCCATGCTGATTATAATGATATAAGTAGGCATACTTAGAATGACCTAAATGAAGACATGCAATGATTTTCATGACAGTTTCATAGTCTGTTGAACCATACTTAAGTGGTCAAGCACCCACTTCCGTACACGCTCAAAGCATTCTATTGCTGAATGCGTTCGCCACTGTGTTTTTTCAAAGTAGATAACAGGACCTGTTTGTTCAGGGCAAAAGCTTCCGCTAGTCTTGCCTCAGGGCAGAATGAATCAGCCAGACATCCAGGGCAGAGATGAGGCTGTATTTGTTCTGCTCCAGTGCTAGCCCATATTTGTAAGCGAAGCCAAAAGTCATTTATAGATGGTGTTTACATATGCATTTTATTCTTACACCTGGCTTTTCTCCATGGAGGTGGATAAAGCTCCACCAGTGGATGAGACATGAGACAAGTAATATCAGAATGAGTCGAGAAAGGTCACATGTTTAGACTCAGAGCAAGGCAGGCAGTTTTTCTCCCAGCTTTCACTGTTTGTTTGTGCCTGTTGTGCATTTCATCACCAGCTGGCACTCCTGGCATGGCACATCAAATTTGTTTTTATACATCATTAAATATTTCTTGCTGTAGTGCATATTTCTATAAGTCATGCAGCAAAGAGTCAATATACTGTAAGATTGATTTTTTTTTTTTTTTGGTTTCAAAGTTTGTTTTCAATATCTCTCTGCCAGCACCCGCTTGGCACCCCCCATCAGTCTATCTGGAAAGGGATTTGTCTCTGCTCTCTTCACAAGCCACTCGAGAACCACATCTGCAAACCTGAACCCTCTGCGCTTCAGGCCTGAGGGTGTGAAAGCTGCAGTATGTGCTATTCACCCCAAAGTGTGAACATAACTCTGTCTGACCCTGATTCAGTTCACTTGTTATTATTACTCATTTCGGCTACAGTAATGGTGTTTTCGCTTGCTCTGAACCCGAGAACTGGAGAGCGTGTTCCCAAATGTGCCGTGACGGACAACCCCCCCCTCCCATTCCCCTTCAATTGTAGCTGTAAGGAGAAATGTGATGCATGTGGGGAAGTGCAGAAGGGGTTTGGGGGTGAGCTCTTTGTCACTCTTGCCCCATACTGCAAGAGCTGTAATCATGGCTGTAGTGCAGAGCGAGCCAACCTGTCATAGTGAGGTTGGAGGACAGCCCAAAAGGTAGGAGCAGAGGGACGATTGGGTTATTCACATCAGTTTTACTGCTGCTCACTACAGGCAGTTTTACCACTGCACACCACTGCTGCACACTACAGGCGGTTTTACTGCTGCGCACCACTGCTGCACCCTAGTGGGAGAATTCTGGGGCCCCCTTACACTCTGCCACACGTTTGGTGCCATACTTTGTTCTTGCTGAGATTGGCTTTACAGCCTCCTGATGTTTTTTACATATGTTGCCTGTTCAAGCCTTACTCCTTCACTCCTGTTTGCTTCACTTTTATTTTATGTTTGAGGACCATTACCTATCTTAGAGAGACAAAGATTCTCCAGGAACAGATGACCCATCTCTACAGGGTCAGTGAGACAGGACACATTGACCTGAGCATGTGCACTGTTATCATAGACTATGTTGTTTCACCTTAAAGTTGTTTGACCAGAAGATGCTCCAGATACCCAACAATAGATGCAGGATTGGAAAGTCAGGGACATCAGTGGAGAAATCTATGGACATTATAAGGCAAATTCAAAGCACACATGTGCCACAGTAAAATTCTGGTTCTCTGGCCTGTTGAAGTAAGGTTATAGCAGATGTTTTTTTTTTTTTTTACTGTAAAATTGTTGAAAATTGAAATTTATAGCCCCGTATGACTGCCACTGTTAAAAGAAATCTTTCTGAGAACACAGGAAGTACTTTGCCTCCACACAGCTTTGTATGACTTAGCTATCCATGCATTATTATCAAAATCTTCTGGAAAATGTTTCCTGGATTGGACCAATGCGAGGGGTCTAACTCAGATGTACTTAATCAGGGACACCTGCTGGGTTATTACTTGAGAACTCTGTCAGTTTGTGTGTAACAGGCTTTATGGAATCGGTTTTACTGTAGCTTAGCGTGAGCTGCTTTTGTGAATGTGTTTGTGAGAGACAGAGTGAGAGAGAGAAGGGTAGTTATTGAGAGCGTGGGCCTTTGTGGTGCCGATTGAGGCACCTCTTTGCACTTGGATGTAAGGTGAGACTTTTTCCATTTAGCTGCCATGGCTGCCACCTGTAACCTGAGGCTTGGGGTGGCACCCCGAGGCAGGATCAGAGGGAAAGGTATTTTTGCTTTAAAAACAGATGGCACAGTGGTCACCACAACAGAATGGATGTCAGTGGTGCCCCCTAGAGGGTCAATCGGAGACGGCATAGTGAGCAATGTGAGAGTGCATTTCCCCCACCACCAGTCAGCGTTTTGGTCCCTGTGCTCTGCTCCCACAAACACAGCAATCTGAAGCGGGTACTTCTCTGTGGAGGCTCATCCTCTGCAAAAAATGTACCTACAGAAAATGGAAAGAGAAAGCTAAGGTGAGCAAATAATATAAAGCAATTTTTCATTGGTTAACAAGGAGTTACTGAAAGCTGGGTCTTTGGCAGTCCTTAGAGCTGCATATCTTTTCTACTTTAGTGTGAAAAAAGTGACTGCCTCAGCACACCAGTGTCTCCTGCACAAGGCCTATTTATACCACCGTGAGGATAGAGGACCAGACATGCATCATCCAGAAATATGACTGGAAGTCATGCTTGAATTGAGATATGCTGTTGACTGACATGTGACAGGGGAACAGGGCAAGGAAGAGCTGGGGTCCAAAGACTTCAGGGAAATTCTGAACTTGTATTATAATGTCTGCTGTGCACTTGTCTCTACTTGCCCTAATTTATTTGATAAGTGTGTTTGGCTGTATGTGTGGGGACTGAATCAGAACTCTGCCACCCTTTTAAATGACCACTGATGTCACTTTGGAAGATCCCTTCTATCCTAGCCAAAGTTACCTAACATTGATACTGCCTCCCTGGTAAAAGACTTGCTATCTGGTAAAGTTTGATGATTTGAAACTATTTGTTCAATAAATTTTAGTATTGTACATATATTGTACATAAAACTGTATAACGATGGACCAAGGGGTAAAATATAGCTGATATTACTGTACACTTTTCCCTATTTGTGGTCATAATTGCAGAAATACACTAATTAAGCCAAACTGGTTTTATATTTCAATTTAACCTTCTTGTGAGACCATTTGCATCATATCTCAGCTTGTTCAGAGTTGGCTGTGTGTGATTGGACACCTGCTTTTCTTCACTTCAAACCAATTTCAGGGGAAGGTTGACAGTGCTGGGACTTCCTGTAACCGAATCCTCACCCATTGCAGACACACACACACACACACAAACTTTTGATTTCATTCAAATTCCCAGTGTCTGTACTACACGAACAAACTCCAAGAGTGTTTCCATTGGCAATGGGAAGAAGTGAACTGAAGAAGGATATCAGGATGATTCAGCTCTAATCTTCAGCACTAAGCAATGGGAAATATTGACAGTTTTCACAGCAAAGTTTCCAGTTTGGAGAGGAGCTTAGGGGCTCTTGGAACATCAGCCTATGTCCTCATGAAACCCCAGTCAGATCGGGGTCATTGACTGTCCTCTTGGTACTCTTTACATCAGAGAGAAAGGAAATACTGAAGTTACTTACTGTAATCTATCTATGATAGATAGAAAGAGATGACAAATACAAGACCCTTACCATTTGAAATGTGACCCACTCGGAAATGTTGTGCATTCTTGATAATAGTAGATTAGTATTTGATTAGCGCCATTACCACAGTTGCTTGGACAGTAACTTGCACTTGCTTTGATTAAGGCAGAATTATGTGTACATTAATGTCACTGATATCCCAATGACGCCACCACAGGCTACCCATAGCCATGCTGATTTTTCCATCTCACTGAGTTGTTGGACTTGCCAATGATGTCTGTTTGTGCAATCATCCTTAGTCTGGTAGCATGCAGTGCTCATTGCTCAGGAGGTAGAGATGCTTCACACTCACAGAATGAGTATTTCAGGTGTTAGCAATTAACACCCCCCTCTTCACCCCCCCCCCCCAGACCACTACCATATCCCTCTCAACTCCCACCCCCCTAGATGATTGATGCCAGCTGGGGGAGAGAGCAGCTCTCAGCAAGGAGAGGAAACTGAACGTTGTCACTTTCAGATGGTAATAAGAGCCCAATCGTACACACATATTGGGTCTCTGTATCATGCAGAATCCATAATGTGGATCAGCATCATGACCTCTATGGTCTGCCACTCCTCCAGCCTGGGTGTTGAGCAGGCACATCTCACCTGGAATCACAGTGATAGTAAAGAGGCGCAAAAAACACCCCACTTAAAAATGTTATCTTATTTTCCACTTCCTCTTTCCCCCTCCAAATGTAGCTTCTTTGCCAGTTGGAGGAAGTGCTCAGATAAGGGGATTTCAGCTTAGAAATAGGAATTGCACAGTTGTTTGACAAATTTGGCAAAATGCATTAATGTTCCTTTATTAGATGCCTCTACCATTGTTTTTTTTCAGTGTTTTTATTTTTCAAGATTGAAGATTCAGGATTGTTCACACTACAGATTCTTCTTATCTCACTCTGTCTCCCAGACACACTCACACTGAGACATGCAGTATGCAAACACATGCAGCTTTCTGGATAGAAATTGTGATCAAACCTCTCGGTGGGGAGCTGTGGTTTTGGTGGCCCCCCATGCTCAGCACACCCTTATGTCTACAAGGCTGTGCAGTGATGCAGCAGGGACCCTTTTGAGTCCCTCTAGACTGTGGGTGGTCAAGGGTCGAACCCCTGTGCGTTAGCAGCTCGGCCTTCATCAGATAAGAGGTCCACATCAGCCTGGGGATCTGGCGCCCCAGCGCCTTAGGGGGAAATATATCACAGCTGTGGCTCAGACCGCCTGCACCGGAGGATCGGCTGTGGAGGCTTACAGGCTGTCGGTTATGAGGGGAGCCTCTCAGAAAATTATCAAACCTACTTTGGAGCAGGAGGTCACTGCAGCCACCTGAAGTCTTGCACTGGGTAGGACTGCGTGTGTGGACAAAATAGCAGAAGTTTCAGTTCATGGAGTAAAGTAGTGAGTGTCTGCTGTGGCACAATGTGTCAGGGACAGAAGCCAGAGGACAATCAGTGGTGCCTAGTGGGCCCCAAGACAAGGAGACCAGAGTCAGGGAGGTCTCAACTTGGCACTCCAGGCTTAAGAGGAGGTGGCTTTGTTGTCCCTCTTTATGCTACTGGCATACTGGAGGTGGCCCTTGACAGAATCATGCAAAGGATGAGGGGTGTTCTTCATGGGGCCCCTTTTGATGGACCTCCTCTGGTTCCACCCCCACCCTTAACTGTCAATTAAGAGACAAACCCACACTGAGACAGGAGAAGAATTGAGGATCTTATCCAGCACAGAGCATATAGAGAGGTACTTTTAAGATACTGCTGTCAAAAATGGGCCCCTCAACTATGACTAGGGTTGGCCCCCTAATTGTGAATAAGGTCCCTTTCACTGGAGGCATGGGAATACTAAATTCATCACACAATTAGTTGAAAGAGCACAGGAACGTGGGCTGATGAGCCAATCAGAATGTAACACTAAATCAAATATAGTACAGGCCTATCTGCTCGCAACCTATGATATGAGCTGCAGAGAACACAGTCAAACACAGACACACACTGAATTTGGAACCTCTAATTATAAATAAGCTTTCTGGTGGTACCCATAGTGTTTCTGTACTTACATGGGTGTCAGTACTCATTGCTATTATGCAAGACTTTGTGTGTTTAGATATTTGATACTTTTTTTTAGCGTCATTAGTGTTTGAAATCAGTACCAAACATAAATAGATGAGCATTCTCCACATTAGCTTATTTAGCTCCTGCAGTGTATTTTTATCGACCATGCGGGACCAGGAGTCAGGAGCACATGGTTTCAATACAGGGCTTTAGACGGTCTAGAATCTCAGCCCCAGACTATCGACCGCATGTCAACCGCAGCATAATTACAGTGCCACAAAGCCGCTAAACTGCACAAAGCAGCGCAGGTGGTCTCTCACGCTCAAGTCTCCTTTCCTTTCTCTAGCATCCTGCTACAGAATAGGCTAGACCTTTGTTGAAATGTCTCTATTTTCTCTTAATGTCCGAGAGAAAGACAAAGTATTTCATTGAGTTGTCTGAAGTGGGGCCCTATCCTTTGAATGTTTCTTTCTTTCTGCCTTTTTTGGTTTTTATGCTGTAAACATCTCTTGTACTTAAGTGCTGAAGTCTGGTTAGCAATGTGAGCTAAGGGTCTTATTTGTTTACTTGTGCTTATGTGTGTGTACATGTGTTAGTGCATGCATTTGTGTGTGTGTGTGTGTGTGTGTGTGCGCGTGTGTGGCCAACCTTAAAAGCCTCCTCTAGAAAAAAAAGCAGAATTTTTTGCTGCAAAAATAAACCCACCAGAGTGTGTGGCATTCACTTTTCTCTCTCTCTCTCTGGGGGCAAATTACCCTTTCACTTCTTTGTTAGTGTGTGTTTGTTATCTTGTTATTCCAGTTACTACCATATGAATGCATGTTTTCATTAGGTGTTTTGCAGGACAGGACATTTACTTGCCTTAAAGGGAATTGGAGTCTCTATTTGTGTGTGCACTACTTTGTTCCTGTGTCATGCATCGCTGATCTCGGAAGGCACTACAGGGATTCTGAAGTCTTGTTCTCTGTGAGTGGGCTGTGTTTAGATTAATTGTAGGAATAAAATCCTTACAGTTTACAAATCCTCACCACAATGTTGCATACTGACCCTTTCACACTAGAGAATGACGTAGATCACTTCCATTTTGAGCCTGGCAAAAAATACTTTCCCAGCACAAAGTGCACACGTGGTGAGGATTTGTATCTGTTACCTCTTCTGTATGGGTTCTCCATTTCCCAGATTGGCAAGAACCCTATTGTTCTGTCTCATTGACATATGGTTGAGCTGGACCGCCTGTGGCCACATCAGCATCCATTAAATTCTTAAGCAAGCTAATGGAAATATTAAATATTGTATATGCTTTAGCAGACCCCTGCTGCCATTAATGCAGAATCTTTGGAGTATGGTATTCTGCCAAGGAGAGCAGGGCAGCAGAAGCCCTCCTTGTCTTTTGTCCTAGCCGTGTGACCCAAGCCCCAGAACACCCTGAGAAGAACTGGGCCCCATCGCATCCGCAAAGTCTGAGCAGGGTGCAGAACAGGGGGGAAATCACTCGGCCTCAGGGCACAATTTCTTTTAAAGGCACATAAAAACAAACGAGCATTCTTGTAAAGGGGAAGAAATGTTTAATAATTCCACCTGAGGCCTACAGGAGCTTGTTGAGAATGAATAATGGTCTTGAAAAAATAGTATTTAGAGCACTATAAAGGTTCTTTAGCCCTGAAGAGAAAAAAATGCTGGAGCTGTTAGTCCAGCAAGGGGGCTATACTTTAAGCTTCTCAAAGTGGACCAGACTGGAGCCCAAGTGCAACTCCACAGGACTCTGTACGTTTATTGAGTTGATTGATCTGATTTAATCACTGTGGGAGAGGAATACTGGGATTGTGTTATCTATGTCTTAGAGGTGGGCACAGGGTGATTGACTGTTGTGTTTAGGGTATGTGTGTCTGTGGTGGGTGTTGGGGGCCCCCATAAATACCTTACTCTCGCTTTTAAGTAATATTCTAGTGAGCCATGTCTGTGGCAAATTCCTCCTGCTTATTTCAAGGACAGTATCTTCCCCTACACCTCTGCAATGTAAAAATAATCATGTGTGTTTTATTGCACAAGACTGCACACTGAGACAGTTATTTGGTAAGCACAGTCCTAAACTTAAAAGACTTTGTCTCAGTTTATCTTTGAGTATCATTAATGCTTGTGGGAAGGGAATGGCGTTAAGGTTTGGAGTTGTGGTTGGTGGGAGCAGGGTTATGTGTAGGTCAGGCACTCTTCAGTTATCTGTTCTTTGTTGGTCATCATCTCAAAATGGCAGTGAACTGCACCTCTACCCTTGCAGAGAGATACAGAAACATTCTTTCTGTCCAACTTGTGTTTTAAGTGTAAATCTTGATCTTGAAATTAAAGTGTCTGGGTACTGAGACAATGAAAACAGGTTGTTCTTGTCCATGTTGACATGTAGCCATTATCTGGGGATTAGATTATGGACTGAAATGTTAACACATTAATCATTCCATGTTTTATAGCCTTTCATTTGAGAGTGGGCTAGCACATTGAAGCTGTTTTTATGAGGGGTTTCAGCTATTTTAATTGAAAAATTAAGACAAGATCTACATTCATACATATTTAGACTTTGTTCAGATGTTTGTCCATCCCTGACAGGGATACAAACAATGCCTCTTTCATTGAGGGTACAAGAGACACTTGTAGTTTGTCATTGTAATAGTGTATCCACAGGGGTTGTGTTAACTGAAGGTCTCATCATAGAGGCCTAACAGGGATGTATTATCAGGACCTGATAAGGACCTTGTATGTTATGCAAGGTGCCCACTTGCCCTCCACTGATATTTGGGGTTGTTTTGGAGTAGGTTTGGAAGGTGGTATATATTCTTACTTGACAATCTGCTGTTGGCTCTCCCACTGTCCCCTTCCTGCACTCCTGCATGATTTTTTACTGTGTTTTCTCCACCCTGGCTTATTATAGCTCCGCCTCCCCAGGGTTAAGCTAACCTTTTTTGTACTTCTAAAGGCCATGTCTGGTATTGCTCTCTGTGAGGTTTTAGCAGGGCGGCACAGTTTTTGTGTCACAGGTTATGTTGTCGTATGTTACAATTTGTAGCATTTCTCTGATTGGGTGGAGTTCTGCCTCCCTTCTTGAGTGAAAAAGTTGAAAAGAGAAGGAGAATTTGGTGGCATTGGGGTGGGGGGTCACTGCATTGTCTGTTCCTTGGGTGGCAAGCGGCGCCTGCCTTCTTGTCTCTCATCGAGCTTCTTATTAAAGTTAGCTTAGGAAAACCACACTGTTTAACACCAGGCCCGACTCACACATTCTTCTCTCTGAAAATAAACAGCTCCTGCAAACCTTGATGTAGGGCCATGAGGCAAAAGGGCTAGTGTCGAGGTGTGGAGGAGCATGTAGTATGGCATATGAGAGTGTCGCTGGCCCTCAGTGTACAAACGGGGTACACATATAGTGTTTCTCTGTGGGAAAAATATTTCATTTATAAAAATGATGGTGCATACATGGCATAGAAAGCTAAAAAGAATGTTGTGGAAGCAGGATGTACCTGGGGCTGGCAGTAATATGATTATGTACACTTTAAAATTCCTTATTTCGGCCTATATCAAAGAGGAAATTGAAACCTGAGCTGGAGCAATTAGGGAACAATCTTCACATGCATATCTCATGCTCCTCCATGGTGAGCAGAAAGGACTACACAATAAAACGTGGATAATATTGTAAGGTTCCACTGATTGAAAGCACGTGTCCATAATTGCCGCAACACACTTGGCTATGTTTCAGCTCGATCTTTCCTGATTCCTGGGCAATTGGATGCAATTTCAGCATATGCTTGCAAAAAGGAGAGATGCAGAACCATTATTTTTGAAGAAGAAAGGAATGTGGAAGCAATTATGGCATGTTCAGTTTAATTATCGTTGATCGCAGGTGACAAACCAAATGACTTTAATGTTGCTGGGAGGGATGAAGTTAAGTGCTTTGTGCTTTGTTACAGCAGGCAGCACAGGTGCACAGAGTTGCGCTTCTATTGCACAGTGCCGTCTTCCATGCTTTGCATTGATTTTCCTTTCTTTTTTATGATTACAGTATTTTATTTACCTCTAGTTAATTACAGAATGATGCATCTCCCCAGCTGCACCACCATGCATTGTAACATTATTTTACATCAAGGTGTCAAACTCTATTCCTGCAGGGCAGCACATGTGCTTGTTTTTGTTCCAACAAATTTCCATGACTTGATTGGTCAAATTAGCTAAATACTCATAAACATTTATATCCATGCCTTTACATCCATCATATGCTGCAGCAAAATATTTTGTTAGCACAAGGCACACAAATAGCCTCAGGGGCAACACTTTATAGCTCTGATACCATTTAATTTCAGCATAATTGTTATGTTCATCTTAATATTTGTAATTGATGGTCAGCAGACTGTGGGGGAATTTTTAGGAATTAAAACTTTTCACAGTTTTACATTTACTGCTTTCTAATTATGTTATTTCTTTATCCTGATCTATGAAGTGCAGCTGTGTCCAGCTATAGTTTTGAATTAACACATGGCTTGATGTTATTAAATGTATGAGTTGATATTGATATTTTAGTAATGGTGGAACAAACAATAAAGCAAAAGCCCTCACACAGACCCTTGATGTGATGCCATTGTATTGCATCTGATGTTTTCAGTGACATTTCCAGCTTTAGAGCTACTGGGAGAAGCAGTTGGTATTGATAGTAAGGAATAACATTATAATAAAAGATTTTAAAAATGAACAGCAGCACAAATTTAGACATTAATGTTCTGACCCTTGTACCACGTGCATTCATCAACACAGTATGTCATCACTGTCTGTTGTATTTACTGTTTTTTATTGTGCTGAATTATGACATCATACAACAGAATGATATCCCCGTATAGGAAGCAGTTCAGTTAAAGAAGTCACTTTTAATAGAAGTCGCTCAAATGAAAAGTCAGTGGGTATATTTCATTGCCTGCTTGCGACCCGGTTTTATTAATAGATGTGCAAACATTAAATGTTGCAGGAAACCTACAGGAGTCTGATGTTGTTTGATGTGGTCTGTTTTTAACCACTCAAATGAGCCATATTAAATATCTTTTCAGGATCAATATCAGTTCATAAACAAGACACTAACTCTCCCCTTATCAGGCTGAAGACTTGGCAGCCCTTTGAAAGAATGATTTTAGGATGAATCCAGTCAGAGTGTTTGAATTCCCCACCCAGCATCAATGAAGGCTTTGACTCTGGCACTAAATTCTCTGTTTGGACTGCATATGCTGCCTGTTTGACTGTGTCCATGGGTACAAATCCTTCAGCACTGTCTAGGAGGCCAATGACTTTCCACAATTACCCATGTGTTCTGGGCACGTGGCACACTGCATCCTCTTGCTGCCTCTTTTCAATGCATCCACTGTCCAGCTCATAACGCGAGCTGAGGGAAATGCATAATAAGCAACACAAGATGAAACAAGGCCTCTGGGTGCTGTCAGATAGCTCGATTCTGACAGAAAACACTCCTGGTCAGAAGAAGCCCAAAGCAAGAAGCAAGGACCCAGAGTTTTCAAGTTGATGGTTTTCTGCATGTGATATTCAGGAGCAGGAGAGAAGAAACAAACTGACAGGGGTTTCCTAGCTGGATGCCATCCATTTTGAAACAGTACTAATTTCAACTTTTTGGGTTCGGTAACATATGTTGATCATTTTTGTGGCCTGGGATTTCTGTAATCTTGATTGCTGGTTGCAGATTTTTTATGGTGGATTTGGTTGCTTTAGGTTTATCATTTTACAGACACTATGTTGTGGGATTCATGAGAAGTAGAAATTAGCAACAGTTCATTAGCAAAGGACATTTGTGGTCATACTACATGGATTGAGGAATTCATCTTATGGTTATGAGCCTGACACCTGGAGATTAAAATACTACTCATCTGACAGACTGACACAGCCAATGGTTTTCACCTGATTAGTGGGAGAGGGAGTCATATGACCAGGTTTGAACCAACTTTTCAACCCAATGAAACCACTCTTATCGATATTGTATTGATGGTCTCCATTTTCTGGGTCTTCCAGACTCTTTTTGATTTTTTGTCTGTTTTACTTGTTGTAGCGCGATATTTCCATGACATGTGCCTTTTTACATCTGGTTTGATGGAGAAGCCTGAAGTTGTGGAATGAATGATATAAAGACATCCTACAGTGGGAGACCTGCTCTCTCAGAGTGAGGGGTAAAAGCAGAGGAGTGGAAAGCTGTGACCCATGGATGTATATTTGTGGATTCAGAATAACCTGTCGACATTGAGTAAACCTCACCCCAAAGTTCAGCCAAGAGTGATGGAAGCTAGATAGCTAGTGTCACAAGTGTACACAATCTGCTTTGAACTGAATGGTTGAAGGAGGATGGAGACAGGCTGCACACAGCCAGACTGGTCACCTTTGTGAAATTCTAAACATGTCTTGAAATATGTCTCAATCCACTTGTTTAAGGAATTGACTTGTCTCTTACTTAATGGCTTAATTGTGACTTAATTGCCTCATTTTATAGGTCCATGAATCAGTGGTTCTCACTGTGGCTAAATGGATTGTATGTTCTGATGAGCTGGCAGCACTATCGCAGAGTGTCACCACTAAATGAGTGTAAATGCATGTTAATGACTTTTCTGTGGTTAACCAAGTGGGCACTATGGTCTGTGAGTTACTGCTGGTAAATTATAATGCTCTGTTCCAGATGAGGCTGTGTTTCCATGCTTATGCATGTGTTTGCACTTGTGTGTGTGTGCGTATGTTTGCACTTGTGTGTGTGTGTATGTGTTATATTTTGTATTTTGTTGTTCTTGCATTTATTTTAATGTAGAACCAGTGAAAACATGAGCTATTTGCATTTTCAGATGTACATTTCACATGTCACACCATTTTTAATTTCATATCAACGCCCATATTTATCTCATTTTAAGAGGGTTTTTGTGAAACATGCAGAGTTAGTATCAAGTCGGTCATTTCTCTCTCTCTTTGGCCATCTCCTCTGTGAGGTTGGGTACCTCGGGGTACTATTGAGCCAACAGCCCACTGTACTTGGATTAAAAACAAATGGATCACAGTTTGTTTATGGGTCTCAGTAGGAGTGTTCAGCCCCCACCCCCACTACCCACCCATAAACCCTGGTAATGGGGGATACTTACCTTACTTTGTCATTGGTGTGCTACAAAATAGTACAAATACTCTCCATGCTCCAGATCCTGGACAGTTTGGTGGGGTATTTTGCCAGACTGCAAAGCTGAAAAGTCTCTGATTTTGTTCCTAATGGCATTCCACCATTTTCAGGTGTTTTTCATTTGCTGCCTGATTTGTGAAAGCTAAGTTTGGGCTGCACATAGCTTCAGCCACCACTGTGTTTTGATGGTTCAATCAGAGCGTCTGCTGCTCAGTATCAGTGTTCATACTCCATATGCATTGGCACTGCTCAGTGAAACATATTGAGGTTGTCTGTTCATTGATAGGACTGAAGAGGCTGTGTTTGCATTGGGTCTTGAGAGTTTAGGATCCTTTCCTGCTGGGTCTGTTTTGAGTGTCAAAGATGAAACTTGTTGCTGAGGTATTGTTTGTCCATTGTGCTTCGGTAGGGTTTTTGAGGCTTGATATTGAGTTTCCCAAGCTATATCTAGTTTTATAAACTGTGCAACACTGGGTTGGTATTGGGCTCAGTTGCCAGTTGCTGTATGTGTAGAAGAATGATAAATGCAATGGTTTTGGTGCATTGGTAAGTTGGTAAACTAAGACTTTGATTTTGATTAGCTCCTTCTTCCTCCCTCTCTCTTCCTCTTTTCCTCTTCTCTCTTCTCTTGTTTGATGTTATGCATGTTACCCCCACTGCCACTAGTGATTTCACCACACACACACACACACATACTCCCCCATCCAAAATGTTTTCAGCGAAGTTAATTCTCTCACTCATTCCAGCGCATTGATTTGGTAATTTATGGAGTGATTTGTGTTGCGTCCCACAAGTCCCTTGATTGTTCCGACAAGTCCTGTCTCTCTACCGCACCCCCTATAAAGAGTCCCTCCACACTGGTATTCATAAAACAAAATATGTCAAAACAGTAAAACAAACAATGGAAGTATGGATAACACTCCAATTAAATGCAGACAATTTGCTTTTCTGCCTCATGTGAAGGTCTTCAAAGACTCCAGCAGCCCATACCACAAATAAAGAACACAGCTGGAAATGGCCCTGAACTCTGGTTCTGTGGTTCGGGTTTCTGTGTGTGTTATTTCACACCAGATTGGTCCTAAGTGAGAACACAAGAAACTCTCCCCTTTCACACAATCACAACCTCTACTGAATCTGAATAATTCACACTCATTTTGCTCACACATCTTCTCTGTGTGCTGTGAGAAACAGCAAGATCATCAGGGTGTGTTTTATAAAAAATACTCAGTGTCATATCCTTCTGTGTTATCTTTGTCGTGAAGCCTATGTTGAGTCTAAATTCATTTGAGGTTGTCTGTAATGAACCAGTAAGTTTTCGTGAAAGTGCTCCATTTTGTCAGAACCACATGTCAGAAATTTATAAGTGCTTAGCATATCCAACCAAACTCTGCTTTCCTTTGATTTTTATTGTTTTTGCAACAAGCCACTCCTGGTGCCTTTTAAACTCCACTGAGAGATCCAGTCAGTGGGTCTGGCTCATTCTTATGTATTCTCCTCACTTGAAAGCATTGCCTTTGCACTTTTAATTGTCAAGATGGGAAGACAAAGTGTCTCGTCGTTCTCGTAAATTCATATTTTTGTAAACAGGGGAGGGTATGGTGTCAACTTGCGTGAGTTGCGAATAAAAGTAGCCCAGGCTGCTTTAGCACTGTTAGCTCAAATCTTAATTGCAAATCTCTAAAATAGTTTCATTCAGCCGGAGCATTCTTTCCCCCCTTTCAGTGTGCATGGCAGCCTGCCACATCTCCTCACAGTTTAACATACAGACCTTTTTTTGTAATGTGTGACTCCTGCCAGGATGTGGGAGCACAGCAGAGGCACAGTCACCAAGTCAAGCAAGATAAGACAACCCCAGCCCCCAACCCCACAGCCTGGTGCTCTTCTTGTTCTGTTTTGGGGATGGGTGGTGGTCATTCTTCTACAAATCATTTTGTATTGAATTGAATTACCCATATGATCAGCACCATAGTTCCTGTTCTGTATCTACACAACCTTGCACCCCCAACCAAATTGCAAGTTACTTCCAACAACAGCAATGGCTCTTCCCCCTAATAATAACCAGCTAATTAGATTATTGGTGTCAGTCTCCAACTGATGTATGTTACCCAGTGCAGGCCTTGCCATACAGAAGAGAGACTCTCAGGATGGTCACTACAGTGTGGACAGAGAGCCTGATAGCCTGAGGCTGCAGATGTGAACTAAGGTGTAAAACACCTTATTTGTTTAAGGTGTTTTGGGTTCAGAAAAAAGGAAGGAATAAAACATTCCTGTACAATGAAAGACTTGTGTACAGTCACTGGTGTACAGAACATAATGGACCTCCATTGGAATTCTGGAATTTTTCAAGAGGCAAAGCCTGCAATTCTTTGAGGGGTGATGTCCCTATATTCCAAGATGATAATATCTCCATACACACTGCTAAACAAATAAGGTTTCATGAACACCAGGATGAAGTCAAATACTTTCTGATAGCACCGTAGTCATCGCATATAGACAAAATCAAAACTTTATAGGAAGTTCTGTAGTGCTGAGTGCAAAATAGATTGCCACATCAGTCATCCCTCAAAGAATTGCATACTTTGCCTCTTGAAGAATTCCAGAATTCCAATAGAGGTCCATACTCCCTAATATCGGTATCAGCATCGGCCCCGAAAATCCAATATCGGTTGGGGTCTAATCATGAGGGAATAATGTTTAGTAGTTTTTGTTAAGACTAAGTCATTAAAGTGTTATTGCTGTTGTGTTGTTTTTTGTGTCATAGTTTTGGGATGTTTAGCAACTATTCTATCAAGTGACCACTGTACCTCCTAGCCAGTGCTATTAGTTTGTGTTTGCCATGTGATGTCTTCATTTTCTACACTGGCCTCCTGACCACATTAAATCATTTTGCAGTTTTTGTGAGTTATGCACTTGCAGTTTCACCACAGACTGTTAGGCCTCTTTGAAGCTCTGTTAGCTGTGTTATATTGCTTTGAAAACTGACATATCAAAGTGCTGATTGTTAGACCTTCTATATAGGTGACTGCAAATTGGCATGTGACTTAATATGACTCAGCTGTGTAGCTGTCTTTGTACTTTTTATTTATGTTCTTGAATTCATTTTTCTTGCTGTGTGTCTGTTCATCTGTCCAATGCATGTACTTGGGTGTAACTCTCAATTATGTAAGGCTGTATTATGGATTTTGAGTGCAATCCCTTCAGCCATGCAGGAGAATTTACAATATGCTCACAGTCACTCAGAAGTGACTGTAAGTGGGCTCCTTATGATAGACCTTTCCGCTTACTGTTTTCCTCTTCCCCTCCCTAGCACATCCGAAAATACAAGACCTCTTATTTTCTAGAACCCAACTCTGCTCTCTTCAGTCCCCTCCCTTCCCTCAGTCTGCAGTCTCATGGCTGACATACTGGGACACAGAGACAGAGTCCCAGGCCTGGACAGTGACATTAGTTAACACAGCTCCTTTCTTTATCTTCCATATAGTGCATGATGTGTGGTAACAAACCCCACATGAAATGAGCAGAAGAGAGGAGCAAATGAGAGGACATTGAAGGAGTGGAACAGTAAAGGAAGAAAGGTCAGGACAGTTCAAGAAGCAGGAAAGGATAAAAATATAGGATAAGGAAAGGTCAAGAAAAGATCAGAGAAGAAGAGAAAGAGAGGAGATGGGGAGTGTAAACAACTCTCCTACTGATGCACCTCCATCTATACTGTATGTGACCAAACCATTCTCTTTCTCACTTTTTGCCTGGCCTGCTTGCCTCACACTCTCCTGTGTGAAACAGGTAGGTCACTGAGCCTGTCTGTTAGGACTCTAGAGCTGTGGGAGCAAAGGTGTTGAACAACTCAGGTGTACAGTGCTATAGAGAGCAGTGATTTTACCCGAAGTGGAATGGGGTGGAGGTGGGGTGCTGTTCTGAGTTCAGACCCCTCTGTAGGCCAGGCAAATTCACTAGATAAGATCTGGAGCAGAGCAAACCAGCTGGAAGCCTTACCAAAACACCTGAGTGGAACCACCTTCCCCCCATCCCTCCCTACATTCCTCTCCCCTTGGCCCCTCTCCTCCCTCAGGACCCCAGTAAAGTGGGGTCTGACCCTGCCATGTAATTACAATCTTTCTCATGTTCAGTCCCTGCTCTTTGCCCACTCTCATTTATGCTCACAGTACACACACACTATCCCCTTACATCCCCAGCGGCATCATACCCTTGCCACTCCTGCACCCTGACTTGCCTTGGTTTGTGTCTGCAAAACTGCATAAGCTGAAATGGTTCAAAGTTTAAGATGGGTTAAAATACCGCATGAGGCCAACTTTTTTAATGAGTCTGATAGAACCAATTTGTAGAGTGATAAGAAGAATAATAAAACAGTCATAATTTAATAATCATAATTTAACACATATTTGAAATTGCCATCCTAAAATATCTGTGACAGCTGTTTGTTTTGTTCCTCTTGAGTGTCTGGTTATCAGACATTCGGAATGTCTGCAACTCTGTCTGTCCTGATGTCTTAGACTGATTATTGTCCCATTCACAGCTGTTGTTTTCAGCCACATATCCCCTAGTCATGAAGGTATCTATTCTAAGACAGTCCCAATAGCCAAAATAAAAAAAAAATTCAAAACAAAAAAAAAATGTCAAATTGTCAGCATATATTGTAAATGATTTGCTATAATTGTGACAGAATTAAGCACACACCTAAAAGGCAGTCTGTTGGCTCATCCTGCTGAAGCATTTATTGAAGTTGTAATTATCTCTACAGTCTCTTGACGGTGCCCTATAGTCTTCTAACAGTTGCCTGTGACTGACAGACCCTTATGGTGACATTATTTCAGAGGAGTCATATGCTTGTTTTTTGATTAATTGATGGAGGACATTGCAGTGATAACTCATTCCCTGAGAATATGATTGAACATCAGATTTTTTTTTTAAAAAATTGAAAAAAATAAGGGAACCAAGTGAAAATAAAGTTGCTTCAGAAAATATTAACAACCTCTGACTTTGTTGCTTTTTGTCATGCCACAAAATGGGTTTGTTGTACATTTATTTTTGATCTACAAAAGCATTTAATTCTATCAAAATGCAGAAACAGATGTAGAAATTTGTGTAAATGAACTCAAATGTGATAGATGAAATGTTAGTGTGCAACCATGAGCCAGCAAAGCATCCCCTCCTACTGTTTTGTCTCACACCAGAAAAGGCATACCTTTAAATGAGATGGATCATGTTGTCAGTGGAGTCATTAATAAAAAAGTGTGATGTTTGAAAGGAAGGAGAGGTGACAGTTTCAGAATTTGAGTAAACCATTTAGTCTGTAAAACAAGAAAGCAATTGAAACTATTTTGTAATGAAAGTGGTCCAGATCAAAGTAATATGTCTTGTTTTGAGAATACCTTTGTTTCTGAGCCAATTTAAGCTCTCCTATAAGAAAAGGCAATGAATACTTATTTTGTTGCATAACCAAATACAAAAAAGTCAAAGGTGGTGAATACTTTCTGAAGCAACTGTCTATAGACCTGAATACGTCTGTCCTGAGAACCCTTAGAATATCACTTAATACACAATAGTGCTGCAGTAAATCAGAAAACATTCAGATGTGTATATAAAAGTATGCCCCTGAGAGGCTATGACACCTTTAAAAGGTGTGACCACCCTTCCTCCCTCCATCATAAACCCAAGCCAGTGTGTGGTTGTGGAGCCCAAGGGGAGCTGCAGCTGCAGCTTCCTCTTGAGAATGAGTGGAGATTCAGTACATTTGTTAGTGCAGGTGGTTTGGTCTGTATCCTTTGATCTCCAGAGAGATCTGCTCTGGAACCTGCCCAGAGCTGGGAGAGAGCAGGCGCAGGAGATGATGTGCAGTTAATGGGGTGAGTACTATAAGTCACAGGTGTGTGTGTATGTGTATGTGTGTGTGTGTGTGTGTGTGTGTGTGTGCATGTGTTTGTGTTTGCATGAAAGAGAGAGGCAGAGAGAGGGACACCTGGCGTTGCAGGCTGGCATGGTCTTTAATTTTATGTAATCTGTCACTGCCAAGTAGAGCAACATTTAGAGCTCCAGTAACAGTACTACAAATGTAATTACTGTAAATGGAAGTGACAGCACAATTGGCAGAATTTCCATTGAGGGGAACACAACCATATGTGAGATGGACTTGTCAACATTGTTTACGTTAGTAGATGCTTGATCAGTATGTTGTATATAAATATTATGTATGATTCAGTAATTAAGCCATACACAAAAAAATCTGTTTATTAGATCTAGACCTGCGTGACAGACCGTGACACACAGCATTTTCCATTTCACTCTGGGCAAGGTCATTCAATCAGAACCAACTGACTGATAGACAGGCATCTTGTTTTACTTAAACCACCAAGCTCTGCCAAATCTCTCGTTGTAGTGTAGTGGGCAGCTTTCCAGACCAGGTAACTGGAGAAACACAACAGCTGCATGGTCTCATGGGAAGTGTGCCTTTTCTCTCTTCTCTATTTTTATCTTATAATTTCAACCCACATCAAAAAACCCCAAATCATGCCATCCTACCCCTGTTTTTGCCACCACATTTTTATTCTTTATGTTAATGCCCCTGTCCACACATTCCCCAAACCCTGTTCCCCACAAACTCAACACCCCCCTACCCCCTCTCCATTTAGAGATTACTGTCATCCCCTCCCATCTGAATGCAAGCTTCCATCTGTACACTGCTGTTGTTAAGAGGAACCTTGTCAATGCCACAGCCTATCGAATAACCTTGTTACGCCAACACTGCTAATTGGAGGCAACGCTGGCAACTGTCACTAAACAGTCTGCCATCCCGGCTGATTTAGACACCCAGCACAGGAATTAAGCACCCACCCCCACCCTCAACATGCCAGATCCCCTACAATCCCACAAGTCAGCACAGGAAGAGGAAAAGACATTGCCTTGGGGTTGCCTAGTGGACATATCCAGCCCAGTTTACAACTACACGACATGAAGCATACACATTATCATCGGCCCTCTTCAGGAGATTGACAAGAGACATCGGACTTGTCATATATGAAGGGAAGCAAGGATCTTGTCTCTTGCCTCTTTGTCACTCATCCTCATTCATCACTTCCAAAGTGCTGCACCAGCAAGAAAAAGTGTTAAAGTGAGCACACATATTCAGTGGTGGTAGCAACAACAGCAGCCTGTTTTTTTAAAATACTCGTAAAAGCCGTGGACGTCATTCTGTCCTTGAATAAGTCCATGTTTGCACATGCAGGCACAAAGTGGCCTCACTGTCTACCATCAAAATGCTAACATGCATACACACACTTCCCTCCCCCTATCGCTTTGTCTCTTTCTGCATGATATTTGTATGAATATATATATATTATGTAAATAAAAATTGATATAATCTCCCTCATTCTGTATCCTTCCCTTTCTTTCTATGTCTCGCTCTGAGTTTCTGTTCTGTAAATTTTGAATTAAGACCCAGAATACCCCTTATAGGTGAATTGGGACTGTAATAAAGATGAATTTTAGGAACTACAGTTAAACAGTTACTGCCTTACATACCTCAGAGAGAAATTAAAATTTGCCTTGTGTAGTCAGATAAAAAAAAACTCTATCACCTAAATTTTTTCTTTACTACATCGCTATGACATATTTATTACATGTTGTTTGCCACTGAATGCTTTACAGAATATTCTACTGTCATAATAAATTATCATTATCCCATTGTTCTTGATATCATTTTTCACATTGCAAAAATACTTAAGCAGTGACTATGTTTTTATATCGGAAACATATATATATATAATATATATAGTTTTCTGATTATTTAATGAAATTCACATTAAAGTTTGACTCTAATGTAGAGCTTTAAAGGGATGCCTTAGTCTTGTTACATTTAGTGAAAGACTTTTCCTTTCTTGTTTTTCCAGTCGCCTTTTAATGGATTTCAGGCACCAGGGTATAAACATGAAAGGATTGTAGCTTGGTTATGTTTGCTTTTCCTGTCAGGAACAATGCAGAGTAATGGTTAGTTCAGGAGTAAACAAATTCATTGTGGGAAAGGCCAAAGGGAGTAATGGTTTTGCAGTGCCTGCAGTAATGGAGGCTGAAGACAGTGGTGGTGGCCAGAGTCAGTCACTGTTCTGCCAGAGCACCTGGAGAGAAGTGCCGGAATGCGGAGAGCTCTTCCTTCGCTCGCCAGTGATTCAGCCACATGCTGCAATTCATGCCTTTGTTCTGTGTTTGGAGCACACTTTTAAAATGGTGAACCAGAGCTGTTTTGTTGTTTTCCATTTTTGTTTTTATTGCTTTCCAACCAAAACCATTGGACTTTGTGCTGGGCGTTGAAAATGAAGCTCTGGGTGATAACTGGATCCAGGGCATGAGTAGCTTCACCAGAGGCAAGTTTGCTGTTGATGGAAGTTTTTTTCAAATTTGCTTTGTTTAAGATTTTTTGGTTATAACATGCAGTAACTCCCTGTCCCCCAATACTATCTTCACTGTTTGGACTTTTGGTTTCATTTAGGAGGATCCAGTCTCCCTGCTTTTTCTCTGCAGTGTGAAGTGGGTTCTCTGAAGCAGTCTGTGATTGGGGTGATGTATCATGAGTATCTGCCTTACTATGTCATAACATTCCTCTCAGTCAGCACCCCATCTGTCAACCTCCAGACGCTCCCACCCCCACCCAGATTGACCTTTGACATTGGACCTCCATCTGATCTACTGAAGTCACAACAACCTGTAGTGTCACCTTAGTGCATGTAAAAGGAGTATGGATGTTAGAGGGCAAACAGACATGGAAGAACAGGAGGAATCAGTGGGGCATAAAGAGGAGAAAGCACTAGAAAACAGTTGTGGAAACACAAGGAGACATAAACATGGAGAACAAGTAAAAGCAAACATGAAAATGGGTAGGGGGGTGAGAGAACAAGCAGAGGTGCATGGAAGGCAGGGGGCAGGGAGTCAAAGGAGCGATTCAGACAGAAATGGGCTCCACTTTGTGCCTGCGGTGTAATAGTTTCGGGACAAGGGGAAAACAAACAATGGAGAGCTGGCAGACCCCCACAGACAGAGACTTGGAGAACAGAGATCAAACACGGACCGGGGCTGTCGTATGCAATAAACTCTGCCTCCTAGGAAAACAAGATTATACATACAGTAGATCACACTGGAAATAAATTTTGAAAAAACTGAAAGAGAGTGAAAAATAAAGCCAATAGGAAACAGATGGGGGTCTGGACTGATCTCAGAACTGTCCTGGAGGGAGAGAAAGGAGCTATTGTTGTCTGTCCTCTGTCACTCCCTCCTCTGAAGCCTCCCCTTTACTCCTCAGCAATCATTTGTCGATTTGAAACGTCAACATTGGTATAAAAGCATCTTTTCTTCTGTACACCAAAACTCACTTGTGGTTTGGTCAGGATGCACTGGTATATAGTCTATATGGCTTAGACTGGTGGGAAGAGGGTGAGGTAGGTGGGGGGTGGGAGAGTGGTGGTGGATGGGTTGGTTGTGTCGTGAATTCACTCCACACAAGTAGAAAACACACTGCGTTTCATTAAACTGTGTTCTTTGCAAGAGCCCAAGTGTTCCCCATCTGTGCTGGACCGTTGCTGCACATGTGAATGACTGTGTGTCTGTGACTCACTTACCTGAAAACAGGCCAATAAGAGCAGCACATTTATACTGGTTTTCTCAGCTTATCTCCCTACACGATTGTCAGCCTGGAGGAATTATATAAATATAAATGTATTACATAAATGTAACATCACTGTAAATGCTGCCTCTCTTTCTGGATAGTGCTCACTGCATCTAATATGAAGCTGGGCTGTGCTGTAAATGTGAGTTGTACAACAGGCATCCACCGGCTAAGAACTTTTGTCAACCGGCACCCGGAGCCAGTCCTGTGTTTCTCATTAGGCAGAAATCTCCACAGCCCCGTCCCCATATCACCCTTCTCAAACTACTGCCCCCCCACAGTCTGTCCTCAATGCCGCTGGATCAGCCACTCATGACACAGATGCTGGTGCCCAGATGTTTAAAAGATCAGCACAGTGATGGCTAAGTTGGACAACGAGGGGGAAATGAAGGGAGGAGCAGTAAGAAGATGGAGCCACTGTAGAACATGATCCTCTCTGTGCCGTTAACCGTGAGCCACACTCGTTGACCCCCAACAATTTAGGAGGATGCTTTTCTTTTCTCAGATATGGTTTTTAGCCCAGGGGCTTGCCAGCTGTGTAGTTAGGGGAGCGGCCTCTGTCCCAAAAGCTGGAATAGCAAGTCCTTTCATTTGCTTGGGGACATTGCCTCCAAAATCCAGTCTCATCTCTCATTAAAAATACATTCCTATCCTGTGGTCTGGAAAAGGGGCATCATTGTATTAGCAGGTTTAGAATCGGCCCCAGGTTCCTTTTATTTGTAAATTAAGCCCCGTCCAACCGGCACAGTTTTATGTTAAAATTAGTCTTTCATTAACTCAGCCCTCCCCTAAATATGGTAGGCCTCCCTCTCATGTTTCCACTGTAAGTTGAGCAAGCTACAGATTGAGCACGCTTACACAAGTCCAAGACTTCACTCATTGCATAAAATTGGACAAATGCCAATCGCTTCCAGAGATGAAAGGGATTGTCACTTTTCTGAGTGGACAGACAGATTGATGGCTAGTTGAGTTAACACTAATCACAAGCCATCCCAACTGAGTAATGAAGCTTAGTATGTGATTGAGTGATAGGCTTCAGTTGCAGGAGTGACAGATGTGAAGGAATCACAATCAGTGAGACCTGTGAGAAATGGCATAGGTCTCAAAGGCAAGCAGTGGGTAGGTCACCTTGCTTCACCTTCTGTTTGAAGGTTATTGTGAGCAGAGTGACAGACACTGTGGCGTGAAAGAACCCTGACAGTCAGTGATAATCCATGAATAGTGCTGTATGAATACAGTTTGAGGTATTGAAGCTTGAGGTCCCTTGGCTCACATGGACTTACCTAGGCAGTTGCTCATGCTTTGTGACTTGGGTGGCTTTGTCATAGCAACAACACTGCAGGTCAGCCAGAGTAGCCATGTCCAGAGGGTGAAATGATTCACAAGGTGCACTTGAGAAACATACATGTCCTATGATGTGATGAGAGGAACACCCAGGTGGAGCATGTGAGTTTGTGAGGGAAGTGCAGAGAGGACAGGTGGAGAGAGGTGAGTTGGGCTTAGTGTGTGTAAGAAGAAGGGGCCTGGCTAGAGTTTTCATTGTGGCCCTAAAAAAGAAGATGGATGCCTGGGTTGTTGACATATGCCAGGATAACCAGCATCCCCTGGAATGCCTGGAATGCCAGATGCCAATGAGTAAGACTGTCCAGTCTAACCCAGGCAGATGTGATGTAATAATGAAGCTGTGCAGATGTGATAGCACTGAAAGGCTGAGAATTATGTGAGTGAGACCAGAGAACAGCACTGCAGCCACCCCAGATTACAGCAGAACAAGATGTTTCTCAATCTATCCAGTGAGCAGTGCTGCCAGTGGTCAAGAAATCTTTCCTTTCTTTTGTAACATCTTCAGAAGAACAAGTTAGGCTAACAGCTTTAATTAAACACACAACATAATGCTAAAGATCTTGAATTGCTTTAGCTAAAATCTCATAAATTCCTCAAGTTTTGTGGATGTTATTGCGGTTATTTTCAAAGCTGTTTGTTTCTCATTTCCTGCAAATAAAACAAGTGTTTTTTAGTTCACATTTTAGAAAGAGAACACCTGTTGTCTATATATATATAATTCAGTCATTTTCTTGATTCGCAGTTTGTCTACAACTGAAAACAAAAGTGATACTAATTTCCAACAGCAGCAAACATGCATATAAATAAATGAATCACCTTAATGTGTCTCTCAGCTCTGCCAGTGCATCTGTGGGGTTCAGTCATCTGGCTTGTGCTATTGACACCCCACCCACCCCCTCAGTGGGACAAAGCCAGGCATGACAGTTCCCTCACCTTTGGAGCAGCCATGTCAAAACAAAGGGTCTAGTTTCTCTTACACCCTGCTCTAGTGACGCCCAGCTCCTGGTGCGGTGTTACGCTGGGTCATTCCAGAGATCCACTGCTCTGTCTGCTGAGTGGAAAATGGCACTGCAATTTCCATTCTGAAGAGCTGTTATGAAAAGTATGCTTCACGTGTTGTAATTCACATGATATCATCCTTTTTCATACAATATGTGAACTTCAGCTCAATGCAATATTAATCAATTGAAATTGTGGCACTTAATTGAATTGTTTAGATTGTGCCAATGGCTTTGAAAGTTTCTGTTTGAAAGCTCAGACTTATTGGTACCAAAGAAACACCTGCAAAATTGGTGATTTGAGAGGTGTAATGGGAAGGATCAGAGCTGCATGTTAGAAAGGATTAGCAATGCTCTAAACATTTCATTAGTTTTAAACGTGTGCCTCCAGTCCAACCTGTGACCTATGAATTCACATAGCACTTACTCCCTAACTCATAACCAGTAAGTAAAGTGCAATAGCACTTGGTGCTGCAGATACATGGATTCTTTGCAGTTTTACAGGAAACATTGCCATGAGGTGTTTTTTTTCCAGATTTAGTGCAGTGATTTTATGGTATATAAAAGCTTTGTGGAAGAGTAGATGTTCTATTGACTTGCGATAGGTCCTTCAGAATCTTGTATGTAATCTGTAGGAACATTAGATTTCTATTGAACAATTAAACATTATTTGTAATACTTCAAGTTAAATATTGTGTAAAGCCAAAATGGTCATCTACTTTTTTTCAGTGGATATTTTTTCCTTGCATCCCATAGCTTTTCACAGACTTTGACTCCATTAAGTTCTTCCTGGAAGAAACAAAGGTTCTGTTAGACAGCAGAGGATATTAAGCAGCAGATGAGTTTCTCTATGGGGAGAATTCTGAAGGAGAGATGAGGTTCACAATGGCATTGATGAGAGTTCCATAGGACACTAGTTGATGTTGTGGTAGTTCCATATGCATAATATGGAAGTTCCATATGCATAAGTTTTAAGGATGCTATAAGACAACAGAGGGTTCTGGGGACCAGGCAGACTCTTTTTGAACTGTGAAGGCTGAGGGAAATGTTATTTTCAGTCACAGCATCTGTGTTGCCAGTGTCCAGGCGTTCTGTCCTGTTAGCATTCCCAACATCCTTGGACCCTGGTGTGAAACATTAGCCCGGCTGCGGGTGAGATGGCACGCGACAGCTGAACATTGTCAAATAGCCATCCTGATATGCAGACCATCCGTGGGAGGGGGACAGCAGTGTGGAGGTCACCTTGAGGCGTCAAGTCTGAACACCAACCCAAAATGTGCATGGGTGAGTTAGCGGTAATCCACCAAGACTCAAGGCTTTTAAAGCAAATTACCAAGGGGCAGAGGTCAGCACCATTCATTTCTATCTTTCAGCACCTCTTACTATTTCTGGTAGACAAGGATTGAATCTGCTTTTCTGAGGCTTTGCACATGATATTTACTCAAATTATCTACTTATAAGAATCAAAGCATTGATGAAATTGAGCTAAATTAGCACATTACTTTAATGCAGAAGTACAGTGAAATTTTCCATACATGAACAGCTGCAGAGCTGTGTTATTTTGACTAATTACTAGTTACGCAATTTTACTAATTACAAACTGTCCACCAGCACTAGGGCACAGGAGAGTAAAATAATTTGAAACTCTTCCTATGTTGCTTCCCAGTAGACAAAAATGGATGTTGATTGTGTTGTAGTTTTCAGTGCAAAGTCACTCTCTTGAGACATCTGTGAGTTTACTTGATCCTTCTGTTCAAAATGGCATTTAAACAGTGCTGAATTGTTGTCATTGCTGTTGATGTTTTTTTTACTTTCCTCTTTTTTCTTGGGGGACTTTTTGGGTTGGCAACGCTACAACACTGCTGGACAATTGCAAATGAATTCGGGATCCCTGCTGCATTTGGCACACTCCAGTTTGGAATCTGAGGGGTTTAATTGTCCCAGGCACCAGAGATTGAGAGTCGACCCTGTGTGTGGTTCCTGCCTGTGCTCCCTGCTTCTTGTTCTGAAATGTTTTTACACACTGTATTAATGCCATCTCCTGAGGAAGGGAGCATGAAAGGAAAGGGTCTGGCATGCTGGTCAAATTCATTCTGGGCTTTGGATCTCTATTATACTCTGGTTTTTGCATTTCATTGTTGTGAGTAAGGGAAAGCCGAGGGGAGAAGACAAGAACCCTCACTGTGCATCGGACTCTGTGATCCGCCAAGAATACAGCACCAGAATGGTGCAAAAGATTTGCTCCTTTTTGGAGAACATCCTCTTTAGTGCTGGTGTGTATGGAGTATGGAGGGATAAATCAAGGGAGTGATACCCCCAGCAACACTGAGAGGGAGTGACACTGACAGACAGAGGGAGAGAATTGAATAGATTAAGAGAGAGTGAAATATGGTTAGGAGGTGAATTGTAATTTACAGAAAGATAGAGACTATAAAATGAAAGGATGAAAGAGTGAATTAGGCTGTAACAAAAACTGAAAGTACGGGAGAGGGTTAAAATGATTGAGAAACTGAAAATAAAAAAGGGGGGAAAAGGCATGATGGAGTGAGACGGAAAGAGAGTGAAATATAGGTTTCTAAACTGGAACTGAGAAAAAAAGAGATTAATGAATACACTTAATGTTGCTCTCTCAATCTGTACATGTAATAGCAACATCACTACAGGAGGGGTGGGGGTGTTAAACAGAAGGAAACCCAAGTGTGCATAAAAAAGATCAGGAAATTTTGGCCAGCACTCAAGGCAATGAGATATCCCCTCAGTGTACAGAGGTCAGACAGGCCAGGGGCGATGTGTTGCACCAGCCCCCAGGCCCCCAGCCTGTCTGAATGCTGCTCCAGTCAGTCTCAAGGGTTCTGCATGATCCAGGCCAAGTGAGAATGCACATTTCTAATGAATTTGGGGTCTGACTGCTTTTTCAGTAATCGTTAGCCTCCTTCTCACTTTCTCTAATTTCCCACTGGGAATAAATATGATTCCACACCATAAATTAAACCTTTATAAGACAAGGTGCCAAAGTATGAATGGTAATGTTTCTTTCCTTGAAATCGTATTTCCTTGCAAACTTAAGGAAGTAATGCCATAATTCTAATAATTGGCAAACCTATGCATTTTTTATTGTCTCCCTGATATAGAAGTCATTTTTAAGAGGGATCTGGTTAATGATAGCAGTATCTGCATAAGATAAATTCACATGTTACATATAGCGATGTAGAGACCCAAATTCACAAATAAATTACAAGTTTCTGAACATATTATTTATAATTTCACATCGTATTCCTTATATCCTAAACCAAAACACATACAGAAAATTCGGGGAGTTCTCAAGAGGATTTATCATAGTTTTAAATTCTGTTCCAATCACCTGCACTTTGATACTCTCTGGGTTAGAGCGCCAGATAGTGTGATCACTGAATGTTCTATTCCACTGATTTGTAAAATGTAGAGGTAGGAGAGATGACATCTGTTTTCATGTTCAGTTTAAAGTGGCCCCAAATAAGCAGGATCATTTTTCAAATAATGGCCTTGGATATTACACAAAGGTGTACCAATACCTGAACCTCCAAGAGACCAGGTCTGTGCGATTGAAATTGCTCCAATCATGGCTGGGTTTTTAAGCAGGGAAGATATTGCAGTGCTGTCATTGGAAATGTAGTCATGAGCTACTGAGATACAGGGGATTTGGACCAAGATGTTGAGTCTCTTGGAGACTTGTAAATTGCTGACAGAATCTCTTCTCTCTTCTTTAATGAAATCTCCAGGATATCTGCTTCTGTAATGGGCCCCACTCTCAAACTCCATGCTGCTGTAGCATGGACCATAATGTTAAGGGTCTTGTGTTGAGATGATGAAGCTGAAGGTTTGGGAGGGTCATGTGTATGGAGATGACAGAATGTTGGAAATAGACAGCTGACAATGGGGGTATTTGCTATGAAGATTACTCGCAGGTGAATGCCATGCAAGGGGCCTGGATAGAGCAGAATTCTCCTACCATGTGCCCGGATATGTGTGGGTGTGTGGGTGGAGCCTCTGACAGGGGAAAGAGGGGTATCACATTTCGGCAGTCAGGAATAGGCTGCCGACAGACAGTCAGAGACAGACAGACAGACAGAGAGAGGGGCTGTCATCAGCATACTTCTGCAGGGACAAGGCAAAGGATCAAGTGTCCTCAAATGAACCCGAACCCACACACCCCTCAAACCCCCTCACATCCTCTCTCAATTCCCTTGGGCAAGAGCGATCAGCAGGCCTGACTCAGCCCTCAGCTACACAGACTGACCAAAAGCACACCACTCATACCAATAGACTAACCAGGGCCACACATTGGCTTTGCCCACACTCTAACCACAACCACATACTGAGTATATCCACAGTCTGCATGTGCCCCATTCACCATCCATATCTACACATAACTCTGGCTCATTATTAGACCGTAATCACCTCTGAAAAGTCCAGTTCCACACATATTTCATGTATGGAGCACATTCACTCACATATTATTCATATTGAATAACACAGCCTAAAGACATGGTCCCAGTACCAATGTTGCATGGTAAGGCTGATTTATGTATTTCCAAACTGCACCTCAGATGTGTCAGACCAGTCCTTTATGTAACCAGTTGGTCTTCTCAGTTTATTTCCTCCAGTGTTTGTGGACATATCTCAAGGAAAGGAAGACAGCAAATATCAAAGAAATAACCAGGTTCAGTCAGCCATAGGAGGCAAATGATCCAAACCATTATGATGCCTGTCCTGTGGGGCTGAGCATTCGGAGTGCGTGGTGCTGGAGTTTGCATTTTTGGCCTTTGTGATTGGAGTCATACATTTCGTAAGTAGAGAAGAGGCAAACAAGATGACTGTTAGCATTGAATTTCATATGGGAATCGGTCTGTTTTTAGCATTGAAGTTAAGAGGCTGTCATCGGTTTATCTCATACCTGCTTCTGACATCGTACAGCTGGATTTATTTCACTGATTCCGTAACATTCAGCCTGAGTATGTGATTTGATATTCTTTTACTTATTTCACTGTTTTAATCTTTAATCTTCTGTAAGAATAGCCCATGCATTTTGCTAGGTGTGCTTCCTGTGGAGTTTTTTTTACCTGTGGTTTGTGGTGTGTTAATGAACTGTGTGCTCACATTTAATGCAAGTGAACTTTTTAGGGGGCCCTCTTTGCGGATGTTGTTTGCTGTGTGATTTTGCCAATTATGGTTGGGGTGAGGGGCATTCAGGAAGCTACACAGGGGAGACCTTGTCACTAACAGCAGCCAGACAGGATGTGCACTCACATTAATCCTCCTCCCAGCTGTGAGTCCCCGGAAGAGAATGGTTCTGGTCCCTCATGACAACACAGGCCATGACAATAAAACTGAATGAATTTCCAGCACTGACCATAGAGCTTGTTCAAAGTTGGCATTTTCTAAAACATGTTTATCCCTTTTTTCCAATTAGGAATGTTTCCAACATTGAGTCATTGCAATCAGTACTAACCCTAACAAGATACAGTTTTTAGTGCATCCGGCAGTGTCTGTGTTCTGTGCTTCCCTTTTTTCCCTTGTGGTGGAGTGGTGTATCACAACAGTCAAAGAACTGCATTGTGTGCAAATGCTGTTGTTGAACCATTGAGAAAGACACTGTCTGAGTAAATATCCTGCTGCATAAATAAACCATGTAAATCTCCCCCTCTAGTCCAGCATGTTTTGTTTTACACAATGTATATATGTGTACAGTGGAAAATGTGGTTGTAGACCACTCAGAAGTACCTCCTTAAGCCCAGGAGAAATTACACTTATGTGAATTAACTGATTTTGGTATGTTTTTGTTTACCATGTCTGACTAAAACATTTGGGCCAACATAGACCTCTCTTAAAACCCAAATATGGATAAAAGAGGATACTCCCTCAGCTGAACTTGAAAATGTCCCTTTGCACTTAGAAATGAGATTTTTTGATATATAGAGGGAATATGTCCTTCATTTTTAGAGCCTATTGGGGATTACTCTATCTTTGCTGTATGGTACTACTCCAGAGTGCTGTTTAATACTCATTCCTTATCCCGTCCATACCGTTACAGTATAATATCAGGAGGAAAGCAATGTGTCAGTTACACATGTATCAGTTCATTTTCCCCGTTCCCATTTAATTATACTGAAATAACCTTTGTTGTGATTGCTATTATATGAGTGTACTGCCAAGACCTGGAGTTTCCCTCAACATTATGGAAGGGCCCTTGGGTTCACCTCACCTTGTTTTGAGAATTAAAAAAATAAGAAATTGGAAGATGTTCACACTACATTCCAAGTTTCTCGTATCTTGCCTCCTGGACATTTTTGCCTGCTTATTTAGAGGGCGTTCCCAAAGGTGAAAGCGAGGCACATACAAACAGACCCCATGAGAATCATGCACGCTTAAACACACACAGTCGTTGTTTGCGCAAAAATATTACGTTCAAAAATATTTAACACATTTCATCATGGTTTTCCACTTTTGTAGTGCCTTACATACCAATAACTAATATAATTAATAGCATATTCTTACATATACATGGTAAGTAATACTTTCCATATTTCATTACAGTCAGCCATGCAATGTAGATATGAAAAATCAACACAAGGACTAAAGGTGTTGCAGGAAGAAAGTGTAGTAATTGAAGTTTGAGGTGGGGAGAGTAGGGGAGAGTTGGCACAAATGTCTGTCTATGTTATTTTATTTTACTGATGAGGTACCCAGAATTCTCATTTCCTTTCAGAAATATATCAGAAAAGCAGTGCATGGATATTGAAAGGATATGGGAAAAAGAGCAGGTTTTAGTAAGAGTTAGAAAATTCAGGAATGTCATCTGCTGGACACCAAAATATACTGATATGTCCAAGGAGCTAAAGTTGCCATGTTTACTGATTGAGTTGCCATTTTTTAGGTTATACAGTTTTATACAGTTTTTTGTATTTGGAATCACTCAAGGTTGGAGGAATTATGTTTAGATGCACACCAGTGACCTGCCCCCCACCCGCCCTCCTGAAGTTCTGAGTTGGGCATGTGGTTTGGGGCACGGTCTCTGCTTAGTGTGTTTTTCTCTGCCATGCGCTGTCACTTCTCAAAAAGACTCAGAGCTGAGACCCCTTGCAGAGGTCTGACTGGCAGCTCATCTGATCAAAGCTCCCCCTCCTCCTTGACTGACCGCAGTGGAAGGCCACAGCCTTTGCTCTACGCTCCACACTGACCCCACTCTCTGCGATTTGGGGATGGCGGAGGAATGTCTCTGCTCCTCCACCCCATTGGCCACTGCAGCCTAGAGGTCTTGGTGTGGTGACACCTCATCGTTTTTTTGGGAGAGGAGGAAGCCAGAATATTGCGTGGCGAGGACAGATGGCTGCCTTTCCTCATCATGGTAATAACTTCTGACCTCACATCTGGCCTGGGAGGCAGGATCACGGGGTTGGGCGACAGCGAAGTCAGGGCGGGCGGCCAGGCAAATTCCACTGGAAAAGTTAAAAGAGACCTTGTCATTAGAGTAATGAAAATTAACCTCCACCTCTAACCTTGGGAAATACATATGAAATGATAACATGCTGTCGTGGCTGCAGCCTTCACTCTTCATCTCCAGAATTAACATTCACACATTTGCCACCTTTGCCTGCTACAACACAAATGTCATTTTCCTACTGATGTTTTCAAATGATGAAATCACCCAGATCCCTAGAAATGTCTTTCAGGCCCTGATGTTATACTTATATGTTTTGTGTGATATATGGTGGTGGTCTGAGAGTGCCTGCTCCCAGAATGGAAAGAGAGTTATGAAATGTCTGTGAGACCCGAACTGGGTGTCCAGGACATGGTGCTGGACCCAACACACAAGTGGGTGTCACTGATCACAGTGGCCAACGCCTGTCAGGCACGACAGCTCACAGACTGATCCTGACAAATGATCGCCTTGTGTGTTCCCTCCGATAACTGAGGAGATATTTGTTTATCCATCCATTACCCGAAACCCCCCACGGCAAGCATGATAGAGACCAATGTGACCCCACGACCCTCTCCCTGGTCGTTCAGGTCTCAAGGGAAAGCGTAGCGGCTCACTCCATACCGCCAACTGAATGACAATGGCTGGTGGTGACACATGGCCCAATTTTCCACCATACTGTTATTATCTCTTTGGACCGGAATAGGAATTTATTTCCACTCCAAGGTAAGGCATTTGGAGGAGAGGGAGGTGAGAAACATTGGGTTGCTGTGTTAGGCAGATTTGATTTGCACTCACAAGCTCATCACTCCTTCTTATTGCTCTCTGCATACCTGAAGATGGGAGCCATTGATCTCTGTTTGGGAAAACCACAAGCCTGCTTCTTATTAATGATGTTTGAATGTTTTAACCCTCAGGCCTTCCTCTCTCATAAGGTGACTCCAGACGTCCGGCTCTGGGGAAAGGGGGAGACTGAGAATGGACACATGCAGGAGCTGCTTATGTCCATATTGATATAGTCTCCTTTGCAAAGCAATGGTCTGTGCTCCTTTGATTTAAGCACCAGTTGCACTTCATTGGAAAGGGGGGGGTCTCTTGCATCCAGAGGGACTGGCTGTAGGTTGGAAGTGGGTCAATGGTCATGTCAAGGTTCAAGACTGAGTGAGACACCATTACCAGACAGCATCACTCCTCCCTCTAAAGCAGGGCAGTGTGTGCTTCTGTCTTAGTGAAGAGTGGCCTTCACTTCAGAATACTGAGCTAGAACACTCACTCTATTTAAATAAATACTGCTGCTGAAGAACTGAAAATTTCTAATAATAATCCAGCCTGCAGCTAGTACTTGGCAACTGTTTTAAATTAAACAAGTTAATGAACTTGCCCTTTTCATACTGAACTTCTGTTTGAAGCGTTTGACAACTTGTTGATTAATAATCCTGTCTCAGACAGCAACAGCAGGACTGTAAAAATATACCACACTAATGTATGTATATGATATTGAGTAGAAAATATTTGGAGAGGAAAGAAAAGCGTCAGTGCTTAATTAGGGTTTGCCTGTGTGTCTTAATTGTTGTTAAGCACTTCATGTATTGAAATGACTGATGATATCCATTAACCCCACTTTGGGAGTCTGCTGTGGGAGCGTGTGTGTGTGTGTGTGTGTGTGTATGTGTGTGTATGTGTGTGTATGTGCACTGAGTATTGCTGTGGTGTGGTTGGTTAGGGGTCTGAGGTGAAGAGCAGTTATCAGGCTCACCTTCAGCTAAGGTCTGGTAGCCTTCCTGGAGGGCAGTGAAATGTGTCCTTTATTTTACTGATGGAGTCCTGGTTAAAAGTCTGTTTTTTGGCTTCTCTGGTCATTTCTGTGACAGCACTGAGAGCAGAAGAAGTTAACACAAACAAAGAAGTCAGGAGCCAAAATTGAACTATAAGTCCAGTGGAGCAATGGGCAAAGGATGCATTTTTTGTCTATAGCTAGACACGGACCTAATGGAGGCCAGCATTTTGCACGTAGACATTTTTCAATGTGTCTGATGATTTCATTGCTTTATTCTTTTCCCACCGTAAACCCTAGTTAGTGTAATAAAAATCAAATCAGACCCTTTACCAGACGTGCATTTCCTCTGCTGCAGGAAGAGCTTGATTGCTTTGCAGATAAGAACAATTTGCATAAAGATGTCTAAAGAAAAAGGGGCTGGTGGGGAGGAGGGTTTGGTAGTGGTGTAATTACAGCCAGGGTCACGCGTCTGCAGACCCACTTCAGAACAAGGGCCAAACAATAACTTCAAAATAACTTCATATCTACTCAACTGCCTTCCCTAAGGCACACGCATAAGCAAGACATCCTGTGACTTTTATCCAATAAAAAGGTTTATGAAGTAATTTATTGCATTATTATTCATTGTACATTGAGTATTTGGGAGAATTACTGTGGAAAGAGTAAACTATACCAATTCTGTGTAAAATGTATGCAGGCAGATGCATTCTGTGCAACAGTATTGATGTCAAAGAATTAACTTTTTGTGTGTATTTACAAGGAAAAGACAAAAGACAAATATTAATAAGGATACTACTTCAATTCATTATTCTAGTCCATCACAGACCAGCATCTCTTGGAAGGTTCATAATTCTTTGAAAGTGTCTTGTTAACATTGGTCTGTATGTTACTCATAGGCTGCATAATTTGCACATTTACGCAAAACTACCATAGGTTAGAACCAGATGTTATCAGCCACAAAGCACATTATTACCAATGAGGTTGTCTTTCAAGATTTGAAATTATCAAAGGGAGATCTGGCCTCTTCACAGAAAAGGGGTTGCTGATTTCGTATCAAGGGAGTTGTATTTTGGTTACCTGAAAGATCTCTATCTGTGATACGGCTGAAAGTGACTGTCTCTATATGATTAAAGATTAGACATTCAGAAAGCGCCAGCATTTGGTACCTATTTGCTGGCCTCTAATGAACAGGGGCTTGTATGTCGCTTAAAATCATGCACTGTTATTGGTACCTGATGTGTGATGTTGACCGTATGAATGCTCTTTCCACTGGTTTTGTCACAATGAAACCCCAGAAGCTGCAGGAGTCCCAGTCCCAGAGCTGTGCAGTCTCAATTCCTCATCCAGCCTAGAAGAACAGGGCAGAAGAAGGGTGCTTTGCTTTCTCTCAGGATAATAGAGCACAGTAGAATAAAAAGTCTATATTTGGGAGTGGAGGTGTGTAAGTGACAGATGCAGTTTGTTCAAAGTTTAAAACTTTGGGAACTTTATGTGGAAAGTGACATTCAATTTACTGGCTAATATTCTGTCGTGATGCATTCTGGTAAATAAAGTCATGATTTCTCTTATCTGATCTCTGTCACATAGTATACCAGCATTGTCAACCAAATGATTGATCTGCATGATTGTGATATTTGTTATGCATGATGCAGCAGGTAAAATGATAGATCATATATGATGATCAGTTCTCAAAGGCCAGGAAACATTGTATACTGCATGGTTTTTTTTTTTGGTTAGATTCTCATCACCCAATCATGGAAGAGATTATGTCTGACTCTGATTTACACAATGATAAAATCATGAGCCTAATTATCTTATCATCACAATCCTTGTTCTGAAAATTCTCTTCATTATTTACTTTTGATTATTGTAATACAATATGATAAAGTCAAACTGTGGTCTAAATAGTTAATACCAGAAAATGTTATACTTGTCCTTGCAATATAATGATTTTCTATGTGAGCAATTTAAAATGGATTTTGGCAGGACAGCTGAACTAGGAGCCTGATCTAAATGAGATCGATCATGTTTCTTATTATACTAAATGGTCGAGTAATTTGAGGCAGCTAGTCTCAGAGAAGACTTTTGGCACCATTCTTGTTTTGGTGTGTCACACTGAGCATGGTCACTCCAGAAGTAGAGCTCACAATATGCAGTGGAATTTACACCAGAGACATAATGCCAGAGCTTTTTGTTTCATCCTATATATGTATATATGCAGAATATATAGACATACACCACATGGCTGAATGGAAAAGCTGGTCCCAGTTTTCATTTTTACAGAGCCTGACCTTATGGCCAAAAAGGATTGTGTTTTGGACTGATTAAACACATAGTGGTAACAGGAATACACTGCACCAGTTTTTTAATCTGCAGAGGCACAGAGATATGGGAGTATTGGTCAGCTTTCCTCTTTTTTCATGTATGATGCTAAAATAATCATTTATTTTGTCAGGAAATATCTGAGAACACATTGTTAATTAACCCATTATTGCATTTTTATCTTGAGTTAGGATGCTTTAGTATTATTTGTTATTATTATTTAGTTTTTCCCAATTTGCAGTTGTAACCACCCACAACCCGTACAAGGCTCACTGCAGCTATTAATGCACATGCCTGCAAACTAGTGGCTACCTTCCACACTATAGGCTCCATAGCACAAAAGGGGTGTTAGTGTCTGCCTATTGTATGAGAAGGGTTTGTCCTGCTGACAATTACTAGCCTTTGTGGGTACCTGGAGCATAGTTAATCAAACCCACCCAACCCTACCCTGGCTGAATGAGGCCAGCTGGGTTCTACCACCCTCATCATGGTAAGCTAATAAAAACTTAGAATCAAACTTGCAATCTTTGGGCCATTGGAGTCTTGCATTCATGGTATGGACATTTGCTGTCTGATCCAACAAGGAGCCCTGGTTTCAGGTTATTTGCGTCCACAGAGAGGCAGGTGTTGACAGCTGGCAGGTCATGACAGGCTTTGGTGATTTGTTTATTCAAGAGTATTAGGTTTCCATTTCCTCCATGAAAAATGTATAGATATTTTAATCAAGGAATTAAGAAATGTTGAAGTTGTAGTGAAAAATGTTTATACCATATAAACAGTATTGAATTTATTTGTGTTTGTTAATGCCTCATTTACAGTTTGCTGTCATGTAGTTTCAAGTGTGAGAAATGGCCTGGTGGAGCAAAAAGTTCTGCAATGACCAGCACCACCTGTAGCCTCTTGAAAACCCATCATTATTTTGATAATAAATAATTCACTGAAATTGTCCCATGCTTACCTTCAATGAATGATTCAGAATTACATAGGCTTGGTAAATGTTTGCGGTGTTTCTTTAATAAATAATCTCCTATTACAGGACCCCCACCTGAGCCTCCGTTGTCAGTATTTATTTCTGTATAAATACTGTGGGTTAGGGTTAGGGTTAGGGTTTAGGGTTTAGGGTTAGGGTTAGGGTTAGCACAGAGGCAGAGGCTGTTAACTGTAGATATAAAATGAGAAAAAGCACACAACTCTCCTGGAGGGTTTCAACTGCTGTGTGATGCTATACTCAGGGGTCTGCCCCCCCATCATCTACACTGGGGGATGTACAATGTGCTGTATATGCAATATGGGGTGTCAAATATATTTCCTGTCACTTTTTCCTTGGCTATCCCATGCATTAACTTGTTCCACAGCTGTCATACCCAGATGCACGTCACTTCTTTATCATTCAGGCTGCAGTATGGCAGACAGTTATCAAAGTGTGCCTGGCATAACAGTGGCAAGAAATGAATTAATGGTAGCTGTTAGTTTTTATGATTTTTTGTATATTTGCATATGACCTGTTTCTTGGAGGGCAGCAGGAGTCAATCCAGCCTTGAATTCAATGGGTTTTGTGTTTAAAAAACAGTATCTGGGCAGATATGTTTCTGGAAGACGACCCAACAGAAGCCACATTTTTGACACGCCATCATACACTAGGTATTGCTTAATGTAGGCTACTTCAGGTCTGGCTGTGTGCCTGGTAGTGCTTAATTTGTGGTAGATCATGTTGTATCCTGTTCTTTTACCTCTTAGATTTGGACTCCCATCATTCCAGGACCTCTTAACAAGCATCTGGCATCTCTTGTGGCAATAAAAATAACAGTTATTGCCTGTAGTATAAGAATCCCAATGGATACAAAAAACACACATCTTTCTGTTCCCTCCACCAGGAAAAAAAACAGTGATGGCTCATTTTAATGCAAACTTAGGTGATTACTCATCCAGTTTAACACTTTGGTGCATACATTCTGTCAGACTCCAGATTCCAGAGTTGTGTGCTGCAATAGATTGATTGTTTTTGTTCTCTCATTAATAAATTGGGATCCATTCTGTTGTTCCCTTAGTGACACAAGTTGTGATCATTCCACCATAACCTTGTATTTATGCTGAAAAAATAAAGATTAAAATAAATACAAACACAAAAAGCATACTTTGGGTTTGATGGTGATCCATGTCGTAGGGGCCCATAACAAAGTATCTGGCAGCATTGGTCTCTCTCTACAGACACTGAATAGGATGTAAATTTATGAATAGTTTGAATCTCCAGTTTAAATAACTCCCTGGCAGAAGAATGTTTTTGTTTGAGTTGAAAGGATGTCCAGTGCACCATCAGCATGTTTTTACTCAACATTTTTACAACTGTGCATTTGGGTTATTTTCATTAAAAGAATAATTATTATTTAAATCACAGTGACATGATTTAAAATGTGTTAGCTTGGATCTTAGATCAACATTTTAATACAGGTCACATGTAATTTATTTCTGGGATTTTCACTTCTGAACTTAAAGTAGCAGCCCAAATGCACGAGGCTGTAAACTGCATGTTTAGCTCAGGTATGGGAGTGATTGTGGGTGTGTCATATTTTGTCTGGCACATATTCCATTTCAGAACACTCACATAGTTAGTTTTAAGTTCACTGCGAAATGTTGGTCCAGCCCTCCCTGTGTGCCAGCACCCTGCCATGTGTTCCCAATGCATGATAAAGTCCTTCCCCATCTAGTGCACTCAGAGGGGTGTGGAGCCCATGGCCCCTCAGCCTTGGTTGGGGGCTAAGCTGTGATTTGGGGAGCATGTGAAGTCACCAGCATGGCTCCATTCTTGCACAGTAGGCTGTCTGATTGGATTGGAATCCAGCTCATTGTTCTGGTCGCTGCTCATTTCCTGCCTCTCACACCTCAGTGCTAACACCCCCACCACTTTCGCCCCCATGCCAGGTGGGGCAGGGTCCTCATGTAACTTGACTATATCTCAGAAGATGGCGATCTCGGGGTCTTAAACTACAGGCCAATGAGGTCAGAGGTCACTGCATCCTTGTGTAATGATGGATGGGACAGGAATTGGGCAGGCAGGTCTTTTGCATGAGATGGGGACTCAATTAATAGGATTAGAGGCAAGTTCCTAGAGATCAGTGGTGCTACTTGCTTTGGCTGTGCTTATGGGAGATGTGACAATGTGTGGGCTTCAGAGTACAGATTAATAAAGCCCTCTCATATCAAAGTTCAAACTGTGTTATTTTTTAATTCATATATACACAGGATATATACTCACAACCCACCTATGCTAAAATGATTCCTATCATGCAGAATTTGGGTACATTGGTGTTTCCTTCAGTTTTAGTTTTTCTGTTCTTTTGCAGACTGCCATCAGTGTCCGATGCAGGTGGAGGTGAAATTTCAAAAGACAAAATCTCTGTAATTACTTAGTTATTAACAAGTTAATTGATAATTAGAAATGAGTTCTTCAGTTATTTAGAAATTAGTTATATTCCCAAAAAGTCTCAAACCCAGCTGTGGTGAGCCAATACTCACCCAAAATACCACAAGCAGTGCTGATTGTCCCTTTTTCCCTCTGTGACTACAGTCTTTCTAACTCCCTCAATTATTTTACCAGAACAAAAAATTCAACGATTTAAAGATTCTATGAAAAGATTTACGAAAACATAAGAGAGGTTCAAATGTAAAACATAAAAAAGCATTCAAATGTTGACAGAATACACACTCTTGCTTAACCAAATAGGGAAAACCAAAGGGAAAGTGCAGCATAGAGGGTGGGGGAGGCTGACTGGTCTGAAGAAGCCACACCCACTCAAAAAAAATCCTGATTGAATAACATTATTGGATGATCCGTTAGAAATCCTGCAGTTATTTGTTTGGGTGAACATGCGTGCCACAGAGTTCAGCAATCAATTCACAAAGAATACACAGATTGTAGAGACGCGCAAATATACAATATTGTGTTTCTTTCTTAAATCCTTTTTTAGGTAAATATTTAGCTTTCACTTTGATATGTAAACAGCTCTGATGAAAGTTTTCATGTGGGATAGCTGGGTGGGGGGGGGACTCTTCTCAATAGAACTCTGCCATTGGGGAATTTTGGCTTGTAACCCAATTGTTGGGACACCCTGGGGCGCCCCTCCGTGGCTGGGGCTTTCCCCCAAGAATGTGGTGACGAAGGGGAAGCTCTTATCGCCTAACGAGATCTTCATGGCTTGCTCAGGGCAGCGTGTGGGACAGGCTGTGTTTTAAAGCCCTGGATTAGGGCTTGTTCTGCCGGGGGCAGAGTGGGGAAGAGGGGGGAGATTTGTTGAGCAGTCCTCTAGTTCCGTTCCTGCTGACTAGGGCCTCTGCATTCTACAAACCTCAGTGTCCAGCCTGCTGAGGCTCCAAAATAGATTTTATTGGGCTTTTTAGCAGGTTTGTGTATGCATGTTTCTATTGGTTAGGCAAAGGGGTTGTGAATGATGTTGGGTCTTAGGAGGCAGGTTATTGCGATAAGCTCTAGGCAGGAACAGGAAGAGATAGCTCTTCCCCATTTTGCCAAAAAAACTGTTTCATGAGGCAGTCTGGATTTTTTCACAGTTGCTCTGTAGCAGTTGGTGTAACTGTAAATAATATCACAGGACACTATTTAATTGTGGATCAGAAGAGTTAGTGTGATGTGACGATGTTCTGAGATCTGCCAGAGACAGTGATTGTAGTCATGCTATTCGTGTTCTGTGGAAATAAAAACCAAAGCAGAGTGTGTTTTGGATCTTAAAGGTATTTATAAATCTGTCTTGTAAGAACTGTTTATTTGTTGTTTGTTTGGACAGCATGTCCAACATGCTGGAGACAAATATCAAGCCCTAATTGGACATGCACGGTACATGATAATAGTAAAGTAACCTACAACTAGTGTTTGATCAAAATACTCCTGAGTGTCCTTTAATGTTTCAAGTCTGTTTGTATCTGTGACTCAACCTAACATACTTGTGCCCCCAGTCTCAACCAGGTTAGCTGCTGTTCATTTTGTCCTGAGCTTTGAAGTGTAGTCCGGTTTGCGTGAGTGGGCATGCTGTGAAGTGGGTGATTAAGGAATGCTAGCCTTGAGCTTATTTACAAAAAGGGCATCCCGTCTTGAGCCAGCATGGTTCATGGGGAGGCAGCTTTATGGGAAACAGAGATACATAACCATGCAGCTTTTCTTTTCCACTGTGATGTTGTTTGGTGTCCTGCCCACCTGCACCCCTTCCAGATTGTTAATCCATGCTCATAATGTCACGGACAGCACTGCAGACAAATCTGTGAGCAGCATCTCATTCATGAGGCCCTCTCCCCTGTGTCCCCCATTACAAACAAACCAGCCTCCAAACCCCCTGGGCCGTCAGTCATAAAAGCCACTGAACTCCCAGGAATCCACTGCAATTTCCTCCTGAGTGTCTGTGGTGTCGAGACCACACTCCACTGTGGGTCATTCTCACTCGCTCTGATGTGAAGTGCTGATATCGAACACTTTGCTTGGCTCGACTTGTCAGAGATGACTGATGGTGTGAGGGAATCGTTTCTGACTGGTTGGTCAGGTTTTTTGGACATAATTTGTCATCATGTTCCACTTAATTAAATTCCACAGAATGTGGCGACATACTGTAAGTGGACATTAATCACTTGGATTGTTTTATTCCATCTCACATTGAAAACCATTTTTGAAAAGCATTTAGGAGCGCATTTAATGTGAGCTGCCACAAGGGGACCAGCACCCATGGTATATGGACCAGGGGAGGGGACATTAAAGTGTGGTGGTTTTGGAAACATACAAATGTCTCCATGTGTGCAGCTGGAGTCTGGAATCACTGTGCTCTGTCTCAGGCAAGAGGGAATAGGGACACAGCTTATCTGCAAGTTTCGAAGCACTCTCACTGGCCAGACACGTGTGTCATTCTCAGCACAGCCCCACAGCTGCAGCGTGCTTATCCATACTGACACTACAGCTAGGGCACTCACCGTAATGCTCTAATTCAAGAGCACACTGTAGCACTGCTCTGCTAGTGTTCATGGTAACACTCCTATCCATTTGTAAATTGTACTCATATGCTAGTGCACACTGACATCCTTTTTCTACAGCATGCTGTAACAGTCCTATCCTAGTGCATTATTGCTCTTTTCTTAGAGCAGCCCATGAAACATTTTTGATTGTTCACTTTTACACACTTTTTCCATCAATCCTCTTGTAAGTGCACACCGTGAGTATTCATGAACATTGACACATTTTTAATAGAGCACACTGTGATGCCTTCCTTGAATAGAGCACTACTGTGTACTCATAACTAAGGGAATACCAATATTCTTCTCTTAGTACACAACAGTATTTCTTTCTCCTGGTGTAATCTGCAACATCCTGTACCATGTGCGCACTGTGGCACCCTAGTGCTTGAGCACCATGTAATGCCCTACCCCTAGAAAACCGTGTGACACTGTTTAACTACTGCACACTGAAAATAAGAATTTTGTCTCAAACGATATTGCCATCAGATTCTTTGTTCATGGTCAACACTCATAATAATTATAACCTTTATATCATTACATGAGCACTGTTTACTCACTGCTCTAGGTTTTTATGCTTTTGTTTCCTGGTCACATATGGAATTTTATGAAGCTCTGACTGCAGGTCTCACAATATTTTCCCCCACAAACCAAAAAATCTGTCAACATACTCCACACATTGCGATCTTGCCACATTCTGCCCCCCAAATGGTAACAAACCTCTATATCGGCCCTCTATTTATTTATTTAGCTCCTGGCATGAGTCAGTGAGATGAGTGCTTCTTATTACTCATTTCCCACAAGATTTATTTGTTTTTTGTTTGTTTCAGTTTTTTTATTTATTGAGGTTTTTATGGTTCTTATGCTGCACATCTCTTCCTGTATTTGTGATGTGGAGTAGAAACCAAAGTGTGGTCAATATATATTTATGCTGAAAGGATGCTTTCATTTGAAAGAAATGAAGACAAGCTTTGTTATTTTCTGAAGATAGAATTCCTCAGCATCCTCACTTTCAGTAATTTGTTTGTGTGTGCGTGTGTATATGTGTTTGCGTGTGTGGGGCTGTGATTGTATGTTAGAGAGACAGAGATGGATAGAGAGAGAAACCCAGAGAATTTATTCAATACATGCCAGTCATTGTAGATACTCCACAGTGTGGTAGCACTTGTTTGATGCTACTAAAATACCCTTGCTGCACTTGTTAAAATTAGCATTACAACATATGTGCAGATCCAGATGTAGTCCACAACTATGACCAGAATCATCATGCCTGCTTTCAGCATTGCCTCTCATTTGCTTTCTGCTCAATCTTGTCTATTCCAAATTACTTCAGAGCTCAGAGCAAACATTTATTTTCTTTATTTGTGCTTTTGTTGTGTTGTGTTTCCGTATGTAGCCTATATAGGCATGCTTCTCCCAAAGGTATGAACACAGAAAACAACTCTGCGCAGAGTGTGTTCTGAATGGTTCCTGAATGTGATTGTTTGTACAAAGGGGAGGAACTTGAGAGGATTAAACAGCCTCTGCTGTCCAGTGCAGTTTGCTTTGTGTCTTACTGCTGTCACAACAGCTCAGTCCACTGGGAGAAACTGGGAGAACACAGAGAGAAGTGGGATTGAGGGACAGAGAGGGGGAGTAGAACGATCGGATGTTGGGGTGGGTGAGTTGGGAGGAGAAATCAGGAGTGAGCTGGGCATAAACATGCAAGTTTGAATGTTGTTCAGAATAATAACCAGGGCCAAATGTCTACAGGGGAGCAATTAAGGAAAAGTCAGGGAAAAAGAAAACAAAGCATTTTACTTCATCTCATTAGGAGGAAAATGGCACTTTTTGGGACAAAATCCAACCAGAGCAACAGTATTACCCACAAGAAACCTTTTTTATTATTATTGTAGTAAAACCAGGAAAGTCAGTACCCATTACCATTAAGCATGCCGCATGTCTGTTTTAAAAATTGTATTCACCTCAGTAATTTAGGAGCCACAAATATGGGTAAACTCACTCCTGTGTAGAGCCGAACAACATACTCCAACAGCATGAGGGGACTAATTCACTGTACATCAGGACAGCAGTACCATACTCAAGCACTGGGGCTTTGAAATCTGCTGACATCTAAATCTCTGTTTCTAATCTCATCAATTAGCAAGACAAAATGGCAAGAAATTGTGCATGTTTAATGTATTTACTGGATTTTGTACAGGCATAGTAACAAGACAGTGAACCAATGGATTGTACCATTATTTCCTATTATTACAGCAGCAACATAAGAGACCTAATTTGAATTGGTCGCATGATATGCAAGGGTTGGGACAGACGACCTTTCCTTATTTGTCAGGAACTAACATCCCATATTTCCCTCCAGTACTTATTGTCTTCTGGTGCAGTCTAATTCTTGGTCAGGTTTAGCTCATTAACTGACTTCAAAAGCCTCTGAGCAAGTCAGGAAAAAACCATAGCAATTTATTTCCCAAATTTGAATTTAATTGAATGCAGGTGCAATGCTTTTGTCCTGTTTTTGTCTTTTAGAGAACCAGTTGTTTTACTGCTTGCCCTAGTTGTCAGAGTCATCTATCCTTGAGATTTGATAAGGAAACATGAACCTACAAGGCATTATTCCTTAAATTCTCTCCCGTATCTGTTGCTTCAGGAAAGATCCCCCATCTCAGACAGTGTGATGCTGGATATCCACAGATACCTTCCAGGAAATCAGATGAGAACTCAGCATCAGAGCCATGTCATCTTGTTTACTGCTTTGCTAATTATATGCTTATCTGCTGCTGCAGTTCCTAAAGTTCTCCAGCAATCTGTTGGAAACTAGCAAAGAATGGTAAAGTATAATAATAGGACTGATAATCTTGTGTTGTAGTTCATCTGATGCATAGGCTATAGTGTCATGTTCCATTAACTGCAAATACCAGTCTGATTTATTTCTCCAGACACACAAGCTATAGTTTGATATCGCTCTCTTAATGCACCAGCTATAATTTCATCTCTCTCCTAATGCACAGGCTATAGTTAGTAAGGTTATAGTCCCACTAGCAAAAGCCATTTTGAAATGAATGTGGAAGAAATCTTGTGGGTCAGTCATGTACCAGTAATAACATGCCACCAACACCCGACCATGTTCTGTTGTGCTTAAACTTTGAAAATAACACTGAAATAAAACAACACACATATTACACAATTTTAGCCCCCTGGGGAATTATAATGTGATAAGGATCTCTGCAGAATGGTTTGTAAGATGTTTTGATCTATCCCGTGGGAAAGCGGTGTGGTTACCACTGCCACCCCATGCTGCGGGACATGTAAAGTCCAAAAGGGGAGAAAGGGGAACAAGCTGAGGCAAAGGCATGACCTGAACCAGCCTCTTCCATCCAGGGGAGGCACTTCCCTGCCAAACCCCAAGATCAAACGTGACTCTCAGCAGTCGATATGCAAAAAGAAATGCCAAGTACATTGACAAGATTTACATACTGCTGGCACTCCTTGAGAGAAAGTGGGACATGAACACACACACACACACACACATTAACAATGGACAGAGCAGGAACTCATCCCAGATTTCCCTGGCACCTCTGTGAATTGCTTGCGTCTGTCCGTACATATGCTGAACTCAAAAGTACATAAGAAATCCCAAACTCTACTAACTCTACTAACAGAGAAACATAAATACATTTGATATGCAGTATACCCTAGCAAAGGTCATGTGGAATTCCAAGATTACTTGCTGACAGAAAATGTTTAACTTCTCCCTACTACAAAAATACTTATAAATAATATTTCCAGATTAACAGATTTACATTATTCATGAGAAATTGGGCAACATGTATAAACAAGAAGATTGAGCTGAAATATGACTGTCTTAAGCCACATCCAGATGAATTTTGCACTGTGTGCATTTACCGTGGGAACATACCTCCCCAGAAAGTCTCCCCATAAATGAGCACAGTGTGTTTATAATAATCAGAAATTATGAATACTGCAGTGTAGGTTTATGCTGAGTCTTTCTTGTCCTAACTCTGTCCGGTACAGTAAATGCTCATTGTGTAAGACTTGATGTCACCAGTTGAATACTTTCTCCAGATCTTCTCACGGGTATACCAGACAGGTCAGGAATGAACTGGGTCTGCAACACTGAAGAAAAAAAAAGTGGCCTCCTTTTCTGGATGGCTTCAATGTTTGCACATGTACACATTGTGTGAATTGCTTTCTTGCTGGGTATTTTCCTAACTGCCTCCCCAAGAAATCATGTCAGCTCATTTGCTGCTGTCTGACTTGAGTTACATAAGGAAAGATTCCTGCTGAAACACAAATGCACAATAAAGATGACTGTACAAAGGTGAATACAAAGCAACAACCAACACTCAAGGTCATTTACAGCCTGGTATTCATGACTTTCATTCCGCCTGTGGAGATTTATGGTCGGCTCTGTGGGCAGTTTTGATTTCAGCTGGGACAGGAGAGGTGTAGCGCTGTCATTCCTCTCATTGTTGACATACAGGGCAGTGCTGCAGAGCACATGAGCCAGGTTTAACTATTGTCTGAGGTGCTGTCTCGCCAGGCTGCTTGGCTTCACAAAGGAGCAGGGAGGGAGAGTCATTAAACAATGTACATGAAAGCACACAGGCGACAAAGATTTGTAGGTACATGGGAGAGGGCAGGGAGGCAGATTTGCTACTATTTCAGTGATGTTTTACATATTGTGAGAATCAGAAGAGGAAAGACAGCAAGTGATTATAAAAGGGTTCTTTTCCTGTTATCTCATCCTTACATGCTTCATGCTACATGCTTTGGAGGAGGAGAAAGGAACTAGCTCTCACTAGCTCTGCACTTACACCACTGTTTCGTGCACTATTTGGTTTTAAGGCTCAGGAGATCTCAAGCAAAAATCCCTCCTTTCCAATCTGTCCTATCTCAACTGATATTTAACCAAGCTTTTTGTTTAAAGAAGATGTTTGAAACTTTGACTAATAAAAAGGAGCCCAGCAATTTAAAGGGCTGCATTTAATCACCGACTGTACCATACACCAGATACTTAGGCTGATCCCTGTTATATTTCACAGTTGTACTATGTGTGTAGGCATAACCCAAGACTTGCTCAGGATTCCTAGGACCAGAGCCATGATGTCCGACAGAAAGATCAAATGTCAGATGCTTCCAGGGCTCATGGTCAGAAAGGTCATCATCAACAGTCTGGAACCCATTATTGGCAAAAGGGCAACCCCTGTGACATGGTGCTGATGGTGGTTATCAAGGGCTGTCTTTCTCTTCTAACAGAGGGGAGAGGCTGGGATCCATGCTGGGCCATTCTCACAGCAATATCACTCTGATAACCCTTCCCTGAAAAGGCAGATAAGCCACTAGTTCACAGGAGTCTCATTAGAATGACGTGGACGGGCTATCCAGTGCTGCGTCATCCCTAGCCCTGATGATTTGGCACAGCTGGGCTTCCATAGCATCAGCAACACACATTCCTGGACTCCTCATCTCATACCATTTTACAGGCATGTTCCTCTTGAGGTCGGGTCCACAGGATTCCTCAAAGTCAGGCTATTGTATTGTATCAGAAGGAAAACAAAGTATGGACTTACTGGCATGACTTTGGCAACACCATGAGGCCCCAATGGAACTCCCTCTGAATTATCAGGGGTTATGGCAAAGGTGCTATAATGTGAATGGCCTCAAATGACCAAGGGGTCAGGGGGTCAAGAGCCCACTGAAGGGATGTATATGATTCTTAGCACCACCCTGTGGAGTTTTAGCAAGTTAAATGTTGAACACAAAAAGCCTGAAAATGTCATATAGAGAATGATGACTTTCTGACTTTGGTGCACAGTTTGATAGGCTAAAGTTTTTCATGTGGAAGACATGTTTTCAGGGATGGCAAGAGAGACAAATGAATAATTGTTGATAGCTGAGGGTAATAGAAATAATGATCTCTCACTCCCCAGCAGAGGGGAGGTCCTGGTGTTTAAATCAACTCTGACAGGGGAGGCAATATAACAACTGGTCTGGAGACAGACTTTCTATACCCTGACTACATGCATATCATGCTTTAGTTTACATAGAAGTAGAGGTGGTTTACCAGAGAAAACATGTGGGACTCTAGGGCCTCATCAGAATTGGAGAACTGTTGTCACAGTATTGGAACCAGGAGTGAGAACACTCTCTTGAGACCAGCATGTGCAGTTCACATCCTTGAGCTATCTCACTATGTCTCCCTCTCTATCATCCAGTGAACCTCCATATTCCAACAGACTTGCATAGAAGTGTTCACATCTGCCTCAGCAGGGCCACAAAGTCCAGCTCATGGTGAGATGGGAGGTGCAGGGAGAGACACTGCTCTGAGAGCTGGTTTTACACATACTGTGTATTAGAGCCACTGACCATTCCCCATAGCATTCCTGAAACAAGCCCATTTAAAACCCCCACAAAATATAATGCAACAATAAAACCCTATATATGACAAGTCCGTGCTGAGGGTTAGGCAACTGATAAATTAGGGAAAAGAGATTGTGGTCATGCTCCGTGCCTACATCATCACTACACTGTACTTAACAGTCTGTACTTAACAAGGTAAACAATTCAATTTGAAAGGACAAGGAATAATTATTTAAAAAAAAAGAAATAGAAGAAAAATAAAGCAAAATAAAATACAAATAAAATACAGCCATCGAAACGAATATGTTTTTTAAATCACTTTGTAAAAGAGAACTTTAAAAGAATTACTTTTTTATGATGTAAAAATCCAGCGTCATTGCTTGGCTGGACATACAAAGCACACTGTTCCAGTCAAGTATGCCTTATTCTTTAGAGGGTTGTTGGGTACCTTTTAATGCTTCATTGGGGCATCAGGACCCATACCATGTTGAAGTCATATGGGGAAATCTGCATACCAAACAGACATAGTTTTAACTGTAAAAGCCCCCTGGAAACACCTGTGTTCTGCTACCCACGCCTGGGGCAGAAGAGGATGCTGGGCTGCATTAACCACTCCCAGAACAGACAGTTACACGGATGTGAAAGAGAGCTGGAGCATTTCATTTGAACTGGGCCAAAGAGACAATCTAATTTCGTGCATAGTGCATGTGTCTGCTGAAATTTTGCTTTTGGTGTCCGGGGGAAATGAAAGAGACTGGAGGAAACATCCTCCGCAGGCTTGCAAGAGACAGCGTGAGAGAGTCGTTTCGGCTTCATTGCGCTCACAAAGTAAATTTGATTTTTATCGTTCGTGGTTATTATTTGCAGGTGGAGAGACGCTTAATCACATTAGCCGATTTTCCCCCTCTGTGAAGTGCAGTGCGGACGCTTCGGATGAGAGAGCACAGGCACAGATGTGAGGCAGCGCTCTCACAATGCTGGAAGATACAGTCAATCCCTATGCACTTAGGTTGGGAAAGTGATTGATTCCAGCACTGGGGATGTGAGCCATTGCTGGAAAATAACTGCAGCCGGTGTGTATACACCTAAGCAATATGAAGCTGGGAATATATGTATGCAAGGACTATATATGAAGTGATGTCAAATTCCAATATGCTCCACAGATGAAGTCATTCAGCAGGTGAAAATGGAATGAACAATGAAAACTTGGAATGTTTTAGTGTATGTGAGCCAGTGCTCTCTCTCTCCCTCTCTCTCTAACATATTCACACACACACACACACACACACACACACACACACACACTTACATGCTAACCTAAGAAAATGGCCCATACCACTTGTCAGAAAATATCCCTAAAATAGCAGTGACAGCACTTATTGCCGGAGAAAGATATTATTAAAAATAACACAACTATCCACTTTCATTGACCACAGGTCATTTGATGCGGATAGCAAGAAGGCGGACTGCTGTGGTTTAGTCATCTATCATTATAAGTGCGACGGGATGGCAACTATAATAATATATTCTACTGACATGGTCCCACTGAAGAATGTAGAATTCCAATTTTCCTTTCCATAGATGATGAAGAGAAAGTAAAACTCTGTGTATCTTACTTCATGCTCTGTGTATTTTCTAGTGGATAATCTATACCCACATTGCAAAAAACCATCTTTGCATTAAGCAGCTTGATGAAGATGTGAAAATATACAGATAAGAAATATTAATAAGAAATCCAATAAGGACATTTTATCGAGGTAAATCCTTTAATTCACTTTTTACAACATTTTAACATTGTAAAACTGAGGCATAAGCATATGATGGCTTTCTGAGCAGTCACAGTAACGTTACACTATTGCCTTACCTAAAGCAACAACTAACATAAACTCACTTGTCAAAGGCAACACAAGGGGCAGCTTAAGGGCTCCCCCCTGTGTTGGGAGCTTTTATACTGGAGTTCCCATGGACATAATTGCATTGCATAGAATGACAACTGTTTATTTAGTACAGTTTTTTCTAAGGTTTCAAAATTGAAATACGTTTTTTGGTTTGTAGACCTGAGTAAATGCAATTTTTAAGTAAGCAGTTGGTTTTTTTGACAATTATATACTGTATGTGTTTTCTTTGGTGCACCATTTTGTTTTTGAATGACACAGGGTCAGAGCCGATCCATCCCAAAAAGACCAGACAAGGTGGATCTAGTAGATTTTCCCCATGGGGAGGTAATTACAGTCTGTCATCAGGGTATAGACAGGACAGAGGATCAGAGAAGGGGGCCCTGATCTGTCACTGTCCTCTCTCACCTCAGTCCAGGTGTGAGCTTGAACCCCTCCTTCATCGCAGGCAAGGCCTCCGAGCAGGTATGCACAGACTGGCCTCTGTCCTTCAGTCTGTCTGTCTCTCTGTCTGTGTCTCTGCCTCTGTCTTAGGACAATAACTTGCATTGACAAGGTGCCCTTCACCCATGTGAGAAGGCAGCTCACCTTGTCCCCTACCGAAATGAAGGACCCCACTCTGTCTGACTCTGTCTCCCAGCAACCTGGGAAGGGGCAAATCATTTATGCCCCTGTAGAACTCTGTTGGGTGGCAAAAGACAAGAGGCATTTCAGTTATCATCAGCATTTAATTGCATTGCAACATTCAGTTACTGCTTGATTGGAGATGTGGCTGATAGGGTGAAGAGGCCGCAGATATCTCTCTCTCTGTCAGTGTTTAGGCGAGAGATTGCACCATTCCTGATAACGATGTCAGAGTCACCCCAAGAATCAGCAGACAGTGCCCACGTGGATGTTCTGAACAGCGCGTTTGGCCGTGACAAGGGAGAGGTGTGCCATGACAAAGACGAGCTGGAGTACATAAGGGGGGAATGTGAGAAACCCTATCTGGTGATACAGTAAGAAAGAGAGAGTGACAGAGACAGAGAGAGAGACCATGACGGAAAGAGGGAAGAGCGAGAGATAAGAACTGTCGGGTGTCAGGGGATGTGTGTGCTGGAATGATGGGTCTCATGCAGTGTGTTTGGACACCTGACAGCCCCCGCCAACACCACCCCCACCCGCTACGGTGGGGTTATTGTTTTACACGGCAGCTCACAGCTGTGGCCCTTAGAGCTCACCTCACCAGCTGGAGAGAACAGTGGCGAGTGTCTGTGATTGATGGCCGAATATGCAGGCGGCTGGTGAAACCCAATACCCCAAAAGTCAGCATGAGGGTGGGGGTTTGCAGAGGGAGATTGCAGGGTTGGAATTGCGACCCCTCCCTTGCAGGATAAAGTGAAGGCCCTGGGAACAGGTGGGAGGGCAGTAAGTGACTGTGACCCGGTCCTCACTGCTGGAGTGAGAGTGTTTGCGTTGTAGAGTTGGGGGATTGACAGACAGCTGGGTTAATAACATCTGAGTCAGTGAAGTAGCAGAGAAAGGCTCTCAATTACCTCTCAATCACACACATATGAGCATATACACACACAAGTACATAAATGCACACACACATACACACCTAGGTAGCATACAAATTGAAATGTGTATATACACACTATTTGCATGGAAGGAGGTACACACCCATAATTATATACTATACACATACTATGGAGGTTAATACTGTGTACTGCTCACACTCACACTCACATGTACACTATACAATACTCAGATATCCACTACCAAGCCTGGATTATGGACATCATACAGATATGTACATACAAATACACATGACATAGACATATATAGTGCATAGAAATATGAACTTTCCTGTACAGATGTCTGCACAGACATACCACATGTACAAGCACACACATACTTCTATTTGCAGATAAAGCATGGAACATACAGTATGTGCAAAGTGTGAATACTTGACAAAGCCTTAGAATTACAAGGTTTATGCTGAGATTCATGGAACATCCACCATAAATAAGCATTGCAATCCATTATTGTAGTGGACCCTAGCCGCACGGCTGTGCTCTCTGTATCCATGGCGGTGCAGAGCCACATTGCTCAGCGTTTCTGTCCAAATGAGTCTGGTCTATTGCATCGTACATCCACTGGTCAGGCTTTTTTTGCACCTGGGGATTACAGAGTAGCCGATAGGAGAGCTGTGAGTACATTTTCAGGATCCCCAATACTAATCTGTTATTTCTCTCCCCCATGTCTCCTTCTCTTCTTGGTGTGCCTTGATGCCTTGATGTCATGCGATTGCCTCACACACAGGTAAAACATTCTCATTCATCAACCTCTGAACACATACTGATAATGTGCTAAGTGTGCTTTGAATTTGATATTGTTTTGACCACAATTACCATACAAGTTCCCACTTTGAAACTTGGGATCCTCGATTTTAAAATGTGGGAGGGTCGGGGGGCAGCTCTTTTTTTCTTCTCATTTTGAAGAAATGAGAGATTCAATCCTACATCAAAAAGAATATATATTCTGCTCCTTATGACAACGAGACGATCCATGTCAACAACAGACGCTTTACCGTAAACAAAAGTGCCCAAAGCGATCAGCCATAATGGAGGCCTTGTGTTTAGCTCTTTATCGTCTGAGGATCTCTCATGTGTTCCTGATTTCTCCAGCAAAACAACCCACAGCAACTGAGCAGTTTTATTGACTTTTTCTCCCGTCTCTTGTTCTGTTTTTAGTCATGAAAGCTGATTTTCTGTGACTCCTAAGTTATTCACCCCATCTAAAAATACCATCTCACCATCACTCACAGGAAATGAGTATCTTGTTACGATGGGGCTTTTTTTGTATTGCTCTAAAGGAGAAATTTGTGCGACCTTACAAATTCACTGTGCTGTCTCAGGCATGAAAATGCTTGAATGCAGGTGAACTTTGGCAGAGGAGTTGTACAGACACATAAGAAAGGAGATGTCATAGAGCCAAGTATTTCCATACTGTACTGTCCCCTGCCACATATGCATTGCATGTCCCTTAATAGATAGCTGGTTTTTGCACTACTGTTTTGCCTGGAGTGCCTAAGCCCGTTGTAGTGACAATCCCTTCAGTCCCTGTAACAGAGGGGGGAATTCAGTGCTGCATATGAGACGTCTCTCCTCTAACTAACGTCCTGCTGGACACAGGGAATTATATCCCATGAACTGCAGTCTAACAAGCACAAGATGGTGCATACAGGAGCCAGTGGCAGTGCAGAAATGGAGCAGGACATGAGACTCTGTCTTTTTAAAGCGTGAGGGAAATGGCACCCACAGAAATTTCACAGTCACAATTGTATATTTTTTTATTCAAGCCTATTAGTCATTCAGATGAAAGCTCTTTGGTGGAGACTTGAGCGGATGTTGTAGTAATATACAGACAGAGCAATCATGACACATCATTAATTACTTCCATGTGTAGACACAAAATAGATTTTTTTGTGGGAAATCCCAAATGAATACAAGGTGCAAGGGCTTGATTCCCCCCCACCCCACTTTCTTGTGATTTGATATTCCTTGGGTCCAGGGGTTCAGGAATGAGAAGCACAGGGAATCCCTCATCTCAGCAGATTCTCATGCATTTGTGTAGATGAATCATGTGTCATTGTATAACAAGGGTGTTGATTTATAACAGTGCATTTTATCTCCAGAGCTAGCCTTCTGATTTTCATCTTTTTCTTATCTGGGCCTGTTTGACTGCTATGATCTATGGGTAATTTGTGCTGCTGAATATAAATCAAAATATAGATATCCATTAAGTCTGGGTGTGGGAAAATTATATAACCACCTTATAATAAGTTACCATGGTCCATGGATAAGAGTGCAGTAGTTACAGCTGCATTCTCCATGTTACACATGCCAGAAGTAGTAAGTCTGACAGCTTCTTCACAGTAAAGCACCTGTCTTACATGCACAATCAGTGGAGATTTATATCATGCAATAGTAAGCTTTGAACTCCCTCACTGTAGTTGGGATTCATGCTCGTCATGTCGACGATGTTGAAACAAAGCAATAGCCCACGGGGCTGATGCTCCAGCGTCCTGTGGACAGGGACACATTCTCCCCTGCGTGAGGGTCTTTTAATCTGCCTGGCGAGACAGAGCAGAGGAATGTGCTCCGCAAACAGCGCAGGACCTCTGAGGCACAGACTGGAGTGCAGAGGGGCGCAGAAGCGCCTGTTCAGAGCGTCGGAAAGCGCTTGGGTCAGGGGGTGGGGAAGACGAAACGTGCAGAGTGCCGGCTTCACGCAGACTTCAAACAGGCCTCTGACGGACGGAGCAGTCATGGACATGAACTGGGAAAACAAACAAGGGACAACATATTCAGTTTTTCTTTATTTCTTACTGGAAAGGCTATTATGAAGCTGTGGTTATTCCACAAAGAGTGCAGTGTGGAGAAAAAAAATAACATTGGGTCCTGTCTTTCTCCTGTTACTGCACGTGGCTGTAGGACTAATTCTATGGTGACTAAATTCAAGATGTTCCTCCACTCTCCCCTGTCATGTGGTTTGGTGCTGAATCAGCATCTCCAATTTTGTGTAGAAGTCAGACATGAATCGGATTGCTCCTGCAGGTGACCACTCTAAAATCGGTCATGTTTATGATCAGTAGGCGATGGGTATCAAGGGTTTTAACACTGCTTTAGCAGATTTATTGATTCTAGCAGGTAGTGATTATTTCATAGTGTCAGAAAAGGTAGTGAGATTAAACAGGAATGTACATTTTGTTCAAGGGTAGAGATGATGTTGTTTGGCTTTCTGTCGGAAATGTTGGTCTGAGAGAGTTATGTTGGTGTGAAGGTCGTGGTTATTGGTTCCACAAGGGATTTGGTGACTCTTGAGCTTTTGCAGTCTTTGAGAAATCCATCTTGTTTGTCACAATAGACCTACTTACATGTGATTTTTAATTGTTATTTTTGCTTGTATGGTTATTCAGTTTTATAAACTCAAGTTGAATGGAACCATTCTGGGTAAACACTAAGGCATGTGTTTATGAAAGCTCCTTAAGAAATGAAAACAGGCCATTGCAAAACTGCACATTCTCATGTTCCCAGCAAAGAAATGGAACCCAAGGAAAAAAAGAATGGAAAATCTGATTATTCTTAGTTCAAAAGCATTGTTTCATGTGTGTGCATGCTGTATCCTTTATTTCATTTGAAATGTTAGGGAGAATTTGTCCATTTTTCCAAAAAGCAAAATCTTTTTATATGACGATCAACAGGTGTTTTGGGACAGGCTCCACTTTCCCAGCAATTAGGTATCATTGCAGTTTTTCTACATCAAACTCATAGTTGTATCTAAGCTGTGCGCATAAAACTTTGGCAGGGGACATAGATTGATTTAAATTGAATTGGGAAAGTGTATTTATTCCATCTTAATCTAAAACATCTTGACACATTTTACATAATAAACATTAATATACCCCCTGCTCATTGTTTATGCAGGGCAATAAAATGATTGACTGACAGGGCCATGAAACCACAATGTTCAAGATAATTTAAAGATCATGCTGTTAAAATCAAGGGATAAAAGACACATCTTGGATGTCAGTCAAATATCTGTCTCAAATAAACATCTTCATGTTTTAACAGGCCAATAAACATATATCAATTACAACATGAAATGCTTGTGTGTTTACAAAAAGAATAAAAGATAGAAGGAACAATGATTTAGCATTCATAATTTTTTTCTTGTTTCAATTCATGTTATCTCCTAATGATGTTAATGAGATTTATTCATTTAACTTAATCTTAGACACCTGGCCTTTTCCCTTTTTGATGGGAGACAATGTGAGAATGCAAAAGAAGTGTTTACAATGGAGTTTTGAGGAGTCCTACACCATTGCCGATGGCCAGTTTAGTTAAAGTGCTCTTCAGCACTGTTACAGGAATTTGTAATTGTTTTCTGCTGAGTCTACTGCACTGGATGTGATTATTCCACAGATTTACAGACTCATTTCTGAACTTAATCGCTCAGTAATTAAGTCAACTTATATTAATTACACCCCTCCTAATCTTCTGTCTGCCATTCTCTCCCCCCTTTTCCCACCCCCTGTCCCCCATCTTGAACCTGTTATATATAGCATTTTACATGCAGATATTCCCTGCTCAGAGAACAGAAAAAGGGTAATAAATGCACAAAATCAACACTGCTTCCATTCTGTGGACCAGTCTGGTCTTCAGTATGGACCAGCTGCCTGGCTATTTCATTTGGACCCCCATCCTTCTTCTTGGTTGCAGTATCACACTTGAGGATTAAGCCTGAAGATCTGAATCCTCTCTTTTTCTGGTTCTCATTTCCATCTGACAGTCTGCTCCCTTTTACAGTGACAGGAGGGGATTAAGGTATCACTTTCAGCCCTTGCCATGCTTCCTGTAAAAAAAGAAATCTTTATTTCATTATTTCCATCTTTGTGTTTTGTAAGGACACACAACTCATTAGCACTGTCCATCCCTAAGGGTGGTAAAACTTCAAAATTCCCTACAGACTGAAATCCCTATGCAGCTACACGTCACTGTTTTATTTTTTTGTTCAAAACTTTGCCCCACCCACACACCTCAATGTCTGATTTCCATGTCAGCATGAAGCAGTCAAAACCCCTCCATTTCTCAGGTGCTCATAAACACAAGCAGGAGAGGAGTTTTACCATCTCGTCAGAACCAGAGATGTGTAAGTGAAAAGCTGTGGAGGGATTGGCAGCTGGGATGTATTGTGGCATGGAAAGTGGAAGTGCTCCTGAAAAAGGTTTAGCACAAAATAAAAAATAACCTAGGTGAACTGCAAAGCCAGGCTGTCCATAAAACTTCACAGAGCTGTTCAGTACAGTCCATAAACCCCAAATGTATTGGTCCTGTTTCGAGCTACTAAAGCTTAAGGGGACACTGTGTTCTGGAACATCTACCATAGGCATTGCATCATACAGCTGAGTTCCAAGTTATTAGTTAATAAATAGACCATCCTTTATAATTAAGTAATCAAGAATGACAGTAAAAAAGAGGGCTTAAAAAGAGAGAGAGAAGGAAAGTAAGTCTCTGAGAAAAGAGAAAGTGAATGAGATATGTCAGCACTGTTACAGTAAGAGCACTGTTCAAAGAAACATGGAAATGAGCAGAAATGATAGCAGTGAAACGGAATCTTGATCCTGGATGTAGTATGTGTTTGTGTGTGACTGTGAGAGTGTATGTTTCAGCACAGGGGCATGCGCAAGGGAACATGGGAGCACATTTGTCAGGGGTCCAGTAGATTGTCTGACTATATACCTTTTATTATTTTATTTTCAAATTTAATTTTTCTGAACTATTGAAGGTAATTCTTTTAATTGAATATCAAGAAGGTTTGGACTCAAATCTAAAAACCTTTATCCACACATTGCATTCCACGTTTTCCCTCTCGTGGACATCCCGTTGCCATGTTTTTAAGTATAAATTATGTTTGATTGGTTCATAAAGCTCTTTGTATAATGGAGAACATTGCTGTATAAAGTGAGTGCTGAACTCATGATGAGGGTGCAGTTTAAAAGCACCACTTTATTGTGACACGCCACAATGTTAGTGTGTGTGTGCTTCGGGCTGTCCAAGCAATGAAAACATCTATGATAAATATCTAAACAAAACACAACCCAGCTGTAGGTGCGCAATCATATCAGTGTTGCGTGCATATGTGTGTATATGCAGTGTGCATGTGTGTGTTTAGGTTAGACACGGATCGAAACGTGTCAGCAGCATGTAAGTTTGTGTTGGGGTTAGACTGAGATTGTGCACTGACTCTGAACCGGGTGAATGGCAGTTCAAGAACAGGACGTGACCTGCTATAACAGTACAATATGCAGCGATATCCCACTCTCTGTTTCTGGGTCATCTTGATGTCTCTGGAGTATCCTTTGTGCAGACCATTTTATAGTTACAAGGGGGTAGGGGAGGGAGGTGGGTTTCTTAGTGGTGAATGGAATCTTCCATTTGGCTTCTCTTTTCTGCATCTGCTAAAAACTTTCTGCAAAATTTACACAATAAATGTTACCAGCACTACTGAGCTCCCAACACAGATGTGTATGCTTAACGCTAACGCTGTTCCCACTTCACATTGTGAGTCAGGTGTGCTCATCCGCAGTTAACCTCTGAGCTGACACCGAGGAGCATCCTGGTCCTGGACCATCTACGACACGGTCACTTCCTCTCCAGGGAGAGGAACCTGGTGCAATAAATCCTGCGGAGGAAAAGGGAGGGTGGTTTCACACCTGATTTGCTACACTCGCAGACAGCATGGACCTAACCAATTCTCGAAGGGCCATCACAACTATGCATGGCACTGTAGCGATGCAGGGCTACAGTGAACTACAAAGAGTCCTTCCAGCCGAGACAAAAGGGGCCATGATACATAGCCTCTCTAGGTGGGCCAAATGGACCATTATGTCCCATTAGAGGCTTTTTATGGGTCTTGAAATCTCTCCTCCTGCCACTTTTCCAAAAAACAGTTCACTAGTGCTACTCTTTCCTTTCTTATATGATAGCAGGGCCTCATGTGATTTTCTTAATTACTGCTGCACTCTGTTTTCAGCACATTTCACAGGCTCCCACACTGATACAAGATTGAGCTTTCCTGCAGGAAACCTTGTCCTTCTCCCTCTCCATTTCTCTGGTGCTTTATCTGTCCATCATCTCCTCACTGGCTGTCTCCCCCACAGTTCTGACCCTGTCATCACATGGGGAGAAAGATATTACACAAAGAGAGCTGCCTCACATCTGGCAAGGCCAAATTAATTACCTATTAGGCCAGCACACCGCCTCCACATGTGCTCTGGGAGGTGATGTCACTCACGGCTGGATTCACTCACCCCCTTATTTTTTGCCTGTTTTCTTCTCTTTTTGGAAGTGGAGGGTGCAGTGCAGCCAGGAACTGTGGACCTGGTTTTCTGGCAGTCATTAACATTTTGATTAATTCAAACATACATACTATTAGTTCAGTACCTGAAAGGTTTTTAATACAGTTGAGAGGCTGAGCAGAATAACTCATGTGCAGAACAGCTAGAGCATGGACCCTTAATCTGGTACCCTCTGCTGGTTAAATACTGCTTTAGTTTTCACAGGCAAAGTATGAGCTCCACCTTCAAGATTGCCTGTTTTGTGGATTTTGTTTTAACATGGGCCAATTTATGACTGGCAATATACAGTGTAGTATTTAGGCACATTCAATGTTTTGACTGTCTCAAGGATGCCCTTTATGTAAAGTCCCTTGTTGATACAAAGGCCCCTGCTTAAAACACCAGGACAGTTTTGTTTCTTGTGTATTAATGGAGATAATGGGGTTGGCACAATGGCAACAGGTTCATGGGTCTAAGTAAGGAGCTAGAAAACTTTTCTAGCTACATATACTCAGCCTGCTGTACCAACGCTAGCACAGATTTGGTTTTAGTTGTATAGTATGTTTCATTGTCCCTGGAGATGACTGAATACTTTTATTCAGATTTTAATGAAGAGAGACACTTCTCTGGCTGTGAGGACTTCTCAGATTGGGCTGTCCCTGTAGCAGAGGGTGGCACATGTTACTGGTCACTGGCAGGCTGCATGATGAGTCAAAAACACTTTTTCACTCCCAATAAAACCAAACCCACAGAACAAGGTTGTTGGCTAGAAGTCAGGATTGGCACTCAGTGAGCTGTCATTTTGCCAAATGAAGGATTTAATGATAAATGGAAGAAGAGCAGTGCCAGGCTCTCAGGAGTTTCCTCAAAATAAACAATAAATGTGGTTGATGGGGGCTTTGTTACTTATGAAGCAGAACATACAATTACAAATGACTGAAATGATTCCTCCTTGCAGAGCTCACATTACTTATTTGGGCTGTTTAGTCATTCTCAGTCATTTTCTGTATAATATCTTTGATATCATTTCACTTTCAAATGAACAAATTTCAAAATGTTGAGAAATCAAAGTGTTTAAAAATGTATACATTTATTTAAATCACTGAATGTGTTAAAAAGGAAGGGGGCCAGTTAGGCAAGGGTAGTAATTATTAAGCTGTCATGGACCATGATAAGCTGCATGTAACTGAAATCAAAGCTTTTATTAAAGTGAACTTAGTGAGGAGGGGCCATTTTTCATATTTACATTTTCCTTGTAAATATGAAAAATATTTACACAAGGAGGCTGGCGATGGGGAGGAAAGGGGGTGCTGTCTCCACCCCTCTCCTGACAGAACACTGATTGGGTACACAAGTGAAAAATCCTCCCTGTCGTTTTCATAAGCATCCAAACCTGGGGGGCACCAGGGATACGTAATTACCTGTCTCACATTCTGCAGTAAATGATATGTGAGCATATAACATTTCAGGGGACTCATTTGCCTCGGCGCACTCTGGGGTGGATACGGTGAAGCTCTCTGTAATGTACTTAATGCACTTACCTGTGCGCATATTTTCTTTGCACTCAGATTCCTAATGACATTTGGCTCTGGGGATGACCTCATAACATTAACAGGAAGGCCCAGTATTTCCCTGCCTCCTCTGTTAGTTTCTCTCTGATCTGATGGCATGTTGAAAACCACCAGAAAATTATAATTAATTACTGAACTGTCTCAACGTGTCCTAAGAAAACACCTGTTTCTTGAATACTGTAAGTTGTCTTATTATAATATAATTATCTGTATTAATTATTAATAACATTGTAATTGAATGAATAACCATTTAAAAATAGAAATTATAAAGAGCAATGTAAACTTCTGCTGTTTAATTATTATGCACACACATTATAATAAATACAAATTAAGTAAATGAAATAGAAATATGACTTCTACTACACATCTACTGACTGATTTACAATGAATGGAAACAAACCACAATTAACAAGAACCATCATTTCCTGAGATGCGGTAAACAGCATAGTCTGTGCGGAGTACCCTCTGGGTCTTCTGATCTTTGACAGGGCAAAGGTTCTCCTTTCCAAGTTGTTGAAATGGATTGGTGTTGGGCTCAATCTCATTATTGCCCTGCAGTAAGAGCCCTTTCTATTTCTGATGAAAACTTTCTCAAAATTCAACATGGGAGCAAGACAAGTGTGCTGAAAAGAATCAGAGCTGGATTTTTGCATATGAATACCCTTTATTGGTCTTTCATAATGTAAACACTATCAGGATTTTTTGCCAAGTATATGGTTTTGGCTATGGTGATCTTACATTTGGAATACTTTATTGACTGGATATAGCTAGATAATTTTTGATGAGAGTCAGGTTAATTTCCTCACTCAAGGGTACAACAGCAGTACCTCTCCCCTTAAAATGTATACCAAATGCGTTCTGGGTACAAGTTTCTATTTATTTTGCCATACTGCTGCTAGCAGATGCTGTATTGTATACGCTCCAACTAAACACCTTCCACACTATTCCCCAGAGGGGCGTAACATTATAAATCTATTGAGAAATCTGGAAAGGGATGCAAGAAATGTGATCATTGCAATTTAAGTCTTCATCTATTTTGCAGTTCAAAGCATTGTATGGTCTTCTTCTTTTCTTGGCATCTAAGAAAATACCTTCCTGTATAAATTATTCATTTGTGTATTACAGTGATTGTTTTCTGGCTTGTGAATTCTCTGAAGGCAGTATTTTTGCTTAAATCATAAATCCAGAATGTCAGATGTAAAACAAATCCATAACTATCGGCCCTCTTGATTTCAAAGACTGAATATCGCCTTCCGCTAGGTAATAAGATACATTTTCATATTTTGTGTATAACAGAGCGGATAATAGAGAAGGTGATGATGATTAATGAAGTGATCTTGGATATGAACAAGGCCTGGAGTGATCATGAAGGGTACAGTAATAGGCTGGGTCCTGACTGCATTACATTTTTGGGCATCAAGTATGTTTTTGAAGTGTTTTTAAAAAAACCTGCATATTAATGCATAAGACATATATATACATATATACTATAAACAAAGGCAGTGAACATATCCATTCATCCATCCGTGTTGGTCTGCTATAGAATTCAACAACTAATACGCACTCATTTAGACGTATTCTCGCTGTTATTTATCTTTTTGGTGCACTCAGTAAGTGATCATGTTTGCCTGCCCCCACATCCCTGTGTGTTTTATAGCAAAGCATGCGAGTGTATTTTACAGGCATGTGCAAGACTCAGTCAGACTCAGTGCCATCAGTGTGAGAACAGGCACAGGGCAGCGACCAGTGCTGACCTCACCATGAGTAACCCAAGAAATAACCCTGTTAGAAGAGGGGAGGAAGTATTTGGTGGGGGTGGGAGTCAGAGGGTGACGAATCTGCTACAGTCTCGCTGCTTTCCAGTAAAGCGCTAACCCTCCCTGTCTGAGGATGGGGACTGAGTTCAGGCTCCCGCTCTCTGGGGAGGGTAGCGCCCTGTCTGCTGGCTCACTGCCCCTGTTGCACAAAAGCAAGGGAGACTGCAGCCCCACAGCCTAGTGTTATCAAAACCTTGCTCTTGCTTTCCACACGGTGTAGCTGGTGTTAGTTACTCTCTGTGTTCATAGTCCTGCACATTGGTTGTGAAATAACCAAAAGATATCTGATGGCATGTTCTGGGGACACTGATTTCTTAAGAGATTGCAGCGCTGGGATTACCAGAGGGGACATATGTACACTATGTGCAAGTCCATATGAACAGGAGCACTTACAACATGTGCACTTACACACACGTATTCTCTCTAATGTACACACACACACACAGACACACATAGCCATGCATGCACAGACACGCACAGACACACACACACACACGCCACTTGCACCTGAATACATGCATCCATTGAAACCAACAAGCACTAGCAGAAAGTAGTGTAATCATGTGGTCCATAACCAAAATGCTCCTCTTCTTGTGTTTTTTAAAGTCAGGGAAAACAGTAAAGAAATTGATTGCATGGCTGCTGCTTTTTCTTTATGCCGGAGCAACTGTTTATTATGGTATTTATTCTCTTGTTCCACATGAAAAGCATGTGTGTTTTCAGCAGCACAGCTGGGATGAACAGGGAGTGGGTAAAAGGGGGGAGTATCATCATGTGTGTGTGTCTCAGTCAGATGTGAGCCAGGCCATGTGGAAGCACATCTGCAGCAGGCGCAGGTTTGAGTTCAGTCCAGAGAGAGCCTCTCACAGCCCTGCAGGGATTATCCCAGTGCTTCATGCTTGCCTCAGCCTTGCAGTGATATCCCTCAGCTTCCTTCCATTACTTCACTTTTAGGTATTTAGCAGACACGCTTCCCTTATCCAGAGAGACTTACACTGCTTTTTTTTTTTTTTTTTACTTGCGATGACTTTTTACAACCAGATATTTACTGAACCAATTCAATTTATGTATCTTGCTTAAGGGTACAGTGGTTGTATCCCGCCATGGAATCAAAACTACACACCCTGTTCTATAACCATTAGGTGTATACTGAATGCCATGTCGCGGCTGTTTGCGCCCTGTAGTGATATCCCACTGCTTTATAGTTGTACCAGAAACATTTGGGGCAGGGGGTGAACTCATCTGTCATTTATATAAAGGGAAGGTCTGGTGGCTAAGACATCTGACTGTCTTGTGCACGATTTGCAGAATTTCAGCTGGAGGTATTCCAATCTAAATCTAAAATCTAAACCATGTGGAAAGTTCTCTGTGGGTTATACCAATTTTAATTACAAAGCATATCTGAGGAAATCATTTTTGTATATGTACAACACTTCACCCGAATTTTAAGTGATCGTAATGTAATTGTAGATTTGAGTTATGTACTAGTCTAAGTGTTCTAGTATCCTGGTTTATGAATGCACATTGCAAATTCTTTGTTCAATCCCCTGAGAGAGAATGCTTAGATTAGTATGCTTAATGCTGACACTGGCAACGGTCACACAACACCGGAGAATGGCCATTTGTTCAGATTTGCTCATAGTGGCTTCAACCAAGCATGCCTCCCCCAGTGACCCCTGACCCATGCCATGTCCGGTTGGTCATGGAGGCTGGGAAAAGTTTGTTCCAGGCACTAGAGCTGAAGAGAGGTCAGGTGAGGTCACATGACCTGTGCACTTGCATGGTTTAACCTGGTTTTGTGTTCTCTCGGGGGTGAGTTTCCTCGGTGTATTATGGGAGGCTCTGTTTGCAAAGGGAAGGGCGTGTTTGCTTTGACTCTCTGTGTCTGAGCTCTGCCCCCTCACTGGACACAGACTGACCTGTGCTACTTGTTTACTCTGGTCCAGAGAAAAGCTCAGTCCTTCATCTCTTACTCCTTTTTCTCATTTTCTCTGTCCCTCTCTGGATTTCACCTGATTGTGGGGCACATCATTACACAGAGGTGTTTTCTTTTAAAACTGTTTCTTTCCTCTTCTCTCCTTCTTTCCCGCAATCACTCAGTGGTTCTGTGAACAATTCAACCATTAAAATATCCATTTTAAATTATGGGGTGGTGCATGTCCCTGTTTTAGCTCGGCTTGGATGTATTTTGCTGTTTAATGAAGTTGAACTGTTTTTGCAGACAGATTTTGATGTGCAGATTAGTTCAAGAGAGATGTTTTCACAATGGGGGCACAGGCCTTTGCAGACAGACACCCTGCATCCCATCTTGCACAGGAAAGAGTGAAGGGCCCATTCAGTCAGCAAGGGTGTGCAAGGTGATAGTGTGCGTGACAGTCAAAGTGCAGAGAGACAGACTCCCTCACGCACAGACAGCCCAGCTGCGTAGCTGGACTCTCTCTGTTAAAAAATGGCTCAAAAACAAATGTCTTGCTGTGATTATTGTTTTGTTTTTCAAATTATGGAGGGGGTATACACAAAACAACCTCTTGGGTGTCTCTGTGTCATTTTTCTGGTTTTGGTCAAATGAAAGCATGAGTGGTTAATTTTAGATTTTTGGTTGACAGTCTCAAAATTCTCCTCTCCTGCATACCTCTAGTGGTTTGGGCATTTCATAGCCTGGTGATTGATATAGGTTAGGGTCAAATGTTTTTTTTTTTTTCATATTTAATAATGTTAAAGTGCAAAATTTAATATTTAAAAAATTAATCATACAAAGAATTTTTAAAAATGATCAAAAGATCTAACTAAAGAGAACATTAAAAGTCAAAGGCATTTTTTCACATTGTTTCAATTTTCAAAGGTTTTTAATGAAGCAAATATGTTTTTCAAGTTCTTGTTCTATTTACAACAAAGCCCTGCATATTTTTGACTAGACGTTTAGATGCACACCTGTTCCTATTTAAGCACATAGACATAAGACACATACACTGCAGAAAGTGCATTGTACATACATACCCATTTATATACAACCTGCTGAATGGAGAAATCTGTGGAGCTCTGCCATATGAGTGTTCACCAAGCAACACCACGTTCACATTTTGACATACTATTTTGCCTGTTCCCCAAAACATTTTGGAAAAGAAGTTCAAAATGCAAGAGATTGTTGTAATGGACATTTTTGAATATTAAATGAATGAAAAAATTGATTTGTTGCAGGCAGAGATAAATAGCTAAAATTGCTGCACTGGTCACTATTGGTTTGCGTTAAGCTTTGTGTGGCCTTTATGATTGGTCCTGAATTCCTGCTGACTAGTTTTCTGTAACAAATATGTACTTTCATATTTACTGGATAAGGTTGAATGACCAGAGCAATTGTGAATTATAAAGGCAGTCTTTCCGAGCAGAAGACACAGATGTTCATTTTCGCCCCTGCTGTTCTTGTCTTTCTCATCAAGACATACCAGATTCAGAACACAACCTACTCTTTTTCCCCATTCTTCCCAATGAATGCCTATTACTGTGGATCTGAATAAGTGAGCTAAAAGTAGTCAGCCTGGCTTGCGCTCACATGCTTGGAGGGCGAGGAGGGCTGAGCAAGAGGGACAGAGACACAGATATGCATCCTCCCCCCACCTCCCTTACACCACGCCTCATACTGCTAAACTCTACACATGACCACCAGCACTCTTTACAATCACTGCAAGGGACACCTGCGGTTTGCACAGAAAACATCTACATTCATAAAATATTACCCAGATCAAAGGAGGTGGCAAATGCAAACCACTGCTTTAAAGAAGTCATTTATGTTTTATTTTATTATGTTTTTGGTTTTTCTCGTATTGTCTTCTTTGTTAAACAAAGGCCCCTCTCTCATTCTGCTGTCTACCTCCAGAACTTGATTTATGTGTGTATCTGCATTTTCTCAGACTTATTTCCTGTTCTCACATTTGTGCTTTCGTATGTTTCATTCATGCCTGTCTGCATGGCTGGCACACATGAGCATATGTCATTTGTTATGTCATTTATTTAATAGAATTCAAATGTGTCTTTGGTAGAAGTCTATGCTATTCTTCTGTTTATTGATGAGCGATTAGATTCTGGACTCACTCACCCACATGTGCATTGTATTATCTCAGCTTTGTATTCCTCTTCTATTTGTAGAGATTAGAGTTTATTTAATATATCATACCAAATAGGTTATGTGTGTGTGTGTGTGTGTGTGTGTGTGTGTGTGTGTGTGTGTGTGTGTGTGTGTGTGTGTGTGTGTGTGTGTGTGTGTGTGTGTGTGTGTGTGTATGTGTGTGTGTGTATGTGTGTGTGTGTATGTGAGTGTGTGCATGCTCATGCATTTACAATGCATTCAGACAGTATTCAGCTACCCTCACTTTTCCTTGTTTTTTTTCCTTTTCCCCCAATTTTTCCCAACTCGAACTCAGCCAAACATGTTGACTTCACCAAGCTGGCTTCGGAAGGAGAGGCCAAACACAGGACTCCTCCGATTCACATGATGACAATCTCACTTCTATTCACACTGCAGCCGCACCACTAATCGCGCACTGCCAATGACGTTGGAAGATGACGCAGTCAGCGTACCCTCAGTTTGGGCTCCCTATCATCCCCAGCGAGGCTGGGCCGATTTTTGCCTTGCTAATGCGGACCTCCAGCCATGGCTAGCAGTGGTGAGATTGGGATTTGAACCCCCCAAAATCTTACCCTGTGAGCCACCCAGAGGCCCCCTACACTAAAGACTTCATTTAAATTAGATTCATTTTATTTTTTTGCATAATGACAAAGTGAAAACACTCAGTTGTTCAGCTCACATTACACAGTAGATAGGTGAGGATCAGATATGTGTCAGGATTGTATCAGGAATAATGCACATGGATTTACACTCTGCCAGCTGATGAATTGCTCTTGAATTGAACATCAAGAGACAGGCCATCAGACCTTTCCCTCGTCTGTAGAAAAGAATAACAGAAACCATGAATCTGCTCTTCTCTCAGGGGGACCCCTGCTTTTATCTGAGAGCACTCGTTGACAGCAGGTGTTTCAATGGAGCTCTCTCAGGCCTAAGTTATCTTAGTAACACTCCGCAGCCCACTGCTGGAGGCATCTCCTTTGAGCCCAGGAGATAATCATCTCTCTCAAATTCAGATTTGGATCCGATTGGCTTTAGACAAAAGTTGCATCACCCTCACATATACAGGAGATAGACAAAATAAGAGAAACACCATTAAATATAAAATATTTATTTATCTCAAGAAAATTATTTGTGCACCACAGGGTGCTCATGGTTGCCTAAAATGTATAATGGACATTATTCTACCATGCAGAGTAGAACCAGTGACTCCCTCAAGATGGCTTCCCATACCATTGCAGATCCAGTTAGGCACAGGCTGAATGCTTTTCCCAAACTTCCCATCCAGACTGAGCAAAAGAGAAAAAGGTGACTGATCATGCCATAATAATTTATTCCGGAGCTCATAAGTCCAGGTTTCGTCCTCATTGTTCCAGGTTATGTATTGTTGCCCGCTTGCCTTTGTTATTATTGCATCTGCATGGCAGTCTCACCAGAAGTATCAGTGTTGTGAAACTCATGCATTATATGCATTTCTGTGGTCATTTTTAAGCTGCAGTTGTAGGGCACTACAACTAGTACTTGGTCAATGGCTGATGTAGAGGATTCGTGTAGGAGCCTCTTATCTGATGATGGTTTTCTGTCAGAGTCACACCTGCATGTTGCAGATGGTCCAGACACTCTCTCTGAGGCCCAGCTCTTGTTTTGTCCTGCTTCTTAGAACTATCCTGAAAATAAGACTTTAATTTTCAAATGCTCCCCAATCCTCTATATCATTTTCATTTATCACTTCACTGGAAATTCATCTGTGGTGTAGAAATAGAAAATTCTTTTTTTAACTTAATTTGTTTTCCTTTTTGAGTCCAAGAAAAACATGCAATTACTGGAAAAGCCCCTCAACTTGAAAAGAGCAGCCTGGTTTTCACATGTGAAGATGAAAGCAATCATTCCTTTGGTGCTGTTATCTGACTGGCTTGTTTTGTGTTCTGTACACTCCAGGTCTGGCTGGCATGAGATGTTTTTTTTTTTTACTTAGTACAATCTTAATCTCGCAATGGGAGTGTCTACTGCTTGTGCAAATGGTTTCAGTGACATGAATCACTTGGCTTGTAGCGTACATTTCCCTCAAAAGCCGGGAGAGGGTGATGGAGATTTTTCTTTTTGGTTGCTCTGATTTTGTTCTGAATGCAGATGTTTTCTCTGCACAGCTCCATGCTTTCATGGAGAAATGCAGGGGAGTAATCTGTGGTTGTAATTGGGCCAATCTAAGGAAACATGGGTCATTGGGGAGGCAAGTAAAAGCAGGGATGGCTGTAAAGATACACTAATAACAATAAGATGTATAGAATGCAAGGGACATGCAGCAAACAGCGAAACCCCTGCCGTTGCTACAGGCTGAATTAGCTGAAATATTTACGATCAAAGGGTGTTCCTCCAGGCCAAAAAAAGCAAAGAGTCATCTCTGAATCTCTGCGGAATTCCAGAACAGCCGTCTGCCCAACGCTTACTCACACCCTGGCCACTGTGCTCCATCTCTGAGCCGCACTAGTGTGAGTAAGCATGTAAATCAAATACTCACAAAGTACAACTTGAAATGTTCATCTCTGCAGTTTGAAGTTTGACATTTGCTGTTTAAAAAAGTCCAACAGAGGTACAATCATGCAATACACTGCCACGTTATTGGCAATTAAAAACAGAAGCAATATCCATCTATGTGCCTATTCATTATGGAGATGAATATTTCAAACTATACGGTGTGAGTATTTGAATAAAACAGTAAATGTACTGCTTGGATTTTCCTGCACTGTCACAAAAGTACAAGAAAAGACCATAAATGCCTGCAGTCTTTGGCACCCCTGTTTTAGATTCATAGGCAAAATAGTGAAGAGTGTACTGTTCCACTAGGAATATAAAGCTATTTTTAGCATTCATTGACAAGGAACTAGTTAATAGCTGCAAAAATAGAGGCAGTGATAATCAATTCCTCTCTTGTTCATTTTTCTATCTGTGGTGACTTCTGTAGAGTTATGGTTGCAATGCATTGTTTTATTGCTGATGGCCTCATCTTTAAAAAAACATATACAGCAGGTCTATCTTTTCTGTAGCACTTCCATTTATGTAGCAATTCATCTTCCCAAGTGAAACTCGGATCAGTCTTAGCTGAGCATTACAGCATCATTCTATGTAATCCCTTTTTGTGTCCGATTTAATTTGCTCCAGTTACCGCTTCCTCTCTTTGATTTGTCATTGTCCTCTTCCATGGCAGTAAGAAGTACAGACTGTCCAGTACGACAGTAAAATCATGTGCATATGATTAGTTTCTCTCATTTGTCCTCAGTCCAGTTGGCTTTAATCTTCAAACACTGTCTCTCTGTGAACAATGCTCGTTTTTGCAAGTGTCAGTACAACAGCACTCACTCAAACCACCATTCACAAGATCATCTACTGTATGAGTGCTTCTCCCTGACATGCACCTATACACATTAGCCACTGACTGACATGCTTCTACACAGAGATTAGCCACTGACTGACATGCTTCTACACAGAGGATAGCCACTGACTGACATGCTTCTACACAGAGGATAGCCACTGACTGACATGCTTCTACACAGAGGTTAGCCACTGACTGACACACTCCCACATAGAGATTAGCCCCTAACTGACACACTCCTATACAGAGGTTAGCCACTGGCTGACACACTCCTACACAGAGATTAGCCACTGACTGACATGCTTCCACACAGAGGTTAGCCACTGGCTGACACACTCCTACACAGAGATTGGCCACTGACTGACATGCTTCTACACAGAGGTTAGCCACTGGCTGACACATTCCTACACAGAGGTTAGTCACTGACAGACACACTCCCACACAGAGGTTAGTCACTGACCGACACACTCCTACACAGAGGTTAGCCCCTGACCGACACACTCCTACACAGAGGTTAGCCCCTGACCGACACACTCCTACACAGAGGTTAGCCACTGACTGACACACTCCTACACATAGGTTAGCCACTGACTGAGACACTCCTACACAGAGGTTAGTCACTGACAGACACACTCCCACACAGAGGTTAGCCCCTGACTGACACTCTCCTACACAGAGGTTAGCCACTGACTGAGACACTCCTACACAGAGGTTAGCCCCTGACCAACACACTCCTACGCAGAGTTTAGCCACTGACTGACACACTCCTACACAGAGGTTAACCACTGATTGCCAAATACTCACTAACAGTCTGCCCACTGACTAACATGCTTGTTCCCACACAGAGCTTGCCCAAGGACTTACACATGTGTTTGCACACGCGTCCCAGCCTCTGGTCAGCACAAGCTGGGACACACACAGAGCAGTCTGGTTATTTGTGTTCTCTGCTGAATTGTTCATAGTCCAGACCCAGACATGTGTATCTTCCCATGAAAGCCTTGGACCAGGATGGAATAGGTTCCTAAAGTGAAACACAGCATTCTCAGTGCTGTGTACAGTGTGCTGCATTTCATATTTACCTCTTGTACAATAGCATTTACTTTGCCCACATTAATCATTGCACCAGAGCAGAATATGCGTGGGGAATGTCTGTGATCCAAATCCCTAGGACAGATACCTTCCCTAGTGCACTACATCACTCATTAGTATTTCATATGCATGTCCCCAGGGTGACTTGCAACATATTATATGTTGCATCTTATACATTTTAATAGCCATGCACAGTATTTAATGGAGAAATTTATGTAACTCATTCCTGCAGCAGCATTACATTGGGCATTTGAACATGCTGCTTTTTGCTGCAAATGTGATTCCAAACCAGGATGACCGTGGGGAGGAGTTGTGTAGAATTTTATGTTTTATGACTGTGGGTCAGATGTGTCGCCATGGATGTGAGAGCACTGGATTATGTTGCTGAGGATGTGTGAGTGATCGATCAGTCATGGAGGAACCTAGCCCGATGTCAGAACCTGGAGGGCTGTAACAAAGGGCTCACTGTCCCAGTGAGCTGTTGCGAGAAATCATCCTTGTAAGGAGAGCAGATCAAAAGAGGAAAAACTATGTTAGGGGATAAATCTTACAGATAACAAAACACACATTTTAAAGGAGGACTTTATTCAGTGACCTGGATCATAACCTTAGACATATGGCATACCATACCATGCTAACATTCTATGTAGGCTTTCCTTTATGGACAGTAGGTTCAGTGAGAAGCCCTAGTTAGAGACCCTGAGACTGGATGCTTTGGTTTGCATGACAAAGAGGCTTCTGGAGAATGTGGCTCACAGCATCACTGAAAAATCAAATAAACAAATATAAACCAATCGTTCTGTCTCCCACATTGAGAAAGCACTGCATGCAGTGTGACGGCTGGAATCTGAACCAGAGTCTTTCCCATTTGGAAACTCTCTCTCACGGGATGAAGAAGGAAGGAAAATAAACTCCTCATAGAATGGGGAAAGGGGGATTCTCCTGGTTGGAGAGAGGAGAGTGAAGCATAAGTCTGTCTGTCCCTGCCTTTTTATTGTATGAACACCTCTACTTATCCGCTGTCCCATGAAAGTTGCTTGTCAAAATCTAGTTTCTGGAAGTTCAAAGGCGAGTTTATACTCAGTTCTTCTGCCACAGGCAGCATCAGTCAAACCAAGAGTATAGTCATCGACACCCAGTTGCAAGTGTTGCAATTCTGGCTATGGAGCCTAACCACTTCAGCTGTTAAATAGTGCATGTAACTAGCAGCTTGCATCAGACCCTTGAAGCCATATGGCTCTATGAGTTACATCACACATGGACTGGGCCATCTCAAGGCCATGGCAATCTAAGGGACTGATACCAAGCAGAGATGAAATGGCTCAACTTCGGTCTCCCTTCCAGCTGTCTACCAGCCAGCTCCCCAGTTCTGAATGTCCTCTTTGACTTCAGGCCTGATACCATCTTAAGTCTCCCCCTTCAGACATCCTACTCTGTGAGTCTATGGGCTGAGATCCCTGCCAATCTTGGCTCCCCCCAGTCTGGTTTTAACCTAGTTTGTGTGATGGGTGAACTTTGTCAAGGGTATATACATTTTGTTCATATCAGTTTGAGAGTAGATTACTCAAGAAAGTGGCCTATTTGTGTTAGGATAGTCATTGTTTCTCTATGTCTCAGGTCAGGGTCCTAATCCTATCCTATTTTGTCATGTTTGGCACTTGTGTCATTATTTTCTTGTTGGACTTGTGGTACTATTGTCCATGATCTACGTACATTGCAATGTAAGTCTATCTGGATAAGAACGTCAGCTAAATACCCATAATGTAATGTAATGGCAGAGAAAAGTCTAGCCTCCAGACAGACCTGTACATCCTGAGGTTTGCAACTCTGAGATTCCGATCTTGGATCCACGCAACCAGTCCCCTCTGTCTGTCCCTCTAAGGCTCCAGACGCATGAAATGTATATCATTTTTATTGCTGGGTGACTGTGCATAACCAGCTACAGATTTAGTTGTTTATATGATTAGATTTTGGCTCAGAAATTTCCTGTAGGTTATAATTTGCTTTGGCCAAAGCGGTGACCTGTGACAAATAAGGTGAAACTGTACACCAAAAGTTGAGCTACTAACTCCTGAGGCAGTGACATTCCACCAAGAAGATCTCTGGGGGTCCCACAACCTGCCCTTTGCCTGTCGAGGTAGTCAAACCGAAAAGTTATTTCACAACTAACCACAGTGGTGGAATGGGCTGCCTGCTGTCTTTACCCTGTAGATTCATTAGAAAGAACACTGAATTGATTCAGTTTTTCAGGGAATTTATTGCTGAGCATTCACTGCCCCCCAACCACCCACCTCCAACCCCCCTCTCTTCATAACCAGTACAGAATGCAACAGAACTCAAGCATAAAGAACCACAGAAATTTTAACTGCACTGCATTACAGCCCTCCGGTCTGTCTGCATTACTGTAAATTCCACTGGTATGGGCAATATGAGTTCAATTAGGATTGCTGTGGCTCCCCTAATCTCTGTAGATTCCAGAGAAGTCAGCCTTTTGTCCCTGAGACTTTAGCATTGTGCGCGCAGGGGTTGTGCTCCGAGCCTCGGAATGTTAACGCTTTTCCGCTCCAGCATCCCTCAGCGGCCCATTGTCATCTCAGATTCAGAATTTGTCTTTTGAAGTTAATCAGAAACTTTTCATTTCTTCTATTCAACTCACCAGCTAACACACCACCCCCTCTCAATCTCCTTCACTGAAGCTGGTAATGATTCTGTTTCTCCTGTAGTGAAAACACTCCCAGAGAAGGAAGTGATGGAGATGTGTCCCACAGTTCACCTCCCCTCCCTCCCTCCCCCTTACACCCCCCAGCCTTGCTACATCATTACACCTCCGTTTTGCAGTGACCCAGGAAAGTGATGTCAGGAGAAAAGCTCAGTCTGTTTCTGGATTGAGTAAAACCCCCAGCAGTCCAAAGCTATTCACTCCTATGCAGCAATACCCCTTTTTACCCCCTCTTTTATCCGTCCCCTCTCTCTGCCTGGTGCGTGGGGCCACCACACCAGCCTGCTTCTTTCACCTCGCCCACTGACCTTGAAAACCAGAGGGGTGCTTCCACCTACGCCAACATCCTGCTTGTCGTATGTAAAGCAAATAAATTAATCAGATTCAGCGATCCCCTTTTTAACTCCCTGTCCGTAGAGCCAGGGAGCCACTCGGCAAACATTCTTAGCATCCCGACTGGGAAAGAGAATAGAGCATCTGGTCCAACACTAGGGCAGCGTGGGTTCCCTCTACCCTTTAGGTTAATGGGAAATGGGGTCAGCTTTGAACCCATGTCCAGAGTCCTGCATGAGTCCAACCTGACCTCCTGTAACACCAACAAACAGCACTGCACCCCATCTGAATCTTGAATCTTGGATACCATCCCCCCTGCCAATGTCACTGTACTACATGCTGCTACATGCACTGCATGCTGCTGTAAACATGTGCAGATTTTCTGTATATTGCAGGAGAACCACAGAATACAGACATAATCACACAGACAAGAAGGTGCAGTTTAATATTAATTCATACAACCAGAAGTGAGGTTTTTTTTCACTGATGCAACAGAGAAAACTCTTTTACTCTCATAGTCTCTCTTATAGTGAAGACCTCTAAACCAAAACTAGAAAAGTTTAAACCCAAAGTCTTGTCCTCACAGCCATCCCCTTTAAGTGGCTTTTGAAATTCCACAGAATCAGTAGCTGATGTTAGCTGGGCCTGGGTCTGTTGATGTTTGCCAGTGTCTGCCGTTGGCGTATTGTTGACTTGGGCTGCAGGTTAACGGCCTCCCATAAACACCGCAGATTTTTCACAGATGGCCCACAGACTGCAAAAGTTTGGGCAGTGAGCAACTCAGTGTGGGAGCCCGGCCTCTCACCCACACACTGACTGGCCTTGCGGCAGGACTGTGACCGCAGCCGCAACAGAGAGAGTGTGGGAAACGAACATTCTTTGCTTCAGTTGACTGTGGTCGACTGCTTATAAGGACTTCAGGTCCACTGGACTGTTCACCTTCAGGTTTGACACAATAACCTGTTCACTCAAAATACCCACCCTCTTCTGCGGACGTCCTTTCCTCAAGATAAAATAAATGTTTACAACGAACAACCCACTGTCCCGTTTGCACCCTGAGAGCCAATGTATTCAGTAATGGTGTTTATTTGGATATGTGTGTAAATAAAGGGGGGCCTCTAAATAATTATGTGCAGAAACATAGTGGTTAGATTCTATGCTGCCAACCAATGACTGCAAAAAAACAGCTCTGGGTTTGTGTTACTTTCAGGAAACCCTCCATCCACACAAAAGTCTATCACAAAAATATACTTATTTTCACCACTCTTTAATACTGCATACTGCAGAATATAAAAATACATATATGCATAGCCATATGTACATCACAATAATTGAAATTGCAGCCTAATAAAAACTACAGGGTTTTTAAAAATTCAGATTTAGTTTTCCACATATTATTTTTTGTATGGATGATATGTCAAGACCATGCTGGGATACACACTTCGAAAAAAACAGTTCCTAAAGGGTTTTTCGCTTGTTCTGCTGGGGAACCCTTAAAGGTTCTTCTTTGATATGGAGTTCACTCACAAGTTCTCTGTAGAACCTGATTCTGAGGATTATATAAAGAACCCCTTAAAGATATCAGTATCTAAGATGAACCTTTAAGGAGGACAAGTGAAAAACCTTTAAAGAAAGCCCTTTTTTCCTAAGAGTGTACTCGTTATAGAGACTTTATATATAAACATGCATGAGAAGTTGAGGGGGTCTACACATGCCAGAGGTCTGTGATTAAAACTGTTGCCTCCTCACTGTCAGTTTAGTGGTATACAATGTTAAACCATCTCTCCCTTATCTGCACATCTGCACTGCCTCAGGCTCATCTGACCATCTCCATTTTTTATTATTCCTTCTCCATGACTCTACCAACACTTCCAATCTCACCTCCAATCAACAACAATGATTTCAATTTATTGATTGGCTCATGCACCCAAAGGTAAAAAACTGTACTGCATTGCAAGTTGGGAAATAGTAGATCCCTTTATCCTGACTGAGTGTGAGTGCAGAGAGAGGAATGACCACCCTGGGAGGGGTGCTGGGGCTGCCTAGCATGCCCGATGAGTGGGTAGGGTAAGGGTGAGCCAAAATGGACACACCCGTGCAAATAAGCAAGTAACAAGGGTGCTTATCTGACTACATACTGCACTGTGATTTACAGAGAACTATTCCCAGTGGTTTAAATAATAGAAGTGTTTCTCTATTATAGAGCACACACTCAGGAAACATTGCTCAGATTGGTTGACGTAATGCGATCTCCAGTCCATTTTTTTACGATTCATAGTCTCAGGAGGTATTCCCCTGTAAATATTAAAGCATAGCCATTAAGCAACAGAATAAGTGCTTAAGCTGAGGTTGTAAGAGGGGATTTAAATTTCTGTTTAAGGGGAACTGAACAGAATGGCATTTGTTACACTTTCCCCTGAGGGCCTCGATTTGCCCGCCTTTTGTGCAAAGTTGGTCGTTTCCCAACAGCTGGGAAAGTTTAGTTTGACCATTAAAGGACAGCATGGGCTTGTGATAATAATGGCACAACTTAATGTCACCTTCATGGGCGGTCTGTCTTTTATTAAACACTTACATACTGTACATACAAAAGGTACCACAATGCACATTTCATTTGCAGTCACCTCTCTTAATTTTGTCCTGGTAACTCTTGGTCCACTTCACCCCGGTGAAGCACAGACACCAGAATCCCACTGCTCTGCTGTCAGACAGACATCTGCTTAATGAGCCAATGCCCTCCTATCCACCGCACGTGGAGTATTCAAGTATTCAGTTTAGCTCTGCTCCATTTCCTTTTCACAGCTGGATGCTAGAACACTACATAGACACACACACACACACACACACACACACACACACACACACACACACACACACACACACACACACACAATCACACAGATGCACTCATACTGTAACTCACACATAAGAACTCACTTATTCCCACTCAAACCACACAAAATATTCATACATACCTCTAGCAACGCAAACAATATTAAGTGCATGTATAAATTCCCACACAACACTTATTTACACACCACACGTTCCAAACGAGTACAGTGCATAGACATACACACACAGGCATAAAGAATACCATATGCAATTGCATAAAGTACACTTGCTATGCTCGCAATCCTTCAACATTCCCTGTTGCAGCAATCTAATGTCTCACTGCTGCTTAGAGAAGGAAAACCTCATAAGAGGGTTAAAGCAGACTGCCAGGCTTCAGCAAAAAGATTACACAAATGTGACTTTTGACTGAAATGTGACTAATTCGGAATACAAATCAGCCTCTCCAGATTAAATGTTCTGTACACTGCGAGAACACAGGGAATTTTACTGGAAATAATTAAGGAAACGAGACATTTCCGACCACAGGGAAGCAGAAGAAACAGCAAAAACAAAAACCTCAGAGTCTCAAAGGGGCGGGGTTTCAAGCATGTGATTATGGTGAGAGTCAGCCCCCAGGGGTCTGCAGGTGTGACATCATGCTGCGTGACTACGATCGTGAGTTGTGGGAATACCCTTTGTTTGGGTTGCATGGATCAACTGCCTCTAATCCAACCCCGCCTCCCACCACCACGCCCCTTAACGCATGGAATCTCCCACGCATTAAATTGCGTGTGCTGCCCTTATTTATGTCTGTCATCGAGCCTACCACAATGAAAATGCAACCCTCCGTTTTAACTCTTCTCTAGTTCTCCCCCTCTTCCTCTTTTCTTCAGCAGCCCCTCGAGTGTGGTCTCCACTCTGTCACACCTGATCTTATCAGATCTGAGGCAACCATCACCCCCAATCCCTCCCCATTCTCCCTCCTCTTCCCCCCCCCACATGCAAGCACGCACACCATCAAACAACCTCTGCCTCTCTCCCAAACTTAAACAAATAAACACTCTCCCATGTTCCATTACCATTGATCAGTGGTGATTGGTATCAGGCCTGAAGCTGCTCTGCCTTTGTGGTATTGCTGAAATCCTAAGCGGTATTCCCTATGACTGTAAGCAGACCTCAGCGTTGCCCCCTTTTCAGTTGACTGAATGCAGTGCCTCAACACCTCTCTGCTTCACTTTATGGCTGCCTGTCAGCAGAATCAGACATGTGTTTTAATAGACAGCATTATATCAGGTCACTGAGCGCTGGAATGATGTAAAAAACACAACGGCGCCAAACACAACCACAGAGTCGCCCGAAAGTCAGGTGATGTTATTGGGTGTTATGCATCCCTCCTGATCTGAGCAAAGCACCTGGAAGCAATTGTGTTCCATGGGACCACTCAGTAGGGAGAATTACCCCTAAACTGGTCCTGTACTCACAGCCTTCACCAGCTTGTTTTTTGTGGTATCCGATCACAAATAACGTCTGGTTTGTTTTTATGGACATGTTCCAGGATAGACTAAATGCCTCTGTTTACACTGTGAGCGCACTGAGCACAGCTCAACTCTCACAAGGGAATAGGAAATAAGAGAGGGGTGCAGGGGGTATTCAGTGCAAAGTTGTCTGGTAGTTTGTGTCCCAAAGGTTGTCAAAACTTTTGTTGACATCAGTAATGACATCTTGCCCCATGCATATTTTGTGATTTTAGAGTCCAAACCCCCACCCAGGAGAACCACCCTTAGGAGAAGTCTGATTATCGCTGTGGTGGGCCAGCTGGGCCTGCCAGGCAATGGTCAGACCCACTGCCCAAAGTAAAGGGCCCAGGAAAGGCACAAGGAGACTGAGGTCTGCACCACAGACTAGTCCAAGCGCTTCTCTTCTCTCAGTTGTTCTGACACTGTGGGATCCGTGTCTGAACATTTCTTACAAATATTCTATATTTGTCTTTTGGGGCTCTGGGAAATACTTAACGGCATGTTTTCCTTTTGTTGCCTGTTTTGTTTGGTTTGTTTTTTTTCTTGACAGATGATATAAATATAGATATATCCCAATATATGGGCAAAGTTGTGTTAGGATATATATGCTTGACATTTTCAAGGAGAAACATTGTGGGTAGTGAGCATCTACTTGTGGAATTCACTCTATAGTTCTTTTTTTAACCAAATGCCATCCATGTCTTTCTCTGTACATGCACACATGCTCTGCTGCTTTATTTCACTTTGAAATTCATCACATGACCTGTCAGGACCATAGACTTCCTCTCTGTATGTCAGTACCATCAAAATGAGACTGTCCCTCACTCTTTCATACCCACCCTATGTATCTATTTCCATTCTCTTATTGTCTTCATTCTCTTTTCCATTTGTTGCACTGTTTTCCTTTGAATCTTAACCAGATTGAAAAAATGCATGAGAAATTTTATGTATCAATATCAAAAATTGACTTTATGTGTATAATGTATGTATATTGTCCACAGTTCACAACACGTTTATATCTTCAAGCATGACCCTCTTAGCAGAGATTCTGTTTTTCTGCCTTAGCACTCTGTTGTCTTTGAGCAGAACGATATATTGCAGCAGTTTTCTTCATTGTTTCTGCATCAAACCTGTGTGAAGTTCTCACCTTGTTTTAGTTTGTTGTGAAACTGAATATAAACCTCAGATATGACTGTCTATAGCCGTTCTTATCATGTGATATCATTTTCACATGATACATTGTACAATGTCACAAGTACATCAACTTTACAGTATCATGTATCATGTGAAAATGATATCCTCTGATTCAGTGTTTCCCCCAGAAGTCAGTCCTAGGCAGTGCACCAGGTGCTTTTCGCAGGGAAGCTTGGTGTGATGTGGCAAGCAGCCCCTGATCTGTGCAGTGCAACGCACCCATGTTTACCTTTTTCCCTGATGTGTACACAAGCCTCCAACACTGCTGCCCCCAGGGGTTTGAACACTGCTGTCCCCCAGGCCCAGGAGTTGAGTAAACATGTCATTTATAACCCAGGAAGAGTATATAATATATAATGTGAAGAATGTGGTGTTGAATTAGGAAATAATAGGGACAGAATGAGGAATTGCACAATTGCTACTTCCTGGCCTGTCCAATTACAACGGTGCCCTTAATCAGTTCAGGGGGACACAGTATAGAACACACTTCCTAAGGCATTCATCCTCTTGGTCGTTTTTCCTTCTCCAGTAAGCTACTACAGTTACTGCTCCAGAGGATATTGAAGGCAATGCAGCTTCCATGGGCAAGTTTTAAATTGCGAATAAAAAGAAACCACTAGCAAACAGAGAGCTGATGGTATATACTACAGACTGAAATCCTCTTTCCTTGGGCAATCCACAGCCAGTCTCATGCCAAACACCTGGTAACAGCTAACACTGTTACAGTCCACATTTGCTCTATGCCAAAGAATGTATCACTGCAGTGTGCACAAATGAATTTACTAGATGCACCACTTGGAAACTAAGCTAACATGTATTATGAAATCTCTATTTTATTCTGTAAGCATTGCAGATGCTACTATTTCTGTGCTCTCACAACCAAGCATGAGAGAGGCAGCAGTGAGACCATTGTATCGGATCTAAGTGAAGCCGACTGAGCCAAGTAAGGCTTACACATCTGCTTTCAGACAGCATCCTCAGAGCCCCAGCTCTGTTAAAAAGCAATCAAAGTTATAAAATGTTTGGTTCTAGTTTCTTATTCTTCTCATGAAAAAACAAAAAAGGCTGAGGGTGGCTTTAGTCTGTGTTGATCTCTTATCTACCAGATCAGGCACTGTGATTTCAATTTCCTTGTTCACATAGATTTCTTGTGATACCAAGTATTGACCATCAACACTGGAATGCCCACTGGGTTGGTTTGGTTAATAAGTTCAGCACGAGCTGCATAGCTGCATATAATGCCCCAGATGAGAAACATGCATGCTAGGGTCTGGGAGCATTTCAGGATATTCATCAGAGCTCATCACATATTTGGGAAGGGTAACAAGTTAACAAGACATAATCCCAGTCTTGGTGGAAAGTTTTTTCTGTATCCAAGCAGTTTCTAAGAGAAAGTGCTGCAGTTAGCCACAAAGTGTCATGCACAGCAGTCTGTGAGGATTCCCAGAGTAACTGAACAATGAGTATTCGCTGAAACAATGTTTTGTACAGTTACAGAGCTTTGACTTGGACACAAATTAAATAACCATCAATCATATCATCACCGGTCCAGTAAGGGTCCTGCAACTGCCACAGTCAAAGTGACCATTCACACCTTTGTACTCTCAGCACAGTGAGAGAGCAAATAAGGTTGTCTAGGCAAAAATATGAATGAATTTCGCATACCAAGTGTGAGGATTTGTACTAGATATGATCATAAAAAAGTGAAGTTCAGATGCCAGTCATGCAACAAGGTATAGAGAACAAAGAATTCAGAGGCAAAAATGGTTAACCTGAAAAAGTAAAACCCTCATAGTTTCTTTTAGGCAAGCTTAATTGAAATGACATTTTAGGGTCAATGTTGAGTTAACTGGAGGTTGGGAGGTGGTTTTTGAGTAATACAACTGTCAAAGCGGAGATCTCTGTTTAATGGAAGTGATTAAGGTTATTATATAGCTCTTTCTGTTGCCCTCACCTGGAAGGCCACTCTTTGGTAAGTGGTAGTGGAATGGACTGGAACTATGTGTAGCAGCTTGCATGTGTGGGTACATGACCATGGGTGTTTATGTTAGAATGCCGATTTCATGAACTCGTGTTTCCTCTTTTTCCATCTCTTTTGCTGTCTCTTTCCCACTTGCTGCCTCACACTTTCACTGCTATTTGATCTTTAGGATAACATGGTAAAACATTGATTTTATGTAGTCCATAGAAAATGACAGGCGAAGTTCAAACAAATAAATGTGTAAAATCATTACACTTTCCAAAGGCTGCTGGAAAGCTAGTAAAACTGTCGAACACATAACCCTTGGCTTTCAAACTGTTCAGAGGCTGAGCACTGAGCAGTAGATGTATAAGGCCTTCCTCTTATATCTCGTGAGACTTTCGTGAGAGAATGAAGGGGTATTTACAGTTGCGATGAAAAGCAACACCCGGGCCAGTGGTGTTAATGTCCAGAGCTGGTTAAGGAGATGAGACAGCATGACAGCTGTAGCCTTGGAGGGAGGGAGAGAAAGACATGGACGTGACACTGACACAACTATCCCTTTTGGATCAGATCCAGAAATTGACCCTCCATGGTGACTCCAGGAGGTCCATGCTTGGTGAGGTCATAGCGCTGTGTAGAGCAACTGCCAGAGAAAGATGAGATGTACTTCATGGTTCTTTTGATGTGTGCGCCCCACCTGAGGAGGATAAATCACTCTGAAATGGGGGAGAGTTTGCAGGGCTTGCAGGTAGCATGTTCGACTGAGTGATGAGGACAAAACTCACATTTCATTCTGTCCCTAACAGGCAACCCCTGCTCTTTTAATGTTGCCCCCCTAGGTTGTGAGCTATTTAGCGAGGGGGTCCAAAATTTAGCTGTGGAAGACCTGGGGGTGGTGATTTGTGTACAGAGCAGTTCTGTACCACTGAGGGGGTAAATGGGGTTGACCTAAAGGTCTTGTTTTAAGTTTGGTATCCATGCAACAATCCTCGGAACTTTTGAGCGAGCAAGGGAACACTGTGGAGACTTGATTAAGATGGAAAGTAAGCTGCTCAGTCCAGCCAGCAGAAGTACTGTTCATGAAGGAAGTTACCAGGAGCTGGATTGTGGATGACATTTTACAGGAAGACCCTGTTATGGTGCCTGTCTGCATTCATAAGATATGGCTGTAGAGAGAATCTAGTAATGGCATTTGCTGCCAAGATTCCAAAAAATCATGCTTAAACTGATGGTATTACCTAACATGTCATGAAGTTTTAACTATGACTTGAGCTAATAAAGCTACACATTTTTTTACCAGGACTCTTACTAACTGCAGTAGAACTTGAAATTTTTTTGAATGGAAGGACGGCACCACAAACACAATTTGCAGGTGTGAAATGGAACTGCACAAGATTCTGAACCAGTACTGAAAGTACTGTACATGTTTCTGGTTCTTAGGATGGCTTCAAAATCACACAGTATGTCTTCAGGAGGTGCAATACCCCTCCACCCCAGAGGAGCATCTGATCTCCCAGCTACATGTACCACTGACTCCATCATCTAGGGCAAAGTTTTCCTTCTCTCCCTAACCCTCCCTTCCTGCTAGTTCCACAAAAAAACCTCCCCATCACAGGTGATGCCAACATGTGGACTGATCTAGAGTCCTATGTTGCTCTTCCTGGATGTGGTAAAAGGGCCTCTTTCTCCCAGAGGTCAGTATAAGAGTCAGGACAACTCATACTACAACAGGGAGATCTTACACTGCACCGTGCATGACAGAGCAGGAAAAAATACAATGTAATTTATATATTATGAACTTACTAAATATGTAAGGAATATATGCCTATTTCTAAATAAATATATGAATGCAAATCTTTATACAATATTATTATATTTTACTGCTGTACATACATGAAATATTTTACATTTCAAAAGATCAGTAATTATGTTACATTTCCTTATATTTTAGTCCTGGTTTGCATAGTGGTAATGTTGGTAATGTGGTCTGGTAATGTTGTAATTCTGGTCCGGTCCTATCATTTGTATTAATCACGTCAATGGGTTAAAGCATCTGATAAATGACTGTAATGAGATGTAACAAGATATGCCATATGAATAAACTGCAAAAAATATGGAGCTATTAAAGGCTCCATTCAAAGTCTCCATCTGACTGATATCAAACCGCATTTCAAATTTGGCCTGGTCATTTTGTGCTGGACAAATGAAATATTTCCTTTTTAGAAAGTGAAGTGTGTAGATGAAAATTATTACACTGGTAAAATGTGTATGAGAGCTTCCACCTCAATTCAACAAGCATATTGGTCATCAGTAACATGTCAGACTCAAAGCCCTTTGGAGGTAAAAAGTCCTGCAATGTATCAAATTACACAATTGTGTTTTGAATGGGCCTTACACCGCCTTGGCCATGAGCTCCAGGCCCCAAGATTCTTAGTTTACTACTGTGGTGTTTGTTTTTCATACACCAGGTAGAACAAATAAAACCGTCAGTCACTTCATACAACAAATGAAGAAGTGAAAAGTGCTGTGAATGGAGGGGGGGCTGTGAGCTCAGTGGGCTCAGTGGGGGGGCAGGGGACCCCTTGATATCAGGCCGAGGGCCAGCATAATGAGCACAAATGTTTGCACAACTGAAGTGAGTTTACGTTTGCCAGGAAGGCTAAGATATACTACCGCATTGTTTCCTTCCCCTCGGGGGATACAGCTTAACCGTGTCTGTAAACGCAGGCCCAGAGCTCTGCTCTTGGAAGTCTCAGAGAGTTTAGATGTCTTTAATTTCCCCTTCCCAGCCCCTGCTGTCCACTATGGCAGCATGTCTACAGACCTCCCTTCTGAAGGAACCATACCATCAAAGCCGAGGGCTGAAGGAATAATTTGACAAAGTATTGGGTTTGTTAATCAATTCAGGAGTTGTTCTATATGAAACTGTGACATTTCCCTGCCCGTACCTACTTCTGCTTCCATATTTTTGATGGGTAGAAAAGAGACAAACTATAAATATTTTGTAAGGTCTTTCTTAGTAAAATATTTGGCAGTGTTTACATCCATCCATCCATCCATCCATCCATAACCTGTACCCTCTCAATCTAATCTAAGGTCAAAGGGAAGGGGAGGAGAGTGGGCTGGACTCTATCCTAGCATTGGGTGAAAGTCAGGGAGACACCCTGGACAAGTCGCCAGTCCATAGGGCCAGTCTATACACGCATAACTTCAAGCATCTACACAGATGTGCAGGGTAGTTTAGTTCAGCCTTCTGTAGAAAGCTATAAATAAATGTAAGCCATTCATTACTGTAAATTTGTAAGATTTTAAAAGTCTTGATCTGCACATCTTTAACTTAAATGCTTAAATATGGGCAGAGTCCATTTCTACTGAAACTGTAGATATCATTACATCAAATGTCTGAAACTGGTTTCAACAGCCTCTGACTCTTCAATCCACAGGTGATGAGTTCAGAGAACCACAATGTATTTTGGAATTTTCTGACTGACTGACTAACTGACTGACTTAGCTCAAACCCAGCACTTCACTAAAGCTCTCCTGTCAGGTTCGCATATGGCCAGAGTAGGAAACCATTGTATCAGCTTTGCTGGTTATCTTGCAACAAATCAATGTTCCTTCATTGACAGATTTATGTGCTGGCCTCATTTCAAAGAATATGAGTAAAAGAAAAAGCAATCCTTCAAATGGCACTGGATGTGAACTTGGATAAGTCTAAATGAAGCTGAAGTAGATACTTGATGCATCCAACTAATATTTCAAACAAAACATTAAAAGGTATTTCATGTTTTAATTCATACTTTTACATGTAGGGTTTTTTCAGTATTTCTATCAATGCTGGAGTACAAACTCTGTGCTGCCAAGGATCTGTCAATTTGGGGCACACAGAACACATGTGTTCTCTCCAAAAGAGTTGGCAGCATGCTCGTGAAATCCAACCCTCATCTCTGATACAAGATGCGATACAATTCAGCTAACCCCACTTCAACCCCCTCCATGCACTCCCCAGCCCAAATCCACACCACCTGGCCGCATTCACCAAATCAGGGACTGTAACCAAATTGGGGCAGAGCAGCTGTACACACGAATCATCTCTCCGTTTATTTGACAGCATGTTTATATGGCCTCGGGTACTGCAGCCAGGGCTCATTCGCCTCTCCTCTTATAATCCATGTAAGGGACCCCTTGTGTGAGCTGAAATGTTTATAAAATGTTTCCATCATAGTACTGAAGACATCAATAATTCAGAAGCTTGCTACTTCAACAAGTACACAAATACATACAGTACATAGAGTCTCTTAAGATGTTTTGGCATATTATGCCTCATGGCCAAGATGAAAGCAAATTCACGCTGCCTCATGCTTTCCTCACTTGAAGGGCCAGGATAGGATTTGCCGTAGGAGAAAGGGAATGAACTGAAACAATCCCGGCTAAAACAGGCTGCAGAACAATTGAGTGCAAGCCAATTCAGAGTTCAGATTACCTACAAATTCTCCTGGCACTTGGCAACAGTTTTGTCATAATTTAGGGCACACTTCCATAAGACCTGGACAACCGGAATGAGCAAAGGGGATGTGGCAGGGGGTTGGGGTTGTTGAGGGTTGAACCATGCAGGGGTTCAGGGTGAATTACAGGCATATTGTGGGTTTGGATAATTAGGGGAGCTGGCAGGGGTTGGGCACAGCTGGAGAGGCAGATGCAGTCAAGTGATATTTGCAGTAAGAGGAGGTGAGGCAGGCAGGGGAAGGGGTCTGAGTCTGGGGCTGAGTCTGAGAATGGAGATCGGATATGAAGCACTCCCACAGACACTTGGATGGGATGAAAGTTGAACACATGCTAATGTTTGGAATGAAGGAAGAGGTCAGGCAGTGGATCAGATGTGGAACCTGCTGTAATGAGCATGGCAGAGCTCAGATTTACTTATACTGTGGCTATCTGACGTGGAGCTATATTAGCTGCACATCACACACAAACACATAACTCAACATGTATCAGATACTCATACACACACTGGCACTGACATGCACTGAGAAACACACACACAAAGTGTTTTATAGTGGCAAATTGGAAGCCATATGAATTCAGTTATATATAATACTTGAATGTATTTGATTTACAAACATTTATAGCCGTCCCACTCTTGAAGGAAGTGCTTCCCTGCTTGTGATCCGAGACGATTCTGAGAATGCCTCCTCTGTATATAACTGAAGCTTATTTTCATTCCGCTATAAAGGTCAGATAGATCATCTGTTATTTTTTACTTCTCATTTCCTGGGGAGACGCCCTTATTCATGGTGAGTAACAGGAATATACGAGAGATAAAATATAGACCTCTGACATGTGAAACATCCCTTTAGTCCCACTGGCTTACCAGCTCCAAGGATCACAGTCGAGGTGTTGGACCTCTCGGCCATTTGGCCCGCCTCAGGCTTTCGAAATCCGAACCCCAGATAATCCTGCTTTGGGATGGGACCGTGGTGAGAGTAACACGACCCTGTGACCCCCATGTGCAGAGTTCAGTGAAGGCAAGTCTGCACCTGCCCCACCCCCACCCCCCTTTCTGCAGAAAGACGATCTTCTATGGCTTTGCCACCACATGCCCCTTCAAGGGATGGCTGGCGGAATATCACCACCTATGTCTGAAGATCCAGAATGTTGTGGCCAAATTTGTTCCTGCATTTCAAAATCATTGTTAGCCCAGATGAAAGTGAAGAGGTAGTCTTGCAGGGCATGTTGTGTTGGAGAGACATAGGCCCTTGGGATGTGAGGGGTGACGTGATGGTGGATACTATCTTATACTGCAGGAGTGACAAGCCTAGATGGGCTAAATGGCTTGTTTTGGCCATCAAACATTCTTATGTGCTCATGTCACATTCAGGACTTAATGGACATAGCCTATCTGTCTTCCCATGAGAGAGGAAAGGATTGACTCATTGCTTCCATTCCTTTCTGCAGTTGGGAGGTGAGATAAAACAGAAGGAGCAATGAGGTTGGACATTATATTCAGCACCAGTGACTGCTTGAGCATGGGGCAGTAACAACTCCACACAGCACCACCTCCCCCCAAAAGTACTACCACAGTATCACATATTGTCCCTGTTAGACACAGGGGCAATATGTGATACTGTGGTAGTACACCTACGTCTGGCCTCAAGTCTATCCCAGCTAACAGAGGGACTATTAATATTAATATGAGGGTACTATTGTAGCGTGGAGATGGCAGACGGTTAGTGCACTGGTCCAGGGATCCAGTGGAGAGAGATCAGGGAGGAGAAAACAGCTGGACTGACTTACTGGCTGCAGTCACAGAGGGATTAGTGGGGGGAAGGTGTAAATGGCCAGCAGTTGTTCCCATTTGGCTGCATGCGGCCATGCCGGTGGTCATGATGGAAGAGGTTCCTGTTTCTCTGGCTCAGTTCACCCCGCGTGACTGCGGCCACAGAGGGGTGTTAATGTGCGCGTGCAGGAACACGAACAGCACGTGGCTCATTATGTACATATGCAAGATAGGGGATCGTGTGTCCCATAATGTGCACATGCGGGATAGAAGCAGTGTGCTTTAGTTCTTGTGCTGTAGTTTTTGTTCATTAGCTACATGAACATGGGTATAAATGAGTTTTTACTGCATGACTCAAGGATTTTGTGAAGGAGCCAGGCATTCCACTTACAAGGTTCATGTACTGCTGCCAGAATGTCCTGCATTGGTTGCATGCAGGTGTTTTATTAATGATATTTTGGGCAGTCTTTTAAAATGTGACGAGTCATAATGTTTGTTTTTGGTGACCATGGCAGACAAGTCCTCCACTGTATTCGTATTCACAATCCCACCATAGTACGGTCATTAAACTCAAATTTAGTGGCGGTTTTAGTGTCACGCTATTCTACTGAATCAGCCTCAGCCTCAGGTTATGAATTTATTTGAAACTGAATGTACCCAGAAACATCATGAACAAAATTAGAAGGATGGAGTAAATGCATGGGTGGATTTCAGTGCAAGTATATTAAATTATTGTATTGATCAGTCCTCTGATAGCACCAGAGTTTTTACTATTGAGCATTATAATTGTTGCCACCTTCAAGTAAATTTAAAATGCATGAATGCATACAGTGAAACAAAAAGCAAAGTAAGACCCAAGTAGGAAAAAAAAAGATTGAAAAGTGATCCACTGTCAAGTTTAAAAAGTTAGAATACCTCATGTGTCTTTGATATAAAGCCATGTTTCCACCTGAATTGCCCTGTAAATGATGGTTAGAAAATGCTGCTTGTAGCGTGTGGGCTGGGGAGGGTGGACAGGTCTCCAGATGACCATAACTCAGAGTTAAGCAGTGCCAAAGACAGAAAAGTTGCTTTTTTCCAGTACTCGCCACTGTACCGCCATCTGCCACTCAGTAGCATGTGCGGCCTGACATGTTTTATGGCTGGGAGTCTGCTATGCACAGCACCAGGGCAGGACTGTGTACTCCAGGAAGTGGGGCCACCTGCACTCCTGTGCTCTTCTGTGCACTGCTATCTTGCAGGACTAGCTCTCAGGAGCTGCCTGGATTTACTTGTGGTACAGTGAACTATACTTTGGGCTCTGGGAGAGAAAGAATAAGTAGAAGAGTTGAATGGAGAGTGGAACATAGAGAGTGGAAAAGAGCCACAGTTAGTCACAATGTTAGGAAAGAACTAGGAACTGTTCTCTGTGATTTGAGACCAAAGGCTTGGAAAGCAGTGCCAAGGAAAATACTGTATATGTGTTTATGTATCTGTACATGTGTCGGACTGGCCAATGGCCAATCTGTCGGACTGAAGGAGAGTAACCTCACCCGTGGCTTTGCTCTGAGGCTTGGGCCCCTGGGATAAAGATTAACGATTTTAAAGCAATGGTAGAATACAACATTTGAAAAATTTCAGCTGAAACATTCAGTGGAAGTGCTCTGTGACTAAAGCTGGCCCATGATGGAAAACTTAATAAGTTGTAAGTGCTCATCTGAAGCTGAAGCTCTCCAGTATTGTGGTTCCAACTGGAAACAACACTGAGGACGCAGTGCTCATATCAGTTCAAGACTAAGCCAGGCCAGTGTAGGAAAGGAATGACAACCATAAAATTAACCACAAAAGCCTCACCAATACACATCAGTTTCCTCCTTGTCCCAAATCATTGCTGACCCATAATCTCTAGCTGATACCAGTCCCTCTCTGATAGTCAGATGGAAAACCCTTCTGTTTGTTATCACCCAGCCCCAGTTTTATGATGGATGGCCCATCCCTTCTACTCAGAGTGCTAACCACTGTCTCAGCCAATCATATCCACACTGACAAGTCAAATCATCATTGTCAGAGAAAGAGAAGAAAAAAACACTGCTTTATTCAAAATGTTGCAAAGAGGGTTAAACATCCCATAATGGAACAATCAGGACCACGTCCTATATCTCTGACGCGAACAAACAGACACATTCTCTGAACACCCTGTCTCATAACATCTGTTATTCCCCAAGAAACCCTGAGAAAAAAAGGACAGAAAGTGATTTCAGGGGGTTATTTAAGTAATCTAGACCATTTGTATGTGGCCATTATCGCTTCAGGCATGCACAGCAGGGGAAAAGAAGCTCAAGGTTCAAAGTTTTGTCTTCATTCGGTGCATTAAAGCGTGGAGTGTGGAAGGACATGGGGAGATGTGAGGGGCTTCTCTTGTGTATGCTCTTCTTGTCTGTCCTGGTTTCACAGGCTGCTCCTGTGCCCACCATCCCCCACACCCCCCTAGAGGGTTGGGTCCTCCCAAACCCTGACCCCTCAGGACATACACTGTTTGAATCCTCTGCTTGGCCAGTTACCTGCCCATCTTGGACCTGGCATCACCAAGCAGCATGGTGTCAGACTTTTGTCCAGCTGCTGTGGGATAACTTTGTTACCATTATCAGGCACACTCCATCATTTCTTTCCCTCTTTTTTCTCATTTTCTGTTTGCAGTCATGGTGATTATTGGAGCTTTACCTTATTTATTATTTTCTCAGTGAAATCCAGTCCTCTGCCTCTGGTCTCACATGTGTTCTAAGAATGATGAACAAGAACCACATTTTCTTACAAAAAAGGAGAGAAAATCTTTGAAAGCATTGCATCATTTCACCAAAATAAAACTGGTGGGGGGTATACTATACCTGTTACATTGCCTCCTATTCTTCCACCCCATTTCCTCCCATCCTCTGATTTGATGGGCATGATGGATACATTTCTATCTATCATGGAGATGTTTTAATAGCAGCATCATTTTTATGACTCCTTGGGTTTATTCATAATCTTCACTACCAGGATTACTGCAGAAAGAGTGGATAGCATGTAATTTATCATTTTCCTATTAATTAACATACTTCATTGCATTTTCTATGCTAGCACTACAATTTTCAAATTTAATGGAGCTCCTCGCCTTTGTATGTAATTATGGAGACAACATATCAATAGAGGTACCAGTCTCTCATTGGTGGTGTTCATACAGTTGACAGAAATGTAGAAAAAAACATGCAAGCGTAAAAAATGCATTTGTAGATTGAAAAAAAAATCTATGTTGGTGCTCAGGTCATCATGTCTTTATTTGTTTCTTACTCCAAAATTAACTAACAATCCATTTCTGCAACATGCAATACATGAATTCATGAACCAATGCAAGGTCTTTAATGCCAGACACTAAACTATTCATTCATTACCAAGTAAAAACCTTTTCATTGCTCTCTGTTTTAGCTTTCACAGTGTACATCTTTCATAAAAATCCATTTCAACTATTTACATGGCAGCAAGCAGGTCCTGATTGTAGACCTCTGGTGGTAATTTATTATCATTATTTATTACTATTAGAATTGACAGCATGACAGGTTATCACCAACAAATGTTATTAGTATCCCCCATTATTTCTGACTTCCAGTCAATAAACCAGATGTTGTTCACCTGGACAACTATGCTGTCATTTTGGTGTGGAAAAAACTGTCCTGGGACATATATGTATGTAATCTCAGTAATCTTAAATTTTACATTATAAATGTAGGTATCCATTCTAATACTCTTACGCATACTCCAGAGTAAGGCATCTGTTTGTGGCATCGTGGAAGACCACTAGCCACAGGCTCAACAGCCAAACTCTGAAGACAAATGTGGTGGCCTCTGGCATTTAGTATTACAATAACAAAAACTGACTTTATGTTAAATTTACAGCTTCCTTCCAATTTATGTGCACTTGCCCCAAACTGGACTGGGGTCTGGGAGACATTAGTGGCAGAATCTGCTTCTCCTTGCAAACAGTAGCCCCGTGGTGCCCTAACTGATGGGAAGTGGTCAAAACCAGAGAGGGTTGATCAGGGGCATTGCTCATAGCTTGTTAAAAAGCAGTGAACAATTTTGCATGTAACTGGAGAGCACTCTTTTTGTTTTTTTTTTAATCCTTTGAGCCAATTAAAATTCCCAAAATAATTGCAATCTGGGTGCTGTTGATGGAATTTGATGTGAAAATAATTCCTCTCAGCAAGTTTGGCAGGGTGTATCCCCATGTAATCTTGTTGTGCTTATGGGGAAAATAACATTATATCTGCCTGGATCATTTAATGCTGGAAAGGCAAGCTTTCTTCTTCCAGAGAAAAGGGTGTTCACCACAAATTCTCACCCAAAAAAAGACAAAAAGAAACATTTGCCTATGTTGGGAATTTTTTTCCCCTAATTTATTTACCTTGGCTTTAGCCTTTGCCAACTAAAAAGCGTTACGGATTTCATATTTCAAATCTTGAAAAACATGACCCTAATCTGTGTCTGGACTGAATTTTATCCCAAGTGAGCAAATATCAGGGCGATTTATTGTTCTTTCCCTCCACTTTTAACACACACTCCCCTAGCTTTAGTGGCACAACCTCTTTCTCCTTATATAGCCACACCATTCATTTCCACATGGATATCCCTTTGAGTAGCATTTTCTTTTGAAAATTCCAGCTCAGGTGCTTGACAATACCACCTGCTTTTCTAAACTTTGACCTCTGACACCCTGACCTTCTACCCCAAAACCTGTCATGAATGTGAGGTACATTGGGTCTGAACTAGAAGTAGAGATCCCCAAATATTATCTGAAATATCCTACATTAATGTGATGTAGGTTCTTTGCATTTGAGACTGATGATCACATATTTAATGGACCAGGGTTTGTTGAAGTAGAGGGACAAGGCAGCCCAATGAAAGAATTCATCCATGTTTTGTTATTCAGGATTCTGTCCCCTTGTGTCTTGGCCTGTTTGTGTATTGGGTGTTTCTTTAGACTTCTTATGTCCATATTTGTTCCTTTTCTGCCAGCATGGAATGCATAATTGAGGCTGTAGCCATGTCCTATTGCTTCAGCATTTCTAGCTTTTCAAGGTCATAGACCATCACATATATCCTCCATCAATTTTCACTTTTGCCAGCAGGACTGCATGTCTTGTGCAGCTGGTGATGGGGGATAAGGACAGCAACCAATTATTTATTGCATTGTGGGGCTGCGGACCACAGAAAGCAGTGGTACAATCAGGATTGTGTGCATCTCTACACTGAGAAAACCCCATCTGTGAATCTATTTCAGCAGGTTTTGGTAAGAGTCAATACATACTGTTACCCATTGTTGTGAGACTCATTCTCATATGGCATATTTGTTTATGCAAGTTAAATTACTATATTACATTTTCTAGACACAAAGTGTATCAGTCTTCCTGCTGAGCAAGGGGATTAATTCATTAACTGTCTGAAGACATTTCACTCCTGGTTTGTGGGAACCCCTACCTTTTCACAGACACATTCCAGACATGTGAACTCCTCTATAAAGTAAGAAAAGCCTCAACATACACTTTGGTTTCAAGAGAAAACACAAGGGGGCTATGTGGTGCAGTTGTGGAAGTCAGAGGATTGTTTCCTCTTTAATTCCTCAGATCTGTGCATATGGATTGGTCACAGAGCCACCGAGCAATTCCTCAGATAACCAGTACCAACTGGACATGTAGAACCGTTACACACTCCTCTAACCTCATCCCCATGCCTCACTGCTAGGATGGATGACAGGGGAGTGGAAGGCAGCATGTGTCTATGTGTTTGCTTGTGTATGTCTTTATGTGATATGTACACAATACGTGTATATGTGAAATATGTATGCGTCTTTTCTGTATGTATGTATGTGTGTGTGTGTGTCTACTCTACTGGCCCTTTCAAGAAGGTACGTGGGCTTGTGGAATCACACGTTAACAAGGTCTTCCTCAGGTGCATGTGGAAGCCATTAGAATTGTCGGGTGATAAATACCCATCGCCCAGCCAGACAGCTCTGCTCCCCCTTCCTCCCGTCTCCAGTGGGTCCGTGCCCCAGGTTTTTTTCATTTGTCTCCCCAAGGGGCATCTGTGATCCACACTTCCTCCTGCATTGGCTACGCTTCAAGCAGCGATATCATGCCTGCCATGCCTGTGCCATTGCAATGAACCCGATATGCAGAATCTTCTTGGTTATTTCCCAGCAAAAGCAATATTTTTAAAAACAGAAAGGGAAAAAAAGAGAAAGACCTGATGCCAGCTTCCAGAATTAGCAGTAGTTATGTATACTGGAACTAGCACTCTCTGACTTGACTCCTCAGTGACTAACTGTGATCTGTTTAGAATGTTGATCCCTAAAGGTTAATGTTAAGGATGAGTAATAGGTCTCCTGGGTGACACTTCCAGCTAAAATACTAGTCACTGGGGTAGCAATATTCCCCAGAATTTAAGCCAGACTTTGCTTATGCTGACTGCGTCTGGAAATCCCTACAAATTGTGTTGTACAGGGAAAGCCAGGCATGTGAAGCTGTGAAATAGCGTGGACTGTTCATTAGATGTATGAAAGGGGAATGTTATGTATTTTAAATACCTAACGATGGGTTTGTAGAATTGTGACAATGAGCTGGACTGGGTCTCTCAGAGTTGGACAGAGGATTGACTCCACTGCTGGCCTCTTACAATCGTCCCCCCAGAAAGCTCTTCTGATGGCAACACCACCCACGAGCATGGGGAGAGTACACAAGAGCAAGCATTCCCTCTAAACATCAACACTTCCAGCATCAATAAACAGCTGGAAATGTTTCACTCTAAGGCAACGTTGTTTATCACAGTACTGAGTGTACACAGTACAGTACTCTAATTTCCATCACGCAAGGTCCTCACAAACACCGCTCATTTGTAGTCCCCAACACCACTGAGCCTCTCTTTCTGTCCTTGAAACCCACCAACTTATTTTTTCAAACTTTACTTAATGAGAAGTACTTTCTCTTTTAGTTTCAGGAGGCTTGCATCTGAACTGTTCTGCCAGTAAACACAAACTGTATGTCCAACATCAGTAACTAAATAAATACCTGTAGCCTTTGTGCTTTCGTGGCAACTTGCATTATAACTTCAGATGATATGTTATTTCTCCCAAATAATGATTTTCTAATTGATACCTTCATATGTCATTTCCAAAATATATTTCCGTTTTTCATGAATTGAATGACTCTCTAAGTACTGTGACTGTCTATCATTTGTTTCAGTACTATTAACCTTTCAATTAGTTAAGTATTTTTCAAATGTATGCCCAGAAGTCAAAAGAGCTATCAAGGGAGTAACTTTTCTCTAAATGTTAAAAAGTAAAAATGTAAGAAAAAACATGGTGGACACTGTACTGTTTTGTGTTGGTTTGTTTTATAAAATTTGTTGGAAAATCTGTATTTGAAGGCTACCTTGTTAATTGTTAAGAAAGACTGCGTTTAAGCTTAGTGCTTGTGAACACTACTAATTACATGGCAATGCAACTGAGCCATGGACTGTTCCTTTTTCTGCTCATTATTTGCCATGTGCATTGTGGAAGCAATGTCTTACTGAAACTATTCACACAGAACAGATCCAGAATAAAGGCACCGTGCAAGGATTATAAGGTTGGAGGTGAATTTTCTTGGATAGTCTATTTTATTTTAAGACTCATTAGGGAAAAATAAAATATATTTTCAACACACAAACCACTTTACTCCATTAAAACACAAATCACACTTTCATATCTAACTGTGTGGTCCTCTGTCTCTTAATTTCAATAATAATAATAGAGTTGAAACATATATTTTATGCAGTATTTTTACCTAGTTTTTCCCCTTTTCACAATGCAAACTCAGCCAAACTTTTTAATCTCCTGCTAGCAACTCTACCAGCAGATTTCAGGAGGTGGCTGTGAACACATGACTTCTATGTCTCACGTGACAGCAAGCCCTCGCTTCTTTCCATGCTGAAACTGACACCACCTATTACATGCTGTGCATCCTCCTCATTCCTCAGCAAGACTGGGAATAGCTGCATTGCCAATGTGAACCTCCAGTCAAATATTCTGTATTCTGAAAAGATATTCAACTCCATCTGTCTCCACTCTTCCAATCAACCTCTCTACTTCATCAATTACGGACCTAGCAAAGCAGAATGCATGGGGTATGAAGAAGAGCCAATACCATTTCATAATTTTCGGATGACTGTCTGGTCAGCATATACAATCTGTAGTGCAGTCAATGACTGAAATGGTGGGCTTTATAGAAAGCAAATGATGTATATGCTTGAGTGTATATAAAGAGCATCTGCTGTTCTACAGCCTGCCTGAATTCACTCTGTAAACCACTTTCATTTCCCCTCCTAATCCTGTTTACATCTCCGCAGAGAGCCTGACATCACTGTTTGTCGCTGCCCTCATTTAACCCTGAGTGAGCCTCATCAGCAGTATACACGTCACATCACACTCAGCAATGGAAGGGTGACAGCCTCTCCTTCCACCAACAAAAAAAAAAATTCAGGATGGTCAAACTGTGCTTTCTGTGGCCCCCTTCTGTCATAGCCAGTTATTGCTACGAAACTGCCCAAAACCCATCAATACACTTGCTCGGATTTAGTTGCCTGAGCTCACATTATTTCGTTGAATTATGCACAGATTAAGGTCTACACCATCGTGTTTATTTTTGCCCTTGGACAAAAATCTCCTTCACCATTGAAACCTAACAAACCAAGCCAAAGCCCAAAAGTGCTTCCTAACCATGGACAGGGAGAGGAAGTGCTGTTCCAAACAGCAGGAAAAATGAGCCAGGGGATGTAGCGCAACACTGCCTACAGCAAGTGGTGGAGGAGCTCCTGTATATTAGATTTTCCAGCCTTTAAGTGTAACTCTCGCATGAGTTTCGGGGAAAAATAAAAGAGTATTAATTTCATGGCAAGCATACAGTATAGAGTATCACTTTATACTGTTTTCATTAAGATGCTTATTGCAAACATTTGTCGGCTTGAACAAAGAGATGCCTCAGCCTACCAATTGTTGCTATAATGTAGACATCTTTGTTCCTAAAAAAGTGCTCTGTTTAGCAAACTGTCACAGTAGCTAAATCAAGCGTAACCGTGACTATGGAAAGCAGAGAGGACTCTGGAGTAGGGTGGCTTGCAGAGTCAAGGCCAATGGTAGCTGAGATGTTGGTATTCATTAGCAGATTTAGACTGGAGCACATCCAGTCTACAGATTGTGTGATTTTTGCAAAACAAGGCAGTCCTGTTCAACATTTTCCCACAAAGGCAATTCCTGATAGATAAATTACTTCTACCCAATGTCAGCGGCCCATCCTTAACAGTAATCTGTGCGTTGACGAGTGCTATTGAGAGCTGATGCTAGGGTGTGTGCATTTGTTTGTGAGGGTCTGTAGAATGGGGGGCTTGCCTGCATGTGATCACACCTCTGTAGCTAGTGACATTGCCCATTAGCTTAGGGGAGGATTGATCTTGGCCACATGCAGGGCGGGTTGTTCTAAGCTCTGCCACTCAAAAGCCATTTGGCTCTTTTTCAAAACCAAGAGCTCTCCAAGCTGTTTTTCCCCAACCACATCCAGATCTCTACCCCATTTGAGAAGAAAAGTGAGAACTGGTGCTTCAGGCAAGTAGCCTCTGCAACAAGCACAGTTCAGCCATAGTTCATGGGTGTTTGTGACAAAATGTGCATGTGCATGTATATGTATTTGTGTGTGTGTGTGTGTGTGTATGTGTGTGTGTGTGCATGTGTGTGTGCGTGTGTGCGCGTGTATGTGCGTGTGTGTGCATGTGTGTGTGTGTGTGTAAATGGATGACTGTCTGTGTGTACTTGAGTGGCTTAGAGATTAATGCTAGTTTTGATGACTTGATGGCAATACTGATTTTTTCTGTGGTGAAGTCTACTGATTGCCAGAGTTAGAAACTCTAAAATATATAAGTACATAAAAAATATATAATTTTATAATGTTATAGCATGGGGATGACTGCTAAAAGTTGCATTGGTTGCAAAATTGCATGTAAAGAAACATCTGATTTTGCTAATTCCAGTTCAACTTAAATTTAAGACTTACAGCCACCAAAAGATTGTTGATCAAATTATTTGCTGCATACAGCTTTTAGTTCAAAAAGTTCTGTAGAGAATGCTGCAGAAGAGTGGCACTGGTGTAAGCCATTGTTAGTCATTTTTGGACATTTTCATGAAGTAATGGGCATCCACAGGATGTTCAAATGACAATAGCAGAATATGTCCACTGGTTTCAATGCATTTGACTCCTTCATCAGTTACATTGCATAATACACCGTCAACGTAATGATTGATTTTATTTATAATTTTAATTCCATCTGTTTCAAATTAGGTCATTGTTGCTGTCTCCCAACATATCGGTCAGTGATATGTCAGTGAGCTGGCATCGTTGTACTTTATTATATGCAAGTAAAACTTTTATGTCCTGAAGTCAGTCCTGTAAAGATAATTGCTGCGAGTCAGGAAGTGCTGTGCTGGTCTTCACTGCTGACTGTTGTCATTTCTATCTCCCAACATATGAGGAACAGCATATCTGCTGTACTATAGAGATCCTGCCAGTCCCTCAGTCTTTAAGCAGAGCCTGTGGTGTGATGAATGGCCTGGCTACATCCCGCTGTCTTGTGAACACAAGGCTTACTCATCAACAGTTTCAACACGATAAGCCTGTGTGTGAACCAGCAGCCGGGGAGAGTGACGCCCTGCAGATAAATGGGAATCTGGGTAAGCACAGGTCCATTTCATCTGTCCCATCCATCACTCTCTATTACAGTACAAGGGTGACCTGTTCTGTGTCACCATGTGGATGCCCACTGCTGGTGAGACAGAAACCATCAGGAAGTTCCTGCAGGAAATCTCCCTCAGCAGTTCACTGTGAGAGAGCACACAGTAAGAGGCTCAACTGTGATTTAAATGATTCAGTTCATCAACAAAACCTTGCTTCTTTAAAAATGTGCACCCATAGCCTGCTAACCAATCAATCTCTTTTTTATGCGACTATTAAATATAGCTTTGAAGAAATACATAGTTTAGCCACATGTTTTTGCCATGATATTTTTAGCGATACTTCATCTTTTGATTAAATTTATAAGACGATTTTGTTGGCGCCCAAAAATATATATATATATGCAGTTAAATTGTACTTAACACCCTATCAGCCCTCTCTGTCTTCACTGTTTTAGTCTGTTATAGTTCATGTAAATTGTTGGTCTGGGTCTTGTTAAATTGCAGCCAAGTAGGGATCTGAAAAAGGGGCTCCATTGATGAGTCACTCTGCTGTGTTGACTGTCTGATGTAGGATTAAGGACCTGGGGACAATGGTTATAATTCATTCAGCAGTCACAGTGCTGTAAACAGAATTTTACAGCTGCACAAAAACAGTCAAACTGTAATCTAAGGTGACTTTTATGCCTCATTAAATCTGCCTATACAATTTTAATATCCCTGCATGACATGAGATCCTTTCCCCTTCATGTGGAATCAAATGTATATATGAGAGCCTCTTTTGATGGGATTGTCTCAGACACAGTATAGCTTACTGCAGAACTTGCAATCATGTTATAGTTATGCATTTATTCATCCATGCTATACATCCATTCCCTTTTTCCAGATGTCTACTGTTATATAGTGTCAAAGCTGCTCTGTTGTTACCCATCCCTTGGAGACAGGGGTGTGGGGGGGCGGGGGTCCTTCATTGCAAGCAGCAAGACCTGATCCATTCAGCACAGGAGATCTTGGAGGGTCCTCTCCTCTATGCTTGAGTGCTAATATGAACGTTAATTGTGCTGTATGTGCTGAGGTTACTATAGGAAACCCAGCCAGTTAAGCCTCATTGGTCAAAGGGTGACCAGCCCACACATGGGTGTTGATAGCATTGTTTTTTTGGGCCCCATGATGTCTTTCTTGGCATGGCCATGTCCGGGCTGAAAACGGCCCTTCGGTTTCCACAACCTCCCTGAAATGACTGTTTCCCATCTCCTTATCTGAAAAGGGAACCCAGGTTTTGAGGGGGTGTAGGGGTTCTCAGTGTAATCTGGGAGACAGGATTTCTCACTGGAGGAAGGGAAAAGAAGTTTTCTCACGCAGAAAGGCCCCCTCCACACTCACTGGTGCATGGTTCACACACACACACACACACACACACACACACACACACACACACACACACACACACACACACACACACACACCCGATCTCACCCCAACCTTACGTAGGCATGCAGACCTGTCAGAAATGTGGCGGAGCACATAGATCATGCCCGGAGCTTGAGTGGACCACCAGTGCTTTGTTAGTGTCAATGCCATCCTCTGCCATTACCACATCCAATCTGCCTCTGACTAATCACACCTCACCCCGCCAACACTGTGCATCTATGAGGCTCCCTCTGAGCCATATGGTGTTCACACACAGCTGCGGTTTTGTGGACTGTCATCTTGTTTAAACTGCCTGTGCTGTCCTAATTTTATAAGCCAGTGGAATAATCTGCTTTGTTCCATGCTAGTTTTGAGATGTTAATTTTCACTTAGTGCATATTGTTCTTCCAGGCCAGACACATTCAGATCATTCCCATGAACCCAGATCCCTATCCCTGTTGCTGTTGTGTTCCGTTGAGTTCCTTTGCTTGGTGACCTCATCTGGTACTGGTTCTGGCCAGACCTGATATTTCAGCAAAGGTGACATCAGCACAGGAAATCATGTGGATGTGGCAGGAGGGTGGAGGTCAGGGTAGAGGGAGTTTTGGGTTTGGTAGTAACAGGGTTGAGGTAACAGAGAGGAAAAAGGAAACACACTTCCTTTGTTTCCTGTGTGAAAAGCTTTGCACCCTCAGAATCTATCTGTAACAGTCCGGGAACCTCCACCGCCATTTCAGCGCCCTGGGAGGGGAGGCATTCTGTCACGCATGGGAAGAAATGCTTCCTCCTGCTGAGCTCCATACCCTGTCCTGAGCCCAGCTCATACTGTCTGTCCCTGTCAGCACTGGCCAACTAGGGTCCCGCACACACACCTTCCCCTAATCACCTCATATACACACAGACAGAGTCACAAATACACACTCATATACACAAACACAAGAAAGCACAAACACACACAGATTGATACACACGGAGATGCACTCACACACGCACACGAACACACATACACATGTTCACCCATCCATGCTCACATACTTCAACTATTCACTGGGCTCACACACAAATCTAAGCAGACACAGGCATGAACACAAACTCATATAGATGTACAGTATGTTTATGGTGTACCGCAGCTTATTCCAGTGTTGGCATTATGAATGCTCTGAGGAGTATTGGATATATGAATATCAGGCTCCAGTTCCACCTCAGTGAGCAGGACTCAGATCTTTTGCAGCCTGCTCCATGGTAACTGCCAGTGCTTTCCATTACAAAACAAAGCAGATCCATGAAAACTCTTCAAGTGCAATGCAGAATAGCTTAATTGATCGTTTGAGAGCAATTTTTCTTTTTTTATGACTTGATTCCTCCTGAATGGGTAAAGCAGGAGAAGTATTCAGTGGTGCTACAGATTTGTGATACACTTGGGTAATGTTTCTAGCATGCACCCGGAAAAGACAATGAGGGAGTTCTAGAGAGTGAGACCAGCTAAGAGGTCAGGTGATCTGAGGCTACTGCTCAGGGGGGCTGGTAGAGAGAGTAAGACAGGGCATGTTCCCTAGTGGAGAGAGTGCCCTGCAGCCATCGGGATGCTTTGTGTTTTGCTGTCATTCTTCTGTTCATTTGACATTTTGTGGCTTGGATTCTGTTAAAAGGGAACCTTTTTCTCGTCACATCACAGTCCTTATTCCGATGAGAAAGAGAGCAGCAGACCTTTGTTCTGAAACTGTCACTGTGAGTGTGTATAAACATTTATATAAACACAGCCGTGAACATATTCACAAACTCACATACATACACACAATCCCTAACTGCACTCTCATACTCACACACATACAAACAAATGGCTGCATGCATTTACACTCCATTAACACACATATACAAGTGCTCAAATGGACACACACACAGCACTGTCAGTGTTATTAGCAATGAATTGGTGCCTCAAAACTGTTGTGAAATTCCTACTTTCTGTTGCTAATCACAGGACTATAAAAACAGCACTTACTCTGCCCCTTTATCCCAGATGTTTTTACAGCCCTGGGGTTTGGATTTATACCCTGATATAGTGCCCAAGTCAAATACCAGACATTCATATAATGTAGAAACCTTGGCAGTATCTACAATTAGTTTTAGCCAGGGGACGTCCAGACCCCTACAGGTAACACACAAATTGTACGTTTGTAATGCAATCAAGAAAAAGGCAGAGAGAGCATGACAGTCCAAAATACACAGAGTGAGAAAGAAAGAGCCCCACTTCTGTGTCTCATTACTTTTTCTATTTACTGTGAAACAGAGTAGTGATAAACACACAGAGATGTTTTTTCTGTGAGAAGTCATCTGTTTCCCACTTCTGCATTATACTGACATTTATCAGACTGATCCCAAGTCAGACAATAGGTCACACAATTTCACATTTGCGTAATTTTCTCCTGGGTTTTCAACAGCTTTTTTTCTAGATCCAGAATGCCCCGGTCATAACTTGCATGAAGATTATTTGCTGCCCTTAGAGAGCTTATGCAGGCATATGTCAGTCTGCAGTCAAACAGCTGAGCTGTGCAGTGGCTGTGTAGCAGGACTGCACCACTGCTGTAGGCTCAATTGGGGTTTAGCAGGATATCCTGCCCCTTACATCTGCATGTAACCATGTCTCTTTCTTGCCCTCTGAGTCTAGCACATATGATGTACTGGCTGTTCAGGTTTCAGATCCGGGAAGGGATATATCGTCGGTAATACCCAAGCCCAGGGGCAGGTTTGTCGGCCCAGAGACTGGAGGGCATTTATGTCAAAAATAAATGTGTAAGAGCCCCCTTCTGCCTCCCAAAGAATCCACCAAGGCCCCAGTACTGAGCGGACACTTCTAACGTATCTGGTTCCCAGTAGCAGTGTTTATTGCCAAGCTTCGGGAAGTGTAGACAACATGCAATCTTGTTGTGGCCCAGTAGATGGTGCTGTTTGTGGGAATCTTTTATTCAGCTGGCCCTGGACATACTTTGGCCTTCCATCCTTGTCCGACCATGTTTCCCTGTGTCCATGTATCCATTTGTGTTGGATTTCAGTATCCGAGAGAGAAACAACCACTCCCCCTTCTCAAACCATCCATTAGCTGTCGCTTTAATGGGGGCCCATGAAGCAGGTAACCGATTAGGCTGAAACAATAACTCCCAATAGCGCTAATGAGTTAAACATGGCCAGAAGCATAGCCTGTTAGTGTTGAAGCTCTGCACTGCACTGCAGGTATGGTTCTTGTTTCACAGGCCTGGTGAGTGAAATGTTTGAAGAGATTTAACCCTGGGGGTGCTTGCACCGATTAGCGTCAGTTAAAATAGACAGGAGCTGGCTACTGGTTGTTGTGGGGCTCTGAGGTGGGTACGACCAGTGTTTGGGTGCTTGCTGAAGTATTTGCCATGAATCTCCAGGAAAGATTTAGACGTTGGCGGAACTGCAGGTCGTAAATCCTTAAAATGACTCCAGGATTTCGGAATGTGCACAATAAACTGTATTTGCAAAAAAAAAAAAAAACTATTAAATAGGTAATTTTGCTCGTGCAAACATTGAAGCATTTATCCTGTATTTATTTTACACAACTGTATTATGCATCATTGCGCAAAGGGGGAAGGTTCTCTTTTCATGAGGTGTGTTTTTATTCCCATATTATTTTATTCCCATTTCTTTTGAGGGTGGTTTCTGTTAAATCTAGTGAGATTTTGAGTGAGACCATCATTGTGCTGGCTTCTCTTCATTGTTTCTTTACTCGTAAATACAGCACAGATTGCAGGTGTAAAGGCAATTTAGACATGGAATTGAAGTTAAATTTAGGGTTCATTTCAGTGGTAGAGTGTGATTGTGAGTGTGTTATTTGTAGGTTAAGGTCAGTGGAAGCTTGATTTTCAGTGTTTTGTCTGCAGGTAAAGTTTACTGGAACTTTATGGCTAGGAAATTAGAAATTTTGTGTTGACAATGTGTCTATATGCTCTTTTGTTTCAAATGGACACACTGAGCATGCATATTTTCTAAGTGAAGTATGAAGTTATTGTGTAAATACATTATACTAGCTTCTTTGTCAAACCTGATATGGATGGTATACCTGTTAGCCGCAGTGTAGCCCTCATGTGGAGCACAGACACACTTGTTCTTGAAGCTGCTGTGGTCCAGATGTGCAGGATATGGCTTCTGTAGTGCGATACTGAACCATTCTGGGAAGCAAGGTCTGTTCATACGGAGTCTCGAGGAAAGAATCATTGATTCATGAAAAAGGTGAAAAGCTTAAATGACATACAAACATTAACTATGTTTTTCCTCTTTTTAGGCCCACCTGGCAAGCGAGGGAGGATGGGACGTCGAGGCGATCCTGGTAAGTTGCTGTTTCCATTTTAGTATAGGGGAATATGTAGAAAACTAATCCATTGGTGATTCTGTGAACTTCTGAAGGTTTGGGCACTGTTGGTTTTTGATATTGGATAATTGTAAAAGATATCTCAAATCTAATAAAATTAAAATCCAACATTAAGTAAAAACGTGTACAAAATTATTCAAAACATAAAATGATAGTTAAAGGACAATGTTAGAAGACAGTGAGAAATAGCACATCTACAGGTTGAAAATAGTTATTGGTAAATAAAGCTGCAACATATCAGTCAATCATTATCAATATTCCTTGCCTCGACATCTCTGTCTGCTGTTATACTCAGTTTAGTTCATGCATATTACAAAAGTAGTAAAATGTTGATCACAAAAAAACATTCATCTTTGGCAAGATACATCAGCAGTCTTGCCAAAGTAGTTATATACAGTATAAAAAGTTACTACATGAAAACTGCATATACAGCACAGTGGTGTGTCTCCCTCCCTCCTTCCCGCCGTCTGTGGTGGAGCATGGATGAGAGTGTGTGACCCATGGGCCAGAGTTGAAAGGATCCAGCAGGGATTCTGCCCCCAGTGTTAGCTTTACTGTAACTTTATACCACCATTAGGAGTGGGCTAGAACGAAGGAGGGAAAGCAGCTGTACAGTGTAACCCTAATAGGATTTCACCTCACCAGCATTATATACATCTTTATAACAGCCATTACAATAAAACCTCATTTAATACAATAATAATATACAAAACCCCCTCCCAGTCCCAAATTAAAATAGGTTCTCCACCCTAACCCCTTCAGAACTGCAATTTCTGTATACAGTGGAACAGGCTGTTTTTTCTGCTTGTATTGTGTGATTTCTCAGTAAAATAATCAGTTTGCTTTTGCAGTACTTTGTGTTACTTTTTCCATATTTGGAATCTTCATTCCCTTGTTATTTCCAAATTTGGAAGTTTTATTTTGTGTTTTTATTCTGTTGGTCTCATAAAGAAGTGGTGCACCAGAAAGACTTATTACAGAGTTTATTACATAGATTTCCTGGCATTAGGTCTCTAAAGAGAAAACCTGCATTTCAGCCATGTGGCTTGATGCTTCTTCTGCCCACAAATGAGATCCCATTCTTCAGTGTTGACTCAGCTGTGGATCAGCGCTGATCACTTCTCTTAAACCCAGTGCTCCTCCCAGATGGCTGACTCCCAGCTCTGCCTTCTACACAACTCATTCTCATTATGTAGGTGCATTCAGGGTCAATTTTCCAATGATGCCAAGGTCAATTTTATAATGATAAAACTCTTTGATGGCAGACTTAAACTATGTGCATTGCAACACTGCATTGCACAAGACTGTTGTTTAGAGGATTCTTTACTAGAAAAAATATTTTATTGTGGCTTTGAGGAATGCTCTTGATCCATAACAGATAGTTAGTCTGTTTGATCCAATGTACCTCAGTTTCCATTGTTTGACAAGACAAACACAGGTTTCATGAGTTTCACATTGAAAACATATCTGCAGTAATCACCCCAATGTCTCTTGGCCCAAACGGTTTTGGTCTGAAAGTGGCTTAGCTAATAAAGAACATAATATTCATCACAGCATGAGAACAGATAAACAACATTGATTTCTGTAAGTGCTTTGAGTTGTACCATTAAAGGTAAATGATGGCTACTGTAGCTCACTACCTTATTAAGATTTATGTGCATATGTTCTGTGAAGCTAATTATGATACCTAGCAGACTGGCATCTAAAATAGCCCTGTGTGGTAATAATGATTAGAGATGGTATGTATATGGCACCTTTCATCTAATTTCAGGAAAGTTAATTTTGCGGTGAAAGGGGAAACTAAACACAACCAGCACTTGTGTGCAGAATCAATCTGGGTGATGCATGGTAGCCATTTTGCAAAAGAACACATCATACAGGGGATTTGGTTTGCAGAGCTGCGTAGAATAAGAGCCATGCATAGAATGATTTTTTTGGCCAGGACACCCAGAAATCTCTGGCTCATTCTAGAAATGTCATTCAATCTTTTATGGCTATCAAGAATCAATAAATGCAATGTTTCTTACAGTGTTCAGCATTTGCATGTAGTTTGCTTATTTTTTCAATGTCTTATGTTGCTTTTTTGCACCTGCAGTAAATCAGTATTAGATGTGTACATATCTCATTTTTAATGCCTCATCTTAAAGGTGGAACTTTCCCTGTACAGGGATATGTTTTGTTGTTTTCTCAGCCCAGAAAGAAGACTGCCCTCATTAGCCCTCTAACATCACTTCTAGCAGAAGCCTGTTTTCTGAGGAAGTCCCCCATCCATGCACTAAACAAGCCCAGCCCCACTTAACATGTCAACTGTCAGGCTAGACAAAGTTAAAGGGTGATATGACTGCTGGCTTTTGCTGGTGGAGAGAACTTCAGACCAGAAAGAATATTCTATTCCCTTTCAGCTGAGATTTGAGATGTTTTTATGCTGGTTGTTGTGGTTCCCCTTTACTTTGTGTGGTTCCTCTTTGTTGTGTCCCTGTTCTGAGGCAGCCTCAGCTGGTTTGTGTGAAGATTCTTCAGCTTTCCTTGTGCATATTTTTTTTAAATTTCCTGTCTCATTGTGGAGGAACAAAAACCAAAGTCCATTGCCCCCATCTGTTACTTTGCTCTTATGGTCTATTTCCGTGGTTCACCCTCCAAATACAATTTTATAAACATCACCCTTTTCTGGTCTCAGCAGCTGAATCAATGTAGCTCATGCTAAAAGAGAACAATGTGCAATACTGTATGTGTTCATGTAGACATGCATAGAAGCATTGCTTTTTTTTCCAACTTTTTGTCCATATTTTTTTTTTTATTTCCTGTCCCAGAATGGCTGATCACTGCTTCTAGTAATTGCACCACTTTTAAGTGCTTACTTAAATATATCCCATGAACTTGTGCAGCCAATCTCCACTTTTCAACCTGCAGCCCACCAGCTAAGCTCTCCAGTGTTAATGCCAGATGGCTGCATATTCTGCACAGCCGGTGCAAGGTTAACCAGGGGTGTCTCTGGCACCCAAAGAGGCAGGGACAGCTTTGCCAGCGGAAGCTTCTGTGTGGGATGCTTGATAGACTATGCATTACCTCATAGCCACTAAAGTCAGTGTGGACCATATCATTGGGTGGAGAAGCGGTACTGGATACTTAAGAGGCCTGTATTACATGCAATCATGTCTCTCACTGTTCCTGACCCCCCTTTCTTTCCCTCTCCTAATCTACCCTGTGGCTAGGGCTTGGTGTTTCGCCTGCTCCCCTCATTGGTCTGGAGCATTCTGGCTAACTCTGAGATATTAACCATGCTTACAGCTTACCTCAGCAGACTGTTATGGTGGAATTGGGCTTTTTATTACAAATCTGAAGAGCCAAACCCAGTCACAGTTCCTCTGCCCAGTGTATGGTTATCAAACCACTGAAGCAGCTTCACACCGCTGTGTGTTTTCTCTGTCTTTTACTGAGTACTTGTACGGTGTACTGACAAAGTTGGTCATACTGTATGATGACAGTGGAGCTGTTAATGTAACTATATAATTGCATCTCGTTGCACTATTACTGTCTCTGATTACCCTTTTCTGTAATTACTGCTGCTCTTTTAAACATGAAAGTATTTGTGTACTGTAGTTTTGGGAGCTGCTGTGGATCTTCATGTAGTTATGATGTGATGATCTGCTGTGATTCACATGCCTTTACCGTGGCCATTGTCTGGCTGAGGCTTTGAAGAGGGAGGTCATGCTCTAGGGCATGTATACTTTAATCCAATAGGAGTGACTGAAGTTGTGCCATCAGCCCTTTTAGGCTTTATATGTACAACACAATTATAAACCCCTGTACTTGTGTGGCAGGCCCAGAGCCTTGCTCTAGTTTCCAATACGCAGCAGACACATTTCAGCTCCTTCCCTCTGACATTGCAAGAATGTTGCATCACTCACGTTTTCCTTTGCTGAAAACCCAAAAGTCTGCTGAATGAAGTCCTTCGCCAAACTCCTCTTTCTTCAGCGTCTCGGGAACACTGACCAGGGTTTCTCATTCCTCAAGCTCTTTATTAAGGACAGTCTTTCTGTCCTTCACTGTAGTCTGTGGTCAAATCCCATGGGATATCACACAATGCCTCTCATATGCTGACTTTGGCCACTGCAACAAGGTTGCACAAGGCTAGATGCCTTGGCTAAAATGTCATATCCCAACCCAACAGAACACAGCCTGGGTACATCTCTCACCTGTGCACCAACAGGGCCACGGCCAGGCAAGCCTGCCTCTGGCTACTCTTCAGCCTGCTCTCTTTCACATGAAAAGGTGGGCTTCCTCCTCTTTCACCGCTAGATTTATAATTTGGTAGTCTTGAAGATAGCACCATAACCAGGGTCAACTAGCAGCGTTCCTAAAACCTGGCCTCTCATGCTGTCTCTTTAGAACCACATCACAGTTGCACCTAATCTTCAGAGAGCACAACAGGTCAAGAGTGTAGAAAATCCTCTAGACAACTTGATTCACTTGATTTATGAGACAAAGCTAAAAGCGAGATGTAGTCAAAATGCTTCACAATATGGCTGCAGCATAACTGTGCTGGTGCAATGTCCGTGTCATGCTCTTTGAGAGCTGAGGGATTTGAGAGAGCAATGAGATAAAAGTATAGCTGAGCCCTAGCATTACACAGATCACGGAGTCCCTGCAGAAAATCAGGTGTTGCCTCAGAACTTTACAGTGTGCTGATATGCCGAACTCCACTCTCCCTCCTCTCCCTTCAATGCACAGCTCCTTCGAAACCAGACATCTACTGCGCTCCATCTGCATTTTTAGATCAACAAAGATAACTTTGCAGCTGGTAAACAAGTGTCACGGTCTGGCTGCCAGTTTTCTCCTTTTTTCCAGGCTGTACAAAAGGATTGAACTTTATTAGTGCCTGTTTCCAATAAGCTTTGGCACATCTGATTCATGACCTTGCCATTGGTAGGTGGATTGTTATTTTTTCCATCATAAAAATAAAAATTTTAACCATACAATGAAGGAATCAAGCCATATCATGACAGAACCCCACCCTGATGCAGTTTTTAAGAATATCAGGCAAGATTGTCTTCAGGGGCTAATTGTGCCTGTGCTGTTCCCTCTGATTACAGAGAACGATAAAGACCTCTTTATCATGTTGTTAGCATTCAAACCACACTGGTAAAACGCAGAGATGAAGAACGCTTTAATTGCCATACCATTCTAGGGGATTAATCAGGTCAGTTAGGAACATTTATTTAGTATCTTGGGGTTTCTCATTGCTCTGTGTGTTTATGATGCAGGATAGCAAGGGAGTCACAGAAAGAAGAGATCTGCCTCTCTCTTTAATTCAACACATTTCCCTTGATTATGTTAACATGGCAGAATACCATGGAAATGGATTTTTGTTCTGGTCCAGAGATTAAAAGAATATTCTAAATATACCAGCTGGGTAATTGTGTCTAATTCCAGAGCTTTGACTGCCTGGAACAACAATTAAAGCATTATTGTTTACTCTCCATTTTCATACAAAAATGTTCCACAAAAAGCCTAAATCTGAATGACTGCAGATTTAAATCACAAGACAGAAAATTATGTGTCCCTTTTAAAAATAATCACAGAGACTGTACAAACTATAATAGAACGATGTTCCAATTTTTAAGTTTTAAATGTTTAATAATTATTTTACTCTTGTGAAAATTGATGATTTGTGTACCATAAAAATGTTATCCCAGGTGCTCCATTCCTGGACAAATTTGTGGACTTTCTACTGTTCCAATATGTCCAGTCAATAAAAATGTACCACGTGCATCACCTTCATGCCAGTAATTGATTGTTCTTTTTTCCTTGTTTTGTCTTTCAGGATCCCCAGTAAGTACCATTCAACATCATAGCACTTTAGCGTTGCATATGTGAGTGCAGGTCCTGATTGACCTGGTCCAGTTTAATCCGAGACACTCTGGGGAGGGACTCCCTGGACTGGTAAGAAAATGGAAACCCAGTAACTAACTGAGTTAACTGCTATTAATTTTAGTTGTTAGTGGTATCATCCTAAGATTTGAAGACCTGAAGCTATTTTGAGGATAATGGATAGACCAACTCCTCATTAATTAATGAATAATCAGTCAAGTTTCCATAATTTTGTCTACCCCCTGCAATTCTCGTTACTGTAGTCATTACAGTTGTGAGACCTCACATTGCTATGGCCTTATTGGATGATAGACTGTATATGTGTAAATAATATCACCTATTACAGGAGCCCAGAACTTGTCAAAGCTCTCCTTTATCTAATCTTAACCCTATTGAACACAAGCTCAAAAAGCTCTTGCCTCCAGGGCTAACCCTAAGCACAAGTGAGTACCTGTCAAAAGGAGACAGTCCTCTCTGTGAAAATCGTAACTCCTTTTATTGATGCCTCATCCTCATTTCCCACAAGCTTTGACTCACACTGCACTGTAATTGTTTAGTCTCCTTCCCAAAGAAGAACCATAACTTAGGTTAAGGGAAAGCCTTCCTGCTCAGACTTTAAGAACAGCATTCTCCTGGGATGAAGTCTTTGTGTCTCTGTCAAGAAAGAACAAAATGCACTTTATTAGTATCTCAAGGACTTGCCCAATGATGGGATTGTTGTGTACAATTCCAAATATAAAGGAGCCTCAGTTTAATAAGATCAAACAGTTACCAGCAAGAAATTTTTTATATGAAAATGGAAAGGGCACCTAGGGTTGTCAGGAAAAAAAATGATCAGTATGTGAACATGAAGTTATGATTTAATGTCTTCATCCAACTGGAAAATGTTTCAGGAAGCAAGTATCTGGAAATAGGGTAGAGTTCAGTTGGACAATCCAAACATGCAATTGTAAATGACCCATTAAAAGTTGTGTCATTAAATTCTGCAACCAACCAAACACATCTTTATTCTCCCATAGAAAATGTTTCATTCTAGCCACACAAGATTCATTTTTAATGTTGTTTTGCTTGAGAGCTCAAGCTTATGAGGATCACACTTCTCCCACTGTTTTGTGACAGGCTAGGTGATTGGCTGTAAAGTATTTTGTGGCTGTAAATGTGGTCTCATGTATCTGGAAACACAGCAATACAACAGGGGCCTTGGGACACCCAGCATCTATGTTGCAATGTCAGGAAAGGTCAATTATTATAGTCCCAACAGAGAATTGCATGTTTGTCTGGGATTTCATTGAGTAACCATGTACACCACACACAGCTGTTCCATAAATGGCAGTCCCTTGTTGTAAAGGTCATTAACACGCACTAATACAACTGGGACAACTGAGGGCATGGTCCTTTGGTCAGTGTTGTCCTAATAATGTCTTGTTGTGTGCTATGCTCTCTTTTCTTTAATCTTAACAGGGCACGCCTGGACGGGATGGGTACCCGGTAAATTTGGCTTAATTTAGCTAAATTACACTTTTGTTTCACCCTTCCTGTCAGCTTACTCCTCATCCTCTGACCTTTCTCCTCCTCTGGCTGTCTTTCTGAAACATGCAGTTGGCAGTTGGCTTTAAATTGTTCCCTACTCCACTTTGTTTCAGGTGTTCTTCCATTAACTGTCACCTCAGGCTGCAGTCTGTGCCCTTTTCTGTCTTTTTCTTAACTCTGATTTACCTACTTTCTCTCTTAACTCAACCATTAAGTATTTTCAATGCTGAGAGGATTGAAAATAGTGAAGCACCCCTTCCAGCATACAAACACACACACACACACACACACACACACACACACACACACACACACACACACACACACACACACACACACACACACACACACACACACACACTCACACACACACTTGCACTGGAAGGAACAAGTTAAGATGGCTTTGACTTCTTCTGCAGTATTTGTGTCTCACTGAACAACATACATGCTGAGAGGCTCTAGACATATTCCCTGTTTACTCTCCCAGATGCATTTGTCTACAGGGAATGATGCCAGTCCTTGAACACGTCAGTTCAAACCTCTTCCTTTTTCTTCCTGAGCTGAACTTTTATAAGACCCAGTGAGTGACTGTCACCCACACAGTGGGGAGGAGGAAGCCAAAAACACATGACTCCTCCAAATCACATGATGGAAATCCCTCACATCCACACGACACATCCAATACCAATCACCTTTTACCAATGCCATTTGAGGAACACCAAGTCAGTGCATGATCAAAAATGTTGAAGAAGAGCAATGCGACTGAAGCATTTAACTAACTTAAGTCCTGTTGTTTCCTGGAGAAATTGTTGCCCTATCATGCAGACCTTCAGCCATGACTGGTTATGATGTAGCTGAGACTCAAAAGCCCAGATATTGGACCCACAACTGTGCCAAAAACAGGCATTTTTAATCCATCAACCACCTTCATACATTTCTGCTGTAATGGCAATAACATCTTGCTGCTATTCAGCTTTATTAGGATACTTGTTTGTATGATGTAGCTTCCTCATTATACCTCGTGGTACTGCAGTCCTGCCACCAGTAATGAGCGCTGTTTCATTACTTCTATATTTTTCTTGTACTTCTGTGTTATAATTCTTTCATCTCTGTAATGTCACTATTGCAGCTCTGTTGTCGTATTAGCACTTGGTTCTGTCAGGATTTGGTCTGTTGCCAAACTGCCCAGTTACTCTACCGCTCTCAACATAACATCCTTGTTTCATTATGGCCTATTTATTTATCATTTACGGTAACCTGCTTTATGTTAGCTTTCTTTTTTCTCTGAGGTCTTCAGCCATACACAACCACATGGCCTGTGTCCAGCGTATAGATCTAACCTGATACCATTTTAAACAGAACTCATAATAACAGAGTAATTTAATAATAGCAGCAATACGATATCATCACACAATGTTTATTTAAAGATAAATCAGTTTGTTTCCAGTAATTACAGTGTGGTGCTAGCATTCTGTATTTATTATGAAATAAAGGAAAAGTTCAGCTGCACAGGTCTTGTGTTGGACTGTTATATGGCGGCCCCTGGTGGATATGAAGAGAACAACGTTCTAAGGCAGAATGTAAAGTTTGATGATTAATGTTGTTACTCATTTCACCCTTTTTCAGCTGAAATGAAATGGGGCCACATTATTGCTAATTTGTGTTTCAGCTATGTATTTTTCAGAGTTATGCCTCTTAAGCTTTGTTTTTACAAGTTTTTTTATATTGTTTGAGAATAAGAATCTGCCATCTGTGTAAGGGGAGAACATCCCCTTCCCCCATGTGGAATGTGGAATTGAGCTACAGAAGCTAATAGGCAGCTCTGACTCATGCTGTGCTGTAATTGTTTAGTGCAGTGAGTGTTTATTCCAGAGTCATTCACAACTGTACTGTTCACTCATGGCTGTAAATTCAATTTAGAATTTTCAGAAACTGTTTTGGCAAGGAAACCATTTTTGTGACACAACTGATATTTGACAAAGTGAAATCAAATTTCCTAATGATAGTAACAAGTGGTTCAAATCAGTTGAAGCTTACCGAAAATACTTTTGTTGACACAGAGGTGGGGTTGAGATGTCAGGTTCACTGCTCAAAACGATCTTTCTCTTCTGATGTTGAGGCTCACACAAACCTCCACATCATTTCTAGATCCCAGATTTGCCTGGCTCTTATTCCTGACTGGAAATGTCTGCTTTTAATTGCAAGCAGGAGGATTTGTATGTTTGTATGTATTTGTGTGTGTGTGTATGTTTGCCTGTGTGTGTTTGTGTGTGTGTGTGTGTGTGTGTGTGTGTGTGTGTGTGTGTGTGTGTGTGTGTGTGTGTGTGTGTGTGTGTATGTTTGCCTGTGTGTGCGTGTGTGTGTGTGTATGTTTGCCTGTGTGTGTGTGTGTGTGTGTGTGTGTGTGTGTGTGTGTGTGTGTGTGTGTGTGTGTGTGTGTGTGTGTGTGTAAACCCCTGTTTGGTTCATAACAGTACACCCATGTGGATCTACAGAAGAATGCTGTTAATCTAATGACTGGAGTTGAGTCTGCAGAACATGCCGCAGGACCTTGCTGTGTTTAATAGAAATGGCAGATAGTCCATATATACATCACAAAGTCATAGAGATGGGCTGAAGCCGACCTCAGCAATGCTGTGGCCTGAAGCATTTTAGTCCATCTACAATATTGTCAACCATTTCAACCTCTTGTCTCCACTATGATTTGCCCATCTTGTTTTCATGTTTCTGAGTGGTTATTCTGCCTAGACTCATGGCTAGTTCAGTTGTTTATGGAAATAGTATGTCAGATCACAATAAATGGAATGGCATAGCAGGGACCCTTAGACATTCCACATCCATTTAGGTCATTGGTCTGTGTTTATCTGAAAGTCTAAATACGCAATGAGGACAGCACTGTGATTAAACGGATAATGTTTGTATTGGATCAGAAGGTCCCTAACAAATTGAGGTACAGATGAGCTGGCTGTATTCTCTGGCAACTTAGCTATAAATAAGAGCAAACAGAGCAACCTGTGAAGGCAATCCAAATTCAGAGACCTTTAACACAAGCATGTAGTCCTAGATCAGGATGCACATGCAGTCAGCTGAGCTTGCAGCTGTGACATTGTTTTTCTGTGAAAGGACAGAAATTCAGGTCTGTATCATTAGTAAAAGAGTCTCTTACCTAATCTGCTGTATCTAGTTTAATCTACTGTATGATCCCAGAATGCAGTGTTCCTGAAGCCCTCTGTACACCTGTGTGTGTCTTTCTCCATTAAATACACTCTCATGTTTCCAAAGGAAACCTGGGTTTTAATTTATTGCCAAATGCTGTACAAGGGAGGTAGATATCCTACCCGGAAATGGATAACATTGCCTTTGGCATGTCTTCTGAGGGAGGGATAACACATGGCCGTGATCAGGAAGTGTTGACCCCATTTTCAAAACCAGAATAGCACTAATAGCAGATAGGAGAGGTGGGAATGGAGAAGTGGAGAGGGCCAGCTGACAGTAGAGCATGCCTCAGGTAAAGGGGAAGTCTACTGTAACTGGATTGAGATGGCTGAGTCGGCATGGCATGAATATTCCTCTCCTCAACAAACTCAATCTGGGTACACATCAGAGAGGAAATCTGCTGCGTAAGTGTGCTTGGCACATGGTTTAACTCCTCATTTGCAGGATGCATAAATGTGAATCATGACGACAGTGAGGCATCCTCATGAAGTATTTTCTCAGAAGTATTATAACTCCATGTCCAAGCTTGACACTGACGCAAACAGGCATAACATCAGCTGCTATGTGAACCAAACATCACTCTAAGTGGACACCAGAGAGGCTTCCACAATATTTTTAGCATGAGCTTTTGGAGAGGACCAGTCATCTACCAATACACGATCAGGTCCAGAGTCTCTATCTCTATTCAGGATCTCTCAGTACTTTTCTCTTGTAGTCTGCATGTCTCTCTCATCATATGTAGCCCTGTTGTATTTCAATAGAAACCTCTCTGTAGTGCAGATGAGATGCAGAGCTGCAATGAGGTTTAATATTGTGAACATATTCTGTCTTTGGTAATTCACTCTCATGAATATGGATAATGAACCAGCCAATAAAAAATACTCTAGATGCATGCTAAGTACACTGATCTATGTATCTACATAAAGTGGAAATAATTGGACCTTTTCCATGGAATTCCCATCTGTCTGGTTGGACGTGGTAGTGGGAGTGGGCAACGTTCAGACATTGTCCCTGGAGCTGCTCGGCTGGGCTTTGTAAGTACTCTGTGCTGGGACGCAGCATAGTGGCCTACAGATCAGGGGGTGTCAAGGATACCCAGACCATAGACATAGAGCATTTCACATGGATCAATGCCAAACATCAGAATCAGCCTACAAGGGGGTGTCTGGGTTTTCTGATGTGGGACAGAACTGTATGAGAACCAGAAGGGCCCTGAGCTGAGGTTGATTAGTTTGGTTAGGGGAAGGAGTGGATCAAGAGAGTCAGGCTTGAAGAGAGAATTATGTATATGATCATGAATGCTCCTAGAACATGTTATTTCAAGCTCATTGTTAAAAATGAGGGAGTTTTGTATAGACTGATCCAAAAGCAGAAGAGCTTGACACAACCTAGATTTGAGCTGTATGGGACTGACTCTGGTATGCTTTATACTGCAGAATGTGTCAGGCATCAAAAGGATTCCTTTCAAACAGAGGCATGGCATGTATTTCTAGCTTAGAGATGTCCAGTAAAAAGAATTGTTGTAGGAAGGAAAAGTGGACTTTAAAAAAACGTAAAGCCTCTGAAAGTCTCATTGTCATTGGAACCAGATGTGCCCATTCCCGTTTCCCCTCAATTCTTTCCCTCATACTCTGGTGGGATCTATAGCGAAACAGCAAATTCCCAGAGAAAATTGTCATATTCCACACAATCCTGAAGGATGCTTCTCCACCTTCCAATGTCTGTTCCCTTGCTTCATAAGCAACATGTCCAATGATGTTTCTTCAAATGTACTTGTCTCTAAACATCTTTCAACCCCTATCCTAACCTCCCCAGCCCCCAACAGCCAGTCTATTCTTTCACATTCTAAACCCCTCTGCATTGGCTTTTGAACTCTGGCAAAGTGTAACAAAATGGCAGTGTTTGTTCAGGTGCAGCTGCAGTGTTGTCAGGGTTTATTATACACAGTGTGTATAATAAAGAGACTCCAGTGTGCTTTTCTTCCCCATTTTATAGGACAACCCTTTGCCCCCCTCAGTGTCTCCACACATGATGAATACAGACACTTTTGACAAATGAGCTCTGTTGCTCTCATCAACCCTAATTAGTACTCCTCTTTGATGGCATGATGTCAATGTAGGTCAATTAAAGTAATTAGATAAGGTGTTTCTCTGCAGCTCTGTCTGGTTGTTTTGCATGCTCTAAAGACTCCTCATTCACATAGGGGTTCAGTGCTTAAAGTAACATATATGGCTGACTAGGCCTCTGAGTGAATAGAAAGTCTTAAATCCTGCACTTTCTCCCTAGCAATCTCTTTGAATGGGACAGTATTACGGCACAATCTAGCTGTAAAGCAAATCTACACAAATGGTCTAAAAGTGGGTTGATTTGAGGAAATGTGGGTGCTTATAGAAGCAGGGGCATGAGGGCCAGAATACCCACTGTGAATATGTGGAGCAGAACTGGGAACCACAGATGCCCCAGGGATCTGGAGGATAGAAGGGAAAGGAAATATGGTGCATGAGGTGAAACTCCCCCTATTTAAATATTATGGGGGGAAAGGATGCCTACTGTTACTCTTTTATCTCACTCACTGGTATAAAAGTGAATGTACTGGGCTTTGTCAGAGGGTTTTCTGTGGTCAGTTTTATTTGCATTCCTTTTTTATTGCCATTTTATTTGACTTTAATCCACTGTGTACCATTCTAAACCATGTCTGGTCTGTCTAGTTTGGGATATGATTAATGCTGCATTATCTCTGCCCCTCATGAAACAGTACCTGCAGCACCATGACCCCTCTACAGCAGGGCTGGTGTGGTTAGTGCTCCCTCACTTTGCAGCAGTATGTAGTGTGATCGTTCTGCTTCTCAGTTTGAACCAGTACAGTAGTTTGGTATTTCTTAAAATCTTTGCTTGATGTGTTATGACATACAAATCCATATTTACTTGCTTCAGTCCTGGACTGATTTCCCTCTTGTTAAGCCACAGAAGTTATCGTCAGAGATGCACAACAATTTCAGTTTCATTCCTCACACATGTACACTTATTCACACAGGCACACACATACACACAAGCACACACAGTGTGTTCACTGAGCATTAATGGAGATTGATTGCAATCACAAATGACAGACGGGCTGGGGTGGGTGTGTGTTCTTGACCTCCTCTGGTTGCTTCACTCTGGTTGGAGCTTACCACTCGTGACCTCACTGCCCTCCATCTGCTGATTCCATAGAGTCATGGTGGAGTTCAGGTACCTTAAACTCTGCCAGATGCCCACAAATCAACCCCACTATCATTCCTCAGGTAATGACTTTACCAGAGAGACCACTCAATGTTTGCCCTTGAAGTCTTTTTTTTGTCCTCCCTGAGGGTGAATCCAAGGAATTTGGGGATTATGTAGGATGTAGCTTTTAATTTACATGATTTTACAGAGCTGTGATAAAATCCATTATGTTAAAGGAAGTGCACACCGAGGGCAGTCATTGCAGCAGAGCAGTGATGTATGGCTGCACTTGTCAGACCTTGAGTGGTAACAGGGAATCGTGGAAGCTGCTTAAAATCCTCATATTCTGCTCTTCAAAGGGAAAAGGAACAATGCAGATATAGGGCCCCAGTTTTAGATGCGCTGAATGGAACACTGAAAATCTCAGGGGCCTGGTAAACACTTGAAATCAGGCTAAACCGTCCCAGTTCTCCCACTGTAATCCATGAACTTCAAAGTTGCCCTCTAGAATAATACTTCAGAGGTCCATATGGGTTTGGGAATACCTCATGTGGAGCATTTACATCGACCCAGGAGATCCAGTAAACTTTATTTGTCGGCAGTTAAGTCTAAATGTTTGCCTTTCAGGTCACCTTCAGAGGGCAGAAGGACAAACTTTTGAAACTTATCCAGGCTTTTCCTCTTTAAAGAGACAGAGACTATCTTTTAAATGCATTGTGCCATGTCTGTGTCAGCCTGACTGCCAGAGCAGATTGCTTTAATTTTTCATCATGCCTGTGGTTTGAGTGCTCTCAGCTCAATTCTATCTGGTGAAGGCTTGTGATAAGACGTAATGATGTAGATTGTATTGAGTATGTGCTGAGTAAGTGTTGTGTGTCTTAGACTAATCACTTAGCGGCCAGTTGAAAGAGCAAACATGTACACCAGTCCTAGAAGTAGGCCTTGCCAGAGATAGCCAAGCTACTTTTAGTCAGGCTTGTGTATGCTAGTTTTTATCCACATTGGTGGATGACTGGAAGCTTCATGACTGTGACAAAAGGTAGAGTGATAAAGGAAGCATCTATCTGGATAATTGTTTTTGGATAAATGTTCTGATACCAGTTAACTAATAAGAGGAATGATATTGTATTCTTCTATACAGTTAAAGAGTTATTTACACAGTAAATATTGAAACCCATAAAAATTCTAAAGTAAAATATCTTATAAATATGGTTTAGAAAAATATTTTTTGTTTCCCTGTGTGATTTTTGTCTACCTTTCGGGACCTCCTATGAACTTATTTCTCCTGATGCTGGTCCAGCTGTGGTGAGATTTTAATGTAAGTGAACCTGAATTGAGAAACAGTCACATTGTACTAAACAGAGATGACAGGAGCTGCCTTTTCAGCACCTGAGACAGAGTGGACAGCAGCCTTCTCTGCAAGCCTGAGAGTATAGTAGTTGCCTGGTGTTCGCTTTTTCTCTTCCTCTTTAACACACACACACACACAAACAAACACACACACACACACACACACTAACAGGAGAAACACAACAGAAGCAATACGTTAAATAGTTCAGAAATAAAGGGATTTAGTTTTGTATATGGTCAAAACAGAATGGAATACATAATAATTAATCTGCTGTTTTTCAAGTGAACAGTAAATGAAATTAGAAATGTAAATATCTTAGTCTCTGATTTACTCTCATTATTATCTTTTCTTTATAACGTCATGGTTTAAACATGCAGTTTGAATTGTGAATTCACAATCTGAATTGTGCCGGATCACAGGTCATAGGAAGACAGCTGTATCGGTTTTTTCCTCATGGACCAATGCATCATGGACTCTAGGTGATGCATGTTGGGATACTTGGCTTTTTTGTTATGATACTGCTTCCCCGCTGATCTAAACAGATGGCAGCTGCTTTCTGTCCAGAAACAGTCTTTGATTATAGGCAAGGTGGAACCTCCCCTGAATAGGATTATAAACTGGGGTTTCTGGGGTTTTCCATTGCAATCAATTAAACAGAGACACAATGGGGCAAAGAATGGAAAAACACTGAAGATTACATACATAAATGATCATTTCCATCTACCCTCACCCCACCCTTTCTTTTTTCTGTATATTTTTCATTACTGCATTTCAGCCTTTGTCATCTCTGGGATTTCTTTTGCCTTCCCTGCTTGCTTTGTACAGATGTATTTTATAAATAAACAGAGCCTTGTCAACTTTTTCTGATGGTTTTATATGCAAGAGAAAAGAGTATTATAAATCTAGACTCTATCAAGCAGAACCCATGGGATGACATCATCTTTATTTAGAGTATAGTAAAGTTCCACAGCCTTTCACAATTCATAGTCCTTAAGATTTACAACTCTCCCCTATCCCTTTATAGCTGTTCTGTAATGACCCCCTTTTATGTGATATTCAGAATATATTTCATACTGTTAAATACAGGTTGTAATATATGTCTTTCCATTTTTTAGGGCCCTCTTGGCTTGGACGGCAAACCTGTAAGTATTTATATACATGACTAGACAGCAATGACATGTAGTGACAGATTTGTGAATTTGTAGACTTGATTCATGAGTCTGCCACACACACACAAGTACAGATGGAAAGAGCGAAAGTTGTAGTCTGTACTGTATTTAAATACCAGGATCGTAGTCATACTACACACAAACACAGGCACACATACAGAAAAACTGAAAGCTACATTTAGAAATGTGTGGGAAACATTTAGTTACGTGGGATGCATACACACACACTCAATCAAACATACAAAGTATCCAGTCCATGTCCCAAACCAGGGTCCTTTGATAAGGGATTGATAGTTCTTACTCCAGGCCGAGTTGTTCACCTGTTCTTCATCAGGAGTGTTTACCCTGGCAGCCAGAGAGAGAGGCATGAAGCACTCTGTCACAGACATGCTGAATAATACAGCTTTACCTCCAAATCAGCACACTGTACCAGCATGAACACAATCCACCATATTCAACATCAAGGACATTATGTACACTTTTCAGATGGCTCTGTTCTTTGATCTAATCTGAATTAATTTATGCACTCCTGTTCACAGGGTCCTGCAGGTCCCAAAGGAAACCAGGTATGGTTACACACTCCACTGAACCTGCTGTCATCAGCATCTTTCAAATCTTAAGTCTGTGGATATGGCTACCGCATACTGTATTGATCTGCATTGATATGATCTCCATATCATAATAATTCTGATCTGGTGGCTGTAGACGGCACTTTTGATAACTATCAATGGAAAAGGATAACAGAGGTAATTCTGTGATTTGACAGAAAGCACTGTTTATCTCATATCCATTCAGATGAAGCTACCCATAGCCCAGGCCCTGGTCTGTCATTGCACTATTCACTGCAGTATGCATTGCATCATATAATTCCTGTAAAGGGAGAACACAGGGACAATCTGGGAAGTTAAAGGACAGGTATAAATATCTGGTTATGTAACAGAGCAGAGAAAGTGTATTGTTCTGAGAAATGGGCTCTTTAAAAAGCCATTATATTTAACCCTTTCGTTTAACTTCCCTGGCCAAGGGACCCTCATCTACAAGAGTGAATGTAAAACATTTATAATGAAGTCAGGGTTGTTTGAAATTCTCTTTCAAACAACCCCATTAAACATTTCTGTGTAAATGTTGCCAGCCTTTCACTTCCTCTAAAAGAAGATGTCAAACTGTTTTTATTTCGCTGAAGTTTTATGGTGACATGGGATCTTTCATGAATGTCTATCAGGTGTGAAATTAGTTCGACTTGCTCTCAGCAGGAAGCACTGAAATGTTAGAGGTCATCTGAGACATTAACAATGGAAACGTATTGTATTCACACAGGTATTATTATGCTCTAGATGAAAAATAGATATTGTAAGGAAAGAAAAACACAAATTGTGAGACCAAGCTCTGAACTGAACCTGCAGTTTCTGCAAGCCCCAGAGATTGGGAACTACGCTGTCATTAAATGGAAAGACACATTAAAGGCAAAATACCAAAGTGACTTAACCCAAAATCAACACCTATAGACACAATTTCTGTGAGTGTAAACACAACCACATGTGTGAGGGTAGTTTCATTTCCATCTTACAAGGTGCTAACACATGCAGCTCGGCTAAAAGACATTATCTGCCTGCCTCTGCCATATATGTCCCTATGTCATTTGTCATGTAATGGTAATGCAGGGATCAGCAGAGCTGTGCCCTTCATGGGCAGACTGTCTTCAGGAAGTAAATCATACAGATGGCACTCCACTTATATTCTGTCAGTCTGTGGTTGTTCATGTCTGCATTCACACACTGTTTGCAGCTATAGCTTTGTGCCTTCAGAAGTCTTTGACTGACCTGAGGTCAGTTAGGAACCGTGAACATGTTAAACAGGCTGCTGTATCCATGCTGATTGTTATTGCTATTGATCTAGTAGTATTTATGTGCAGATTTCTCACAGGGAGAAATGTATGGCTTCCTTGGAAATTGGTCACACACATTACTGTTACTTCTGACAAACCGTGTATGATTATTTTTTCCTTGTCCTATCCCAGGGACCAGCTGGACCAAAAGGAGATAAGGTACCCACAAAAATAACATTGTTCTATTTTATATACAGTACATGTGGAGAGCTCATATATTATGGATCACACTGCAAAGCAAAAATGTCAAACGAGTAAAAACTTTATGGCTCTGCAAAGCAGTTCTGGAGATGGCTTCACAGCTGCCAGATGTTTCTGAAATTCTCAGACTCATCCATCCTTCTCCATGGTATTGCTTCTGGTTTGTAGTGTGCGAGTGTAAGAAATACAAGCCTAGAATTGTGCAACTTCCACATTGCTAGACTAGTTTAGCCACAGGAAAATCAAAATGGTGATAAACAAAGCTTGGAAGACTGCCATTCGCCTGGCTATGAAATCAGACAAAATTGTGTTTATAGTCCTGTCCTGTGTTGACTAATCACAGCTGTTCTGACATGTATAGATGACAAGCTGTGTGAGAAAAACATTGAGACTTTGTTTAGTCCTAGTGTGGTGTGGCTTTTAAAGATAAATCCTCCTCCTTCCTTGCTTTTTGAAGTCCAAACGGTAGCACGTATTCTGATGTGGCTCTCAGTATTGCCTATGTATCTGTGTATGACTGTTCTTTTTCTCCTTTTTGTGCAGGGCGACCAGGGAGATGTTGGGCCCAGGGTAAGTCAGTCTTGCAAGTCAAGTAAAGATTTATTTAGTCAACGTGGCTGTCATGATGGTCATGGTTTGCTGTGCTTGAATACAACACAGAGAGATTCTTGTGAATAATTAAAGACAGTTGTAAATTTGATGATCAAATGGACACTTTCTGTTTCATATTGAAACAAGTGGTAGAAATACTCAGAAAGGACCAAAACAAGCAAGGTGCCATTGATAAATGTTAGAGAGCACAACAAGCCATGTAGATTAGAAAATATTCTTTCAAATGGTGGTAGTGCAGAGCAAATTCAATGACTGATTGCATCCTTCTGTACGTTGTTTACTAAACAGGATGAGAGTAGTAGAATGGAAAAAGAATAAAGATTAAATATTTAAGAGAATTAGGAGAAAAGCTTTGCCTTCCATTGATAATATCAATGTTCAGTGTATGTGGTAAATAAAAGTACACAATTTGCCATTGATTATACTTGAATAGAGTGCAGTAACACTCCTATTTGCAACTATTGCTAAGACAGCAGAGAGTTGTTTCCCTCCAGAAATGTGATTTTACAATTTCAGAAATTTAAAGAAACACCAAGACTCATTATTGTTATGCAAGCACAGGATATTTCATATTTGACCAGAAACTGAAAATATGCTTTGTTTTCACATATATGGGAGGTTTTTTGGTTTTCTCTACATTTCTTATCTTCCTTATCTAATAAATTCATACCATGGCCCATTGCAGCAGGGAAGAACAAATTATCTAAGGGGAAAAAACAAGAGAATTCAAACAAACTGCATCATCTAAGAGCTCTCAGGGTCTTCTGTTGCTTATACCTAACCAATACCCCAAATAGAATCACATGCACACAGAAACACACCCACAAATACACACACAACCCCCCCCCCTCACACACACACATACAAACTCCATTTTTTAGAACTGGCAGCTATACATTATTAGATGAGTTTCATCACTGTCACAGTAAATCCTTGCAGCATCATTGTGACATTGAACATGTTTTTTACATGTGGCTGAAATGCCCAAGTGTAAACTCTCTCAACCCTCTTGTGGTCAAAATATTTGTGGAAGAGAGGTTTTAAAACTCTCTACAGTGAATAAAGAAAAATGAGAGAAAACGTAATGACAGTAATAAAACCCATCATTAAAACCCAATAATTTTAGACTTAAAACCAGAACAAATACCTCTGAGACAGGAAGAACAACAGTCCAGTGAACCTTGTCTTTCGTAATTCAGGATGAAACCATGGTTAAATTGCTTTGTATTGCTGTTTTCCTTCTTTAAACCAGCTGAGGTCATGCCTTCAACAAAGGTGTAGTTAACTCACACTGTGTTGTAAAACACATGGTTTCAGGAAATAGGGCTTTCAACATTGCAGGTGGAACCAAGATGGCTTTTCCCTATAATGCCCCTCTCTATGTAAACTTCTGAGATTTTTCTAAGATAAGAGAAATGCAAGACAGACTTGTGATGTCCTTGTGTCAGTACACAGCAAGGCTACACATTTGATTTCATACCAGAACATGTTTTCTCTTCTTCAGGATGCATATTAAACGCATCTGGACCTTCGACAGACAAAGACTGTGTTGTGGACCAGGATGATTACTGGCACATGCTCTGGGTTGGAATTATTTCAAATACGGTCTTCAACTGTCCATACTAGGAATCGATAAACAGAGTTGGCTCAGCAGCAATGTCAAGGTCGCTGGGGCTAGACCATTCTGATCAAAGGCCTCTCATGTAATTTGTTGCAAGAGTGAGCAGATCTGAGGTCGTCTGACCCGACAGAACAGAACCAACGTGTGCCTCTCACGGTGAGCAGCAGTGACTCAAACCTGACTCCATGTGGTGGGAACATGTGTTACACAGAGCCTTCAGCCGCCAGGTCCAATAGCAGCCCATGTCGACATCCCCAGCATCCACAGATGACTCTGCCTGAGGGGGGTCTCTGTGAAGATCCGAACAGACTCTTCTAATGGGCTGAAGCTCATGACAGCGCCTGTCTCAGGCTACCACCCGGTGGGGTCTGAGGGCTTCTATCTGGCCTTATGTGGGGAAGGAAAAAAAAGAAAGACTTCCTCATAGTCTCACAGGGGTGTCTGATGGGACATAATTTGCGGTAGAGTCAAAAACTTTCAAAAATTCATGAGCTTTATGTTTTGCCTAACCATTACCCGCTGGTTTCCTGAGAGAGTTCAGGGCAATTATGAGTGTGGAGTGTCTCTTGTTTCTGAAAATCATGGAGTTATCATCCACTTAGCTTACCATATTAAACACTCAATAGCAAAGTAAACGTTAGACTTAAAAGTTGTGTGCAGTGATGCAATAGGAGCATCTAACATGTGCTGTAATCTCTGCTCTTAATCATCAAATAAAACTGAAAAACAAGAGCAAGTTTGTCTGAATCTATAGGCAGGCACTTTGACCCAGTGTTGCTGTTGATTAATTGGTCGAACCCCTGGACCATGCTCTGCACAGCTGAGGTCAGGTAATCACAGGAAACAGACTTTCCCTCTGGGAATGGACTCTGTCTGAGCTGGGGATGCCAAGTCCCCCATTCACTCCTTCCCCACCAGGTAATTACAGCTCTTTGAGTGCCATTAAACCCTTGCTTAACATGAAGGAAGCTATGGAAAGCTTGATGTAGGGGGCTGAGCCGTATGGTGGGGGGAATAAGAGATGCCGTCGTGCATCACTGTCACAGTCCAGTATCTGAGGCATCCGTCATCCATAGCACCAGTGTGAGTTCAGGACCCGAATCACACAGAGATGCATAAGGCCTTTGAAATGCCAATTGAAACATTTCAAAGCACCTCTGTTTCGAGTAGGGCATATTATTAAAAAAAAAGGTCTGCTGACCTCCCTTTTGCGTGATGAAGTTTCCTGTGGGAAGCATTTTTAGGCACTGAATTACTATTTATCTTTGAGTCAGACAAACACAGTACTGGGGAAGATGTAAAAGTAATAACCTGGTCACAAGGGATCGCTACGGTTACTGAAAAGACCATGTGTGCGCGTGGAAACTTCCAAGATGGTGGGGCCTGGTGGGGTGGGGGCTGGGTTTGTAGTGTTTTTGGGGATGGGGGGGTGAATGAAGAATGAATATGACACTAGAGAGAAAGGCTGCGGTGTCAGAAACCTCAGCTATCCTGATCTCACCACAACTTTTTAATAGAAAGCACATGGGAAAGCTGGCACATCTCTGCTCTACATATACATCCCCTTCCGAGAGGAATCCACCAGAATACATGCAAGACTGTGTAAAATTATGTGTGACAAGCAAGCTGCTTTGGGTGATGATTGTAAAAATGCTGAAAGATATTCATTTTGATACAGTCCATCACATGCTAACATTTCAGGAAGAAGGCCTCCAGTGATCTTGTGTAGGCAGAGAGACAGGCAGGTGAGCTAGAGAACCACTTTAGGAAGTGGAATATATGTGCTTAGATCTTTGACAAAGTCAGAGCTTATCTGTGTTTACTTCAATTTTATGTCAGTCTGTGGCTCTCCGAACATTCAGTCTGTAGATGTACATCTTTACAGTGAAACACTGTGTACTCACTCTTTCCCACCTCATCCCCCTGCCTCACTAGGGACCACCAGCCCAAGGCAGCTCTGCAGGTCTACTAAGTAATCAGATTCTTGCCCTGAAGGTTTGTCCCTTCTCTCTCTCCATACCTCTGACCTCCAGGTGTCCATCTCTCATAGATATCTGTGTCACATCTCTCTCTCATTCTCTACCAACCTGCGATGCTGTGACCTTCATCAAAGCTCCCTCTCTCTCATGCTCTCTCTCCACAGTGCAGAATGCAGGATCCTCCTTTTCACACACTTACCTCTTTTCCTGACTTTAAGATATAGTTGTCTTTCTCCTCTCTCTCATTCTCTCTCTGCCTGTGGGTTTCTCATTCTCGGTGGGCCTGTCTGCCTCTTTTCCTGCCTCCTGTCTCAGATGGTCTTCCCTCGCTTTGACCATGGGTTTCTCTCTGGCGACCAGCCTAACTTTCAGAGGCGCATCCTGAAGGTAGCCCTCTTCACACATGCATGCATGTGTTTCTCCTGCATCCTGTTTCTGTTCAACTGTTTAATCTCACAACTGTTCTCCTTCTCATTCTCTCTCCCTCTCTCTCTGTCTGTAACTTGACTGGGCTATGGCCTTCTGTGTCTCTGGTTTATCTTGCATAATGTTTTTTTTTTTGCTTAATACCCGTCTGTTTCAAACTAAAACACAGAAAAAGGAAAACAAACATGCTCAAGCCCATTTCGGAATGTGTGTGTTTTTCATTAGTCTGAATAAATTTGCTTTGTTGGTATAACTTTTTCTGCTTAAATACATGCCTGCCAGTGCTATGCTAATTAGTGAACAAAAATAGTTTCTCTATTATGGTGGCATGAGTGCTTGATCAAATCATGTCTGTCTTTTTGCACCTCACCGCATTAGTCAACCAAAATTTCTGCCTTTGAGAAAGTATCACCGCTGCCATTGCATTTCAGCTGTGCCATCAGGTTTGGCTTTGTCAAGGAAAGCTAAAATTCTACCAGATCTGATCACAAGGAGACACAGAAGAGCATGAAGCGTAGCCACCATTAATTTTGCAGTTCAGTATTTCTAAAAGAGGGCTTATGTACAGTGTGCTTGTGTGTGTGTATTTGTGTGCTTGTGTGTGTGTGTAAAACAGGGATGAAAGAGAGTGAGGAGTATCCTTTGGCATTCAGGTTGTTCATGTCTATGTGTTATCAGGTCTGTTTACAAATGAAAGTGTCCGTGTCCATTTAAAGTTTTAATGTTTGTGCTTGTGCATATATTTGTTTATTTTGTGCATGATCACTACATTTTTGTTCCTCTTAAGGGTGATCAAGGACAGACTGGCCCCCCTGGCCCCCCAGGACCCCCTGGGTCCCCAGGTCCAAGAGGACCCCCTGGGAACACAGGGAAAGATGGGCCAAGAGGACCCCCTGGTGAACCGGTATGATTCCCATTTCACTGTTGTCATCTACTGCACCAGGAGTGGGGAGTTCCAGGTGTGAATGCCTTTGGCTGATCTCCCTGTCATGCTCCAGTGTGTAACTCCCCTCTCACACATCACAACTCAGCCGAACATCTCACTGAGCTGATGCTGAGCAGGTGGTGCACACTGCTAACCCTTTTCACTCTAATCATCTCATCTACAATGAGCAAGAACACAAATTCAATGAGTGTTAATAAGGGGGAATATAGCAGATATATGGCCAAGGGGAGACACCACTCATGTTGGTCTTATACCCATGGTGGACTTAGTATATAAAAGGCTGGTGATAAGATGAGCCTGGTTCAGGTAACGTTAAGTTGGGGTGGTGGGGAGGTTTAGAGAGATGGCCAGTGCGAAGAGCTTTGCATCCCAACCATCAGCAATGGCTCCCTGCACCAAAATGTTGTGGCTTTTGGGTACAAAGCACAAATAGCAGGCCAGTTCCCATCTCATCTGGTTTGTGTAAACAAAAACAGCCACAGAGTGTTTTTAAACACTCCCCTGTCGCATCGTTTGCTGTAAAAGATATGGCACAAGCTTGGCCTCAGTAATGGTTCTGGCTTTGCCTTGAAACAATGGCCCACGCCATAAGCTAAATGTGGTTTTTCAAATTAAGTTTATCACTTCAAAGGTTAATGCATTTGTATAGACACCACCGAAAATGTGGTTGGATTGTGTCTGTAAAGTAATATAAATTCATCTGAGTTCAGGAATTTGTTGTATCCCACACTGCCACTTCCCTTACAATGAAGTGGTGAGGTTAAGTAACATACAAGGATCCTATAGGGTAACAAAAAGGCTGACATTGTCAAATGGCACCGATGAAACCCAATGTGGAAAAACAGGAGATGTGTCAAAATGAAAGAGCAGTAGTGAATATAGAGAAGAGGGATTGGTCTCCTGCTTCCTTCTTTCAAAGTTATGTTTCAAATTGATTAAAAAAGAGTTGTGAAATCAAAAAACTGAAAATAAAAGTGAACGAAATCCCCCTCCATCTTGAGTGCAGATGTTACTGCGGCAGTAATATCAAAGAAGCCTTTTTCCCTTGTAGCTTTTTTCTCCTTTAATTCCTCTCTTTCCAAACCCTTGTCATTTTCAGAGACAGAGAGAGCAAAGTAGAAGGGTGGGAACTGGGTGAACCTAGGAGTGCTACTGAATGTAGAACGTGTGGGGGGGGTAGATTTACAAAGTAGGGGGTGGGATTGAAGGCAATGTCCAATTAAAGCAGAGCATAGAGGATGTATGGTCCCAGTCACTTTTCCATGACAAGCACAGACTCACATCAGCAGACTGATACCAGTAAAAGAGTTTTATTTTGTGTCTATTTTTAGTATAATTGCCATCAGATATTATTACAAATAGAAGCATGTCTTCCAGTTTACAGGCTGGATCATAACCTCTTCACCACACTGTCATGCCTATGTTTCTTGCTCTTCCTCAATGCTGTTTATTGGAACACTGACACCTTGTGGTGGTTTTTCAGAATGCAATTTGTGTCAAATTCTTGCTAGATTTTCTGCAGCATTAAATTATTGTTCCCACAGGGCAATCCTGGACAAGATGGGATAGAGGTAATGAATGTGCTGTCTTGGTTTTGCATGTTTATGTTTTTTATGGTACTTCAAAGAAGAGGTTAGATAACTTGATTCTCTTCTGGTTTTCTTGCTTTTACACTTGGTTGAAACTTCCTCTCTTCGAACACAGGGACCAAGGGGCCTACCTGGAAAACATGTAAGCAACCTACAAAAATCTGCAGGTTTAGAATGTCCAGTCACTGTCAGCACCACTAACCCCACCATCAAATGATAACGATTAGTACCCATCAATAATCAAATTCATGATGACTTACCTTAATGTCATTTTAGAATGTGAGATCCAGATCTGTGAAACACTTAAGAATAAGAATAAGATGTGTAAGTAGTATCCTATCACCAGCATATGTGGTTAGAATGCCACTAGGGAAGGGCCAGGAATTTTTGGGCTTCCATTGCTGAAATTAGTCAAAACAGGCACTGGTGGTGGCAAAAATGTATGCTTTCCAAGACATGTCTGTTTGTCTGTCACTGTTTGTCTGTTTATCCATGCATCATTTAGTGATTGTTCATCTATATAGTGTCTGTTTATTCATGCATTTTATCTTTGTTCTCAGGGTGAAGATGGTGAGCAGGGCTTTCCAGGACCGCAGGGATCTCCAGGGTCAAAGGTCAGATGATAACTCTAATATTGTTAAGGACATATATCACATACACCGCTTGAAAGCACTGGGAATGGGCAGCCCTGGTTGACCTCCCTATCCCCCATCTTACTTAGTCTGCCTTTCCTTTCTTAACTGTGTGCACCTTACCCTGTTTCATATCCAACGTGTTTCCACTCTTTCCTCTGTTAACATTGCCTGTCCTCCGGTTTAGATTTTCCCAATTGTGTGGAATATTAATTTCTAACTAACAGTAGGGCAATGCTATTGCTGCAACATATGAGTCCGTGTGTACTTTTGGGGGGACTTGGACAGGTCATCAGTCTGCTGCAGCATCCACCATTCAGTTTCAAAACAAATTGTGTGGAAACAGCACCTGCTTCTTTCCATTTTGTTCTCCTTCAGGTAAACTACATGGTTACCTCCTTGGAACAGTGCACTGCATTCAATTGATTGACTAAAGTCTTTGTTGTCCGATAAGGCAGGGGATACTCTACTGATTAACCCTCCCTCCCTGTGTGACACCATAGCTGATTGTGGTGATATGAAACCTCAGAAACACTCACATCCCACACAGCATGTTTATGGCTCTGAAATGGTGCATCAGTCACTGCTGGGATCCTTTCTCTCTGTAGAGGTGCCATAATCACATGCTTACAGATGAGTGCAGACCTTCCAGTGGACTGACCCTTACCCTCTCACACTCTTCTACTCTCCATCCAACAGGGGGAGCCAGGTCTGCCTGGTAGCCCGGGGGAGAGGGGTGTGGATGGCTTCCCTGGACTGAAGGTAAAAGTAACAGTAAGGCAAGGGGGAATTTTACCCTGGGGGGGATCTATGACAAGCATGAAGGGGTAGTAAATTAACCCCGGTGGGTTTAGGGCATGAATGTTTGGGGAAGGATTTCACCCGTGGATGACAGAGCACAGAGCAATTTCCTTACTTCAGTGGAAGGGCAAAGCTGGGGAAGGCACACCACTTCATTCACCCACCACAGCATTGCAAATGACAGCACTACCTGCTTTTAACATACTTTGCCACAGCAAACTTTTGCCACACAAAGTGAAATGTAATATGGTTTTCTTGAAGGTCAACAGATATAGGAACTGAAGACTATTGTGGGACTCCAGTGCCTGAACTAATCACGCTTTATGTCTACATTGGTTGGCTAGAGCCATCTGTCATGAAAAAGTATTTTAAATCAGTCATTGTGGTCAATGAGGCAAGATGTCAGAAGACTACCAGCCAGCCTACATAGGCACTGCAGTTAAAATTCCTTGTCTTCCAAAGCTTATTCACTTTCACTCAGGCCTGTTATCCATTTCCATCCCTCTCAATTCTAAATAGCGCTTGCCAATAGGAAGCATTTCTGTTCATGTTTCTGTTCTGTTCATGGATATTTGTTTTTGCTCAAAACATGGGGTGAATTATCAGAAGCCCTAATAGTTTAATGAATTATCCATTTTAAAGCCAAATGAGCTGCCCAATGTAGACATTGACACAAGCTGCATAGGTTCACAGATTGTGCGCCCATGTATTCTGCAGGATATCACTGCATTTAAAAACATCACCAGGCACTGCTCCCAGAGATGCCTCAGGGGTTGTCAGGTCCATGCAATGAAGCAACAGTTTGAAAGAGGGATTGATGATAATTCTGCTTCTCTGTTTTCCTCAGGGAGATAAGGGTGATATGGGAGAAATGGGCCCCCAAGGAGAGATGGTGAGTGCACCTATAAAAGGCAGCGTAACCATGGCTCACGATGGTGTTCCACCATAGCTAAACAACTGATGCCTAAGTGTGAAGAGGGTCAGAGAAGTGGCACTTCAAGCCTGAAATAGAAACCAAGTCTTTAGAGAGCATCACACCGTGCATCAGCACGGAGTAAGTAACTGCCGTTACCATGACAACCAGAGTTATTGCCTTGTTATCGTTGTTATCCCATTAGGGAACTTTAATGACAGCTATAAAATTTTACTACCTCATCATACCTGTCAATATAGGGGGTACCTCTTGCAGTGTCAGTCTGCCTGCCTGGGAAATTTAGTTTTCACATTGGCAAAAAATCAATTCACTGGAGACCTAGGCCCAACTCTACAGGCTCAAAATAAATACTTTTTCACAATAGAATATTAGTATCATTATTATAATAACAACTATAATAATGCTGTATTTACAGGGAAAGGAGAAAACCCAGCTCAGGGTCAATCCAATTGAAACATCTAGATAGGTGTTGCATGGCATCTTAATAAATTTTCACTGCCCATTTGCTTTGTCAGAGTTATTTTTTGTTATGTGGTTATGTTAGGTAAAGACAAAAATAATAAAAAAATTGAAGAATGGATTGACAATGGAAGCGTGGAAACAATAAGTAAACACTCAGCAAACAATAATTAAATAATCATGGCTGTGGTTAACCAATTTTTGTTTATGGTTTACCCTTTTATTTGTTTATGGTTTTTGAAATGACATTAGTTGACATTACATGTAACATACACTGTATTAATATGCCCTTATAATTACTGAAAAGTTAAATATTTTGTGACTATGTAGTTTGTGCCAGATGTAGAGAAATATCTTTCTCAGGGGTTACAACAGTTCAACATCACCTGAGAATTAATACCACAGTCCCACAAGCATTCTAACCGCCACATCACTCTCTGTTCTGTTCTTTTCTGGTAGGGTGTGCCTGGGGAGAAAGGAGCGCAAGGCTCTAGTGAAGTCATCGATTTCAGCGGCAAACTCCAGGAGGCTTTTCGGGTGAGTTGTCCTCCACAGTTATATTCCTTGCACTTAAGCAAAATAACATCTTCATCATGTCATCCCTCCTTCTTGCTCCCTTCCCCCATGAGCTTAACTTTAAGGAATCCTATCTAAACGCTCACATTTTTTCTGTTGGTAATCCATTTGTATAAATAGTGGTTGGTATTGGCGATCTGAAGGGTTTCCCTGTCGAAGAGCTATAAGAAAAAACAATAGGCTCGCTTTTGGACTCACTCAGATCAGCGTCATGTGGAGTATTTAAGAGTGAAAATATTCTTTCAGACTAGCTTCAAATGCTTTTTTCTTTACATTGCTAAGTATTTATTCTCAATCATTTGTAACATGTCAGTGGTTCCATTTCATAATATATGAATCTCTAAGTCTTTTTCTAGGTGTTTTTTGAAGAATTTTTTGTTTTTATAAATATGTTAAGGTCATTTTACCCCACAAGCCTAGTAACCACATGTAGACAATGTGTACTATAATTTCAATTGCAGCAGAGTAGATGTTTTGCACCAGGGGTGAATGTAGCATACATTTGTGCACAGACCTGGTGCAGCACAAGCAGACTGACTCATAGTTGAATGCATTTTTTTCTCAGCATGTTACAGCACACTATGAAGTGTTTAAACACATGAAAACTCTCAAATGCTGGGTAGAAACATTCTAATTTATGTCAAGTCATTATATTACTGAATCTACCCATTTCTCTTCTATAAGAGTAGACACTTTAATTAACAACTAAAAATATTGTTTTGTGGAAGAGGCCAGGTGATTTTGAAAATATACAACAGAAATGGTAAATGCATGAGCTACAGCTTGTGATCTTGTGAATTTGTGATCTGATGTTCTATTTTTTCAAAAAGGAGCAAATGAGAGTTGAAGCACACAATTCATTTTGGCATACTCCCAAACCTGCACCCTCACACTTCAATTCCATTCACAACTATGCTTCAATGTTGGAGGACCTTTATAAATCTTCAAAGGTTTTGGTCAGTGCCAGGGTCTGTTTTGTGTCACTGTGAGGTCTAAGTTTTTGGTCAGCTGTGACTAAAGTGGTTGAATGTGCTCACCATACAGTTGCTCTTCCTTGACAGGCCATCCACACCATCAGTATCTCGGTAATTCCAGCACAAGCATGTGTTTCTGGTTGCGATCGTTTCCCAAAATGCTCCTAAATCTGCACCCCCACCCATCCTCCTTCACTGTGTGTGTGTGTGTGTGTGTGTGTGTGTGTGTGTGTGTGTGTGTGTGTGTGTGTGTGTGTGTGTGTGTGTGTGTGTGTGTGTGTGTGTGAGCATGTGTGTTTGTGTTTATGTGTGTGTGTGTGTGTGTGTATGTGTGTGTGTACACACAGATGTGCATGTGTGTATAAGTATGCATGAACATGTGTGTGTGTGCGTGCACACGTGAGTGTGTATGTATGTATATATAAGTGTGCATGAACATGTGTGTGTGTGTGTGTGTGTGTGTGTGTGTGTGTGTGTGTGTGTGTGTGTGTGTGTGTGTGTGTGTGTGTGTGTGTGTGTGTGTGCATTTTGCAGTGTTGTGAATAATAACCCCTAACCTTGCTTAATCTGATAAATTAGTCTGCTTTCTGTCCTGCAATTGGTAATTCCCTTATAAATTGGTAGAAAAAAAAAACATCTAGGCCTGGTCAGTCCAGATCCAGGTAACAGTCTGTCAGGTGTGACAGTATTTTGTTAAAGAATCTGGTGTAGGAAAAGTCCCAGAGAAATCATCAACATAGACCTCTGCATGGGACATTGAATGTGAATGCAAATCAACAAGCCAGAAATATTCATAAATGAAAATCACAGATATAAAATACAGAAATTATAAGAATATTCACAGAAAAAACAGCACAGAGCTGATGTCCATAAATCCTGGTGTCTGGCATATTTTTCTGGCTCACTGGTGTGCTGGCACAAGGAGTTTATCAACAAAGCGCATGCAGAATCGGCTCATTTATTTTATAGATTCCTAATTATCTTTGTGGGTGGCATTATTTGTAATGTAAAAACTTGGCTGAGTTTTTGTTTGCAAAGCATTGTCACCAGGATAGAAACGGGCTGGAAACAAAAATCCAGGGGGAGAATAATTAGGAAATTAAAAATCACTTCAGGGAGCAGTATGATTTCCATCTTTTATTGTCTCAAGATCATAGCATTTAAGCCTGCTTTGTATTTATGGAGACCAGGGGGCATGATCTAGCAGTTCTAATATTCATCACTGACCATTACAGGAGGCACAGGAATTTAACATGTCATTTAGTGCACCAGCGGTGTATTTGCTCTGGCATGAGGAACTGGGGCAGCACTGACATGGGAACTATAAAAAGTAATGAACTGTCAAGAGTGAATCAAACAATAATGTAACAGCTGGAACACTGTATATAAATAAAAATGTAGTAATTTTATGTGGTTGTATGGTTGGTTAATTTCACTCTTTATCCATTTTTTTCAAGTCTGTGAGTGTAGTTTAAGTAGCTGCATGTGGAAGGAGAACATCATTTCCCACAGAAGCCAGACTGAGAGCTGCTTGAATTTTCCATATTTCTTGCTCTATGGACTGTGTTTTGGAAACTTGTCTAGTAGATGTTGTAGAATGCATTGTATATGTGTTGTGTGTTACTCCTGTAACTTTCAGGTATATTGTGCCTGGGGTATTTGTACTTGCTGCTTGCAGGTATTAAAAAGGCAATGAAATATATCCCATTGTAAGTTCTGATATGGTGCTGAAGAACCTCATTAAATCTTTCTCCAAAATGTCAATGGCAGTAACAGTATGGCAATAGTCAACTTGACAGTATTGACGATGAGAAGTAGCATATTTCTTTCCATCTCTCCAATTCTACCTCCCTCTATTGCTTTCTTTATATGTTTCCTTTAGTTTCTGACATGAGTACATCACTTGATTATTTCTTTATAGCTTAAATGTCTTTTCAAATCTGGACATGACTGACAAACAATAAAGTAACATCTGTTTGTTTTTTAAAGGATCACATTGTGAAATCCAGGAGTGCGGTGAAAATTTGCTGTTCTTAATCTCTGTGGACCTCTGACAACCACAGTGCGATTGAGGCAAAGCCCTTAAACCCACAGTACCCCCTGTGCATCCCAAGCCACAGTCATGAGATCCATTACAGTTACAGTTAGGCATAATAAAAGTAGTGCCCACTGAGGCTGTCGTGACAGCTGAAAAAAGACAGGGTTACAGGATGTGCTTGGCAGTACTGTTGCTTGTAACTAGCCCTCGCAGAATGAACAGCAGAATAACTGTAACGGATGATTGAAATGCAGTGTTGAAGTCTATCTTGTGACTGCTGTGTTTGAGGGGTAATTCTGAATTCTTCCCATTTCACAGGGCCCACCTGGACTGCCGGGTCCCCCAGGGCCCCCTGGAGAGCAAGGTCCAAAGGTACATCTTACTCCACTTGTCATTGCCAATATATGTCATTGTCATTAGTCTCCTCTTTTCTTCGTAATTGTCAGAGGAATATGAATTGTAGTCATTATGTGAAGGAAAATATCAATAAGAATCAGAGGAAGTGAACAAAAATGTTGAGCCACTGCTACAAAATAATTTAGAAACACCAAGTATCATTTGGTGACAATTTTTGACTCTTTTTCTGGGAACAGGGAGAACTGGGTTTGCCTGGGCCATCTGGAGTTGATGGAGAAAAGGTGAATATATATAGTTCACTTTCACCCCCATGTATTTACATGACTTCTCATGTACAGTAAACCCCCATTATATCGCGGTTCAGTTTTCGCGGTCCCGGTATTTCGTGGTTTTTTCTGTAATATTAATTTTAATATCGCTTATATTTTTGCCATTTTGCAGCATTCCGCTGTATTGTTTATGAGTTTAAATCTATTGGTCTTGCTCTCTCTCAATATCTTTTATGTGTTTAAATGTGTTTCTACTGTTTTAAAAGTGTTTTGAAAGTTGAAATGCTTTTAAAAGTACCGTAAAACTTATAATAACATGCCTAGGGTGTATTTAATAGGGTAATTCTATGTCACAGATTTTCACTTATCGTGGGTGGGTCTGGAACGTAACCCCCGCGATGGAGGGGGGTTTACTGTATAATGATACCTTACAAGGTTACAGATTTTTATTACAATAAGACCAAAATTTGTGTTTGGTTTGTGTTTACTCTGTGTTTCATTTACCTTTCATCCTTGGCCTCTTCAGGGCCCCAAGGGAGCAAAGGGTGACATTGGGGATCCTGGTTTTGTAGGAGAGAAAGGAGAGAAGGGTGAGATGGGCCTGTCAGGGCCAGCGGTGAGTGTTAGCTTGGATCAGGCAGGTCCTGGAAGGATGAAAAATGTTTGTTTAGAATGACTCTTTTTTAATATAAAAGTAAATAATGATTTCACCTGTCTGTTGTAGCGATGCTGTTGATGTGAAATATCACTTCCAGTGTGTTTTGTTGTAGTCATCAATTGTTAATTAATGATTTGTGTTAATGCACTGTCTGTTCCTCAGGGCGTTGATGGGCAGAAGGGAGAGAAAGGAGACTCCACTTTTGAGGATAATCTTGTGAGTCTCTAATACACTCATTTCAAACATCCCTGGAGAAATTATGTGCCAGTTTTATGTAGATTATGTTGTAAATTCATAAAGCAAAAAGAAACCTGTCAATAAAATTGTTAAGAAAAGGTAAACAAACATGAAATATGAACTCGTTACAAGTAAAAAAATATCAATAGTAGTACTAGCTGTGTAAATGAGTCTTATATTATGACATGCCATATATTTATGATTTCACTATTTCCATTATTTAGGTGCAGATGATCTCGCAGCCTGGGCCCCCTGGCCCACCTGGACCCCCTGGGCCACCAGGCTTCACAGTGAGTGTCCAAATTTGCAATGCCCTGTGCAGTTCCTGGTATCCATTCAGGGGTATCTTGTTGCCAGTTGGACACATCACTGCACCAACTTCTAAAGTAGTTCTTTAGTTAGATGCACCACCTAGGAGGCAGAGCAGAACTCTTATATTAATGATTATGATGATGCTATAATGAAAAGCACATCCAAAAAATTCTGGAAGTTTCACACTTCATGTTACACAAAAGGTAATGTTTATTTGTATTTTAGGGACACCATGGAATGCCTGGACCCAAGGTGAGATTTCCACATCTGCTAGCTGCTCTATTTTTGTATGCGCATGTGCGTGTGGGTGTGTGTCTGTGAGGTATGTGTGTTTTGGCATTATGTTGCTGTCTGGATGTCTTTGTTTACCATTCGTGATGGTTTTGTGTTTTTCTGTTATCAATGTTCTTTTAAGCATTGATGTGTGCTGTGTTGCTGTGCAGGGAGAGCCTGGAGAGGGAGTGAAGGGAGAGATGGGGGTCAGTGGTCCTCCAGGACCACCGGTGAGTCAGGAACTACTATTGTCCAGTTTGAATCAATACAGTGGGCCATCTCTAAGCTTGTCTTTAACAGCCTTAGCTGTCTCTGAAAGCAGAGTTTCTGTCTCTACCCACAGGGCCCTCAGGGCCCCCCTGGTCACACAGGACTGGTTGGGCTTCCAGGCACTAAAGGAGAGAAGGTGAGCACATGTCTGTGCATTAGAGATTTTGCCTAATGCAGGGCGCCATTGGGTGAAACTTCTCTGATCTTGTACATTTGTTTTTGCAGGGCAAGTCAGGGGAGCCTGGATATGATGTGAGTACAGTACAAGCACTGAAGGAATTATAGTCCCAGAATGCAGTGCACTAACAGCTCTCTGCTTTGCTCTCTTTAGGGACTTCCAGGGATGGCAGGAGAAAAGGGTGACAGGGGAGACAAAGGAGAGAAGGTGAGGGCACTATGAATCCTCATGAATACTCATGGCACTATGAATACTCATATCTGACAGTGACTATTGATCAAGTAGTAGGTCATGTGATGCTAAGTCCTGTAAGTAAATTTTCATGGTTTTTCTCGTATTGTGTAGATAAACAGCTCTTTCTCCCTTCTGTTTACAGGGGGACCGGGGGACTGTAGGAAAGAAAGGGTTAAAGGGCCAGAAGGGTGAACAGGGTCCCCCTGGCCTGGATCAGCCCTGCCCCGTGGTGAGTGACCTCACTATTTTACTGTTCAGCCCCCTGAGCGCCCCCAAGCCTCTCCATACCCAGTTTTATAATGCTTTCCCCCTCTCGAAACATAATGTAATATACTGCATATATGCTCCTGGTTTTAGTAAGAGACAAAAGAACTAAAGCATTTACCTAGATTTTGACTGTTTCCTTTACAGCTGAACAAAGAATTTGTGTGATTACTAAATGAATCACCCCTAGTGAAAGGTGATAAGTTTAAAGGGGCCTTGGGCTGGACAGTGGCCATAAAAATGTTCCTCAATGTCACTAACAGGCTGGGAGGGTGTATCATGGGGCCCAGCACCCCTTATACCATTCCACCCTTCCACCACAACCAAAAAAGTCAGATCCTCTAAAACAAAGTTACTGGAGCCAATTCTGTCATCTAATTTAATGTGTGACAGGGTTGAGCAAGGATTTGTTGAGGAAGGTCCCATTTCCATAGGTGGCATGGGATAGAATAGTGCAGGGAAACATCTGACACCTCAAAGCAAAATGATCTTTGATTCAAGAATTTTTAAACCCACTGGTGCCTTTTCACCAATCTGTGTCTTCTGATAATCCCTTCCCCTGTCCTTTAACAGGAAGAGACTGCTTTTTTCCTATGTTTCTTTTGTTTAGCACTCCAAACCAAATGCATGATGGTTAGGCGCCAGTCTCTCAAAGCTACAAACTCACATAATGACAGTATCAACTTACAGTAAATCTAAAAACTGATTTGAGAGGATCCAGATTTTATCCAAAGCATTCAAGGGGCCTTTTGTTGGCTGAAATTGAGGGGTCTTAAAGGTACACCATCCAATAAAATTTAAGAAATATAGTTTACCATCTTTTTCCCTTTCTTTAAATAGAGGCTAAAATATGAGCGTGTGGAGTGGGGTACGATGTTTGACTGTGCTCGATGCAATTTACAGTTCTAATCATTTCTGTTTTCCTCCAGCAAATGGCAGCTAGCTTTGAGACTCATTGTCATTCATGAAACATGCGTTTTTGTTTATTTGGATGAGTGTGTGTGTATGTCTGTGAGCATGTCTATTTGTGAGACTGTGTAGGACAGTGGTGTAATAGTAGAGCAGGAGCCTGTGTATGGCCCAGATGTAATGGTAGGATGGCCTTGCTCTCGCTAACAGGGTGTTGATGGAGAGGCAGGGCAGCCTGCCCCAGATGCCCCCTGTCCCCTGGTACAGTATCTCTGCATCTTTTTCCTCCCTTTCCCTCCTTCCCCTCTCTCCTTATCCCCCTGTACTCCCATCCAGAGCTGGGCCAGTAGTTGTAACACATAGGCCTCAGTAACACTACATTATTAGTTTGAGCTTTTCAGATGTTAAAAATGCAGTTAAAATATACTGTTGTGTATTGCAATATTTTTTTGAAAATTACAAACATCCGTATGTAGTATGTGTACCCCTGCCTCACATTGGCCTGTTTTGAGGTACACCTTCAAGGGGTTTGAGGTCAAACCAACATTTAACAGTAGTACATGATTCTTTAGCAGGGTTTCCAGATCAAAAAGGTATAAATGTCTCCAAATAGAAATTTCAGCCAATGAAAGCTGAATTTGTGCAGTTCTCCACATTCAGTCATCCAGTATTGTATAGTACACCCATCATTTTACAGCATCTTAATATTTATAATGGCATAATATGATACATGTGACATATAGTGATTTATATCATATAACATGTAAACAGAGTAATAAATCAACCAGACACAGGAGAATTAAAAGGAGAGGAAAATGTGTACAAATATAAAATGTTGTAACTTGGATTGGCTTGGGTGCTTTTTGGATGGAACAGTATTGATACAAATCCCAAATAAATAAATTATTACATGACAGAAGGAACCCAGCAAAAAAAAGAATATTTACATTTTTACTTCAGAATAAGCATGAATTAAATTCTTTTTTTGAACATTGTCAGTGAAACTGTCAAAATGTATCATGAATATGAGCACCGCCCATGTTCCAGATTGTGTGATCTTGTTTTTTTATTTGGTTTTCGAGCAGTGAAAATCTATCTCTGGGTACAGCTTTAGTGGAGTAGTATTATTGTTTCAGCTTGAATAGATTTATTGTTGCAGTGCCTTTGGCAGAAATGCTGTGTGGGTAAAAACCTCATGTGGAGCTTAGGTTTGTACTGTTCAAAGGCATACCTGAAGTTTGAGAGACACCTCATCCTCAGACACGCCCCATTCTGTGCCATGACCCATTCTGTGGGGTTTCAGTTACAAGATTAAAATATTCCTTGAACAGGTTGTTTTTTGAAGATTGAAGCATGAGAGCTCATCATGAATGACATGAGACAGCAGATATTTAACATTAGCCCAAGCCGTCCACAGAGGGTTCTTCAGATACCTCTAGAGGATGGCATTTGACCTATTTCTGACAAGGAGAAAATATTCTCCCAGGCCCTGCTGAAGCCAAAACTTTAAATCATTCTGTCTTTAATAAGCTCCCAGAAAGGTTTTGCCACAGCCCCTCACCCCTCCCAAAACCTTTCCCGCATGGAGTTGAAGCCCTTCCTGCCTGTCTTCATGTCTGAATGCTTTCCCTTCACTCTGCGCTGTTTCTTCTGTGGGTTTCCAATATGTTGAAAATGTAACCACACAAAGTCATACATAAACATTGGTTGAGTGATTGTCAGAATCCCACTGTATTGATTTCACCGTTGCAAACATCAACAGTTAACCTCCTTATCCCATCGTCTGAGACTATTGTGTGTTTGTTGGTGCCCTCCAGTGGTCATCTAATGAAATTAACTTTTTTTAGGAGTTTACCGAACTATTCACACACTTTGTTTTCACACAGCTTTTGTTTTGTTCATTAAAGCATCTAAACATTTATGTTAAATGTTTGGATGCTTTAATAAATCCTGTGCTGTACACCACAAATTCAAAGAACTATGCAATACATTTACAAGCCTACATTGTGGGCACACTGAGCTAGCACATTGAGCTAGCAAGAGCTACCCAGATTATTTGAAAATCAGTGTTCATGATCTGCGCTCCATTGATCTACAAGAACAAACAAACAGGACTCATCATAAACCTCATCTGTTTTTTATTTCAAGTTAACAGGCTCACAGTGGCACAGTAAATCATTGACATACGTTATGAGTCAGTGGGGAAACTATTTATCTCAGAGCGACTGCATGGTTTTCTAAGTGAATACAGTATTTTTGGACTTATTAGGAGGTGAACAGTACAAGCATTTGTTTCATGTATGTTTTGTTATTTGGTGGTGTGTGTTTTATGTTGTATGGTGTATGAAATGTTTCTTTGGCGTATTCCCTCCATATTACAATTTATCTCCAGAAATTACTGATGTTTTTGCTTATGGGAGTAAAAATGGACATCCATGAACTCCTGAGTGCTTGACTCTGCTCTCTTTATTTTTGTTCAGCATGACCTATGGTCTGTAACTGCTTGTGGTTATTTAAAATTGGGAAATGAAGTCATTGCTAAACTGCATGGTTTGGTCAGCTGTTTGTCATTGTTTTGACAATGGAGTTTAGTGCCATGGGTTTGAATGTTGTGTGGATCCCTGATGTCCCACCATCTCTCAGCATGACGGAACAATGTGCTCCTTCAGCTAACACTAACAGACGTCTTCTGTTTTTCTTGTTTAATCTCCAGGGTCAAGATGGTTTGCCTATACCAGGGTGTTGGCACAAGGTTAGTATGACAAAAACTAAATGATTCAAAAGAATAAAATGTATGAGTAAATGAGTTCACAGTTAGATGGCAGGATGGATGGTCATACAGTGGGGTCCAAAAGTCTGAGACTACATTGAACATTTTTTTCCAAACCTTTTTCATGTAAACCTGGAAATAATCTGAAACTTTTAGGATTTTGAAACATTTAAAACAAAGAAAGGTTATGACATCTAAAATGAGGAAGAAATATTGAAGATTCTGCACAATGTCTAGGTCAAATTTAAGCAAATGTGTGACAATGGCCCTGTCAATCCCTTTGTAGAAAAGGTCAGACCCCATTGAACATTTATTGGGGTACTTAAAGGCCAAGAAAGTTTTGTGCACTTAAAGGCCATGTGATAACACGTATCATCAAGTTTTGTTAAAACTTGTGGAGTCCATGCCAGCTTCAGTGCACCATGTCATTAAAGCAAAAGGGGGACATACTGGAAACTAAGATGTTCTGGAAATGCATGTACATTTTTCAAAGATTCAACCTTTCACTCAAATTGTTAATATAATCTGTAATTAAACAATTATATTAAATTGTGAAAGAATGCAAAATAGAAGGTGTTCCACTGGTGGTCTCAGACTTTCGGACCCCATTCTACGTCCTGATGAATGAACGCCTAGGCATGTCTTCATAAATGTGTCATTAAAACAGTGCCTGATGAAGGGTTTTGGGAAGGACTTCAACTGATAATGCCATAGCAATCTCAGCAGTACAGTAAGGGTCTCAGTAATTACTCACATAGTTGGACTAGAGAGAAAGTAGTGACATGGTTTCCTACATTTTTTGTTGTGCATCTTATCTGTGTTTGTGTTGGTTTCTAATCTTGGCTGTTCTTTTCTTGCAGTGATGACTAACATGAAGCATGGCGTCTGTACATATTGATATGGTATATTTTGCAACTGAGTACTTTTTCTTTTTAAAAAGTTTAAGGACACTTTTATATAATATATTGAGCTTTTTAATAATAGACATTATATTGTGTGTCTATTACCATGACCGTGTTAACAAAGACATTTTTGTAGTATTAATAAAGAATGAAAATGGAAGGGTGCTACATAATGTTATGGAAGGCTGCCACATGAAATTAATTTTGGGGGTGTGGAGGAGAAGAGGGGAAATCAAATCAATGAAGCAGCACATGGACTCAACCCTGATGTTTGGGAGACGAGTTGCTGCTACAGTGACGATCAGTGGTGAAGATTAATTCTAACATTACTAATGGACTGGCCGGGTTTTTCACTGTGGACTGTTGCATGGGAGTGCATGGCTGATCCACACACAATGGGGGCTTTGACTCAGTGTTGCCATTCCTCTTTCCGCTGTTTGTTTTGAAAGGACGAGCCTGGGTGGCAGAAGCCAAAACGAAAGCGTCTCTCTCAGCCCTAAAGGGGAAGGAAGTGTGAGAGATAGGGGACACGCTGAGCTCTAAGAAGCCGTCACTGTAACAGGTCCGCAAAATGCAGTGAGGACCTGCACAGAGTCTGCAGTATGGAGTTTAACCAGCAGGGGGAGCTGTAAGGATCACAACTCTTAAAAACTGCCTTGGAAACTGAAGCACACCCCATTGTTTGGTTTCTTCAAACAAGTTACATTATTGACAGAGAGGCAATAGTATCTCTGAAAATCCCCCCACCTGACACGTTGAAATATTTTTTCTACATTGTTTATGTTTGTTTCAGTTGAGTTACATTGATAGTGTCTACATTCTCTAGATTTTTTTATAACCTGTTTTGTTAACTCAGCAAAAGATCACTATGATGAAATGATCAAGATATTGAGTTGCTTGCCACTAAATGGAGCTGTTAGATGGTTGTCAATGCCATGTTACAGGAAATCGCCTTTGCATGTACTTCCAAGGGAAAGAAAACTCCTTCCATTTAAACATGAGACAGACCATCTGTTTTTTTAAGTGTTTCTTATATCCTATACTACTGAAATGTAGTCGTGATTACTATGATGTATTTTAGTTATTCAGTTACATTTGCATTCCTGTGGCTGGATGTCTTTGTATGGTATACACAGAGGTATATACAGCAAACAATGTATACTTTTTTCAAAATGAGAGTATAAAGTGATGTCCAAAGTATTCATGCAAATAGCTTGTGTTGTTTTTTTTCAGGCACCCATGTAATTGAACAAGCACTCATGATAGATTGAAATGTGTTATCGAGAAAATGTAAAATACCAAGTAACTAACAGTATGTCAAACAATTTTAAACTTAAGTAGCTTTCTAAGTTAATGTTTGTAACTATTATTTCTCTTGTTTTTTGCTCAAAGTGAGATGGAGTTACTTATGTGTCTCTTCCTGTTAATTTTCTTATACATTTTCTTATTTTTCCAAAATCTACTTTTTTCTTTTTTTGCTGCTGAAGGATAAATATAGGAAGTATTTTTCAATGGAAAAACTGTCAGTGTTGAGATGCTGTAACCTAAGAGTTATGGTCTACAAATAATGTTAAGAGTTAGAAGTTAAAAGGATATTTAGCATCTCTGTTGATTCAACACTGATGGTGACTATTGATTTATTGACAGATACATGATTATAAACAGGTATATGCACTTACAGAATGTTGTACTTGTGTTCAGTGTTTATTTTTAGCATGTGAGGTGCTGTACGGAATGTCTCTTTTTAGAGGGTATTTAGGTGCACTGTACTTTTATTTTTCTGGAGTCTGAAGGCCAGGCAGTCTTTGCCCTCACTACCTCCTCTACAGATCTGGGGTTTCTATTCCAGTTAATCAAACCAAAATGACCCCCATACCTATTCCCTTATAACTCATTATTTCCACCGCACACAAATCCCATCCCCAAATCCTCCAGACCCAACACAAGGATGATACTCAGCACACACACACTATTTATGCAAACAGGTATAATGTGCAATGTATGGTGGCAGATAGCGCAGAGCTAACAATCGTACCGAACCCTGTTATCAGTCATGTTTCTCTCTAAAATCCTGTCGACATAGAGGACATTCCTGTTCTCATTTTCATCCCTCTGCCTTGCGTTCCACTGCACAGGGCTGAAATTGTTTATAAACTGCATCAGTCATTACAGAACAACTACATACTCCATCCAGGGCTGTACCACACTGCTGTTGACCTTATAAGTATTATGAAAAGAACTTTTAAACTTTTGACTCATACATGAATCTATATATCTTTACAACCAGTGTTAATAAGCTTTCTACTTCAGTGCAGTGCTTGATCCGCATTTTAATGAATGCAGTCTTGATTTATATCTTGTATTTATTACAGGGGCTCATGGGTCATTGGATCAATTCTGTGTTTTTACTCTTGTGCTGGATTTTGATATTTTTAGTTTTTACTTTCTCACAGCATTGTTTCAGCTGATTTAGGGTGCGGTTTCATTCATGAGACAGACTTTTCCCTGCTTACTAATCTTCTTATGAGAATGGAGCAAACGCTTTCTTTTACTCATTATCGTGAAGTGATCTCTCACTGATGGTCATAATTTACCTCAGGATTTACTGAGATTCAGTCTTCCAAAAAAGGCACCAATCTCTGAGATTCTTTAACTAGTTAACTTTTCTTCAACTTTTCTGGGTTTAACATGTTTTTTGTGAGTAGGGTTTTTTTTTTTTTGCAGTGTGCTTTTGTATTTCAAGTTTCAAAGATTTCTTTCCTGTGTTTGCTTGTTATTTGTGATGTGTGTTTGGTTGTAAGAGAATTTTCAACTATTTTTGCTACTTTCTCTTTTGTTTTTGAATTAAGTGCGCTCTGGTAAATTAAACCTATAATCAGAAATAAACCATTTAGGAAAAACATATGTGACGACTTTTTTTTTGTTCCAACATACTTTTTCAGGCACAGAAACTCTAAACACAAATCTCAAAATCTCAACTGCATCCTGTTTAATAACTTGAACTTTCTATGAGGTCATCATCACTAAAACCAGAGGTGATTTCTCTGGTCCTCCTGCTCACAAGGTAGCAAAGGAAGTGAAAATGTCAACGGGCAGCTCCCAGATCACTGTGTCCAACTGAATAAAATTGTTTCACACTGAGAGGGGATGATTTATAAACTACTGAGATGAGAGCATTTCAGTACTTTTCTGTTGTGTTTTGAAATCCATTTATTTGTGCACTGTACTTAAGTTTTTTGGGTATTCATTTTATTTATTAAATAATTATACACCTGCTCTTAAGGAGCATTTCACTTTTGTAAGACCTTAGAGTTAATTGTCTCTGATGTGTCTTTATGGATGAGGTTGAATCATTTTCTGTTAAACATTTTGTCTGAATAAACCAAAGATTATGTCCGTCAATTTAGCATAATTGCTAACTCCCAGTGTACTTGCATTCACTCTTTTTATTGCGTCTAGTAATGAAATGCCTGCTTACAGTGTACTCCCATGATATGTTGCCTAATCGGTCACTTAATGCAACACTTTAGCATGATCATGCAGATATGTCAAAATGTTCAATTTGAACTATAATGGCAGCTTGGCAAAATGAGTGTCACACTTCTGCATTTCTGGGATTTCAATATTTGAATGTGTGGGATTTGAATATTTGCTACAGGCATGTTTTCCAGGTTGTTTCATTAGCTGCATTTGGATCACAGGGGACACAAGGACGCACAAGAGATAATGAAACGTTACAATTTAAGTCGTAAGTGAATCGTTTGGTATCATTGCATTTATCCAATGGAAGGTTTCCGTAGTGTAGTGGTTATCACGTTCGCCTAACACGCGAAAGGTCCTCGGTTCGAAACCGGGCGGAAACAGGTTTTAATTGCGTACTTCGTCCGTAACTCTATCTGCTCTATCTTTAACTCTGTTACAACAAAATGAAACCATTGGTTTTTAAAATAATGTTGTATTTTACATTCACAGAGATGTGCTATTAAATGTAATAAACTTACGTAAACACTTGATATTGTCGTTTGTCATGTCTTACACTTCATGGTAACAGTGTTTCCGTAGTGTAGTGGTTATCACGTTCGCCTCACACGCGAAAGGTCCCCGGTTCGAAACCGGGCGGAAACAGTCTTGTTACTTTTTTCGACACTTTGAAAAATGCTATTATGCAAAAAGTTCTCCTGCGTAACAATGATCCTCAGTCATTTTTCCTTGGTTGTGACTCACAAATTTAATATAACTGAAATCATGCTTCGATATATTATTTTAGATATGTGATAGACCTGTTTGTTTAAAAATGCTGACCCTGCAACAGAATGCTCCATGCATCATGTTAAATCCACGCCACTGCTGATTCCCTACGTGTTTATAAGTATAGGCCTCATCATGTTTGAAAATTCATACATATATATGCATATGTGCAGTGAAAAAGCACTCTAAGGTGTCATACCCATTCATATCTTCCGAGCTTACTGTTTTTTTCCCGACATGCCGCGCAAGTCGTTGACCCGTCGCTCTTTTATTTCTGCTTCCGGTTCGTTTCTGCCTTTTTCCCTGTGCCTGAATACGAGAGGAACAGGGCGCCTGAAGCCCTCCTTCGAAATCCATTTCCATCCTCTCGGAAAGGCACCGTTTATCTTCTCAAAATGACAGAGCAGATGACTGTGAGGGGGACCCTGAAGGGCCATACTGGCTGGGTTACCCAAATCGCCACTACCCCGCAGTTTCCCGATATGATTCTGTCTGCGTCAAGAGGTAACCTGGTCGCCGCCATCCTTGTGCCGGACATTCCGGTAGGCACTTGTGGCTATGTAGTACCGTTAATTCTGAGGAAGGGTTTGGAGTGAAAATATTTAAACACAATGCAGAGTCCTATATATACTTAATTTCCATTTGGTTTGCGGACCTTGACTATAAATATACCAGCCACGATCGTATTGAGCTAAAAACGTTAATTCTTGTCAATGCCAAGGCAGTTCGCACGTGCTGAGACTAAACCACTAACGGAATTTAATTTCCCTGCCTGGTGCGACATGTGAAAATACGCAATTATACATTGTCGAAGCATTCTGCTGTTTATGTAAGCGAAACGCTTTGGCGTTACTTTTCTGGTGGTCCCCCGCTTTCAAATCCTTTAGTTACAAGACAATTGTAGAAACGGAGCGGCTGCCAGAATGGTTGTCAGGCATGCCAGAATTAAAAGCGAGGAGGCCCATTCCACTGCGTGTGATGTCAGTTTTCCTTAGCTGCCAATCGAACAGCTGGAGTAAAACGAAGTGAATGTAATTAACATTTTGTATGCTTGTCTGAAAACGTTTTGTGTTTGTTGATGTAGCAGGCAACTCCTTTTGAAGTAGCTGCATATTATCTGTCTGATTATATTAACCTTGTCAGTAGTGGGTCTGTGTGGGTAGCTCTCAAGTCATTATTTTGTGTTTTTCATTTGCAGACAAATCTATCATCATGTGGAAGCTGACCCGCGATGAGACCAACTACGGCATCCCTCAGCGGGCTCTGCGTGGTCATTCGCACTTTGTGAGTGATGTGGTTATCTCCTCTGATGGGCAGTTTGCCCTCTCTGGCTCCTGGGATGGGACTCTGCGCCTGTGGGACTTGACCACGTGAGTGAGGAATACATTTCATAACATGAAATGGTTACTGGCATTTCCTTTTATCAAACCATGCATTTCATGTATGTGCATTCATTGCTTGAAATTGTGCTTATCTGATGGAATTTAAGAATTTTACAATGTAGGAGGGAGTGTTCAGGCAGATTTCAGAATTCAAAGGGAGGGGTGTTAGTCATCTAAAAACTGCCACTCTGGGTTTAGGCTTCAGCAAAATTAGTGTGGTTTTCATACAGTTGGATGTCATCAAATTGTAATCTCATCCTAACATCATCAGGAATTGTTCGTAATCATTCTTAGTCCCACTATGTGACATATTCTCCAGATTCAGTGAATCATTTTATTTAGTCAGTTCCGTTAGATCTCCCAAGGGTGTTATGGGTGATGCAGGCTCACTCCTATTTCCTTGGTGTGTCCCAAAGGGGTACCACAACCCGGCGATTTGTTGGCCACACCAAAGACGTCCTGAGCGTTGCCTTCTCCGCTGATAACCGTCAGATTGTTTCTGGCTCTCGGGACAAAACCATTAAGTTATGGAATACCCTTGGAGTCTGCAAGTACACCATTCAGGTGAGTAGAAGACATGCAGAATTCTGGGAATGGTATTGTATAATACCATTGTTTCCAGATGAGACTGGAAAGAGCTTGAAAGTGTGCTGTAATTTCATGACTGTTTTAGATCTGTTATCGTAACATTAAAAAGTGGTTTGTGTGGTCAGTAGACCATTGAGGAGAAAGGTGGAAGTAATGTACCAGCATAAGTAACTCGTCTGGCTGCTGTCTCTTGCTTGTTCTACAGGATGAGAGCCATTCTGAGTGGGTTTCCTGTGTGCGTTTCTCCCCCAACAGCAGCAACCCCATTATTGTGTCTTGCGGCTGGGACAAGATGGTCAAGGTAAGAGACCTTCCAGTTGCCTTAAAGGCAGGCATACTTTCGAAGCTGTTCACAAGCTGTCCCAGTGATTACAGAATTCACGGTCCTATCGTCTGAGCCTCCACCTTTGACGACAAGTCCTGCAATTATGATGGGAACTTTTTCAGTCACCTGTGTCTGGAAGACGCATTGAAACATGCTACAGCTGAAATATTGTCATAATTTTAAGCATTATTTTGACATAATGTAGCTATATTAAATGCATCATTTAGAAACCAGTGTCTGAGAAATTAAGTATATAAATAGTAAAATCTGAAGTGTCTTCTAATGCCTGCTGTTGTCTTTTTGTCCAAGGTTTGGAACCTAGCCAACTGCAAGCTGAAGACCAATCACATTGGCCACACTGGATACCTGAACACAGTGACCGTCTCTCCTGATGGTTCCCTGTGTGCTTCTGGTGGCAAGGTACGCTGGAATTGGTGGTTTAGAGGTCTGGCCAAAAGTCAGAATGTCAGGTTCTTAAAGATTCTGACAGCCTCAAAAAAAGATTGATATCCATTTGTTCTGTAAAATCCTTTGTAAAGGACTGTAGCTCAGAACAAAGAGGTGAAGTTAGCACCTGAGATGCACAGTCAACTAAAACAAGATTGGCCTTTTTAAATGTACAAAGCACAAACTTGTTTAGGAGTAAAATGTGGTGCAGTGATGATTAAATCATGCCGTCTGTGTCAATGTGATGAGATAGAGGCTGTTTCTGAGCACAAAAACACAGCTATGGGCTCTGTTCATGTCACAGGCAGTCAGTCCATTTTTTCTTAGACTGACAATTAACACTTTTTTTGCTAGGGTGCAAACACTACTTTGTTGGGACTAGGGTGTCCTATGTAAATTGAATGATTTCCCTTTCAGTGCAGACAGAAAATATTTCAATAGGTATGTCTAACAGGTGTCCAGCAATCATCAAAAATACTCACCTGGTTGTCTGCTTAAGTTCACTAAAGGGGAACTCTTGGCGAAGCATATTCTGTGATAGTAATATACCAGCCAATTGGAAATCGTCTGGGCTTTTCTGTTCAGATGTTGTTCCAATTTGGACAGTTCGTTTTGTGTTGAATTCTGCCCATGAATACGCCTACAGATGAAACCTTCATCTTCTGACAGATACAGAATTGAGTAAACAAAGGATCTTTTGCTTTAGTAATTATTGAATGTCATAATTATCAATTATTCTGTGTTATGCAAAGTCATGGTGATGTGGTAACCTGACCATCTCTCTACAGGATGGACAGGCCATGCTGTGGGACCTGAATGAGGGGAAGCACCTGTACACCCTGGACAGTGGTGACACCATCAATGCTCTCTGCTTCAGCCCTAACCGATACTGGTTGTGTGCTGCCACAGGCCCCAGTATCAAGATCTGGGTAAGAATGAACCACCTCCCAACACAGGGCTTAATATTAATGTACTACCTTTTTTTAAAGCACTTAAATACAAAATGCAACTGAAATAAAATGACACAGCCTAAATCAAAGCACAAATTACACCAAAGTGCACTTGTAGATGTGGAAATTCTCTTGCACTGGAAATTTATGGTTTTCTGCAGTGCATCTGGAGTGAGAAGTTAGAATGGGGTTATCTGAGCATCTGGCTCCAAGATCCACCCTATAATACAGGGAGAGGGGAAGCAGTGATGAAACTAACAATGCCATCTGAGTTCTGCTGATGACAAAGAGGCTGTTTCTGAGCCCCATCCCACCAAGATAACTGGGATTGTTTTTCCCTTCCTGATTACCTGTGTGTACACTTTCAATGTGCTCTTTCCATTTTGGAAAAGTTCACAGTCTGAAATGTAGCAGGCTTGAAGTTATTGACTTAATCAATATTGGTATATTGGGAGCTGTGTGTGTGTGTGTGTGTGTGTGTGTGTGTGTGTGTGTGTGTGTGTGTGTGTGTGTGTGTGTGTGTGTGTGTGTGTGTGTGTGTGTGTGTGTGTGTGTGTGTGTGTGTGTGTGAAATGATTTTTGTGCATCACTGTTCTGCAGCTATTTCTCTATGGCTTTGGCACCTACATTGCCTCACTTCCATCTTGCCTTCTCCCTTATGCTCTAGGACCTGGAGGGTAAGATCATTGTCGATGAGCTGAGGCAGGAAGTGATCAGCACTAACAGCAAGGCTGAGCCACCACAGTGCACTTCTTTGGCCTGGTCAGCTGATGGGCAGGTACAGAACACTCCACCTACATGACTTTCTGGCAATTGTATTATAACCCCCAGTGATTATACCCATTCACAACAAATCCCTGAATTCTACTGGTGACAAGTCCTGCAAATATGAGGGGTATCAAACCTGCATGATTGGAAATGTTGATTGTGTCTTGGAAAGAACAGCTATCAGAAACATCTGCATATTTAATAGAATTCAGAATTCATGAATCCCCTCCCTCATCTCTATCTTCCATTTTTCCACAGACGCTGTTTGCTGGCTACACTGACAACCTGATTAGAGTGTGGCAGGTCACCATCGGAACTCGATAGAAAGCATCTTTTCTATGAACTGTGTTGAATAAAAAAAAAAAAGTTTGGAGAAAAAATGTTTTCATTTTGTGTACTCTTCACTGGCTTCAGTTCAACTATTGAACTGTTGAATATAAAGCATTTGGTGGTTGGGTCTTGCTTTGGAGGAGTGTTTTTATGCACATATTAACAAACCATTGCTGATATGAGCTGAGCTTACTGGGGGAAATGGAAAAACGGATATTCAGTTTTTAGAAAATGTATGTATTGCTCCTATTATGTTTGACTGTCACTCCAATAGGCTGGGCCTTGGTAATACATGGCATATAACGATGTAAATTACAATATAATTAGTATAAATATCTAATAAGGTGTTAGGCTACCATTTGCCTTCAGAACAGCTTCATTTCCCCATGGAATGCCGCTAATCAAGTTTAACTGATGTATCATTCAAGAGGGAAATTCTTGATTTCTTTGAAAAATGTGGATGGAAATCTATTCTGCACTCTATGTTGCAGAACTTGATTCGGCTCTGTGATGTTTAAATCTGGTGATTGATGTGTTGACTTTATCTCGGTGTTCATAAAACTCTTGAATCAGGAGTATTATGTTGGTTTAGTGCCTGGTTATAATGATTGATTTATTTCTTGGAAGCAAATGTAGCAGTCATTTATAACCCTGCCCAGTGACTACCTAAGATGGCTACCTGTACTGAAACCAGTACAACATTAAATTTACAAGTTGTAAATTGGGATTAGGCTGTGTGGGTTAAAAATTTCCTGTAGTTTTCTTCAAGCATAAGCATCTAAAATTGCAGGGAGGAGAAAGACATCAGACAATATTGCTTGGGTTATAAGCAGTTCTGAATGGCAGCCCTTCTGTACATAGGTTTTTGAAGCTCACAATAGTTTTAGTTTTAATACCATGCTTGAATACATCAAAAGGAAATTTACAATTTATTTAAAATACACAAACACAGACAATGGGCTTGCTCATATTTTGAGAATATCTTGTCAAGTTCAAATAACAATCCTAAAAGGTAATGAGTTTTATTGTCAAAAACGATATGACAGGCATATAATACAATCAGGTCTAAGTATTTAAAAACGAAAGGAATGAATGGAGCATTCTAAAGAGAACAGCTTATGCTGATAATCTTACCGCTTCTGTCGCCACTGATGTTGGAAATATTGGTGTTGATGTTTGGTGTAACTGAACTTAACATATATTTATCTTTTTTAATTGTGTACATCTAGTTTATTCTATCATTGACAAAATGGCACCGCGAGGCATGTAACTCTTTTGCAGAGTTTTGTTAGCGAAACTGGCCACTTTCGTCAACAGTTTCATGTTGCATTTGAAATTGAATGCTGATGCTGAAAAGCACGGCTCCCTGGACTACAGTTGTTAAAAGCGCAGTAAAGATGCACATTTGAACACTGGCTCTATGCTCATTTCATACAAGTTAAATTGTGCATATTTGTTTATCTTGCTTTATTGTACTGGGTGTATACTTAAATTAAACGTATTCGGTTCATTGGCAATCTTCCCAGAGAGAGAGACGGCTACGCCATCAGGCAAGAGACGATGATAATAGCTAATTACAAGTTTGACCTACATCCCTTGCCGTACATCTGTGTTTCTAAGCAACGATGTAAACGTATCATAATGTAAGGGGTCTTCAAAAACGTAACGTTAGTGGTTTCGGTACCTGAATCACAAATTACCGTATTTCTTTATAAATAGTTCATGAATAACTTATTAATCTAATCCATTGCAGTAAATTTCGCAACAGTCGTTGCTAGCCTGCTAGCTAGCGATATCTGATTCCAGCTAAGCGCAAAGTAAACTGTCAAAACTTTTTTTTAAAATCTCACATTAAGTGAAGGGATGAGTGGCAATCTGTAATTATTAAATGTGCTTATATTTTTCTCAATTAGACATTCTGATAGTATACGATACTACTTGCCTTCAGAACGATGGACGACACGCCACAAGTACAGATGCCTTCTCCTCACATTTATGTGGAAAGGACACTGGCTTTAATTAAACCGGACGCGATCCACAAAGCCGACGAAATCGAGGGCATCATTCTGAAGTCGGGATTCTCTATCCTGCAGGTCAGACAATTTTCACTTGTATTACTCGATACAATTACTCTAAAGACAATTTAACTTGCTGAAGAGTAATCTTTGAACTTGTATTTAATGTTATTTGTAAGCCTTCATTTTTGTAATACTTTTTTAAATGTAATTATCCTGTGCATTTTGCTTCACTCGACCTGTACTTCTTACACGAAAGGCTTGGTCAGCAACCTTATATGCTTAACAACATATAAATATCTTCTAACATTCACTTCTAACTAACATTCACTGTCTATATGATGTCATATCTGTGATGCATTATATGTATTGCCATTATTGTCCTTCTGTGCATTAAAAGAAAAGGAAGCTGCAGATGAGCCCAGAGCAGTGCAGTGACTTCTATGCAGAACAGTATGGCAAGCTGTTCTTCCCCAGCTTGACAGCCTTCATGAGCTCTGGACCCATCGTGGCCCTGGTACTGGCCCGTGATCATTGTATTGCCACCTGGAAGGCCTTGATGGGACCTGCCAACAGCTCCAAAGCCAGAGAGACACATCCAAAATGGTAGATAGATAAATTAATCAAACATCAAAGTTTGTGGCTATATTAAGATACACACACAACATAGGTGAGGCTAACGGTTTAAATGTTTCATCCCTCATCCATAAAATTATGCTTACATGTTATGTTTTATGTTTATGTCAACCTTATATGGCTTAACTATTCAATATCACTAGGTTTACAGATAAATTACAAGTTAACTGATCACCAGAGCCTTCCATTCCTTTTTTTCTAAAATGTATTACACTCTTATTTCATTCCATGGCCTTATAATAAATTTGTTTCGATCAAACTCAGTGTAAACATTTAGGAAGGATTCACACTCAAATGCTTTCTTTAAAAACGAGCTAAATATCTCACCTTTTAGAATAGAGTGCCCTCATCACATGCATGATATCTTTGGCATCCTATTGAATGGAAAACAATGAATGCAGGAGCAGTAGTACCTTAAGAGGTATGACCCTCAGTATTACAGATTGATCCACGTATTTAGAAAATAAGATCACAGTAAAGCGATGAATGAATGATTCCCACCAATAAAGGATTCAAATTCGTAACTGGTATATTTTGGCATCGCTTTGTAACAGAGCACAAACACTGCTGGATACCAAACAACCTCCTTTTCCAGTCCATTCATATATGAAGTTCTACTGTATTTTAGGAATGTTGTTCCTGAATTCTTTTCATCTACACACCCTTGTTTATAATGTAAATCTAAAAGGAAAACCAACTAATGAGCACTTATACTTATGCCTTGATCTAGCCTGCGAGCCAAGTACGGAACCTCAGACCTGAAAAACGCAGTGCATGGCAGTGACAGTTTCTCAGCTGCAGAGAGAGAGATCAAATTCATGTTTCCCAGTTGTGAGTACAGCACACTAAGTCTTCTTACGAAATGGTAATAAGCTCACACTTCTTATGTTCATATGAAGCCTTATACTGTTGAAACTAATGCTAACATTCTAAAAATGGAAAAAACATGATTATACAAAGTATTGCACACAGATTTGTTCAAGATACCATAAATCAATATATGTTTATAGTCATACTTAATATCTAGATGAAGTAATTCAAGACATGCCAATCACAATCCATATATGGTTTTTATGGGGGTGGAGGATCATATAAAGCACACAAAAAGAATGGGTGAAGATTGTTTTCTAAATTTACAATATTTACTGTGAGATGTTCTGTGTCCCTGTCTAGCTGTGATTGAGCCCATTCCTATGGGTGAATCAGCCAAGGACTATCTGAGCAGGTTTGTGAATCCTACTCTGCTTATTGGACTGACTGAGCTCTGCAAGAGGAAACCAGCAGACCCTTTTGTGAGTAAAAGCTGTTACATGATGTACAGTGTTGGAGATGTGGGGCATAAGTGTAAAGGTCTGGAGTGCACGGGAGTTGTAGGTAACTAGTAAGTGGCACTGACTGTTGACTATGTCACAATTCCGTTAAACAAAAACTGAGGGGGTACCTCACTTGATTTTAATCATTTTCTGACTTTGGGTTTTAATAATCTTCTGCTTTGTCTGTTCCCCTTCTTTTTTTTTTTTTTTTTTTTTTTTTAACAAAAGACCTGGCTGGCTGAATGGTTGGTAGAGAACAACCCCAACAAGCCTAAAATATTTGATGGCACAATTACAGAAGTGGAGTACGACTAATAAATCTGCATCAACATCAAGAGGATGTGAGAGAAGTGGCAGCAAAACTGAACTGAAGCAATGCCAAGTATTATGTCTTTGATTTTAAGGAATTAAAAATTACTGCTCTTCCAAAGCCTAATAAAATAATTTTAAAAAATCTTGTGACACCATACTTTCATCAGGTGCTTGTCTTTCAAGTGTTGTAATACATGTTAGACTATGTGTTAATTAAAACTGTGTGCTACAATTTGCACCTTAAAAAAACACGTGCATTTTTGCAAACCATGTTATGTGCAGTGTTGTGTTAAAAAGCATGGCATAATGAGTTCATGAAAGCATGAAGTCTTTAAGTCCACACATTTTTATCTGAGCAGTTAAAAGAAAGAATAAAGAGATGATGGAAAGACAGATAGATAGACGATTGACAGAAGGAAGATAGATGCCCTTGTGTTTGTACAGGCTAGTGTTTGTCACTGAGGAGGGAGTCTCTATATCATCTCAATACAGAATGTTGCAACTGTTTATACATTTCAAATGTAGAGTTGAGGAAAATTAGAGGATACAAATTTATTGTAAGAACATACTTAGGAAGGCTGCAAATGCTGGAGACATTGTCTTAAGATAATGTTTTCTCATGATCACTGCAATATATGATCAAACAGGCAGTCTGACAAGAAGTTATAATACAGCTAGAACAGTTTTTATTTTATTACTGGCTGTTAAGTTGGCTATATAAGCTATTTGTTCTTACATAACAGACTGAAGACACATTTTTATAGGATAGTGGTCTGGGAATGACAATCAGGAAATGAGAAATCAGGGCAATTAAAACTGAATTAATTTTCCATTTAGTAATGTTTGACAACAGCATAAACATGAAATTCTGATTCTAGTTTCCGTGTACAAATAAAGGCAGAAAGTGCCGTTCCATTAAAATCAAGCATGGGCGAAATCTCACAGTCTTTACACACAATACGACAATAAAGACAAAAACACAAAGCAGTATTACTGTAGAGCTATGGTGTTATATGAAAATTCTACATATTAAAAAAAAACTCAAACTAATTTTTCTTCATACATGTATGGTGATTTAATGAACTGTGTTATAAACATTACATATTATTTATTTGCATAAAGTATTAACGTTTTAAAGTGTGCAAAGTTACTATATGGAAACTTTATGGTCCAAGGCAAAAAATAAAATGCTATGTACTTTTATATCCTGCAGTTTTCGAATCGGGATCACTTAACAAAAAACACAGTAAACGATTAAATTTACACTCCTTTTGGGTGCAAGTAGTCAAATCATAATAGATTTAACTTTACAAATACTGGGACCTTGAATTAAGGCAAGATACAGCAATCATGTGTAAAGGTTTGCAAAGTGTACGCCTGTGTGTAGAAGTTTGATTTGCGCCCATCTGTTTCATCTTTGTGGGAACAGCTCGTTCTTTTCGCCCTCTCAGCCTGTAAACGTGGGATGTGCATAACTTGTTTAATGCGCATGACAAATATATGGTTATTGCTACCTTGTCCTAACAGGCTAGCCAGTTTCACTGAGAGTAACATTTCGTTTTAAAAAAAACCCCGAAGCAAGCCCGGACACCGTCGCAGTGGTGAATTAAACACGTTTTGTGATGCCTACATACCGCTATGGTTTATGTGTTCGCGTTAACGTTATACAAATGAATAAATCAGATTGGAAACATCTGAACGATAACAAACGTTTCTTGTTCAAATTTCATAATGCAACATTTTTTGGGCACAAAGTCAACTCACAGGTGCATACTACTAAGGCAATATCGCAACTAGTTTTATCTAACTAGAACAGGAAATGGGTGTGCATGCAGTCTTGAAATTTCACTTGTAATGGTCACGGTAGCCATTTTCAGTTGTAATAGCCTCTAGCGACTTTGATAAGTGACAATAGAGCCGCTTGCTCAGTAGCGGTATTTATTACAACCACTTTTACTATTGGTGAAGCGGGCCAGAAGTACTTCATTTGAACCTGCGTTGTTAAATGTCACATTCTTCACATATTTACATATTAAGTATGACTACATTCATTTTTCAATGTGTCTTTAAAGGGGACCAGAGACTTTAAATAAAAACACAGTGAATGAACGCGCTCAGTGGGCGGGTGCAAGGACCGTAAACGAATAGAAAGAGGTGGTCATTATGATTGACAGCACCAAGTACTGAATCATGGCTTTCTTTATTGAAGCGGTCTTCTTATCCGGTGGTATAAAGGCTGCCACGAGTTGGCATTGTAAGGGAGAATCCATCTTGAAGAGCAGTCTCCGATTGTTACAGCAGTAAGCGACCGTTGGATCCTTTTAAATATAGTAACGTTTAAAGTAACCACATTATGTGCATGAAAACTGTACGAAAAAAACAGTCGCAAATAATATAGGGGCCTTGCTGTGGTTGTGTTTAACCATAACTCCAACGAACGCGGCCTTTCAGCTAGCTAGTTGGCTAAATTGTCTATTACGTAAGCGAGTTAGTTAGCTAGCAACATTGTTTAGGAAAGCAACGTGTATTTTTGTTCTCTGGTTGATATGCTTGGGGAAGAACGTAAAAGTCTACAAAGTTGTGTAAAGATGCATGTGTAGTTAAGATGTAGCTGATCCGTATCATAAATCGGTTTATGGTTTTAGGCTTTTTAGCTTGTGGGCAAAATGGTGGTAGTGCTAGGGAGATAACTGTGCAGAATAATTGTGTTGCCACTGTTGGAACTGCGTTTAAAATGTGCAGCGATATAACTGGCTGTAGGAACCATGTACATCGACGTTCACTTCATGTTGCATTTAAAAGCGAATAACCTTATTTTCATGTGCTGCAGATAAAGGATTCATTGTACCATCATGTCTGACACCGAGCAGCAATTCATGGAAACCTCCGAAAATGGCCACGAAGGCGAAGAGGACTTGAACGGAGCCGAGCCTGCGGAACAGACGGAAGCAGTTGCAGAGGCCGAGGCCGAGCCCGAGCCCGAGCCCGAAGGTGATGTAGAAGCCGAAGAAGCAACAGCGGAGGGTGATTCTCAGAATGGTGGATCGGAAGGCGGACAGATCAACGCAAGCAAGAGCGAAGAGGATGCAGGGTAAGCAAGCTGTACTAGTGCTTCGATAAAACGTTAAACGGCGTGAATTTTACATAGAGAAAATCGTAGTCATTTTGCCTGTAGAGCAGTATATGAAAGGTTTGCGCCCGGGAAATCTCCTTTGTTCTTGCGGTCTTTGTTGGCGCCATGTGCCGCGGTATGGGGGATGGGCAGGATAGTGGTTGGTTTGCTCACGCCTTTACCCATCTCCGTAGGACTGCTTGTAACGTGAATATGTATCCACATATAAGTGAAATTGGCAGACGAGTTCAAGCAAAGGAGCTAACAAGCTACACTAAACGCTTGCGGTTGGCCCAGAATTAATTCCGACATGGCATGTAAGATGTCTCTTCTCTCTGTAGGAAAATGTTTGTGGGTGGACTTAGCTGGGACACCAGCAAGAAGGATTTGAAAGACTACTTCTCTAAATTTGGTGAAGTTACAGACTGCACCATAAAGATGGACCCCAACACAGGAAGATCAAGAGGCTTTGGGTTTATTCTGTTCAAAGAGGCTGCCAGTGTAGAAAAGGTATGTAGAGAACAAAGTGGACTTTCCTAAACATCAGTATCAGTTTATCATTGCAATAATTGACTAACTGCATATTGATCACTGGAACCAACTCTTCAAAACTAGGTGCTTGAGCAGAAGGAACACAGGCTAGATGGACGACAGATTGACCCAAAGAAGGCAATGGCAATGAAGAAGGAACCAGTCAAGAAAATATTTGTTGGTGGTCTGAATCCAGAGACAACAGAGGAAAAGATCAGAGAGTATTTTGGGACATTTGGAGAGGTTTGTCTCTTCAATTTGTCATTGCACAATTTGCATTGCATGCATGTCTTGGAGTGATTTTAAATAAACTGTTGTTTGCAGATTGAATCCATTGAGCTTCCAATGGACCCAAAGACAAACAAGAGGAGGGGTTTTGTCTTCATCACATTCAAAGAAGAATCTCCTGTCAAAAAAGTTCTTGAAAAGAAATACCATAACGTCAGCGGAAGCAAGGTAACGAATGGAAAAGATGGCCTTGTATGTATATTTTCATTCAATTTGCACCTGTTTATAATTGTTGAACAGTTACTAGATTGTGGGGTTGATAATGAAGATTAATGTCTTTCAATTTCAGAGGTATTGTTTGACCTTAAAATAGGGCTTTGAATTTTTTGGTTTTCTTGTGAGCAGTGATAGCCTTCAAATTTGTTCACTAATGTGGTTGACATTTTTGGTCTCTTCCAGTGTGAGATAAAAATTGCACAACCTAAGGAAGTTTACCAGCAGCAGCAGTTTGGTGGTCGTGGGGGTGGATATGGAAGAGGCAGGGGCCGTGGTGGTGAGTGTCCCAGCATTGCTTGAAGTCACAACATCACCCACTGTTTCTGAATTCATTAACAGTCCACTCCTCATTGTTTTCAGGCCAGAACCAGAACTGGAACCAGGGCTACAACAATTACTGGAATCAGGGCTATGGCAACCAGGGCTATGGTTATGGTGGTCAGCAGGGATACGGTGGTTATGGAGGTTACGGCAACTATGACTACTCTGCTGGGTACTATGGCTATGGTGGAGGCTATGACTACAGTGAGTATGCTCCACCATAAGCTGTTACTTGCCAGTTGTTTAATTTGTCTTTGCACAAAAGCACTCAGGCCTTTCTTTCTCATCCTGCAGACCAGGGCAATACAAGCTATGGGAAAACTCCAAGACGTGGAGGCCACCAGAGTAGCTACAAGCCATACTGATCACATGTAGTGCAGGTATGCATTTTGGCATCATGTATGGTGGTATGATGTAGCTTAGCCATTTTGTGCTGTTGACACTTGATAAGCGCCAAATTTCTCATGCTTTGTCTTCAAATCTGGATCGTGTGTTCCATTTGGGGGTGGGGCATTGCATATTGGAATCTGTAAAATGGATTCCGTGCACATGTCAAAGTTCAGTTTTAAGTTTGAAGTGTAAGGGTGGGTTAACTTGGCTTTAGCCACACAAACTTGATGCAGTTTTGGCAGCTGGAAGTGTGTTCAAAAAGGGGAAAAGATGCATCTCTACAAACACTACTTGATCAATAAGGGTTGAGAAGGTGGTTGACCATGTTAAGACATTGGGTTTTCATGCTACTGGGGATATAATCGCTTGTATGAAAGTTACATGCTCTTTATGCCCTGATTTCCCTCAGTTTCACTTTCTGGAGGGACTTGTCACTAACAAGCATAATTAACCTTGTCAGATCCTTCTGGTCTTTCCATGTGCTTATTAAACATGCTGTTTACTTTTGCTCTGCCAGCAATTTTTTGCGCACAAGCAATATGCAATATGTTATGTCTTTCCTCCTCTTTCAAGGACTAAAGTAATTAAGAGCAAGAGCCCGAGGTCCAGCTACAGCAAACGTGGGGGTCTGACTTTCCTTTGGAGTTGGCAGAATTACAGACTCGTGCTCCATTTGTACAGAACAAGTGAGGAATTGGGGAAGCAAATGTCACTTTTCCACTTTTATTTTATATTGTTTTGTGTCCATATACATTTCCAGAAATGGAAGTGTTATTTTTACTGTACTTTTTGGTACCTTTTTTGAATCTAATGTATTGTATGGTTGTATTTTACATGTCTACTGGAGTTACCACAAACAAGATCAGAGCAACCAGAGCTCTGAAAATAAACAATTTTGAGTAATTTTTTTCGGTGTTTCTAGACTTTTAGTTTTCCTTGTGCCGAGTGTCTGCAAGTTGCATGGCAACAGAGCTGTGGGAGGGGGTAAGATTTAAAAAAAGGGATTAAACTAATCAAAGATTTCATTGTAAGCTTGTCTAGTGAATGTCAGCAGTTGGCTAGTAGAGGGCAACCAGCATTTTTTTTTTCTTTGGCTTTTATGGAGTTTTACCAAACTTTGTCTGCAATTGAAAGTGGCTTTGATAGCGTTAAACTATAACATTAAGCTTAAGCCTGTAAATGTAAGAGGGCACTCCCTCTCTCACTGGAAACTCATTCCTCTAGTGTCTTGGGCAAATTGTTAGAAATAAACTTTTGGTTTATATTATACGTGTGGATCCTTTTTTATTTATCAATACTTGTAATGTTTTTGTGGTTGTTACCAATTCTGCCTTTTCATAATGGTAATGTTTTTTTACCAGTGGATACTATGGTGATTAATGGCTAACGTTGTTGCTACTACAGAGCCAGACTTGGCATTCCTTTTAATGCATTGCAGGAATGGGGATTCCGGAGTAAATGCTCTTAATCTATTTTGTGATGTAATAAATCTATCTTGGTTCCTTTTCACTAGATCTAATTTGGGCTACATGTGCATGTATGAAACATTGTAGGCCGTGCTACCCGTTATGGTATATTTTCCCCATATTGTGCCATAGGGAAAAACTGACCCTTTTGATCACAGCTTGAATGTATAAATTGTATATGAAGATGACCCTGTTCCCATATGGTAATTCATCGCTGATGGGTTTTTGCATGACTTGAGTCGAGTTGCAGAAATGAACTGCCAAGACTCTGAACTTGCTCAAGTAGGGGATTGTGGGTCTAGATTTGTCACTGCTGTAGAATTGAGTATGCCTTCCCAGTTTTACCTGCCAGCTTCAGCCACTATGCATAGACAATGTTTTATTACTAGGATGTGGCTCCTTGGTCCCATCAGGTAAGCCAATGATTTGCCCGTAAATGTGAAGGTCTTGAAATGAGTATTCAGTCCACAGCGCATCAGTTCAAGGGTAACCATTTTAAGTTTAATCTGTATCAAAGCTACACAAGATTGATGCATAGTGCCCTTTTTTACCCAGCCTTCAGACCCAGTCAACTGTTCTGTGGACTCTACCACAATTCATTCATCCAGTGATTGGATTCCCACTAGCAATCTGGGTAAAAAAATGTCGACTGCAACAATGGGCTTTGAGTTGAGCTGTCTGCATCACATTAAGTTGCCTTAGGCAGGAGAAGTCTGGAAAGAGAATGCAGTGTTGAGTTAGTGGACTTACCCATTGAAACCCACATCTCTGTATGCTTCTGCACTTTAATATTTGGCACCATCTTCAGGAGGAGTAGGTATGCCGTCAGTTACTACCTCTGGTACTATGAATGCGAGTGTTTTGTAACATGTCTCATGCAATTAAATTGCAATCTGCAGGTTATTACGAACCTCAAATGTCTCCGCTTGTCTTTTGTCTGTCTGTGTACATATCTGCAAAGGTATTTATGTCAGCTGTAACATACAAGTCATTTGTAACATGAAAGCATGAGTTAATAGCCATGTGTCCAGTATATTTGTCCAGAGTTGGATTGCTCACCTGTGAGAATGTGCTCTATTTTCTCTGTTACAAGCTCTGCATCTGCTGCACTGAAGCACATGGGGGGTTTAAACTTGATGATGTTCTCCCCAGGCCCATCTGTACTCACGAAGATTTTCTCAACTTTCAGTCTAATAAATGGAGGCATCCATGTTATGTTTTGAACATCTGTAGGTTTGTTTCAATTGATGTTGAATTCTTCGGACAGTGGGTGAGTTTGGAGAGTTAACTTTGGACTACATGGTTTTAAAATTTACTCTTGGATATAATTGGTCAGAATGTACCTTTTAAGCAAACCAAATGTTTTGTAATTGTGATGGAATGAGGTTTCCTGAACCTCACATTGGGAGCTGGTACAATGGTTTTGGTAGTAAGCAGTTGCAGTTAATTGATTGCTTATGGTAGCTGTGCCCATTTTTTTTTCCTTTACATCCTATGACATGTTTATACACTAAATCTAGACAACAATAGGAGCAGTTACTTTTGTATTACCATACATTCCACTGGGATTGTGGAAGCATTCTCCCATGTGTAAAAGATTTTGTAAAAAAAAGTCCTGAAGTCATCCTGACAATTGAAGAAAAAAATCTGTGTTGTAATTCTTTATCTTGGCTGTAATGGTGGCAGTTTGGGATCTTTAATGATCTTAAGACTGTCAAATTCTAAAGATCAGGTCAAACATTAAGGGGGTCATTTTCATATGGAATGTTGCCAACTTCTAAGTTTGATATTTTTAATGGTTAAAGGTAGAATTAGTGCTTTTAATGCTGCATTGTGTCAGTAGTCAGTTAATTCCCTTGCAACAATTCAGATGCTCCTAAATGTGGTTTGGCAATGGATTCATTCTGAAAGTTGTTTTTAAGTCCTACATGCTGGGTGTTGAAAATGAATTGAATGCAAATATAATAGTGCTCTATCCAAATCTGTCCTCTTTTCAAAGTCATGGTGAGAAACTAATGTATATCATGTTATGCCATCAAGTTAGTTGAGCAATAGCATCTCATCGGCTGTTATTTTATGCATTTTCTTACCTCCTTGCCAGCTGTGCTGCCTCCTCTGTAGCAGGAGTCCGCTTTTCTCTGTCAGTCACTAGCTCCATACCCACAAACAGCCCTACACCCCTGCCCCACAGAACAAGGGAGAAGGTCATTTTTCTTTGGAAAAATGTATGCCTTATTTTTCCTTCCAAGTTGGAATGCTAGTGCCAGCAATGTTCAAATTGGGAAAAGTTTACCTGATATGCTCACCACCGCTCCTTAAACGCAGTCCACCAACAAAACTCCACAGTCATTGATGTCAAAAGTATTACAATTCATTGCTGAGATATAGATGGAGTTTGATTGGGTTGAGATTGTCCTCTGTTAGGTTTATGTAGATCATAGCCAACTTCATATGCCACTTTTTTTTTTTTGCTAGTGGACTGAAATTAGTCAAATAAATAATATTCTAATGTCCATACCGTACATCTCCTATGATGGGCAGTTTGGCCTTCAGCCCCCATAGCAGATCTCTGAGGTGCTCTCCAACTTTGCTGGCATTTCCTTGGAGGTTCTCCTTCTCAATGACATCCAGAACCGCCAGACCAATCGCACACGACACAGGGTTTCCACCAAACTACAGACACATATGCACACACTACAAACAAGCCATCACCAACGCCACTTTTAATCAATAAGACTAGGAGGCAGTAACTGCAAGAGGCAATTTAGAGCATGGCATGAAAAAAATTCCACTGTAAGTTGCACCTCTTGAATCAGTACACTTAGGACAGGTTACAGCAGTGTATGTAATATGACCCTATGTAAATAATGACTTGCAGATAGCGCTTAAGTTGCACCTGCCTTATATTAATTCAAAAGTTACAAGTAGCATAAATACATGGGGTGAATTAAGTATGACAAAATAATTATGTTCACCGATCAGCCATAACATTATGACCACTGACTGGGTGGGATATATTAGGCAGCTAGGGAACATTTTGTCCTCAAAGTTGACGTGTTAGAAGCAGGAAGAATGGGCAAGCGTAAGGATTTGAGCGACTTTGACGGGCCAAATTGTGATGGCTAGACAACTGGGTCAGAGCATCTCCAAAACTGCAGCTCTTGTGGGGTGTTTCCGGTCAGCAGTGGTCAGTGGGACATGGGAAGTGGAGGCTGGCCTGTGTGCTCCGATCCAACAGACAAGCTACTGTAGCTCAAATTGCTTAAAAAGTTAATGCTGGTTCTGACAGGTGTCAGAACACACACTTTCATAGCAGTTTGTTGCGCATGGGGCTGCGTAGCCACAGACCGGTCAGGGTGCCCATGCTGACCCCTGTCCACTGCCAAAAGAGCCAACAATGAGCATGTGAGCATTAGAACTGGACTACAGAGCAATGGCAGAAGGTGGCCTGATCTGATGAATCATGTTTTCTTCTACATCACGTTGATGGCCGGGTGTATGTGTGTCACTTACCTGGGAAACACTCTGCACCAGGATGCACTATGGGAAGAAGGCAAGCCGGCAGAGGCGCAATGCTCTGCTGGGAAACCTTGGGTTCTGCCATTCATGTGGATGTTACTTTGACACGTACCACCTACCCAAGCATTGTTGCAGACTATGTACACCCTTTCATGGAAACGGTATTCCCTGATGGCAACAGCCTCTTTCAGCAGGATAATGCATCCTGCCACAAAGCAAAAATGGTTCAGGAATGGTTTGAGGAACACAACACGTTCAAGGTGTTGACTTGGACTCCAAATTCCCAAGATCTCAATCCAATCGAGCATCTGTGGGATGTGCTGGACAAACAAGTCCGATCCATGGAGGCCCCACCTCGCAACATAGAGTATTTAAAGGACCTGCTGCTAACGTCTTGGTGCTAGATACCATGGCACACCTTCAGAGGTCTATTGGAGTCCATGCCTCGAAGGGTCAGGGCTGTTTTGGCAGCAAAAGGGGGACCTACACAATATTAGGCAGGTAGTCATAATGTTACGGCAGATGGCAGGGTGTGCTGTGGATTCTTGCTGATTAATTACTCAACTTTTTATTGCCACATACATCATGCAATAATTTTCATGGAGAGAAGTCTCAATTTACACCCAATGCCTTGCTGGATGGAGGATGTCTTTGCACAACAGAAAGAAAGAAAAACTTGCAGGTAGTTCAACAGGTGGAAATTCAAAACAGGTATGCACAGCTGGCAAAACTGATTATACAAGTAAAAGGATGGGAAAGCAACTCACCGTATTAAAGTATTCCACGCCATTTGCAGTGAAGGCTGCAGCAATCTCCTGGGTTGTGGCCACACAGGCCAGTGGGTGACCATTACCCATGGGTTTGCCCATGGTCACAATGTCTGGGCAAAAATCCTCACCCTGGAGCTGGAACCCCCAGAAATGGCTTCCCACTCGGCCAAATCCTGCCTGCACCTCATCTGCCACAAACACCCCGCCAGCAGAGTGCACATACCTGCCAAGGCAGAGGGGTCACCCACCCTCAAAATTAAGATCCAACATGGTCTGCAATTTAGTGTTTAACACAGCTTTGTAATGACTCATTTATGGCATTTGTATATGCCACATCCTGTGTACTCGTACTCATCCTATGTAAGTATAAGTACTCATTCAACTTATCTAAATTGTAAGTAAGCCATCTATTGTGTTAATAAATTAATATATACCAAGACTTCCCTTTTTACCTCATCCATGTTGCAAAACTGTGATTATTTTAAGAAAATGAAAGATTGTATTGATATAAAGGTTAAAAGTAGTTAATGATTGACATGATCATAAATCACAAGGTGTTCTTTATATCAGCATAAAAAACTTACAGAGAGCTAGTTGTAAGTGTGACAAGGGTGTGATTGAACAATAAGCTTGTATAAGCAAAGATGTGACACACATGCTGACAAAAGGTATCTGTCTTCAAACTACAGCACTCATGGGAGAGAGCTGTGTATGAACAACATGCATGCAGCATGCAGATGAACAACTTTGAGGGCAATACATACTCTGCAACCTTCTGGCAGTAACCACTGGGTAATATGATCTGGCCTCCAACACTGGGCAAGGATTCTGCAAAAAATGCTGATATCTGCAAAAGGCAATATATTACAAATTTTTAACATCAGAGTCATTCTTTTAACATCCAACTGTTCATTTAGTATTTTTACTAAATACAACTATGCTTACAGATGTACAATTAAATGCAGAAGCATAACCACAAAATTCAACTAAGTCACAAGCAAAACTGTTGTTTTAAATGAGCGAAAAGAACTCAGAAAAAAGGATGGCCCTGAACATGTGTTCCGGTGAGACTATGTGAACCTTGCGGCCTTTTTTGTGAACCTCTTCAATCAGATCCTTAACCGTATCTGCATAAGCTTGGGCAGGGTCTGAATGATCCTCCCTGTACAGTCCTCTATATGTGTCTGGAAGGGGTGCCTATGAGGGGATAAAGAATTGGAATAAAGTTAGATGTACCCTTTCACATATCCCCTTAAAAGGAAAATTCACCTTAGAGAAACAAGGATTGCTTGAATTCATGCACAGTTCTCAAATACAAAGAAAAGCTCATGCTATTAATTTATCCAAATTTATTCATAGAAAAATATGTAATTCTGAAAATGAAGTTATCACTGTACATTTAAATGTTTAAAGAAATCAGCCAATTGTATAACTACTTTATAAGTGTTGTTTAAGTGTATGGGTGACAGATGGCTGCACATACACAAGGTGAGTTGACCAAGGAAAAAATGGCCACTTGATTACACAGTATGAAAACCCTCACTGTACTTCACAAGTCACAGTCAGCAGCAACCCATTAACATTACCATTAGGCTTTATGCACACAATATTAAAGCACGTCATAAAATGGCTTAAGAAACTATTTCTCTTAAAATTTGAAAGAAGCTTAAAAACATGACAAAGAATATAACAAAAAGTACTTTGATTTGCAGCTTGAGTTCTGTTAATCCTATGATGTAGAAAGCTACCAAATGTAAATTTCATTTTTATTTTTCTTCATAGTACATGTCAGTTTTTATTTGCTTTCCCCTTTTTCTTCCTATTTGAAATTATAGATCCTACCTGCTTTCATAATGACAGATTTTCATAATTTCACAGATGAAGCCCTGTTTACAAAATTGTTTTGCAATTTCTGTGCATGCAGTTTTTACAAATGAATCATTTCAACATTTTGTAATGTACTTTACAATCCTATTAGCTAAATTCTCAAGAAGAAGCCTTGATTAGCAGCATCTGCAATGAATAAAGCAGTTAACAAAAAAGTAAAAACATTCCTGCCACAATCAGGGAAAGTTACACACCACATGAACCCACTCTTTCTGACCCCCTAGTTTCCTGAACTTGTACGGACTGATGTCGATCAGAGATGTCAGGTGCCCATGGTATGCGCTTGGGAGAAGAGAACATTTGGCATGTCAGGGATTAACTTGAATAACGTGGGTTTTCTACTCAACTGAATGCAAGTACTATGTATGTTAACACTTGGAATCAAATGGTTAGTCAAATGCTGGCTTGAAGAAATTTATTGGCATGCTTATATTCAAATCTTAATTTTATAAAAATGTCTTACTGGTCCAGCACTATGACATCCTCATGTAGGCTGTACTGGTGAGCCAGACGCAGAGCAAGGTCATTGGCCTCTGAACTGTGGGACAGCAGCCAGATTAGGCAGATTCAAGATTGTTCTGTCACATTAACAACTTTTCTATCATTACATTTCCCACTCTGCCCCTAAACCAGTTCTCAAAATATGTGGAGTTCTTAGAAACATACTTGAATTAACTGAGCCTTACACACAATCTAAACTAGAGGGGGTTTACCCAGAGTTGACAAAGTAGAAGACACAGAGCTTGTCTGGAAGTGTGGCCCTGAGACGGTCTGCATAGTGGACAATGTTGTCATGGAGGAAGCGTGAGTTGGTGTTCAAGAGCTCCATCTGGGATGCAGCTGCCTTGGTAACAGCTGGGTGGCAGTGCCCGACTACATAGAAGAGAGGTTGAGAAGATATACTATAATGTGCCTTTATAGTACCCTAAGACAATTATGGTTTTGATTTTTATAAAACCTCATCACAATAGAGTATGTTTACTTAAATTTCTGTGACACACTGTAAGTTAAAATGCACACCTGTATTATAAATGAAAATGTTGGGAAATGTTTTATTTTTTTGGTTAGACTGTCTGACTAACTAACTGATTAATCTTCTTAACAAATAATAGGTGTAAGACGCATTCCAAACAACAAAACCCATCTTATCTTAAGGCCATATCTCACACTGTCACAATCACTGTGTAGGAGTTGAAGCCTATACTTTGAACTCTGCTGGCTGGGTGGCATCCATCCACCTATTTTTCCAAATTACGATATCAACAAGGTACAGAGTGTTGTCACAATTTATGTCCACAACTGTTTGTATAACTGTCTCCATACTCTGATACTGTCAGTAGGGGGAGGGGTGTCACCAGACACATGCCTCAGTAAATGTTCATGAAAAATAACTAGTTTTTTGCAATTTATCACAAATTGCAAGTGTGAGGATGTGAGTGCTGGGGGCCTGCGACCCATGTGAGAAAGCAATGATTCCGTTTTAGTGAACTGTTTTGTAACTTAAAGTAGTCCCTTGAATAGGTGTAATGATTACACAGTTACTTTGAAATAAGTAAGTAAATAAATAAATAAGCATAACCGCTGTGGTAATTCCATTCATCACAGCCACAATTATTGAAGAACCTTTTTTAAAATACCAGAACACTTTCAGGTAAACAGTATTACAGGTATATTAGATTTAAGGTACAGATGCTATGATTATACTGCTTGTTACTGAGGATTCCATTTTCTGGTCCATTTAAAAAATACACAATAGTGTCAGTAAGGAGACCCAGATGCTAGCACAATGTACAAGTGAAACAATGCATGAGATTTCTTCGTATATACCCTAAAGCCAATCTCACTGGTTACTTTAAAGAAACAGTGCAACAAAAAGGATTAAGTCCTTTTTTTGCCTGATTACTTGAAAAGATTGTTTCAGTTTCATAAATATCTAAATCATGATAACTACGTTGCTGCCTTCTTAGTTATCTGTTGCGAGCCCCCTACCGTGCTGGACATTGCTGATGCAATCCAGATAACGCGTCCCATTCTCGTCATATAAATACTGTCCTCGAGCTCTCACTATCTTCACAGGATCTTCTGAGTAGAAAAGCCGACAAGACTGCCTTCGAGGAGATGACAGATACATACAGATACAATTTTTCCTACTGCATTACAGCTGAAAGCCCAGTTTCTACTTGACTGTTAATAACGCCAATCCCTTTACCAATCTGATAACTTAAAATTAACTAATTAATAGTTTAGGCTACATTTTCAGTTTACTATCTAGCTTTCTTAACGGTAACATAGACTATATACACCACGTAGGCAACAGTTCCGTTACTTGACTAGCACAGCAACTTACCCTATCAAGGTTTTCCGCATTGCAAGGGTTGTTTCTTTATTGAACATTTCTAGTGTCATTTTTCTGTTCAACGGTAGTTTTTGATGAGGCGAGATCTGAAGTGAACTTTTGTTTGCGGGTTAGGTGAAGTGAGAATAATAGAAAATGTACTTCCTGTGACGACGGTATATGTGGTTTTCAAAATAAAAGTTTAAAAAGCTCTGTACTGTATATATAAATTAACTAGACAGAACATGTACAATTAATTAACTATTTTTCTTCTGTATGTCATAAATTAATAAACAGAATGTATTCTTTTGGTAAGCATTTGTTAAACTTTCTATATAATTTATTACACTGGACCACTGAATGATCTTCCTGTCATAAGACAGTGGTAGTCAACTCATGAAAAAACAACAATAAAATTATGTGAAATGATTTTCAGAGAGTATTTATTTTATACTTATCTATACATGTCAGACATATTCCCATGGAATCTTTTTTTTCTCAGGCTCAGTCAAAGACTGATGTTTGTAGGATAAACTTTTCCCAATGGGAATGCAAATACTGATAAAAAATAAATAAAAAAAAGGGCCACTTACAATTGTGTTACACTGACTCTCTGATACAAGAATATGAATATTTCACCACATTCAATGTAAAAAAATATAAATATATCTAATGGCTCTATTAACTCCAGTAACAGAGCCGGATGGACACCAGAGCTGTACAATATTTAGCATCAACATATATTCACCAAATAAAAGCCAGTCTGTTTGGATCACTTTCAGATTTATATAATCTTTTAATGTTTTGAGTTGTGCTCTTAACATAATTTGGTATTTGCTCATAACTGGCACCAGGAACTAGATAATTTGCCCTCATTCCCCCATAAATGGGACCAACCCCGCACCACATGCCATGCTCGGCAGCCCTGAGGAGTGGGAAAGTGTTCCTGTTGGCCTTCTTGGCAGCATTAATTATTTCTTTGGTGTAATGCTGAAACTGCTCCTCCTCCTCAGCAATCAGCTCTGTGAATTTATTATCTGTTTCCATTTGTTTCTGTTCCAGACAATGGTTATTGGCAAGTCTTTCAGTCATTTGATGACGAAGGATATCATCCATTATAGCACGCTCTTCTTCCTTTTTTCTTGCCTTTAGCTGTTGCATTTCCAAATAAAACCTATCCTGCTCTTTCCTGGCATTGAGGGAGTCCTGCGCATACTGTTTCTCTTCCTTTGCCCTCTGCTCCCGTTCTCTATATGTGTTTTCTCTATGCAGTTTGATGGAATTCAACATGGCCTTCCTTTTTTCTTCCGTTTCCTTTCGCTCGTGTTTCAGCTTGGCTTCCCACTGGGCTATGCTCTCAGACAGGATCTTAGAACTGAGATTTTCCTGTTTGCTGATATTATTCTGCATTTCCATAGCCACCCTCTCCACCACCATCTCTTTGTACCTTTGCACTACTCGGCGCCTCTCTGTCTCCTTCTCTTTCCTCCTCATCCTCAGTTTCTCTCTTTCCATGTCAAAAAGCCTCCGTCTTTCCTCCATCATCTCTTGTTTTTGAGCTTCTAAGGCTCTGATGGTGTTCATTGCTGCTAAGTGCTCCATATGAGCTTTCCTGGCATTCATCATCTTCTCTTTCTTTTGTTGTCTGAGTAATATCTTGTCCCTCTCATATTCCTCACAAAGCTGCTGGCATTCTTCCATTTCTTTCTGTTTCTCAACCACTCTCCGTTTTCTGAGGTCTTGTTCTTTCATTTGTTCCATCACAAATTCTCTGTAAGCTTTTTTGTCAATGTTCTTTCGCCGCACTTTCTCCCTTTCCTGCTCCACAGACTCCAATTCCTTACGTCTAACATCAGCCATAAATTTCCTGGTCTCCTCTTTTGCAGCATTCATCATCCTCTCTTTCGTGTTTATCTGGTCATCTCGTTCCTTCAGAGCTTCCGTATACAAGAGTGCGCGATGAAATTGTTTCACACGATCACTCTGATAGAACTCTTGGCATAATGCTTTTGTAAGGGCCTCTTCTTTCTGCCTTTGAAGGCCTTTTCTTCTTTTTGTCTGTTCAACAGTTGTTGATTCCATTTTCATCTAATGATTGATATTTCAGTTTAAACCAGATGAGTTTACATTGCAACCAGTAATTTATTGGGGATAATGTAATTAGTTGTACATACTGTGATGTCATCTATGGAGCACAAACAAAAGTTCCATGTATCAAGAGAGCTTAAAGAACAGGGCATTGTGACATCAGATCAGAACCCTTCATGCTGTAGAAGAAAGCTGTTCTTCCATTTGTTGTCATTAGGTTTAAACAATAATTACATATTTGTTTCAAAATAAACAAAATACTTAGCTCTCATACACTAATGCACTAAGGTTACCATTCTCTGGCTACTATTCCACTTAAATTACTTCATAAACAAAATGCAGAAATTCCCCAAAGTTTTCCCATTAATCGTACCATTTACTTGGGTCAAAAGATGAAGGTTAAATGTATGCAACTGGTGATATTTAAAGAGGTTGGTTGTTTGGTTCATAGGCACAGTATGTGCTAATAAATTTTACAAAAACAAGAAAACACTGCCTTATCTGCTTTGTATTAGTAATCACAAGACACATTTCCACAATACTACACTGTAAAAGTGGCATAGACTGTTTATGTCTGACTTGACTATTGATATCACTGTATACCTTGATCTACTGGAGTATGTGGAAGTGTAAGTATAATATTTTACAATAGATTTATGTAGAATATATGTTATTGAGCTCTGGCTTTGATGTGGAATTTGATGTGGAACTATGTTAAATAGAATAAAGCAAGTCTTCAATACTGTCAATACAATATTTAATAACTGTCAACAACTAATAGGCATCTGGTACTTTTGGTTGAGGAATCAAATAAGCACCCTGGTGATTACTGGGGGTTTTACAGTATGTATCTCATGGGTCATTGCCATCTTGAATTGGCTGCCATTTTGAATTATATTAAATTACTGTAGTGAGCTCTTGCTTCACACCTTGACTCTTATGAAACTTGTCATATTGATTATGTCTGTCAGTTCCCCATCACAAAATCTGAGGAGATTGGCCTCTTGGTGGCGATATTTTAGTCAACTGATACTGAAATATTTAAACAATGAAAAATCCTGCCCCATTTAACTTAGACATGTGAAACCAATTTCAGTAGATGCCTCTTCCCACAAAGAAAAATTACCCTCAAGAACCCATGCAGTGTGATACATTCAATGATTAATTTTCTCTTAATGTGACACACATCTGATAGAAAGTGATTGATTTGATAAACTGACATATTTAATGAATCCCACACTGATTTTTCATTAGCACTTCTCTCTAGAAGATTGGAAAAAAAATTGTAAAGAAAATATTAGTGCATGAGCCCTATTAGTTTCATCCGTGTCTTCATGTCTGTTTCTGCTAATTAATGTGTGACACTGGAAATATATATATATATTCTGTACAACAAATTCCTAATATCCACAAAAGTACAACAATTTAAAGACAATTTTTTCAGCAGAAAGTAGCAATACCTAATTGTATATGTGCAGGATAAAGATTTGTATTGTGTGGGGCTGTGTAGTGTGCGGTTAGAAAATTTAAAGTTTACTGCAAATGAAAACCTTTCAGGTGAAAATCTTGGACATAATCTCAGCATTTCTGAAAAAAAAAAATGTGGTAATGTTAATGTTTAGATTCTATCTCTTCTGGTTTTACACACCACATTTTCCCCCAAATTCTAAGGAACAAAAGTACCTCCAGAGGTTACAAAGCTTTTGCCAGAGCTATAAAAGCTGACCAGAGGTAGTCAAAACCCAATAAACACTACTCATTTTGCCCTGCTATTGCTATCCCCCTTTTTTTCAAAATGATGTTGCTTTGTTATGTCCATGGAGTGGAATGTAGAATATGACTATGGCCGTGGAATGTTATGGGACTGCCATGCATCTCAACAGACTCTCGCCTCACCATTCCTCACTCTGCTCCACCTATACGTATAGTGAAGGGCAGGGAACAGGTAAAACTGAGTCTGACATTGCCAGAGTTTGAAAGAAAACCTTTTTATCCCTGTCAAAATCCCAGTTTACCAAAAGCAACTGCTTGTCTGCAAAAAAACAATGCATTCAAGTGATCACACAATAGTTGTCTTATATCTAGTTTTAATCTTTTCCTCATAAAGCGGCTTCAAATATTTTACTTTCAGAAGCTTGGTGTAATTTTACATTCTTCTGAGTAATCATTAATAAGAAACATTCTATTTTTTTAAATTAAATTGTATGTATGGCTTACACAAGTGCATATAAATATCATAACATAAGGGGACATAGAATTAGTTCATATGTAACAGTTCCATGTTGGTTTACAGCAACTGTTGTTATTGCACTGTTTATCTTGCAGGCATTCCTATATGTGCAATTGTAAAGTGCTAGGTGCAATATAAACATAACTTGTAAAAGGAGCAGTGCCAGAAATGCTCCACAATGTAGATTTTACAGTGTGACATTGCAACACTGTAAAATATTCCTCAGCACATATTCACCATATAAAATTCAGTCTTCTTGCAGTTGGTTCACAATCAATTTTCCCATATAATCTTTTGAGGTCTGGGCTTGTGGCACTGACATAATCAGGAATTTTGTCAAAGTTGGCTCCGGGAACCAAATAATTTGTCCTCATTCCTCCAGAAATGGGTCCTACTCCACACCATTTGTCCTTCTGAGCTGTATTGAGGAGTGGGAGTATGTTCCTGTTGGCCTCTTTGGCAGCACTGATTACATCTTTGGTGTAGCGCTCAAACTGCTCCTCTTCATAGGCAATCAACTCTGCATATTTGTTATCAAAATCCATTTGTTCTTCTTTCAGAAGACATCTCTGGATAAACTTTTCTGACATTTGACAGCGAAGAATGTCATCCATAATACTACGTTCCTCCTCTTTTTCTTGAGCCTTTAACTGCTGTGTTTCCCAGAAAATTCTATCTTCTTCTTTTCTTGCATTTAAGTCATCTTGTGCATTGTCTCTATCCTCTTTGGCAGCCTCCTCCCTTTCTCTACATTTATATTCCCTATGCATGGCAATGGCTTTCAGCATGGCCATCTTTTTTTCATTTTTCTCATTTTGCTCCTGGTCCAGCTTAGCTTCCCACTTGGCTGTGGTGTCAGCAAGAACCTTAGCACTGAGCTGTTCCTCTTTGCATTTTTTATCCTGCATCTCCTCAGCCAGCCTCCCGATCACCATCTCTTTGTACTTCTGTGCCACTCTGCGCCTCTCTGTCTTCTTCTCAATCTTCCTCATCACTATTTGGTCCCTTTCCATTTCAAAAAATCTCCGCCTTTCATCCTTCATCTCTTGTTTTTGAGCCTCTAAGGCTCTGATAGTACTATTTTTTGACAGAAGCTCTTTGAGAGTATTCCTGACATTCATCTTCTCCTCTTGGTCTTGCTGTCTGAGTAGTCTCATGTCCCTTTCATACTGCTCTCGAAGTCTTCGACACTCTTGTATCTCTCTCTCCTTCTCCAGTTGCCTCTGTTTTCTCATGAACTCATGCTCCATTATCTGTTGCCTCACATAGTCTCCAACAGCCTTTGACTCAAGCTGCCTTTTCCTCAGATTCTGTCGGTCCTGCTCAATTCCTTCCAGCCATTTGCGCTTTATCTCATCTAGGATTTTTTTAGTCTCCTCATTGGAGGCAGCAGTCAATTTTTGCTCTACTTTGGCTTGGTCCGTTCGATCCTGCAGAGTTTCTGTTAGCAAAAGTGCTCGATGAAATTGTTTAACACGGTCACTCTGATAGAACTCCTGGCGTATGGCTTTTTCCATAGCCTTCTGTCTTCGGGCCTGAAGGCCTCTTCTGCTGCGATCTTCAACAGACGCCGAAGATTCCATTTTCGCCTGAAAGTATGGAGCAACATCTGGCCGCTTCAGTTATCAGCTAAACATTTATAGTGCATAAGGTCATTGAGGTTTCTACTATGATGTCATCCAGGCCGGCGAAAATAAAATGTGGCTGCCGTTGCACTGTGACGTCCGTAGACTTTGGCAGAACTATGAAGCCCAGAGCGACATGAAGTGAAATGATTTGAATAGTGACGCAGATAAGCAAATATGACAAGCAACATCCGACTTTCATCAATCAACGTGTAGTTTAGCATTTTATATAGGCTGAAAAGAAACACAGGCTACTTTATTTAGAAACCGGTCAACATTGTCACCTACGCTTTTTGAACAAAACGTTCTTGTGTCTTTCCCTATTCATGTGATAGCGCAAACCATAATTACTAATGCTGAGATTATGCTAATACATTTCGATACGGTGCTTTCTAAAGTAGGCTATTAAGCGCAAGAGGCAAGCATGAGTCTTTGATCACGGGATACACAATATTTTGTCTACATTTAAAAGAAGCTTGATTAGCGAAAGTTAGTTAGCCACCTAATTTCTTACAAAGAAGTACGTGGCCACAAGTAAATAGCCCCAAGCAAATACAAGCGCCTAATCCGTAGGGAAATAAAAACTTAAACAGGTTAAATTAATACATTTGAGAATTAAGTATTCGTAAGTATTAACAAAATAATTAATTATTTAAACTATTTTAGGCATGCACTACAAGTATTCATACATTTATTTATTCGCATTTCAATTTAGGATCTTTAAATTAGTATATTTCCTATAATGTTCTGTAATTTTTTCGCTATGTCTCTGTAACAGTCTTGAGGGCTGATTTTTATATAATTAGATGTTGTATGATTTATTTTACCTCATACTTAACGTTTTTTCACCAGTGAGACTTGCTAACTCTCACCGCCACCTTGATTGACAACCCTGTAATTGATGGGTCTTAGGAAAGGAAGATCCAGAAATAAACACATCAATGAACGAATGATAGGTAGACAGACAAATTCGTACCAATAGAAAAAAAGTCTTGCTGCCCGGTAATTTCTGTATATCTATTGTGAAAAGGGGCTTTACTACCTCGAGGCGAGTTTCCGTAGTGTAGTGGTCATCACGCTCGCTCAATACGTGAAAGGTCCTTTACTCTCCACAAAGGCTCTGTTCCTGTGGAAAACCTATTCTGTAAATTATCAAGTATCTATGAAATGCCATCTTAATAGTTGTTGAAAAATGTAATTTATCTAAAGGCATATTTTTCTTGTATAAAATAATTAACATCTGTTGCAATTAATCTTTGCTGTTCCTTCCATTTTCTGGAAATGCATAACTGCATACTGTAGGTGTTTCCGTAATGTAGTGGTTCACGTTCGCCTCACATGCGAAAAGTCCTTAGTTCGAAATCGGGCGGAAACAATCATATTTAAGTCTATTTACTTCAAGATTATATGGTAGATGCATGGAAAACAGCAACAGGCACAGTGACACCAGTAGCTCCACGAATTTCATCACTTACCACTGATTTTTTTTTTTTTTTTTTTTTTTTCAAATTAGCACTACACCTTGGCTTTATTTCCAAAAATAACTACCCATCACCAACCACAAGCTGAACAATGGAGTGAGTCAAAAGACATAATTTGTAGGCCTACACATTGAGTCTGTCAAGTGTCCCATCCATTCCAGCATCAATAAGTAGGCCTAGTTATGAAAGAAGTCTCTGAATTTAGGGGGCTACCTTCCTGGGAATGGATTACCTTAAATCACTGCTTCTTAACCTGGGTTCGATCGAACCCTGGGGCTTCGGTGAGTCATTCTCAGGGGTTCGGCGGAGGTCAAGACACACACCCGACTCATGTGTTTCCTCATGTAACGTCCCGTTTTTGTTTTTGTGTGAAAATCATGTTTTGATGGTTTTGTTCTTTGAACACAATGGTGTTGATGCACGGTTCATTTTGTGCACCAGTAAAATATATACCTATGTTTTGAATTTGAAAAAATCATATCTAATTTTTCCAATTAATAAGGGTTCGATGAATGCGCATATGAAACTGGTGGGGTTCAGTACCTCCAACAAGGTTAAGAACCACTGCCTTAAATTTAGTCTATTATAGTCTAAATTTAGACTAAACACTTTTTTTTTTTAAAGAAATGACATAAAATAGATACATGTATTTTCCTTATGTCAAGGACTAGGTTGAATCCATGGCCAGAAAACCAGCCCACAGTGTCATATCGTGGGAGTTACCCTACCAGTCTCAGCAAAGTATAACATACTGATACAAAACCCAGGGTGTTCTGGATGGACATGTTACGTTGTTACATAGGGAAACAGTAAAAGGTTAACGGTTCGTCTTCCCTACATTTCCCGCATTTGCTTTTAATCTATTTTCCCTCGTGTTTCCGCAGGGTAGTGGTTCGCCTCACACGGGAAAGGTTAACTGCTTTGCAAGTCGATTGACTTAAACATTGCATGGCAGATTTGTGGGTAAAAGTAACACGGTACCACGAGTACTTTCACTGATTTTATCAGTGTCGAATAGATAAGCCAGCATCTCATAGTTATGTAATTCATTTTTTCATGAAGTTAGTTATTTAGGAGATCGGTCACTATTAAATTTAGCCTTAATTCTTACTCAGTTCTTCAAAACAGAACTACACCTTGGCTTTACTTCCAAAAACTATGTATCGTGGCTGTGTTGTATAATGAAACAAAACTCAAGCGTTGCTCTGTTCTTGCTCATTCTCCGTCCTGCTTTGTGAGCACATCTTACCCGATATTGCGCAAAACATCTGGAGACCTGTAGGCTACACGGGATATAGCCTACACTACAGTAATGCAAAAACTTTGCCAACATATCTACAATCCTGTACAATGTACACAGGCACTAACATAACACAAAGACTTGCTTGGACACACACGAAAACGTCTGCTCGCGAAATGTGCCTCCTAATATCAAGGATCGTTTTCAAGGTCCCATACCACGCCCCAAGGGGGCGGAGGTGAACTCACCTGGCGCTGATTTAAATCTGGCTCCTCCAACATGGCGTGTTTGCAGTCAGACTGCTGGTCGATTCAGCATGACAACACGTGTAGACACGACACTGCACAGCCCACTGGAGCCAAGGTATGTAAGACTTCTTTTGTCGATGTATAATTATTTACAGTCTACATCTCGCTTCCTCTTAAGTTGAAAATTTCAAGGAAGGTGCAGGGGCGGGGTAATTGTCGGTTAACCACTTACAAGTGCTTTCGTCTTAAGGGTCTTAATTTTTTGTTTGGCATATACTGTTTTCAGGGGAAGGCCACTGCCCCTGTGGTCATCCCACTGTGAGCTTCCAGAGGGTTTATTAACCAGGCCAGGTACTCACCCCCGTGGGCCAGAGCCTTGGCTTCTCCCTGGCTGCAGCTTTGTGTACGACAGTTTGGTCAGGTGAGAGAAGGAGTTTATTACACTCCAACCCCCTTTTTTTTTTTTTAAAGGTTTGGTGAGATTGGTCCAATAATTCTTATCTAATTTTCTCATGCAGTAACTCGCCATGCTCTGAGCTGAGCAGAGACAACAATCCGGGAGTCACACAGAAGCCACGCCGGTATATAGCATTGGTTTTCACATTTATATGCACCCCTGAATGCACACGTGCACACAAACTGCGTTCTTCACCAAATGAACCCATATTGTTTCGCATGCATCCCCTCTCCACAAGTGTCCATATGCACAGAAGCATGTAAGTGTACCTACACACTCAGCACATCTAGCATTAAGCTCTGCTGTGCTGTGTATACTTGCACTTATGTTCATACTTGGTGATTGCTTTATTTCTGCTTCATAGCTGTCACAATGTTACACACACAATCCCCATAAATACTCTTTCCATTCTTAATGGTCAATGTATATAGGTGGGTGTAACTGAAAAACATGTATCCTCTACTTTGTTTTCTCTTTTGATTGTTGCCCTTCCAATCAGATCTTCCATATTGGAACGATGTATCCTGAGGATGTCCACTGCTAGCGTTGCAGTGGGGACAGAGGACATGGATGGACTTTGGAGGTAAGAGACGTGACTGCCAGGGCAGCAGATTTTCTGCATGGTTAAGCACATTATTTGTTGGCTTCCTACATTTGGAGCTCATTTCTTGATAAAGCGCAATCTTTTCTTGGGTTGGGGTTGGGGTTGGGGTTGGTGGTGGTGGTTGCAAAGAAATGTTCCTTACCCTCACTGTGCATTTTGTTCAATAAAGGCAAATAATGTTAGCCTACTGTTTAAATGTTGTGGTGCTGAATACCAGCTAAACATCATTTTCTCTGGAGGGCTCAGTCAGAGGGCCGCTGTGGCACACGACCTCTGGACCCATCCCGTTGTGAAACCAATGAGGCAGTACTGAAGCGCCGACAGAAGCAGATCCAATATGGGAAAAACACCTGTGGTTACCAGAACTACCTGCAGCAGGTGCCAAAGTATGAACAGGATAGCTTTATCTTTTTTTTTTTTTTTTTTTTTTTTTTGGTGTGTGCAATAATTAGTATTAAAATTGAATTTTCAATCAACTTATTCAAGAATGTTTAGACAATTTGAGCAATATAGTTTGGTAAAATGCTTTTGCCTAAGGGTTTGCAATTGGGGCTTAAGAAGGCCATACTATTTCTGTGGCTGCAGACATTTGCGTCTTCCTGGACTCCACCCTCGCACCCCCAACAAGTACCGTAAATACAGCCGACGCTCCTGGGATATGCAGGTTCGATTGTGGCGGAGGGCTCTACATGCTTGGGACCCCCCCTCTAACAACCCCCATGATGCCCTTGGAGTGCCACAGTCTGTCGTAGATGGACATGACCCAATGGACCAGATGTAAGTAGTACTACTTCAATGATGTGTTTGCAATGGTGGTTTGGGGAAAACCTTTCATGTGGTGAAAATTGGCACTCTTGTAGGATTTTTTTATTTTTTTATTTATTTATTTTTTATAAAAAACATTGTACTTCCCATGCAGGTTTTTTTTTTTTTTTTTTTCCCCAGAATTATTAAGCATTTTCCTTTGTATCCTGTCTGCGCAAAGCAGAGAAACTGCAAATTTGTATGGATCGTTCACAGAATTACGTGTATGCTTTTTTGCAATCAATGTACAGTGATAATTTGATCACCAGGCTATTCCTCTGCCTGTACAGTATTTTACAAATGTTTAAGAAGGTACTCTTTTTTTCATAGTTGTGAAAAGCCACTTTATTCATTGTTTAATATTGAATATGAAAAAAATGTTTAAAATTATGTTGAACAAATTTTTCTTCTGTTTTAATTCACCAGGCCTATAAAGTAGTTTAATTTCAGTTTCTGCCCCCTCCCACCAACATACTTTCAGACAAGGGTTGCTGGAGCATATGAATACGGAGCCCTGTGGAAGAGGTGATGACATTGGGCTAGACTTCAAAGCCCCATTAACCCCTGTGACTTCCCCACCAGCGCAGGTGTCCCCAAATGCTTCCTGGACTTCACCACAGGTTTGATTAGTAGATGGGCAGACAGTGGTATTTGTTTGAAAATTTTGTTTTTTTTTGGGGTTCCACTGAAGATCCACTGCACTCCTGACAAATTTCAGCTAGGATGAGGAGTATCTTCTACACACTTGGAATCATTCAAGTCTGTTTTATTCAGCAGCATAATTGCAGGACATGGCTTTGACCCTGAATTATGTGTATATTACTTCACCTAAGTAGTGTTACAGACCTACCATGCAAGTTCACACACATTTTCACTTCTATGGATTTAAGAAATTGAGACCCTGGAGCTGAAGTCCTATTAATAGTGGTCCCAGCTAGCACTCCTTGTCTGTTTGAATGCCATTCTGTTTGAATTCATCAGTCTTTGACATTGCCAGCCATATTAATTTTTTGGTTATTAAATCACAGACCATAAATTCTCTGCATTTCTATTCTATGTAGGATCTGACTCATACATTTTTGGTTTTGCTAAGCAACACTATATTTAGCTTTGATTTTCTGGATAATTGTACTGTTACCAGGGGTTAAGTACATTAACCACTGTTAATGTACTTTGGAGAAATAAGGCCAAAGGAGTACACCCAGTTTAGTATTTACACAAAAGCATGCAACCACTTGAAAAACTATGTCTTCAGACAATGACTGTTCAGCTAAATCAATTGCTCTCTCCTTGGGTAAGACTAAAGGCAGTTATGCATCACTTCATGGGGCTGCTCCCCACAGTTTATTCTGGATTGCATAGGCAGTGTACCTACTGGAAACTAATGCTTTATTAAGATGACTCATATCATCCACTGCCACTCTCATATTGCCTGTGTTCACCCGGGCATTTCATTGTATTTCTATAGTCACGCCATTAGTGTGAATCCCTGAAAACTGTTAAACTGTAAAGATTGTGTACTGTAGTTTTATGCTTGGTTAAAAATGAATAGTTGTGCATATGTGTGTGTGTGTGCATGTGCTTGCCCCCCTTTTCCCCCTTTCCTCAGTGCTGCTGTTTCTTTTCTCAGGGGGGTGTGTCTGAACTCCAAGCTCTGCCCTCTCATCCTGACTTGGTGTACTCCTTCAATGCTCAGCTCTCTGCAGAGGAAAATGTGCTTGGGTGGCTGCGATTCCTTCTTGAGACTGACCATAGCCAACATCTCCAGGGGGAAGGGTTCAACCATGGCAGTGGCTACCATGGAGACCATTGTGATTAAGGTCTAGCTATGCTGGAGTGTGCAATAAGCAACTTCTGTATGCACATGGTGCTGTGCTGATCATGATATCATCCCCAGTTTTTTTATTTATTTATTCATTTTTTTTTCTAATACCTCCTCCAGCTAGTTTAGGTTCCAAATGCACACAAACACTTATTTTTGCACAATACACAATCTCTGATGTATTTGCTTCACATGTTTAAGAGCTGTGAGTGAACTAAAATGGTGAACTTGCACTTTGTATTTGCAATTTTTTTAACACCACTGCTTCAAGACCACTCCTGGCAGTCATTAGAAAATGACATGTTCTGTTCTGTCTCACTCTACCATGTAGCTCTTCACTATTGTTCTGGATACATCCAATGAATTGTGGTGGTTTTGGAAGCCAACTGCAGCATTTCAACTCAGCCTAGCACCCTGCCTGTCAGTCTGGTTCATCTTCACAATGTCTATCATGCATTCTTTCACCCATTCCTTCCCTTCCTGTATGTCACTGGTCACCGTTTTTATGAGTGAATTTCTCAAGGATACTTTGGTGAAAATGACACCTTGTTTTGTGATGCTCATTTTAGTTTCTTTTATTTTGCTTGTTTGTCATCATGTGCTTGTTGAGTACTTAGGCAAAGTGAAATTAATAAAAAAAAAAAAAACATTCAGCATGACTTTGTATTCCTCTTCAAGATGATGGTTTCTTCTGTTGAACAATTTTAGGCTTCAAATTTCTTAATCCTTTGATGTGTAAGGTAATCAAACATGCAATCTCCAAGTGAGGAAAAGCTAGTGCACCAGCAGTTTGAATGCTTTTGTAAACAGCAGACATGCTCCTGGCCTGATTTTGATGCATGTCAGCCAATCAAGAAGGGGTTACAAGACCATTTCAAAGGCTGTAGAACTACAGGCAGAGCAGCATTGTTAAAATATGGATACTTTATGACTGTGGTAGTGAGTCTTCCAGGGTGTGGCCCAAGGACAAGTTGTAAAATTATCCAGGAAATCACAAAAACCCTGGAGCATCATGCAGGGATCTGTAGGCCTCTCTTGGCTCAGGTAAGGTCAGTGTTCAAGACTCCACCATGACATAGATGCTTGCCATTCATAAAAGTCTATCAAGATAGAAAAAATTGCATGCTATGTAGAGCATGAATGCTTATTGTAAGTTTGCCTGGAAATCCACAGCACTACCTGCAAGAGTTCTGGAACAATGGTCAATGGACAAATTATTTAAAAAGTGGGACTATTTTTGGGAAAGTCTGCATGTCACCATAAGAACCACATGTCAATGACCAAGCACAATGTGTGGTGGTGTCATGGTTTGGCGATGTATTACTGCATCAGGACCAGGACCATAATGTCACTGAAGGAGGCATGAATTCTTTTCTGTAGCTTCTGCCGGAGCCATCGGACAGTGACCTGAAATTGAGGCACACCTGGATAATTAAGCAATCCAATCATCCACACAAGCAAGACTACATCAGAATAGTCTGTATAGAATTGTCAAAGTCCAGAGCTAAACTCTATTGAGATGTTGTGGAAAATAAGTATCAAACTTATTTGCTCACTCAGGTTTTCTTTTATTTTGTACTAGATTGTGGTTGCACATTGATGTTATATGCAAAAGGTGAAACAGGGTAAATACTTTTTATTGTAATGTATTCTTGTCACCTTGTGTAACCTGTATAAATCTTGTTTGTGTGAGGTGAGCAACAAATAATCGCACTGGGATTTACTCAGGCAGTGTTCATGAGCATTTGAGATATAATAGAAAATGTAAAATGCTCTTTTTTAGTCTGAATAAACAAGCATTGCAGTTCTCTAAATTTCCACAAGGAGGGAGAAGATATCTCTTTAGCCATTTGCCCCTAACGCTAGGAGTTTACTTTAAAGTTAATACTGAAATATTTGAAAAGTGGATTTGGAGTGTGTAGCCTAAATGGGCATGTTCTCAGCAAAACTGTTGAAAGAGAGTCCTGAGAGTAATTTTGATGTCTTTAGTGAATGCATCCCTGATCTACACTGTGGAAGAACCTGTTATGTTTTACTATTTTGATGTTTTACTTTTTTAAGACCCAAACACTGAAAAACGTAGGTTCTCCTGCCCCCTCAACAGTTTGTGAATCTCACCAGTCTGAAAGAAACTTTGAGGCTGGATCCCATTGAGTGAAATAATTAGAAAAGGATTCTCGATTATTAATATTTTAATTAGATCTAAATTCAAAAACCAAGTTCATTTGCGCACAAGTTCACACAACGTTTCAATGGTTATACCGTAAAAAGATTAGTCTAATGACAAGAGTTTGCAGTTATAGGAGTACATTATCTTTACATCTCACGTTCAATTGCCACACTGCGTTCCATTTTGAAACGCATTGCACTTGTACTATGCTATGTGCTGAGACAGCTTCGACAGTAAAAATATTTGGTTGTTTGTCCGATTTTGTCAGCGTTAAGTGATGTTTGTTTCATGCAGCTCCTATGTTTTTTATTTCATATTACTTCCTAGGGGTGTGCAAATATTTTCGTGGGCGATTACAGCGACTTTTTTCAATTGAATAAATAACTGCAGTACATAGTACTTTCAGCTTTTTATTGTAAATTATATTATTTGTATATGTTTCATTGGTTAACAGGCGTTGTTCCATTATATTACGAAAAACCGGAAATCCTAATATTGTAGTTGTACCTCTCGATTGGTTTCTCCCATGAAGTATTTATTCTTAGCGCAAGGGCAGAGGGTGCTCCGTGCTGCTGTCGGTTGCTAAGGAGACACTTTGGGCAGGTAATATACACAGCCGATAACTAGCAAGCAATGATAAATCAGAATGATTTTCCCACAATATACATGTATTGATAATATATTCAAATAAGCTGAGAAGTTGGATGTATTCCTTCTCTAGCTGTTAGTTATTAGCTAACACTAGCCACCATCCATTTGTAATAACGTTGGAAGCTGGCCGGTTGGTTTGCAAATAATGTCAATAGGACAACTCGCTTGAATGCTAAACTGTCGTATTGACAAGTATTTGCTAACATTACCGACCTTAGTTGTTCGATGATAATATTTTTCCATTATAATGTCTTCATTCATATGACTTGCAATCGGGACAGTGAGTGTACTGATGTATTATTTCTGGTCCCGTTATAGCGAGCTAGCTATACTAGCAGGGTATGTTAGTTAACTAGATGGACAGCTAGCTACAGAGAAGGCTTAATTATTTTACAGAATTTTAACGTTCTCTTCAGGATTGCTCCACGCTATTACCCAGCCAGTGTAGTAGCTGCCCAGCTAAGATTAGCTAGCAAGGTATGTCATACGCTATCACTATGTAGTTGTTCTGTATAGCTTGCCTTTGTTGATGCTAATGTTCTGCGATGGTTTTCTCAAAACAAATATGGATTGCATTGAATTGGATTCTAGTAAATACATATGGAATATGTCGATCTATCTACAGGATACGGCAAATACCGTAGCTAAATATAGCACACTATTGACTCGAAGTTAACTATTTGTAAAGATTAGCTGCAATAGCTGGTATTGCTACCTGGCGTTTCATATGGCTACAGTAATTGCTTGCTTGGTAACGTTAGCTAGCAATCATTGCTCCGTGCTCCCTATCATTAGTGTCCTAGGTAGCTAATGTTATACGACCAGCTATATTACTCCATTTCTCTTTCAGTGAAGAAGCATCACATTATGATATTAATTTGATCATGCAAATAGCTCAATTATGATGACATAGCCATGATTAAAAGTAAGTACAGAATTTTGACAATGTGTCTTTCTAACTAGCTATTCCATATTCAGGGCTCTGCTTTTCCTCTCTCTCTCTCTCTCTCTCTCTCTCTCTCTCTCTCTCTCCATGCTTGGTTACTAAGGTAACTGGCGAGAGGAATAGACCCATTTTAAATCAACCCGATTCCACAGTGGCTTAGGCTGTTACTGGCCGATTCTGTACCCCGGGCTACGTGTGTCATGTCTTCCCCTTCAGTTGTCTTTTTCCGCTGCACACCTTGCTACTAGGTATCTCGATTGGTCGCTAAGCGGACTGTTACTACGTTTATAAAACTCGGTCGTTTTGCGTTGCTATTGTCAGTAAAGTTAGCATTGCATATTCGGGTCTATGTTCACATCACGTTTTAAGTTAATATGTACTCTCACAGCGGAATAATACTGTGACAGTTGTGGATAGGACACTATTACTCTTTGCTTTGGGAGCAAATTATCGTTTCCTGTCAACGAAATTTACACATCTACAGGATAAACCTTTAACCTTCTTGGATAAACAAAAAAGTATCTTCTTTCTGTACAAGTCAAGAAACGTTGAGCATGTGAAATGCCAGGAATGCCAGTGTTAAAGGTCACTGGTTTGTATAAACCGTAATTAAATGCTGCTGTATCCCATCTCCCTTTTCAGTTGTGCTAGACATGGGATTTGCAGAAAACTGACCTGAACAAAAGTAGCCATTTCCTAAGCATATGGTTTTTTGGTAGCCATGGTGTTGAGTTTTAATGCAATTGGCCTCTTTTTCTTCTTTTCCCAAGCAGTAGGCACAGTTAAGAGGTTAAAACTAAGAAGAAATCTTTCTGTTTGGCCAGTTGTGAAAAGGTTTGTTTTACACTAATATGTCATGGTGCTCATACCACAGTTCAAAAACACAGAGAATGATTGCCAGGGACTGCCCTGCACATATGTTTATTTTATATAGTCTTAAGTCATGCTGTTAAAAAAAAATCTTTGTTTTTGAGTGGTTTGTGGTAGTCCTCTTTTGCATGGCCTGTGTTACTGGCTCCTTTCCCAAGTGGGGTGCAGGGTTTGGCACTTTCCATACTCACTGTAGCAGCAGGCCCTGTGAGTTTGCACGCTTGCCTGGGCACCTGTCGTTATTCAGCCTTGAAAGAATCAGAAACAACCGCTGCACTCTCAATGAGGGAGGGAGAGAGAGCGAGACAGGGAGGGAGATAGGGCAGACTGAAAGAGTGGGTATGCAAGTGCTTTTGTTAGCTCTTGCCGTGTACATTGTTCACGGTTGTGGGAATGTCCTAACAATCACCCAGAGCTGGCCTCATTCAAATCCCCAAGTGAACAGCCAAACTATAAAAACTCTCTTGCCCTCCCTGACCTTTATAACAAGTAAAGGGATCTTCACTCATCACTGGAGAATTTTATTGTCTCTGATAGTGTGTAATACGATGGCCTTTGAATTGCTGTTGCACCTTCTCGCAGAGCTGGCACAGCTACAGGTTTGTACATGTGAGGAATTTGTTGAGAACTGTACTTTGGTGGTGCCCTCAGTCGAGTGCTTTCTTTTACAAGACTTTAGGCCTGCAGGCTACCTTTGACACTTTCTTGTCTATTCTCATAGTTTCCTTGTCCTGTCTTCACTCCATACATATCTGTTATTCATGGGCATTTATGTCCTTTATGGCTTCTCTCTTTCTCATTGTCCTATCTTGCTTTTTGATGCCTTTGCTTTGTAGTCCAATTTCTGCAACAAAATCAATGTGACATACAATCGGCAACTCTCAAAACCACCCCCATCCCTCTCTCCACTTCCAGTGCATTCAGCCCTCCACCCCCTTCGAAGGGTTTAGATTAATACCCTTGTGTGCACATTATGGACCTTATCACAAATCATACAATCAGATATGTTCGATACGTCAGCTGTCTGTTATTTGAAGGACTACCTATTGATGCTTTCTAAATTGTTATTGAGGGATACTGTGGTCACAGGGTCTATGGCTCCTTTGCCCCTTTGCTTATTTTCATAAATGAAGGCACTTTAAAAAAAAAAAATGAATAAAATTGTCAGAACTTGCAGTGAGATGCGATTGTACAGAAAATGCTTGGGCATGCTCTTTCAGTAGAATTGTGCTTGTGTATTGTTGTTGTTACTTCTTACTGAGGCGTGAAGTTTATAAGGATCATAAAAGTAATCAAGATTGAACCCACAGTTTCAAGGGTAGTGTGGGTTAAATTTGCACACTGGTTGTTGAATGCATAATGCAGAATGGAGGAAGCGAAGGAATTGGACAGGGCACGGGTTTACCTTGATCCAAAATGGGGCTGAAGTGAGAAGTTCCAACTGCAACTACACCTTCTCATTTCCAGTGAAGCACAGCAAGCTTGATATCTTTGGGATCATTTGCCTTGCCCTCTGGCCCACAAATGATAGAATGGTCACAGGGACATGTACAGATGGGTGGTGCTTGGGGTCGCTGGTGTTTAGCATGGGTGGGATGGGAGTATAAATGGCACTTTCATCCCTGTCTGGGAAGAGGGAGTTTGTGGACATTGAGCTCTGCACCTTCAGATTTGGCAGAGCAGGCATTGTGGTTATCTGAAACACCTGAGTGATGGCTATTATTTATTGGTTTATTGCTGAACTTGGACACAGTATTCAGAGACAAGAAAGTGTATGCTGTGGTCTGTTGCATTTGATTTCCATTAGCATAATTAATGGAGAAACTGGTTTGTGCAATTGAAGTTCTGTACACTATTTCTGACTCTTGTTTCTTTCTTTCAGAGGTCTGGTAGGGGTCACATGATGCAACAAGCTTATTAAAGGTGGTGACATCAACCTTTTGTGTTCAGTTGGAATGAGCCCAATCAGTTTCCTGTGCTTGGTTCTTTTGATGTAGGCAGCTGAACGTGCTGTACAGGATGTCGTAGGCTGTTCTGTGTAGTTGAGGTTTTTCGGGTTGAATCTGCCTTGGGGCAGCTGGCATACATATTGCTGGCTGCACACTGGTCATATCAATGAGGCTGACAGCCTCTAGATGTAATCAGGGCAGTGTCTGTGATTCTCTGAGGATATGTGATTTGGTTGATAAACTGGGTCTGTGACTCAAGACCATTGATGTGATTGGTACATTGGGTCTGTGACTCTCCCAAAGATGCATGATGTGATACAGAGGATGTGTCATGGAGGATCTGTATCTTTCTATGAGAGATGTGGTGGGATGACAGATATTGTATCGTTTAAATTGCATTGCACTGTAATTATTATTTATTTGCTTTTTCAATTCCATAGTTTCCTTGTATTTTCTGTATATCTAGAAATGTAAGTTATGTAATGCTACATAGTTCTAGAAATGCAAGGCATACTTCTTGGATAGTTACAGGGCTCAAAAAAGACAAGAAAAATGTAAAATAACCAACCATTCCAATCCTGGACCGAAGGTAAGAGGTACCGTTGCACATTGCAAACTGAAATTATTTTCAGCTTCAAGCTGAGCAGGTGTTTTTGATGAGTGTTGCTGAACAGATTACCATATTAGAAAAGCACCTCTTCACTGTCTCCTACACTCTCCCACTCCCTTAGGTGTGGTGATGGTGGTGATGAAAGTGTCTCAGTGAAGTCAGGCAGGGCAGCCTGGCTGGTGGAGGCGTGGAGGAGCCAGGACCAGTGTGGCGCTCGCAGTCAGACGGACCGACGGACGGACACTCCCTCCCCTCCCCCTCTCCTCCACCCCCCCCGCCTCCCCCACCTCCCCCCTCCCCGGAGTTGCGGCATCTAGCCATGGTGACACTCATCACCGAGCAGCTGCAGAACCAGAGTCTGGACGATCCCCCCTATCACAGGGCTTTCTCTCTCAACCTGGTGAGTGTTCACTGGCTTTCCTCTCCTCTTCACATTTGACCCATCTAGATCTTTTGCATACAAAGATAGATGGACTTCCGGATAGATACAATTTGCTTCTGGCCTCTGTTGACTATGTGTCCGCTGGCTACAGTCTCTGGCCATGAGAGTGTTTACTTCTCACCTTGGAGACACATCATGTATGAGGTTTGTATCCTCAGTGGTTGACTTCATTAAGTTTGGTTTAGCATCTGGTTTTGGTTTAACATGTCTTAACTGGTATCTGCTATTACCTCTGGCCAAAGCATATGTGGTTGGAGGGAAGGTTATGTTACCAAAGATGCATTCAGAGGTGCTTAGAAATTATTTATTTTTGTTGACCAGTGTTGAAACACAATTCATTCATTTCTTGGTCGAGAAGAATTTAGTTCAACAACTAGTCTTGCGTCCTCATAATGAAGACAATGTATTGATGTGTTTACTATTTGTCGTTTATCTCTTAGAGTCATGCTTCCTGTTATCAAATCATAGGATATGCAGTTAGTTTTGAGGTCTGTATACTTGCCAAATCTAGTGCTCAGTCACACTGTCATGAATGACGAGCGTGCATGTTTCCCATCCAAACGAAAAGAGAGATTCTGCTTCTTAAACACCTCGCCTTCGCTGCCCTCAACAGGTCGTTTGAATGATCTCAGTCTTGCTATTCTCCTGTGTTACACTTGAAACTGTCTTGTATAATTTTGGCAACAATACTGAGATCCAGTGCAGGTATTTGTGGCTTTGAGAGACACTCCAATCACAAACGTATATTCTCAAAGTGACAAAATGGCATGACTTCCACAAAATCACACTGTACTGTACACAGGGATATTGAATGTCAGATTGTATAATCTGTATATGCTTGACTCAGTAAATAGGACCTGGTTTAGTTGCTGCCTTTTCTGTAGAACCATGGCTTGTTGTATGGTATGTGTGGTCGTGAATGTGTCTACATGCAGGTTCAGCTGGGTTCATTTACCCTTGTTTTGTGTAACATGGGATTCTTCCAGTGAATTGTCTTCGTCTTTCACAGCCTGTGCCTGAATCTCACAGCCCCAGAGTCTGCTGGTCCACTTATGGATTAATGCCAGGTGAGAGTGCGCCCTCTCTGCCATTAACCTCTCCATCTCTCTGGTCTCCTCCCCTTTTCCCCTTTTTTAATTTTGTCTCTTCCTCCAGTTTCTATAATATGGTTTGTTTGTGCCCACACAAATCTGTCCACAAAGCCTTGCCTGATTTTCATATGAAGGTACACACACCTTCTTGGTCACAGTACAGAGTCTTACATTTTATACATGTTATATGTATTGGGGTGTGCATTAATAAACTTGATGAATTATGCCATGGCATGATTTATGAACCTGACACCGATGACCAAGCAGTCATTCAGGAGCTTAAAAGGAGTGGGAAGGCCTGAAATGATGTCACACAGGCTACTGTGAATGGTATAGGGAAGCACCTGTAACCAGAATGTATGCATGCTGCATTAGAATGTCAGAACCTCCCCACTGTTGAGGATTACATTGTTAAATTGGCAAATGAAGCTGCTTCAACAGTTCAACAAGTCAAACTTTGTATTGGTCCAGCAGAAGTTGTAGTATCCAACAGAAAACAGTATACTTTTCGACTGATGCAAAAATTTACTGTTTACCTATTAAATTAAAAAAATGGTGATTCCTTGACATAATTGCAAATACTTTTCCAGGAACATGACTCCATTTGTCTTCAGCATTCCGTGGATCTGTACAGTATAATTGTAAGCACATAGGTAGAGAAGGGAGGAAAAACTATTTAATTACATCTCTGTAAACTTCTATTTCCCATTTTCCATTGATTACCAATTTGGGATGGCCAATGATAATTGTAAACCCATCTTGCCCCTGCCATATCCTCTGTAAGTTTGGGGAGGCTCAGACTAGCACTCTTAAGCATGAGCAGCCAGTGGTTGCATTTTGCCCTCACTCTACGACCAATCTGCTGAGCTCTGCAGCCAAACACTTTTGATTGCATGAGAAAACTGTACATTTAAAGCAGCTGAGGTCAGTAGACTGAAGCTGACAGAAGAGGCAGGAGATTGTAGTTAGCTGGGGGAAACACTGCTAATGAAAGCCCTCCCTTCCTGGGTTGTGCTGGGGCTGATTATGCACTATCTTGTGGGCATGCCAGTCACTGATGTTTGGACCCTGTGGTATATCACTGTACAAATAGCGTATGCTTTAGCAGGAAACTGGATACGCTACCTCATAGCCCTGAGGTCAGTCATTTTGATTAACTGAATACTTGCAATTGTAAATGTAGTACACAAGTAGAATCACTGCCTCTGTAGAGATCATGTCCCAACTGAAGGTGAAACTGAATGTGAGAGAGAATGTGCAGCTGTAGACTCTCCCCTCTATGAGTATGTGAGGGAAATGTGAATGAAACGTGAGGACAGAGATCAAATTTTCAGTAGCATTTTGCTGATATCATTTTTCATCTTAAGTAGAATGAATGAAATGTGCTTGATGCTGCCCTTCTGGTTATTTTTGGTTTTGGGCAGATATGTGTGCAAGGTTTGTTTTCCTGTTTGTTTAACTTTTTAAGGCACCTAGTTAACTGTTTGTGTTCTATGTAGGATAGCCATCTAGGATTTTGTGTGTTTTTGCCCAGTGTTTATTTTCTGTCTATTTGCACAGGTGTGAGATAACCAGGTGTGTGTATGTATACATTTGTGTGCATGTGTGTGTGCATGTGTGTTCAAGCATAAGAACGCTTGAGCTCTTGCAGCAGGACTGGTTCACACCTCTGCCTAGGTTGTGCATGAGAATGCAGACTTGCAGTTCTGCTGACGCAAGGTTCCATCGGTCATGTTTACGCGGAGTTATGTTCACAGCGCTCTTGATTATCCTCAGACTCTGCACGTACCCACATGTATCACACCTGATCGGTCTTTTGTGATTCAGAGGCCAGCTGGCTGGAGCAATGCTCAGCCATATCTGTTCAGCTGCACAGATCAAAAGACCACAGCACGGTTAAAGAAGAAACCGAGTGGGAAGAAGTGTGTTTCTGTTTTACTCACTTCTCAACTACTGTAGACATTTAAGTGCTTCCTTGTTACCCTGGGTTACAACTCCGACTCTGTCTTTAAAACAAAAAACCCAACCCCTTCACTGAGTCACAGCTTTTTCAGGTGAGGGTCTGAGTTCAGTGGGGGTCACCCACAACTCAAACTCTGATGGCTTCACTGCCCAGGCTGCTGTCTCCTGCTTCTTTATCTCATTTTCCTCCTGCTCTGACCACACTGAGGGCTCACTCTCAGCTGGGTGGCGGCTGTCACACCAAGTTTCCTCCCTCGATATCTTTGTCCGCTGTGTGTGGGTGCATTTCAGTGATGTTTGAGCAACATCTTAAACATGGAGGGAGTGTGTGTGTGAGATATCATGACTGTATACATTAGGGTGTGTGTGACAGAGCCCACTTGCAAGCCCATGTTTTTTTCATTGTTGAATTGTAGTAAACTGAAATGGAGTCCCCCGTATTTTAAGTATGGGGCCTGTCTTACCTGGTGCGTCAGTCATGTTCCAGCCTCTGTTTCTGAAAAGGCAATATTGCGGTGAATTTAACAGAAGTGTGTTTGAGAAAACGTTGTCCAGCTGTTAGAAACTTTCCTCTTATGCAGTCATCCAGTCTTCCTGTTTTTGTATTGTCTGGAAAGAAATCTTTATTTTGAAGTCATCCTCATTAGCACATTTGTCTCTTGTTCCATTGTTGTTTTGTTGTTATCAGGTGTCATGTATGTTTTTGCTTATTTGCCTGTAGGAACAATCAAAATTGCTGTTTTGAAGACTCATTTATGGTATACAAATGTTTTATTTTCTCTTTCTCTCTCCCCCTACACACACACACAGAAAGCAGCTGTTGGCAGCTGTGCCCACCTGCCAAGCCCAACCTGCAGGACGAGCTGAACTCCCCGGCCAGTCTGGCCCCTCTGGACCCCCCCACGGCCCCCCTCTCTGAGGGTGATGCCCTGCGTCGGCTCCTGGTCCCCAGCACGTCCGTGACAGACCTGTCTTTCCCGGGCACGCCACCTCCTCCCCCTCCACCCCCCAAGCGCCACTGCCGCTCCCTGTCAGTGCCAGAGGACCTGTCCCGCTGCCGCTCCGCCTGGCGGCCCAGTGCCTCCAAGATCTGGACGCCTGTGAAGCGGCGCTGCCACAGTGGGGGGGGCGCAGGGGGGTCCTGCCCTCTGCGCGCCCCCAGCTCCTCCCTCACCTCCTCGCTGCGCTCCTCTTCTAGTCCCACATTCTTTAGCCTGGCACTGTCCTCTGATTCCCCGCTGCCCTGGAGCTTCCCTTGGGACCTGCCGGACTCTGCCCGGGGCGGCGACTGCTGCTGCTTCTTCCCCTCACCCTCCTCCTGCTCCTCCTCTCCTTCCCCACTTTGCCCACCCCCTCCACCACAGCGTCGCTTATCCCTGTCCCCTGTACACATCCGTGAGGCCGCTGCCCACTTCCTGCCCCCACCGCCAGCCCCACCCTACCCCTCGGCCCCACCCCCTTCTACCACCACTGTTGCACCCCCTTCACCCTCCTCGGCTTGCAGCACCCCTTCCTCGTCGCGCCGCACCCTTCCCCCTCAGCTCCCACGCTGCCACTCCCAGCCCTGCGACCTACGCAAGCCGGGCCTGAAGAGACGTCACGACCCAGACACCCTGCCCTGTGTCCGGCCTGGCCTGGACTTCAGCAAGATGACGCAGGTGAGGTGGGAGAGGGCAAGGGGGAAATAGTAAATGACTGGGGCAGAGAGCAACAGGCCAGTAAGGGCAATAAAACTAGAGAGCAGTTTGAGAGGATTTTTTTTTCATCCTGCTCACGGGATGAAAGGGATCCCTATTGTCCCAAATACAAAGAGGGCACTGTTCCACTCTGGTGTTCCTGGAAAGGGACTCACTATGCAGGCTGCACTGCAGAAACCCTGCAGGGTGTACACATGTCCACGTCCCACCATGCAGGGCGTGAGCGCCCAGCAACTGGCAGCTTTACAGTCCTGCTTTATGGCCTGGCTGTTGTCAGACGGCGATTATTAACAGCGTTGTTCCCACAGAGCGCCCGCTCGCCAGCTGTTCAGTTTCCTCTTTCCCTGCACTCTGATTTCTGTGTGCAGAAACACGTGCGCAGACACTCGCATACACACACACATACCAGAGGGGAATAAAGGTGTGGTTGCAGTCAAGCATATCTCATGCACACACATGCTCTTTTGTGTCACAGAATGCAAAATGATAGTGTAACCATACTGCACGCAAAATGTGTAGGCAAGTTGCATTGAGTGAATGGTTCCTGGGTCAGGATTGAACATTGTGCCCTACCAGCAGCCATATCACATGACTTTTGGCACTTTCTGATCATGTGACTGTACCATGTGTGCCACTGTCTCTCTGGAATGTTCCAGAGTAACTGCTATATAGAACTTGAGCCCCTGTGCAAGATTACAAGAGGATATTTGTTTTGTGTTTCCTGCTCCCTCCAACACATAAAAAAACTTCAGATGAAGATAAAGGAATATTTTAATTATGCTAATTTTCTCTAGATCAATTTAAAAAAGTACAAAGGTTCAAGACAGCTGCTATTTTCAACTTGTACTTTATTGCTTGCAAAAAAATTTGCACATTAATGGATCATCTTTCAAAATGTAGCAAAGGTGAAAAAAAACATTTGATAGGGTTATGATTTGATATGACTGTTTTTGATGTAGCCAGATTTTTGTTTGTGGAGCTGAAAAAGGTCTTGTTGCGTAAGCGTGAGGAAAAACCCCCTCCTGGCCCATGCTTCCTGTTGTTACTCATTGTAGAAACAGCGCTTCTGCCGAGGGCAAGAGCACTGCTCTTCTGTGGGAGAGACCTCACATAGTCAGGGTGCAGAGAACATGAAAAAAACCTTTCACCATGGTGCATGAAGCATGAAAAGGTCTACACACCCTTCACAGAGCTTATTACAGTGTGCATGTGTGTGCGTGCGCAAAATCACTTAAGCCCCTTGAAGATGTATGGTAATGGCATGGGGTCTGTGTTGGGGCAGGAAGCAGAAAGATATATTGGGGGGGGTAGAGGAGGCTTGGAGGTGATAAAGAGACTGCACAGGGCTTGCCGAGTTTGTCTGGCTCTCACTCATTCCCTGTCCCCCATGCTGCCCCTCACAGAACTGGGAGGCCCAGTGCTCAGTCTCCCCAACCCCCCGGTCCCTCTGTCCTCTACAGACATGAGTGTTTATGTTAGGATCATTAGTGAGAGGCAGGGTTGTAGGTGCCATGGGCATTGACCCCACCCCCCTTTTATGGAGAGCAGATGTATCGTTTCTTACCTAACTGCTTGAATGTAACTGGACTGGGGGTGGGGTACAGTCTGTCCCCCATATAGGACCCATGGCCACAGTGTGCTGAGTTGTGGTAAGTGTTGGGCATTCTCTGCATTCCAGTGTGTCCGCTCAACGTTAAGGGTCCATTGGGCATCTAGAAAGTCCTATATTTAACCAGTCCGTGGGTGTGTGTGCATGTGTGTCTGCAACTACATTTGTTGCATGAACATGTGCATTTGACCCCTCCTGTTTGTGTGGAATCATCATTGTTTCCTATTTCTTCTCCATTTCCCCTCTTCCTCCTTCATGTTTTTCTGAGCAAGGCAGGGCGTGGGACTGTGTTACAGAATCTCAGTGCCAGCTGCACTGCTTCCAATGTTCCAACATTGCCACACTCTGAGAGGAGCGCACAGGCAGCCCTTCTGCACACAGTGCAATGCAAGTGCGTTGAGTTTGGGGGGTGTGGGGAGGGTGTTGAAAGGGTCTGTTTTTTTAGGCTCCTAAATGGACTGCGTCAGTACAGCCATATTGACCTCATGTTGTAGCTATACCATAGAAATGCGATCCAAAAGTGGCTCTTACACACTGAAGTTATGAGATGGTCTTATGTAATTGTTGAGGCTCCTTGTGTGATTCAGTCACACCTCCACACACTGATTCCCTTTTCATGCAGTGATTTGGCCATCAAGACCAGAGCTGTCATTGCATTTGGCAGCATGGGTGTCCTATGAAAATGATGAAAATGCAGTTTGTGCGTATTTTCTTTCCAACTAACCCTACACTTGGGCTGCTGTTACAGTGGGATAGTATGCATGCGTGCATGCGTTTGTATGTCTGTGTGTACCTCGCCTTGTGTTTTTGTGTTTGGACTGAAATGCAACAGGTTTCCCAACTGTACGCAGGATGAGGGTATGTTAACAACACTGCACTGTGAAGGTTCTTCCCCCTGCTGCCATTTATGTGGAAAAATACTGACCCCCGCCCCCCAGCCAATCCCGTCCTCCTCCTCATCCTGCCCCCCCATAGAGCAGCATCTCTGTCTCCTGGATCACACAGCCTCTTCAAAGAGCCTGGAGGTCTGAAGTGCTAATAATCCTACAGCGTCATCAGCAGTGCCAGGGTCTGTCAAAAGACACAAGTAGACAGGGCCCAGCTGATAGATAGCCAAAGATTCATGGAGATAAACGGATTGCAGCAAAGGGGAGAAGAGGGCCACAGAGCAGGGAGATGTAGAAATATACAGGTACTGCATGTTTCTGTTTCACTCTGTTCATCTACCCCTAACATGGCCTACACATCACACCTGGGTGGAGGGCTTCTGGTGCTGGCTCTGCAGTGGCACCAACAGTAAACACAGATAAGTGTCTAGAGAAACTCTGGGAGTCAAATGCACATTTGCATATGCTTTGCATACAGCTGCTGATATTGTAATATTTTTAAAAAAGACTTTCTACGAGCTCTCCCTGTGCTGTCCTCCTTTACTAGTTAGACAACTGTTGAAGTTCTAAAAGTTTCATTGGTTCTCTGTGTCAGTGCAATGGCATTTTGTCGTGGAAGATGGTATTTATTTAACTTTATTTCTGGTTTTTCCTGAGCTGCAACTGCAGTGCTGTAGGTTGTACTGTGCCTACCTGTCTGTCCCCTTTTCTTCATCAATCCAAACTCCATTTTATTTCTTTGACTGTGTATGTGCACTTAAGAAGCAAGATGTTTGTGGTGCCCCCAATTTCAAGCACAGACATCCATGGAAGTAGGGACAGTGTGAGTCTTTGGGGTCTGGCTGCGTTACACCATCAGGAGTGCAGTGCAGACTTGCGTGTTTAAGGGGTTGAAGAGTGAGTCAGGAATCTTGGTCCTGTGCGGGTTTCCCAGCCTGTAGTGCCATTAACATGTCAACAGAAGTTATGTGCTGGAGTTCTGATGTCCCAAGGCTCTTGTTGCTGTTTCTCTCAGGTCTCAGTTTGGCAATTAAACTTTAAGACATTTGCTACTAGTATTTTCTTTTCTTTTTCTTTCTTTCTTTCTTTCTTTCTTTCTTTCTTTCTTTCTTTCTTTCTTTCTTTCTTTCTTTCTTTCTTTCTTTCTTTCTTTCTTTCTTTCTTTCTTTCTTTCTTTCTTTCTTTCTTTCTGTCTTTCTTTCTTTCTTTCTCTGTGCCTACATATTCATGCAGACAAAACGAGACCACATTTCATTGCTGAGACATGGGCTTCTCTATCGTGATGTGGTCAACACACACAACACCCAATAGACTACAGGCCTGATAAAACAATACATGACCTGAAAACATGCCACACTGGTGCCTTGAAAGGAAACAAGGCAGGTTTGGTAGAGATAAACTCAGGTTATGGGCGAGCAGCTTAAGAGTTACATTTGCATTGTGGTTAATTAGTGCTTTGTGCCTTGTGTCAGTACATGGTTTCTCCAGATAGAATTGTGCTGGTGAAATAATATGTGCCTCTTCATAGACTACTGAAAAATAGAAATTTTTGCAGGCTTTGAGATTATAGTTGTCAGCCATACCTTTGGTAAGCCACCACAGTCTGGTGCTTCTAAATTTGTTTGAGTCAGTGTAATAGAAATAACTAAAATGGATGTTGTCCCTCTGTCTCTCTCTCCTTGTCCTTTTTAGACTCGAAGTGGAGATCCCCTGAGCTGTTTGGAACGAACAACAATAGGCTGTGGAGGAGGCACCTGTATGGGCCTGGAACCTGTTTTGGGAGACTTCCGGGGGACCTTTTCACCAGCTGAGGGGCTGGGGAGGACAAGTATCTGCCCTCTGAGTGAGAGTGAGGAAGAGGAGGAGGAAGAAAGGGGGAGAAAGAGTGACATGGAAGTGCCGCAGCAGAGTGTCTTTGAGAGGGATTGTACAGAACTGGACTTGACCCTCATAGAGGAAAATTAACACAGCTAATGGAACAGCCACTCCCCGCGAATTACCACTTTCATTCAGCACCCCCACCTCCACACAGCTCCCCCATCCCCCCCTCCCAGACCCCACGGGAGCGCTCTCAGGAACACAGCTGCACTCCCAAGAGACTCGAGCTGGCGGGTCCAAAAATAACATATTTAAATTAAACATAAAATGACAATAACATCAGTGATAACAATAATTAATGCAGGTAGCCATGGACACTGTCCCTCCAGCAGAATACATTCCAGAACCTGAGGCCAGTTGCTGAAAGCCCCTTAAGAGTTAAAATCACTCACACTCGAGATACCTGCCAGGCCCTTCCTGTGCATAGGGCATGAAGTGTGTTTGGTCACTCCCAAATGCACCTTTAAACTAATACGGAAAAACATGGAAGATTTTCATGCAGCTGGCCAGTGGCTTCTTAGCTTTTATTTTTTCCTCTACATCTTTACTATTTTCGTCCTCTTTTGCTTGTAAGAATTGATGCACTTGGACGATAATTAAATCTCATGTTTTGGGTTTTTTTTTTTTTGTTCACAAAGGCAGTACAATGTTGCACATCTGCAGTCCCATCTAGTGAGATCAGTTTGAATCAACATAAGCCTTAACAGAAAAAAGCCAGTTTTCTAAACCAGCAAATGAAAATGGGGGAAATAAGTGTAGCTGTTATAATGGTTTTATTTGACCTTTTGTGATGCTTTCATATTTCTGGTTGCTACAACTCAAAAACTTTTAACTTTGGCCGTGAGAGAAATAAAGACCAGTGGGCAAGGAAAGCACCATAAAAAAAACTAAAAAAAAACAAAAAACAAATACATTGAGACAGATGCTGCAGTTGTATTCTGTAGGGCACAATGTAATATTGTATTGTACAGTGATCATTTGTTTTTTCTGTGTGTGAAGAAACCACTTTGGGAGATTGGGGGCGGTGGCCTTTGAGGTGATTTCTATTGTATGTGCTACAAGATGGTAATTTCCTCTGACACAATTTGTGTACAAATAAAGTTTATTAGAGATTAATTTTACAAGAAAAACATGTTCATGCGTGGTAAGATTTTTGTAAGGATTGTGTGTGATGAAGAATGGAAGATGGTTAGGGTTGAAGCTTTTTAGATTGGGTCTAGGTCAGTATTTTTTACTACATGGTTCACTAATCGCAAAAGTTAAAACTGAAGACAAGGGACTGATCTTTACCATTTATCTCTCATTACTTAAACAGCTCTTTGAGCAGGCCTATGGTATGTTCTGCTATCACATGTGTGTGGGAGGTCACAAGGTTGCCTGAATAGGGCTAAGAGGGGGAGGGGTGTAGTAGCCACACTGCCTATTTTTTCCTCCAAAGGGTAGGTTAGGCACGCATTTCCAAGGCCTGTCCTGAACTTCCCTCTCAAAGATTCTACAACAAAGCGATACCATTTGGCAATGAACAAATGGTTAAGGTAATCCATACAAAGAATACGTTATGTTGCGCTGTTTCGTTGTATTCCTCTTTTTGACGACCGCTGTAAAATAAAAACCTAATGTCACACGACAAGCTGCCTGTAAATGCAAACACAGCGCCCACTGAGTGGAATACCACTGGAAAACGCAGACAGATCTGGCATCATTTTAAAAGATAAGACTCGCGCCATATCCAATATTACATTTTAGGGACTCGCACCACTCGCAGAGGTGTACAGTGACCTCTTGCGGTCTCTCAGACCAACTACGGGCACTCGAATCTAGATACAAGAAGTTGCACTAATATTGAAAAACCAAACTGCATACATGTCTGTATCGGTGTTAATATTACCATTATGCAGAAACAATCAGACTCGGGAGCACAGTTGTACTGTTGATTTTGTTTAAATACAATGTGCGACTTTAGCTTTTGCGCCCAAAATTCAAACGTATTACTCTGGGTGTTTGGCTTATATAATATTCTCATGTTTGTTCGGTGATAATCATATTTAAAGTTTGACAAACCATCTTTATTGTAGTTCTGCGCGTTATACCTCCAATAACATGTGGGCGCCTCTCCATCTTTACCGCTGACAATGGGTTCACTGCAGCTACGCTCTTTTTTAAACACGCAGTCGTCTGCAGCGGCCTGACCTCCGTGAACTTACTGCTTCCTTCATTTCAGTTTTCATGGCGATCAGGAGAGAGGGAAGGCAACATACTCACATTGTCCCGTCACAGTCGAGAGATTATAAATAACACGTTATATGCTTGGTCTGGCTTGCAGAACTCCACACCTTCCGTAAGGTAAGAACATAAGAAAACTGACCTAGTTGCACGTTGTATTTTGAGAAAGAGAAAACTGACTTTTTTTGCGCCACTGCCTCCTACGATAGCGAAATGGGCTTCCTCTGTGTCCCTTAACACACGCGCCGCCGGATAGCTAGTTAGCTAACGTTAGCTTTCTTGTCCAAACGCTCAATGTCCATGTAACTGTTTGAGAACCAACTGGTCTCTGGTTTTTGTCGACAGCTGCCAACATGGTGAGCTATGCTAACTTGATATGCTGTCAAAAGTAGTATAAGACTTGTGATTATAATATTACATCAAGTTCACGTCTTCCTGAATTAGCAAGGTACCGAGCTGCTTCTCGGTTGAACTGCGCTCAGTAGCAACAGCGCTAGTTAGCTTTAGCTGATACGAAAAATAATTGTGATCAACTAATTCTGACAATTATTTCCCTTGGTGTTAACCCTTAGTGTGAGTCTGCACTTTATAGACTGCAAGAAAGTTGATAATTAGAAAGCTATATGAATCGCTGTATCTGCGATAGATTTTTTTTTTAGCTAGCTTGGCTATTACACTGGCTAGCTATCGATAGCTATATTGCCCGTAGACTCTGGTGTTCGCTAAGAGCTAGCTAGCAATCTAGCTGCTTGATCCAAGTAACATTCTTCGTTTTGTGAAGTAGCTAGATATGAAAAATAGCTTAATAACTTGATGTACACAGCTGTGTGCTGTAGAATAATCTAATTAGGTAATTGTTTGCCAGATATTCAGGATGAAGATGATGATAGCTAAACAATTGGCAAGCAAATTCGAATTAGCTAGGCTGACCATCACCATCATCTGGGCTTGTTAGAAATATGATAGCTCGCTGTAGCTAACGACTGTACTGTAGGTCAATCTGTTGATACTGGTATGTGCAATTTACAGTAACTATCAAAATACTGAAGTCGGAAATGCACCTCTGTGATTATTATTATTATTTTTAAAATTTTTGCGACTAATGATGTTCTAATAGCCTTGTGAATTTAGCCTAGTTCACTGACCAGCCAGTGTAGCTTGGATATGGCTAACTTGGATATCTTCATTAGCTAACGCAAGAGTTCATTTGCCTCGATTAGCTAGCTAGGTTGTTAGCGATGAGCAAGATAATTGCAATTTGTCTAAATGGATGCTACTTATATGAAATTTATGGTGCAAAATGATTACAAGTCACGATATGTTAGTAGTGGTAGCTACAAGGTGCATTTTGATACAAGACTTTACTGGGAACAAAGTGAAATGTGTGAGGTTTACGCTTGTTTGGGATGTCAAGCTTCTTAGACGGTTGATAGAAAATAGATCAAGTAAGACTGAAGGTGAATGTAATTGTGGGTTCTTTTACTTTCACCTTTTCGGTAGTCGACAGCATGTTAGTGTATCACAACACCAGATTGATTAACAAATGAACTACTCTCTACTTTCAGGTTTTCAGTGAAGGAATTGATACAGCCCCATTCATTTTTAGAAACAGGCTGGGATTCAGCCAGCATTCATAATTTTTTATTTACAATTGAGTCAGAGTGTAATATGTTGTCTCCACAAGAAGAGTGTGGTGAATGAATTGTCATGATTGCTGAACTTCCCAAATTGTCTGGGAAGATGAAAATGTGCACACATGCATATAATTGTATGCCAGAGATAAGGACAGTGTTTATTGAATCCTAGTGCATAGTATGTAGTGTTTCATTTGAATCTGAAACATTCCCTGTGAAGGTAGTTTGGTACTAAATGCTTGCTGATTATATGTTTGGCCTCAGACTTGAGCAGAGGCGGCATGGGAAGAAAGGCTTGACTGAAACCGGACATACACACCGTGAGGATCAGACAGATTGAGTGACGCCTTTTCTTCCTGGTGAGTTGGCAATGCAGAATATCAACTCAATTTTTATTCACATTTTATTCAAGATCAATTAAGAATGTTAATTAGGTATTTTATGGATTGATCATAGTTTAGGATTTAGGTCTGTTGGTGCATTACACCTCCACCTGCAGGCAGGTGAGCATTCTTATAGAAAATGGGTGTACAGCATGGTTTGGCTTTCACTTTGCAGGTCTTCTGGAGTTATTTCTCCCCTGTCCACTGTGAGACATTGTGTAGAGGCTCATACGGCATTGCCCTGGCCTGGGTGAATACTGCCACTCGATGGCTCTGATGGACAAGCACAAAGTCAAGCGGCAGAGACTGGACCGCATCTGTGAAGGTCAGTAACACGCACAATATGAAATCCAAATTAACTGAGAAGCAAACCTTGAAAATTGGTGTGAGACCTGAATGAATATATGTATTTTTCCTCTTTCTCCTGTGCACCATGATCTTTAGTTTTTCCACTCTGCTAATTTTTGAACAAGCAAAATAAGTGTTTTTGTACTTATTTTCATTTGATAAAATAAAGCACACAGAGGGGCAGCTTTATCATTTAACAATATAGGAGTGTTATTAATCTAATAACAGTTTAATCAACAAAATATGCAGGGTGTCCATAGTGCAGTATATGTAGACACAATATATAACATTGTAATATGTCAATGTAAATATAGCCTTCAGTGTAAGTAACATAATTGATTGCAAGCCAAAGCTACCCACCTGTGATAACTAGTATTTTGTTTTTCTTCTAGGGAGATACCCTTAGGCTGTTAACAATTGTATACTTACTTACTGTATGTGCTAAAGCATCAATGAAAAGTAGTTATGTAGCCTCCAAACCTCAGTTTAGTTGTTTGTATTTCAGCTTCACAGTGGAAAACTCGTATAGTAGCCTTATTGGTATGTTCTGGACTGGTGTAAAATACTAATATTTACAATTTTTTACAAGGTCATTACACAAACACCCAATGTTTTGCTTATTTTGAGTGCTTTTCTTTTGTTAGAAGTCTGGTGCACCCTCCTAGCTACATCATTAATGAGCAGTACACACAGTTTGAAAATAGTCCTTTGAATTTGCTGGTTTGTTGCATCAATAATGAAAGAATTGGTCTCTCTTCTTGCAAAACCTTTATAGAGGCACTGATTTCATTTGGATCAAAATAAAATGAGTTTCCCAAATCTTTCCTATACCACCTGTCAGGACACTGTGCAAGATAGCCAAACATTGATGTATGACAGCAAGCAATTGACAGCATTCTTAAGAGCATGTGCAACAAAGTAGTAAGAATTGCATGTCAAAAACATTTGTCGCATTTTTTCATTTTCAGCATAAGTGCAATTTATTTTTGTATGTACTGCTCTTTTGCTTGTTGTGATATTTATGCCTCTTGGATGTGTTTTGGCATGGATTGGCTTTATGAGTGTTTTGTGAAAAGTGCATGAGAATTTGTGATAGTTTGCCACTGTATCTCCAGGTGCACAAGAAAGAATTTAAAATGAAATTTGATAGACGAGTGCCACTAATGTGTGAAATTAGTGCTAAGACTGTGCTTCTTGGCCTTACCTTGCGTGCTTGATTTTTCAAAATTTGGTGTGCATTTAAGGCTTGGCCTACATTTAAGCCTTTTCTGTGGCTGTCTGAGAAGCTTGGGTGTGGTCATTTTAATTTTCATAATGAAGTCTGCTGAAAAATCACAGTATCTGACTTCTTATCTTAGGACAAATGTAGCTTGCTAGATAATTAGTTAGCTACCCTACCTATCATTCTTTAACTAATGTTACAGCCTCCTGCACTCCATAAAGTATTCAATGTTTTTCATCATTTTCTTTCTCTTTGACATTGCTGCATATAAGCTGTATGTAAAATGATTCTCTATTCCCTGTTTAGTCACTATGTAGGCAGTAGGCCATTTTGTAGTCTTTAAAATGGCATGGCAAAACATTACAGTTGTGCACCCAAACCATCCAAAATGCATCGCAAAATATAGTGTACAAGCTCTGTACGTATCCAGATATACTATATCCTAGAATACTGTGCAACGTAAGTGTTTTTGTGTGTAAGTGTACATTATGCACATCTACTGACATCACTGCTGGTAAGCACCCAGTTTTTTAAAAATAATAATAATAGTAGAATGGAGGGTTTTTTCATGTTTTAAAGTGTAATAGGCATGAATTCCTGCATTTTTATGCTGACAAAATATGTTATGGGTTTTAAATTTGGAGTGTTTATATACGAGATAAAATGTATTTGAAATATATTTAATTGATGGAAATGGCACTGCTTTTGAGTCGTTAAATTGTAAAATTCTTGTTTTATTATTGTTATTATTATTATTTTTTTTAATTTTTACTTTTTTTTTTTTTGCTCAGTCACCATTTATTGTTTACAACTCTGTACTGGTAGGCCATTGACATTCTCAACATAACTGGATTTTATGTTTTTAAACATTTTGTTGTGATGCCATTTAAAGAGGAGGTAACTTTCATGTCTCTCATAGCTAGAAAGTGTACTGCCTAATTCAGTAATCCACATTGTAATCCCCTAACTTTCAGTTTACTTCCATTTACTTTATGAAGAAACCTAGAAAATGTGCTTCTAGCACACACACATACCCCATAGACATGGAACTTTATAATAATTATTTTAAGCTGGTGTCATAGTTAAAATTTCAGATTTTCATTTATTTCCAATTATCAGTAAGGGGGCTGTGTGTAATTGCATATTGTTTACTGGGCTGGCCTCTAGGGTTGTTTTATTTATTTATATATATATATACACACACACACACAATCTCAACAATGTTACCATGCCCCCATAATATTAGTGGACCAATCTGGCAACACACCAGTGGCACAGGAGTTGCATCGCAGTGAAGGCATTTCACCCAGAGCAATGATCAGATCTTCTCACATTTAATAATATATATATATATATTAAAATAGGTATTTAAAAATGGAAACATGCATGCATGACATGCAAAATAGAACATATCTTGAGTATCAAAGGGAATTGTCTTTTGGTACCTACTCTGTTGTGTTTTCATCTTGGGTCTTGGGAGATGCCAGAAGTATTTTTGGTCTATTGATTTTTAAAATTATATTTCATTCATTCATACTGCTGTGGAGTGAGTCATTGTCTCATATGGAGACAGTATGGAAATTAAGCACAGATAGGTGTAAACAAAATCTGTTGCTATAGAAGGACACTCAGCCCAGCAGAGAGCCTGCAAGATGCAGTGATATACTTCAGGGGTCACATGGGCATCAGGGAAATGCTCCAGCTGTCTCTTTAAAAAACAACAACAGGAATACTGCCTCCGGCACACTGTTCCAGGCACCACCCACATATGCTGATGAAGTTAGTGCTGGTTGGTGGATATTGAATTGACTTTAGATCTGATTGGTGTGTGGGTGTTGGGGAGGGACTGGGTGTGTGCCGGGCTTTTGCCAGGCAAGAGCAGCCTGACACTGACTAAGTGGAGGAGGAGAGAGAAAGAAGGAGAGAAAGAGAGTGATAGAGGGGGAGAAAGAGAGAGAGGAAGACGGGCTGGGCCAACTGCAGTATGCAAGGTTAGCACATCGGCGGGAAAGGCTTTCATTTTGGGGGGGGGTGGAGGCGTGGATTAAGGAAGGGGGAAGAGGGAAAAGATCGAGACCAACATGAGAGCATATGCGGGAGTCGCTGCATTCCCTCCAGTAACGTGTCCTTGGAATTGCCTGAGGAATTGAGTGAGCGTGTGCCTGCTTCGTGTGTGTGCCTGCTTTGTGTGTGTGTGTGTGTGTGTGTGTGTGTGTGTGTGTGTGTGTGTGTGTGTGTGTGTGTGTGTGTGTGTCTGGAGGCAGGGTGGGGTACTGCAGTACTATCGTCACACCCTGCCCCCAACCCTCCCTCGATGTGATCGCTGGCGCTCTCAGCATGCGAGAGAGAGAGAGAGAATGAATGAGAGCTGAATGAATGGCTTTGTGTGTACAGCCGTGCTCATGCGCGTAGGCCTCTTCGCATCTCTCAAACATACAGGCTGGCGTTTATGCACATATGGCGCAAGTGCTGCCGCCGTCGTCTCTCCGCTCTCCCTCCCTGCCCCCCCCGTCTGTTCATTCATTGTCTTTCTTGCCCTTTGTGGACATCAGCATTCTGTATTTTTATGATCGAAATTATGTGCAGAGGTTGTTTTTAGCATCGTCATCTCTTCCAGATTTACTCACATTTAATCAGTTTACATTGTTTTAAGATTTCTTAAAGGGATTGTGATCTGTTCCAATGGAAGCATTTTTTGCTCTGTGGCTTTCTGCGCTTGACTTTTGGTTTAATTGTGTGCTTAGCTCATAGGTTCCAAGTGAGTTGTTTTTGGCAGTGAGGATGGAAACTTCTGTACAGTACGAGAGTGGTGCCTGTATTATGTGAGAGAGTCCAGTGTGGGAGCCCTAAGTAAAGTATGCTAGTGATGAGAGAATGTGTTGTTGTTTAACCCCCCCCCTTAATTTGCTGATGGTGTCTGTGCTGCTGTAGTAGCTTATTATACAGAGATCAACGTATGTCCTGTTACTTGACAATTTCCCTACCTCCAGTTAATGCTTATCCTGTCAATCCAACAATGTGGTGAGGGGGGTTCAGTCATCTGGTGGTGTGTGTTTGTTTTGGGGATATGCAATGATTGATTATAGAGCTGTGGTTCTCATCACTCCTGACCTTGGTTTATTGGACTGTCATAGGTCATGTGATTTGTCCTGGTTGTATGGGTAACTCATCCTTTCCTATAAGTGGAATAGCCTTTCTGTACTCCTTAGTTTAGAGAGATTTCATTTTTCTTTCATTTTCAGAATGATCATGGTCTGCTCTGTGAGGTTCTGTGATCTGCACTGCTGCTCTTTACAGAATTGATATGGTGGATATGGGGTGTGCTTGTACTCTGCTGGTGCTCATGGTCTGCTATGTTCAGGCTGGCACACAGTTCTGTCTTTGCTCTGACACAGAATGGATGGTATTATTTATTGTTGCACAACAGACAGGTGTGTTTGCCATACATGCCATGCTTAACTCTCTGTGCTGAGAGTTAACTTTCCGTGTGACCAGGAAGTGACATGTAAATGTATATTTCCGTTTGGGACATCCATGGAGAATGAAAGCCTAAGGGCACTATCCCAATTTGAAATGACACAAAGGAATATAGTGGGATGCGTACCATTGGAGGTGCAGATCCTATGGTTTGCAGTCCTGACTTCACATGTGTTAGAGATTAGAGAGAGCCCTGTGGTACCTCTGCTCATTTGTCACTGAGAGGTGTTGGATGATTTAGGAACTACTGGGCTTAAGCTGACCTGAATCCCAGAGGGAGAAGAAAATAGGAAAAAATGGACCTCAGTTGACTTGCTATCCTGGGGCTTATTCTTAAAATGAATGCATTAATGTGACGGAACCTTCCATTTAGTTTCAGTGTGGCTTGGAATTTTGGACAGAAGCAGATTTCCATGTGGAGTGGGGAAACAAAAATTTGGACTTGAGAATAACCATGTGGTTCTGACGAGGTCCAATGGATCCCAAGTTCTAGTGACCTTGCCTTGCAGCTGCATCTCTCTCTCTCTCTCCCTCTCAATTTCAATTTGCTTTATTGGCAGGACAGCAAAAGTCATATTGCCAAAGCAACACAAAAAATCACATAAACGACATATTAACAACGCTGCAAAGTGTGATTTACAATGCTTAAAATAAGTTAAAAATAACTAAGACAAGGAGAAATAAATATACATATACACACACATACATTGTATGTATTCATATACTTACACATACATATATGCACTTATTTTTCTTTTTATACTTTATTTGTCCTTTTGTTTATATAGAGATTGTCCTCTTCCTGTCCCTTATGTTATGGTAGGTGGCTACATATTTGGCTGCTTGTTGTGCCTTTGGTCCTAGAATTATTGATAATTTTTCCATATTCCATATCATTCCATTTTTTAAAGTCAGGGAAAACAATGTGTATATTTTTCAATATGTAGTATTTAAAATATATAGTAAATAGCATAGTAGTGTAATTCTCTTTCTTGATCATAATTTGTGCAATATAAAAGAAAGTGTATCTCTCTCTTTCTCTCTCTCTCTCTCTCTCTCTCTCTCTCTCTCTCTCTATGTTTTGTCTCAATTCAGTGACATCTGTCCTCATTGTCTCGCAGTGAAAGTGGATCAAGTGATGCAGTAAATTATAAGAATTAAGAAGGAAAGGATGAGTGGGAGGGAGGGAGAGCATGAGCTGGAAGAGAAACATGAGCATGAAAGACACTGGTTTTATCTGTCACAGCTCCACAACAATCAGTTTATTCAATCTGTAATGCTGTCTGTCATAAGCACCCTGACCTTTAACACAGATGAGCCTTCTAAGTCTTTGTCAGGCTGAGTTTTTGTTCCACACATATCTGTTTGTGTACTGGCTGTGGCAGTCCATCATATCAGCATAGATATCTGTGCTGTCATCATTGTTCAGATTATACCTTAAAATATATTGAGCATGAAATCCAGGAGTAGAAATTGTAGGAAGTGCAATTAAATCATAAAATGTATCTGTGCAACACAGTTTTAAAAACTATCAGTTGACGTACCCCTGTATTTATCTGTTTAAAGTGAAGATGTACACTAAAGTTATTTTCTTCATAATTTCAACAATGATTCATTTTTTACTTTTAATTTGAAAAACATATTCAGTTGCAACTGCCAGTCTTGCTTGTGGAAACCAGAAGCATGTGGCTTTCTGTAGCTTGTGGTCTGTCTGAACATGTCAAATCACATTTGATGTAGTATTTAAGTAGTGTCATATGGAGACACATACGTTATGAGAAACATGCCTGTCATGGTCCTGAGTTTATCAGCTCTTTGTGCTTGTCCATTCTGTATATGTAACCTCTTTGGACATAATTCTTTCCCATGTTTTGTCCTGTGTGCATTTGTATGTGGCGGAGTAGCAGGACTGGGCAGTGTTTTTCAGTGAGGGGGGTCTAAAGGCCTCTAGACAGGGGAAATTGGGTCATGACTCAATCCTGCACCAGCCAATCTGTCTCTCCCTTCTCCAGTCTCAACCAATGTGCTTGTCTGCCTCAAGAGTAGGGGTGGGGGTTGTCTGTGCATATGTGGTTTTAGGGAGAAGGGAGGGTCATGGCACAGTTCACTGTTCGCATTATATGGGCTCCTTGTTAGTATGTTCTGAGTCATTCTGTTCCTCTTGGTGCCTGTGAACAGGGAGGGCTGTGATTTGGTGTATGTGGGAGGATGGACAGTAATCTGACAGGGACGGACAGCATTGTAGATGTCATAAGAAACGTACACTCTTGCCAACTCTACTCTATTGAATGCCGAGTAAGGCTTTGTTCAGACTTCAGGGTGGGAGGGAATGAAGGGGTTTTTCCCAGTCCCACCCCTCCTCTGGCCTGGGATGACCATGGGCCTGTCCCAGTGCCAGGTGACCTCATCCCTGTTTTGGGCATGTGTAGGCGGGAGTGTACAGCATAGCTGGGCCTTCCCCAGGCCAGCCCAGCTCAGCATAAGGACACAAAAAGGTCATGGTCACACTACTTCTAACAGGCAATTGAACACCGGCTTGTTTTCCTGGGTAATGACTGTGACAGCGCAAGCTGTTTTGAACTACCGATGGTCAAAGGAGAGGAACTGAGGAATTGAGCCTTTTGGAAAGAACCTGATTTCATTTAACATCTGATTATTTGCTAAGGAAGGTTGCTTAGAGGAAGCCCTCCCACCCGTCTCCCTAGAAAAGTTCATGTTCCTTCTTTTTCTTTCCTTATTCAGGCATCCGCCCCCCAATCCTAAATGGTCCCATGCACCCACGCCCCCTTGTGGCGCTGTTGGACGGGCGCGACTGCACAGTGGAGATGCCCATCTTGAAGGACGTTGCTACTGTGGCGTTCTGCGATGCCCAGTCCACCCAGGAGATCCATGAAAAGGTGCGGTCCATGTGTTTGTCTCCCTCTTACCAGTTTATCCAGGAGGCCTGAAAATCCTCCCTGTGTCTTGGTGGTTCGGTGTACCATTTAGCTTGTTTGCTGTAGTCTGTCTGCTTTTGATAATGGACTTTTGCCATGGAGGTAGAGGTTTCTTCCCAGGAAGCTGTTATCTACCTCTGTACACAGCACAAATTTGTGTGCTCTAGTGAGGCCTTAGCTCTGCCTGTGCCAGTGGTGACACCTTTGCAATGACTGTGCATCTCATTTCTGCATGACAACTAATCCTCTGCAAGTGTTTCTTTAGATATTCACCAATCTACATCCTCCTGAATCATTGAATGATAATGCACCAGTTGATCAGATTTATAATTGCTTTTTAATTGCTACCTATTTTAATTCCAAATTTGGGAAATGTGGATAAAACAAGCCGTAGGTTATGATGTAATTCATCTACACACAGTGTAGCCTAGACAACCCCTTCTTTTCCCTATCAGGTGCTGAATGAGGCGGTGGGAGCGCTTCTGTACCATACCATCACACTGTCCCGGGACGACCTGGACAAGTTCAAGGGCCTTCGCATCATCGTGAGGATTGGTAGTGGGTTTGACAACGTCGACATCAAGGCTGCTGCAGAACTCGGTGAGCAAAACTGGTTCACTCTGACATCGCTCTTGTTTACTGACAAATATGCTTTGTTGTATGCAGAAATGGCGAAGAGGAAAATAAGCATCATTGTTCGTTTTCCAAGGAAACTTGATATGATGTTTTTCTCCAGCCTTTCCTCTTTGCTGTCCCCCTCTTTGCTTTGTTTTCCAGTCATCTTTCCCTATCCCCATCTTTTCCACTCTCCACTGTGACTCTGATTGTGCCACTTAATTGTTTTCCGCAGGCATCGCAGTGTGTAACGTGCCATCCTCGTCGGTGGAGGAGACGGCAGACACGGCGCTCTGCTTGATCCTGAACCTGTACCGCCGTGTCACCTGGATGCACCAGGCTCTCCGTGAGGGGACGCGTGCATCCAGCGTGGAGCAGATCCGGGAGGTGGCTGGGGGCGCTGCCCGAATCCGGGGCGAGACCCTGGGCATAATTGGGCTCGGTGAGTATGGGGAAGGCAACAGTTTGCCCCATACCTCAAGTGAGGTTATTTGCCATCTTGGACACCACAGCTGATCATCCCAGGTTACGTCTTCCATTGTTCAATTGGAATTGCCCAGTTGGAATCACTGGACTCACTTGAATCCTGTGCCTCAATACCTTTCTGTACGTTTGGCGGCAGACCAGAGAATTAATGACTTTGATGAGAGCTTCAGCAAAGTAAAATAATGGATTTGGCCATAATTTTTCGCCTTTTTAAGGGTTTGATTTAATTTAGATGGTAACTGAAAACCGAAACTATTAGTCTCACACATAAAGGTCCATTGAAAAGTTTTTTTGCAAGAGAAGCAGCACAGTGCCTTCATAATTTGTGAGGAAAACCCACTGCTTATTGGATTGCTGGTAGAGAAGCAGAAAAGTGCCTTCATAATTTGTGCGGAGAACCCATTGTTTATGGGATTGCTGGTTAATGAAAGCATTTGTTTGACTTCTATCTCGTCCCCTCTCCTCACCCCTGAAGGTCGAGTTGGCCAGGCGGTGGCCCTTCGTGCCAAGGCATTTGGGTTTGGGGTGATCTTCTACGACCCATACCTGCCAGACGGGGTGGAACGCTCCCTGGGCCTCCAGCGCATGTCTACCCTGCAGGATCTGCTCATCCACTCTGACTGTGTCTCCCTGCACTGCAGCCTGAATGAGCACAACCACCACCTCATCAACGACTTCACCATCAAACAGGTCTGTCTCTCTCTCTCCCCTAATCTCAATGCCTTTCCCTCCGTCTGGCCAGAACGTGGGTGTGTGGGTGTGGGTGGGTGGTTATAGATGTGGTAAGGTTACGGCCCTCCTCCCTCTGCAGATGCGTCAGGGGGCATTCCTGGTGAACACAGCCAGGGGTGGGCTGGTGGATGAGAAGGCTCTGGCTCAGGCACTGAAGGAGGGCCGAATAAGGGGTGCTGCCTTGGATGTCCATGAGACTGAACCCTTCAGGTTAGCATCACGCCCTGATGGCTTTATCAGTTTATACCGAAAAGCACAAGCCTACAACAAAACACTTTCTCATCCTACACAACATTGATTTTTTTAGCTTCTACACTGCTGGTGTCATAATTCAGTCCTGGAGGGCTGCAGTGTTTTCTGGTTTTTGTTTTTCAGTGAAAGAGTCCATACATGTTTTTTTTCCCAGGGTATACATGAGCTGATGATTAATAGGATACAATAAAAAAGTTGCAGACACTGCAGCCCCCCGAACATGAGTTTCACAGCCCTACCATATCCAGAAATTATTTCATTTATTTATATTTTTCTGCTCATATCTCACCCCATTTCTTTCTCAGCTTTTCTCAGGGTGCACTGAAGGATGCCCCTAATCTCATCTGTACCCCACACACATCCTGGTACAGTGAGCAGGCATCCATCGAGGCCCGGGAAGAAGCAGCCAGAGAAGTGCGGCGTGCTATCACAGGTACGCAGTAGGAGGGGTTCAACACCATCATGGGTGCCCAGTGGCAGGTGTCACCATCAAGTTTTTTGCTTATTGAAATGTTGGCTTCTGAGAAACCAGGAAGCTTAGCAAATAGCACCTATCCTCGTTTGAAACAGTGTCGTCAATACCTGAATTGTCCTCTACTGAGGGCTATTCCATTAAACACTGTCAAAGGTTTGTAACATTGTATGAGGTTTGCAGGGAATTAATTGGATGCGTTTCCATCCTCAGGCCGCATCCCAGACAGTCTGAAGAACTGTGTGAACAAGGAGTACTTGATGGCAGCGTCGCAGTGGCCGAGCATTGACCCCTCTGCTGTGCACCCCGAGCTGAATGGAGCGGCCGCTTACAGGTGAGCCCAAGGAGAGCAGAAATAACATGAATGGGAGTGTCTGAGCAGTGCTTGCAGTGACCTTTGACACTGTCTCTGCTCTTTCCCGCAGGTTTCCCGCCGGTCTCATTGGGGTGACAGCTGGGGCACTGCCGGGAGCTGGGGCTGGAGTAGAGGGGATTGTTTCAGCATCTCTGCCCCTGGCCCATGGCATCGCCCCCATCTCCCACCCACCCCACACCCCATCCCCAGGCCAGCCCTCAAAGGCCGAGGCCGACAGAGACATCCCAGCCGACCAATAGCAGCCCAACACATTCCGTTGCCCCCGGAAATGCCCTCCACCTTCACACAAGCAGATTGACACTGGCGTCCTGGCCTGACCAAGTCTGGACCAGTCCCCCGGAACACAAAACGACATGGGAGTGACCCGTCCATTATCACTCCTGACCCAATCTCTTGAACTCCCCCACCCCCTTCTCTCCCCTCTCTCTCTCTCCCTGCAGTAAGCAATAACACTTCTCAAGGATTCAGCCGTACAGTTATTTTATTTTTTAAAGTCTATTACTGTTATACTGAACTTTAAAGTTCCAGACATTGTTTTTTCTTTTTGTCTCTAGTATCTCTGATTCACTATCTTCTTGGCTCATTCAGTTTTTAAGAGTGCAGTAGAAAAATTGTCAAAAAGTTGTCAGTTTGTTGCTGAAGTTTTATGCTTCAAAGCTAAATCAGAGGGTTAAAATACAACTCTACATTTGTTGACTCTATCTTTTTTCTTAATATCTTGTTTCTATGAAATCTCTATATCCCTGGTTGGAGTAGCTACCCAGAAAGAAACTTCAGGTTTTGCAGTCAACAATGGAGTTGAATTTTTTGCTGCTTCTGGCTCTGTCTGTGTCCAGACTAGCACCCCCACTGGCACTCTGTATAATACGAGTATAAATAACAAATCAACTGAAGCTTATAAGTGGAATAAAAATGCAGGAGGGGGTAGTGAGCAAAGATCGATGTAACTGCACTTTTAAAAACACGTAATGCAGCCAAGAGCTGAAAACTCTGTCACAGGTGTGTCACTGTAGAGGGGGTGAGGGGCTGGCAGGCTTTGATTCTTATGAAAGGAAATCTGCTTTTATATGAGTTCAGCAGTGTGACCGCTTGCTGAAAGACTGTTTTATCAAAGGATCTTCCTCCACTAAAAGCAAATGTTCTAGATGTTTGACCGATCACCCTGCTCCTTGGCCTCCCTACTCTCAGTGACACACTCCCCATGTCCTCAGTGGAAGCCTACTTATCTTTGTGTTACTCTGTTGGCGGCGACTCAAGGCAAATTCTGACTGTTCCCCACCACCCACTGTCTTCCGGATGGTGATGCCATTATCCCCAGCTCTGCCTTAGTGCTCCCAGAATCACTTAATGACCAGTAGATGTCATGTGTTTACCATGTACGCGCAGATTCACACACCCTACACACACACACACACACACACACACACACAATGCTCCTTTCCTTCTGTGCGTGAAGTCTGTATTCGGACAAGCCTCACCCTGCAGACTCTTGCCTCTCTCTTGCCTGTTCAACCTAACCCCAAACATATCTGTTTCTGATCTGGAAGGCACTTAAATTTACATTACTGTCTCCTCCTGGGCGCATACATACGCAGGCGCGTGCATACGTGCTCACACACAGACACACACACAGACATACAGTTCAGTAGGGCTATGGGTTGCAGAGCCTTTAGTATGTGAGGCTCCTTGTATTGCCATGGTTGGGCCAACAGGTGGCGCCTCTTGCCCGGTCTCCACCACACACCAAGGTCATGGCTGTGGTCTGCATGTCAGGCATGTCTCCATTAGCCTCACACACAGACAGAAGTGGGTGATTTAGCAAAGCCTCATGTTCTGCCTCTGCACCCGCGCGTGCACACGGTCAACCCCTAGGCCATGCCCCCTCCCTGTCCATGTCACAGTAGTACTGGCTCCGCCCTGACCTCTGAGCCCGCCCAATTTCTAACGATGTCTCACTGGCAGTGTAGTCCAGTTCACAAGCGACCCACTGAATAGAAGGTTGAAAATCAGCTACTGTGAGTGCATTAGGACAGTGAAGGTCAGGGCCCCTCTGCTCAGGTCTTCAGCAACACAATTAGCAGGTTCTTTCCATTTCAGATTTTTCATGCTCGAGTGAAACCTGGCTGAATTTGGTCCATGAAGTCAACCAAGCAGATGTTATTTAGAGCTCTTGTGCAATAAAATTCTTGCACCTTCTTCTGACCATTTAGGGACCTGAGCTAAGGAGCCTTAGCACGGGCTCTGGAAGTGTCCTGACTTAGACAGGCAGTTGTCTCAACCAAAGGGGAGCAGTTTCTGTGAATAACATGACTCTTAACTGTGAACGCTGTTCTGTGACAAGGGAATACCTTTCTAGTACCTCAGTAACAGATATTGAATGTACTCTCAGATCTTTTTCTCTTTGTACAGTTTTTTAGATACAGAGTTCTTTACTATACCAGAAAAATAAATTGGTTGGTGATGATGCTGACAGATATCCCAAAACAAATTTGATTACAGCTTACTTTAAAATACAGAAAATGTGGGGTGATTGCACCCATAATTTTTCAAGATGTCAGGTCTCAGGCTTTGAAACGAATCCTTTCTTTTTTTCTGCCTCTGGTTGCATTTGCTGTTGTCATTTTCAGTTATCATTTAGTCCTCATCTGTTTAAAAAAAATCCGTAATGCCTTGCCCTTCCACCTCATTGTGTTTTGTATGTTGTGATTCTTTTCTCTTATGGACTGTGTCCAACAGAATGATTTAGTTTACCTGGGGGGAGGGGGAATTAAGGGCACCTCAAAGGAGAGATGGGGGGGGTATTTGGTGTGGGAAGTGGGTAAAGCTGTATACATTGTGTGTCCTCTCATTCATAGTCTGTTGCTCCTTCAGTGTGGAAACTTTTTTTTGAAACGCAGTTGTCCGAATAACACGTTACAGATTTTACTCATTTTGGAACTGTACAAATGGGTGATTGAAATATTTCATACCTGCAGATATGTTTCCACCTCTCCCCTCTTCCCCACATTTTACTAGAATTTTAAAAAATTGATGAATAGAGTTTGAATGGTAGATTTAACCCTGTCAAGTATGAGTGGATTAAAAGGAAAAGAATACCAGATCATCTGCAATGATCATTGGTGGCATGAATCCTAAAAATGGTAAATGTATGCGTCTTATCATTATAAATTTTTTGGGAGGTCTGCCCCCCAGCTATGTTGCAGGTGAGATTGTATAGGGCTGAATGAAGGAGAAGTGCTGGCTTACCAGGGAAAGGCATATGGCTGGACTTTTTTAATGACATCCATTACCTGGCCCCTCCCCCTGTTTGCTCCTCCCATGTTGACATGTTGTGTTTAGCTCCCAAATGGCACTCAGCCTCCCTGGGGGTCTCTGTAGGGGGTTCAGTTGTCTGTCCAAACATGTACTTTTATTTTTACTCCTTTTCACGAGTGAACTTAACTGTATCATAATCTGTTTTGGCGCTTTTTAATTTCTCATTTGGTTCAGTATATCATTTGTTCGTTTCCAGTATTTTGGATAGATAGGCTTAGTAGTGGTCTTTTGTCAGTAAAGTATTGGGTAATAATGAAATCAGCAGTGCACTGTCTCGTGAGCCATTCTTTATTTGAAATCTTTTTTTTTTTTTTTTTTGGGTTTATTTTTCAGCTGTGTAACATGTTGTACTGAAACATTTCAAAACCCCTGTATGGTAAGCTAGTGATGTAATTTTCCTATGTAATTGTGTCCTTTCAGATGCCCAACTATAGCATTTGATTGTGTCTATTTGCTCTGTGGTCCTGCTAGAGCGTAGTGACTGTGTTCTGCTCACTGCCTTCACACTACCACCTTGTGGTGAGGTGTGGCACTGCAAAGAGTGGACCAACTGGTAAGACCGCAGGCTGCAGTGGAGAAGGTGACCCACACACAAACCCCAGCCCAGCTGTGCGGTTGCAATCACTGTACAGGGAGGGAAGACAATTGGTTACTTCAGGGTTGGTGTAGTGGAGTTTTGTTGGACTGGACTGGTCATCCTCTCTTTCTCAGGGTTGAATTGTTCACATATCCTCGTATGGTCTGTCAGATTCAGGGTGCAGCCTCAGAATGTGGAACATCTGCTTGCTTTCCAGAACCTTCCTCCATTGCAGTCTCTCCTGTATGCTCAGTGGGTGGGGATATCCTGCTTTTTTATATTGTTCTTTGTGCTGCAGTGTCACCTAACATTGAACAGTATCAAAAGGCAGGACGTACTGATGAATATTTATGGGTTGATTAATTGGTGTGAAGTTCATTGAAATTGAGAAATGTGTTTTTACAACATGTGGACATAGTGTTTTCTTGTCTTTTTGTTTTTAAAAATAATTGATTTCCGACCGACTGCAAAAATGTGAAGAAAAAAACTTCCCCTGTAACTAGGCTCTTAAGCTTTTGTTTTGTTTTTTGTTTACTTTTTTATTAGAAACAATCATGTTTGTGATGGTAACTTCCGCTATAAAATATTTTAATAAAATCCTAAAGATGAACCCTATGGTTTCTGTTGCTCTGTACTTTTTTGTAGCATAGGAGAGTACCTGATGAGTCTTCCAGTTCATGCATGTGCTTTGATTCTTCATCACCATTGCTAAACTCAAGCTTGTCCCAGCCCAAAAGGCCTTTATTGGACTCAAACCTGCTAATCCAAAGGCTTAATGTGGCATTGTGAAAGTGTTATCACAGAGCTTGTCTCCCAGCTGACCTTTTGCCTTTGACCTTTGTTAGTTACACCTAGGTACAATTTGACCTGTGGACAGGGAGTGTTAGCTAATAGGAAATGTTTGTAATGGCCCAGAGAAAGGCTAGGTTTGTGTAAAGCTATAGAGTGTGTAGAAGGGGGGGGACAAATTACAGCCACCTGGTGGGCAAGTATTATTAAAAGTGGGCCCCGAATTAGACAGTGTATGATTCCTGTTTGGGTCTTTTTTCTTCTGCTGCACGGGTGTCGCTATGCCAATCAGTGCAATCGTGAGGCAACTTAACGAGGGCCTTGGGGCACGTCCCAGCACCAGAGGAGTTGCCCTTCACCGGGGGGTGCTGCTCGCCAACCCAAATCGTTACCACATGACTGAGGAGTCTCAACACACACATCCACATGCATACCCATGCTTGTTTTCACTGCTTCTTTGTTTTTGTCCAGGAGGAGGTTTCCCTTATCAGCCTAAGCTATGGTGGGGGTGGGGGTGGGTGTATTGCATAACTCCAGGCTCAACACAAGGGTTAAAAACAAGCTGTTTAAAATGGAGGTGAATCACAGGGATTTGTTCATATCCCACTGATTTTATTGAACATGTCACAAAATCCCATTGTGTATTTCTTTGAGGAGCACACATGGTTTTTGGAGAACCTGGGTCTTTTTCTTTTTGGGGGGAGGGGAGGGTGGTGCTCCATGAGGAAAAATAAAACGCCTGATGGTCAGAAATGGGAATATGTGCCTCAGGCCATAAAATGTTTAACAGGGAAGAGGGGGAATAGTCAAGTCTGATACACGAGTGGGGGAGGGGTGTGGATATCTGACAGAACTGTCTGGCTTGTCTGCCAGTATCCAATTCCACAGATTTCATGACAGTTACGGGAATTGAGATTAAAGCCACACTTGTCGTGACATACTTTCACACATGCTCAGATACCATAGTGAAGCAAGTGGTACCGTCCTAGTAGAATATTTTTTTAAACAGTAGGGACAGTTTGTCACTTTTGGACGTGGTGTACTTCTCCTTTTTGGTGCTCTGCAGAACACAGTGAATGAGTGAGAGGGCTTGGACCAAGAAAGATTGCAGGTTCAAATCCCAAGCAGGGCATTGCAGTTGTACCATTAACCCAATACTATTGATACAGTAATGTGCATAAAAATTGATTTTTTGTGTAACTATCGATTAATTTCCTGTTATATTCTGCAATTTTACCTTTTTTTAGTATTTCAGCAAGGTATCCTGGATTTATTCACTTAAATACTTGCACTACTACTTGTAGTAAATATAAAACAGGCAACGAGTCTTGCATAATAATGCATATTAAAGTTTAATATGATATTAGTAAATTGTTGTTCCTTTTAATACTACTACTAAGAATAATAATAATAAAGTAGAGACAAAGAGACTTGTGCTACGTATCTTGTGAAGTATTGTCTTCCCCCTGTGAAGTGTGAATATTAGAAGTGTTGATCCTCTTCCTCCATGCATTGCCCTTGGCCCAAGAGGCTGATTACACAGCAACACTGAAAATCTCTCCTAAACATCTCTAAATACTGTGGAAACTCTTTGTTGAAATGTCCAAAGCCAGTTGCACAAATGTTTATCTTTGGTATTATGTTCCTTTAAACAACTCAGTGAAAAGAAAATGTTTTCACATCACCAGGGAAGGGCTGTGTTTTATGTTTGCGTGGTGTGGAAGACTGCCGTCCCCCTCTGGCTTGCCTGCTGTAACTGAGGCCTGCTCTCTGAGAGTCTCAGAGGGACCTCCCAGCCTGCAGAGGGCGAAGGGTTTGTGCTTTGCTGCAAAGGTATGTTGAATTAATCAATAACATGCTAAGATTGATGTGTTATAGTCTGTATTCTACATCCATATAACATCCATGTTAGTCTCAAAGCAGAGCCCCATCCTTATGCCAGACAGCTGGTTGTGTAACATGTGGACTCATGTAGTATCTGGATTATCAGTTGGTCCGTTATGTGTAATATTGAACATCTGCCTCACACTTGCTGACGTCCATGAGGGTGGTCTATAAAAATCTTGATTCATTTTTAAAGCGGACTTGGCATTACTATTGACTGGATCATCTGAGCTTTTGCTGACACCGTCTCATTCCTTGTGTGTATGAGTGCTGGTGTGGAACGCATCCCCTGTATGGTCATTTGGCCTGCAAGCACTGACTGTCAAACTGCGTCCCCACAAACCGACTACTGAGGTGCTGACTTTGGTAGCTTAGCCATGGAAGCTAACACTCCCGATGGCAAGCAGGAGCATAATATTCCAGCCTCCAAAATATTGCTGACATGAAGTCATTTTCTTGATGAGTAGGAGTGTATGCTGCTTCCTCTCTCTGTTTTTGTCGGTTTTTACTTGGCCTAGTATTTAGCAAGTTAAATCCCCCTCAGCAACTGTTCCCAATCACCTCTGTGACTAATGAGATTATGTGGTGCATCCGGAACAGTCAGAATCACTCAAACACATAACAACCTGTTATGAAGAGTTGGGTAGTAAAACTGAAGCCAAAAAACATTGAATCCGCATGAAAAATCTGTGTACTTGTTGGTCTCTAAGTCACACATAAGTACCTCTCAGTTTATATGTCTATGTGTTTGGGTTCATGCGGTAATGCTTCACATATGTTTGTAATTTACGTAATTAATTTATATGAAGGCATTTTAAAATATGAGTGAGAAAGCAAATAGATGGATCATGGTTTTGGATGGTACTGGAGAGTAAGTCTTAAGTAGGTCAGAGGATGAGAAATGAGAGGGATTCATATGTGTGTGTGTGTGTGTGTGTACCTGCATGTGCTGGAGAGATTGGCTGTGTGAGGACATAATGTGGACATTGTGAGGAGTTTTTCAGCTTTGTCCATAGGGGGAGTATTGGAATATGTCCATTATCTAACAGTCTGGTGTGAGTGGTATGGTGATACGGGGGTCTGAGAATAAATGGTATCATTTGATTTGAAACTGCGGAGTCTCAGTGTCAGCCAACGCAGGGTGATGAATGGATAGAGGGTTCAGTGGGTTTATGTGTGGGTATGGGCTGAGGAAATGAGAGTGGGTTTGTGTACAGCATCAGTGTCGTTTATCTGTATGTACACAGCTCCCCACTGGAATTGTGGTTTGTGTTTGGGCAAAGGAGTCATTGAGTTAGTGTGACGAACAGTTAGTGTGTGTGTGTGTGTGTGTGTGTGTGTGTGTATGTGTGTATGTTTCCAGGGGCTGTGTGAAATATGAATGGTGAATAGTGTGTGTATGTTTGTGTGCTCATGTGACCAGAACACACTGTGTGTGATTTCACAAGGAAACATAGGACCCCAGCTGAGTCAGTGCAGGTGTGCCCTTGCTGATGTGCTAATTTAGGAAAATTTGGTCAACTAACAAAGCTTGTGATTAATCACCTGGGAACAGATGGCCTGGGTTTCCTGTAACCTACTTTTCAAGTGGAAACTGACGAAAATGGGAGGAGCAGAGGAGAAGTGGAAGGAGGCTAGTGGATGGGGAGAGACAGAAAAGACTCCAGGCACCCAGAGCTGGCATTCTTTCAGTCTTCAGACAGGTTAACAGATTGGCAGTGCTGGCACTCACTCTTGTAGTTCCACCGCTCACACAATTCCCCTCGGTAGATCAGGTCGGCACGTCTTGTGCTCCTCTTCCTGGAAGTCTTGCGGTGGGGATGAGACGGTGCTGTTTGTGTGTGGATGGAGGAGCCAGTGCCAGAGTCTGGGAGGTAGATAGGTTTCAACCCTGAGTGTATGTGCATGTGATCTCTCTCCAGTGCATCCCACAGCAGTGAGAGTGCGTCATAGGAAAGGGGTTTGTTCTGGACATTCCCTGCCATGATGAGTGTTGGCTGGTCCTCTCTGATGTACAGCAGGTGTTGTGAATAATACAGCCCTTGAATGTGATTCAGATTCTGGGAATCATGACTACATTCACTTGCATACACTCTCTAATGCCCCCGAATACAAAACGTTGGAAAACCTTGGAGCTCAGATGAAAAGAAAACACACACAAAAGAAATTCTTATGTTTCCACACGCATACTTACTGGCAAATTTCATATAGATAAATCTGCACTGTTTTGAACACACACACACATAATAAGGAGATACATTTCTGTAGCCCATTTTGATCCCTGGGGGCTGCTCGACCTGCCTGGTTCATTAGCTCATCCATCTCTCTCAGTGGTTGCTGTGTTATCTGTGACAGACCAGAGAGGGTACTATCTTCAAAGAGCCCCCCCAGCCTCATACCTCAAGCAATTAACTAAGGAATTAAATCAGTATAAGGAAAGGTGAGGGTGCTTTTTCCAGGTGAGGTTCTGGTCTGCTCCTACAGTTTCTTCCTCGTTTATGGCCTGGAGGAGAACAGCAAGTATGCATCTCTTTCTCTGTATGTGTACTTTTCCTCTCTGAAAGTATGCTGTATCTATTTCTGTTAGGTAACAATGATGCCCCTACTAAGCAAGCTGGAGTCTTCTCACTGTGCTTTTCATGCTTTTAACTACCTAGTGTACTCTTGTTTCAAATGGTGTGGATTTCTCTTTGTAAGTGTGCTCTAAGTGATTACCTCTGCACTGCAAGATTATGTGCTTCTGTTCTGGCTGAGTGTACACTTGTCCTCTATGGAAGAGTGGCATTCTGCTGTCTTCATTGACCAGTCATCTGTGCATAGCTGCCGCATGCAGAAAACCAACTGCCTGTTAAGTGAGAATAATTGGGTGTGTATTATCTGATAGCGCCTGTGGGATTTGGGGGAAGCACATTTAAAGACCCATGGAAAGAGGGAGCATGTATGTGTGTGATTCCAAGTGAGAGCAGGAGAGAAAGTGAAATAGAGGGAGAAGGGGGCTGTGCATTGCTTTCCCATACATGGAGAGGTGGGGGAGACGAAGAGGGAGAAAGGGAGGAGAGAGCAAGAGAGAGTAAGAGGAGGGGAAAAAAGAGGGGGAGAAAAGTAGTGGAGGTTGGATGAGGGAGAGAGAGAGAGATTGAGAGAGAGATTGGGAGAGGGAGGGAGAGAAAGAGAGAGGAGAAAGGAAGTTCTTTTTTTCCTGTGGATACAGGTTGTGGCACAAGAGAGACGGAGAGACAGAGAGAGAAGAGAAGTGAGACTGACAATCCACGGCTGAGCTCCTGGGACTCCCTGCACCTTTGCCCTCTCCACCGTTCAGCCCAGGTAAGAAGCGCTGCCCCCTGCAGTCCAGACCCCACCGTAAAAAACGCTCCTCTCTTGCCCTGGACTCAGGGCTCTGCTGAAAATGTGCTGCTTTGGTTGATTGCTCATCTCTCTGCCTCTGTGCTACTGCATCGTGAGGATGGTATCAAATGCGGAAAGATGGGTATATGCTTCTGCCTGCCCTTCCTCTTACAGCTTATCCACTGCACCCGAAAAGACCAGCGCTCCTCGCTTGTGAATGATTTAACATATGGTGCTCTGCACCGTTTGACCTTATTTTATTATTTTTTCTCTCTCTCCAAAGTTCTGCCTCTGTTGTGCGGTTTGGGTCGAGCATGCTGTTGAAACGGGAGAGTTTTGACCTTGTTTCTAATGTGCGGGCTCCGCACCACATGGTACCACATAATTATATTCAGTTAAAGTGCAGAAAAGCCGCAAGCGTGGTTGCTGGTGTTCCTCCCCCTTCCCCTATTTTTAACATGGCCCGTGACATACAGGATGAGAAAGACTTCCTATGCCCTCTCAGGAGCAGACAAACACTGTGCTTGGTTGTTTATGGATCGGGTGGGGAGTGATTATGGCACCTCAAGGTGTTGAAGGGAGGGGGTGACAGGCGGGGGGTGAGGGACCCGCTTGACCTGTCTGTCTGAGCGGGCAGAAATGTGGTGTCAGATTGTGTCCACCAGCAGGCTGTAAACCTTGTCTGAGTCACAAAATGCATTTTGGGTATCTGGTGACCTAAGCCCCACACTATTAACCCTTGTAGTTTTTCATGGACACCACGCATCTCCACATATTTACTTCCTGCTCCTTACAAGTTTCTGCTTGTGTGACACTCCATCTATTCTTGCCCTTGAAGTACCGTGCTGCCGCATGGCCTAAAATTTCTGCTTCAGCCAATGTTGGGAGACAGTAATTTCCACCCTTTCATTGACACTCTATTGACTTTATTCTTGCTTCTGTCATTGCTATTTGTTGACATCATACTTGGCAAGGGAAGAGAGACACAGAGGCACAGACAAACAGACACAGACAAAAAGAAAAAGTGCTCTGAATGGTTTACTGCATGTCCAGACGTTTACAGAGCACTGAGATTGGTCCGTGAACACCGGGGAGACAGCGAAGGAATGGAGACAGTAAAAAGGGCACTGCTGGATGTCTGAACATCTGACATACCTTACTGTCTAATGCCCTTCATACCTATTTAAAGATTCATATTTTGTTACTCTGTCAAAGTGGGGGAGCACACTGTATACCACTCTACCATTCAGTTTCTTTATCATAAAACTCCCCAGAAACCATCCATCACCAGTTTGGTATCATAGAGTGTGTCATGTTTTGTCCATACCCCATATGAGAATCTGTATGTAATTTTCCCAACCCCTGCTTCTTTTGGGTACATTAACAACTTAGAGGTTTTACGACTATCCATAAAAATACCTTGACTGTAGAGGCCATAGACTGAAGCTTTGATCTGTTGGCTCAGGTCATTGGAATGGCTTTCTCAACAGAGATATGGAGAATGTATGAACTCAGCAGTGCAGGCTGGACTACTGTGCTCTCTGTCCTTCATCTGTCTCCTGGTTCAGAAAGACGCTTTTGAATTTGGTAACTGTCTGTCTCTCCCAACCCCCATCACTTTCACGAGAAGAGCACCATCGCTCACCACTGCCCACTCCCAAAATAGCCCACCCCAAACTGCCCGCGTTGTCCAGTTATTTTGATTCTCTTGGCCTTTATAAACATGACGGTAAATCACATGTAGAGACAGTGGGAATCAAACAGAACAGTTTGGGATTTTGCAGGGAGGTATTTATGCTGAGCTCATGATGGGCATTTTATTTTTTCTCCAGGAATAATAAAAAGTGCTCTCACTTCACCATCTCCATATAGTGCCAGTGACAAGTAAGCTAAAGACTATAAGTCTGACTCAGCATTGTTGCCAGGAGGAGTCGTACGATTTTGGCTGATTGATATATACATTCATATACATGTATTGAGTATTTTTCTGTCTGCCTAAGAAAACCATTGATTTTTTTTTATCTTAAATGGAGTGAAGATTGTCCTCTCTCTCATCACTGGCTGTTACTGTATATGAATATCTGAATACATATTTTTATACATTTATGTGTATGGTATGTGTCACCACACTTAAGATTATACATTATGTCTTTTAACTTTTCACTCTGTCATGGAGCATGCTCTTATCTGTAGTGTCTGTGGGGAAGTTTAAAGTAACCTTTCATGTGTTGTTCCAGAGTGCATATATTTATATGGAGGTAGTTGCATTATATTACATTATAGTTATTTAGCTGACACTTTTATCTAAAGTGACCTACAGTTGATTAAGCTAACGAAGGACCAATCCTCCCTGGGAGCAATGTGGGGTTAGGGGCCCAACAGCAACGGCTGGACTTTGGCTTGAACCACCAACCTCAAGGGTCTAAGTCATGTACCTTTGCCACTAGACTACAGGCTGCCCCTTAATTGAAACTAATAGTGTGAGTAAAGCCAAAGCAAATATATTCTGCATCCCATGCATTTAACTATGTTTTACATTTTTATCATTGTTCCCAAAAATAAAAAAGATCTTCATGGTGATAAATCTATGTACATAATCATTAATGTGTTAAGATGAATTAGTTTTTGGACTGATATCATTTTGTGTAGCTTTTTTCATGTTCTGTGCAGCCAGAATTGATCTTATTATGTAACTAATATACCTGCATTCTTTTGAATAATTCTTGCTAAATGACAGGAGTAGATTAGGTTTTTCTTATCACAAGAGCTGGTGAAGAACTGGCCACTGCGGACAGACGGTTTTGGCAGGTTCCTCCTCTCTTGCTGCCCGGTCAACCCCCAATGATCACCCTGTGACCTGGCATCAATGGATCATTTGTCTTGAGGAGCGGGTCACCAGAGAACGCAAACATGCACTCTTTGTGTTTCTGCAGATGATGTCATCAGAACTCCTGTCTCCTGGTTGGTTGCGGCAGATGCTGGTGGTGCTGCTCAAGCTGACGTTGTCCTTTGCAGGCCCCACCAGACCAGCCAATGGGACTGCATGCACAGCGCGAGGCCCCGCCTCTTACATCTTGGTATTCACGGGCCACTGGAGTCCACAGACCTTCCCCAAACAGTACCCACTGTTCCGTCCCCCTGCACAGTGGTCCAAGTTAATCGGTGAGAATCATGTAGAAGAGATAAAGAGAGGAGGAATGATGGCGCAAAAGAAGCAATGAGAGAAATAGACTACAAGCTTGAAGAACAGAGAAACTATTAATTTTGACAGTTTACTGTTTGTTATATACTTATAAATAGCTTAATTTGATTGTTTGTTTTCTTGCCCTCTTCTTCTCTTTTTCTTTAGTATCACTGCTTGTGCCTTTTGGTCAAAATGTCTAACATTTAAAATTGTGATTTTCTTTTATGTTTCTTGCCAATGAAACAGGTGGCACGAAAATAAAATGGTGAAGAAGCATGTGTCTACAATAGCAATGCAGTATTGCAGGGATATATTTCCTCATTTAAGAGAAATATTTCCTTTCTCCCTGAGATGGAGGACCCTCTTCCACAGTGGTGACCCCACAGTTTGGCCTCCTACTGCGGCTGTGCTTAGTGTGGTGGCCACAGAGTCCTGGTGCAGCATGGTGCCTTTCTGCACCTCCCCACATGTCAGGAGTCTGAGGACTAGCAGCTGGCCCGTTAACCCCCAGACCCCTCCCTCCTGTGGCTCAGCCTCCGTGTCCCCTTTCCCTGGAAACCCCACTCTGATCTGCCAGAGGGAGAGAAACGCTAATGAGGAAAGCAGCAAGCAGCATAATTTTTGGCTGTAGCTTAAATACATCCAGATGATATCTGGCACCCTGCAGGTTTTTTGCCCCTTCGCAGTGTGGTTCAGTTGCATGGGGCGGGGCAGGGTGGAATGGGGGTGGGGGTAGGAGAGGCTGGATGGGTGGAGTCAGATCTCTGCCTGCCAGTCTTGATGGAGTACAGATGTCTCCATGCTTGAGTCCTGTCTGGTGGCTCGGCCTGGGTTTGCCTTCACTGCAGAATGCACCCCTCCCCCCCCACATCCGCCATGATGTCATGGTTATTTGAGGTGGTCCTCCATGCAGAGCTAAATAGGAGGATGTGGGTGGAACGTAGGGCATCTCTGAGGACTTTTTATGTGGAAATGACATGAAGATGCGTTTGAACAATAGCAACGTGGACTTAGGGGAGGGGTTGATGCTTGTTCTGTTTGAAAAATGACGATGAATTAGCGCGAAGTGAGCATCATCATAGTAATGGAATTCAAGGGGGTTCTACGACACCAGCATGGGAAGTGATGGGTGTGGGGCCACTGGAACTGCTAGCAGACTCAGCATCAATGTTATAGGTGGAATAACGCAGAGAGGAAACAGTACAGGTATGATAAAGACAAACTAAAAGCACTAGAGTCTTGGGAGGGACTGAGAGAAGGATTTCTGTCTGATATTTTTACATTCTCCTGAACCACCCACCTCCTCTCCACAGCGGTAACTCACAATGGGAAGTTCCGGTTGTGGCAGGAAGGGGCGCTGGCGAGCCCCGGGGTGCAAAGCTTTGCAGAGCGGGGAGTGACGGTGGACTTGATGAAGGAGGCACGTGAGGCACGCAAGAGACGGGCAGTGGGCGCCATGTACAGAACTGCTGGCATCCTAACGGGCATCGGACACAGCTCCACCGAACTCCTCCTGCAGCCTAGGAACCCCCAGGTGAGCACTGCCCCCTGCTGGATGGGTATATGTACTAAAACTTAAAACGTGTCCTGAAGACACTATCGTGATAGCTGCATTTTTCTGTAACCCTACAATATATCTCCCTTTCTTCCAGGGACCTTCTATCTCTCTTGTTGAAGCTGATAAAGGACAAGCTCAGTGACTTTTATGGTTTCATTTACTGCATAGGGTCCATATGCTTTTTGAATGGAAGGTACAAATGTGTATCAACCAGTGGATACAAAATACATGTAACTTTAATGTACATTCCACTTCATTTGAGCAGGAAATGAAAGCATAAACACTTTCCAGAAAATACATTAAGAGTAAATACTAGTAAACACTCTGAATTCTTATTTCTTAGCATTTCACATACAGCGATATCAGTGGACGCTCTGGCTTGTGCTTAGGGGAGGGCAGAATGGAAAGAGGGGCTATAGGACATTCTGACATGGGTATCTCAGGAGTGGAAGGATGCTGGAGACACAGGAAGAGTGTGTTTATGCTGTGACATCTGTTTTGATAGTAAGTACAAACACATGAACCTAAACACACTGTCATAACACACACAATCAGTAAATATAAAACACATCAAATTCACAGAGCCATGCAATCTCTCTCTTCCTCCATCTCCCTCCCACACACACACACACACACATACACACACACTATATTTTATGGATAGTACTGAACAATCTGTAATTTGCACAATCAGTAATATGCACCTCAGAAAAACCACAGAATGTTTGGAGAGTTACCCAGCTCTGGAAAATCAGACATAAAGGCATACTTACCTCATCGTCCTGATACTATGGGAAGTGGGGGCATTTTTCAGCTTCTGTGGCTGATGTGTGGAACTTCAGGATATTGAGGAAACTTGAGCTGAATGGTGCGTGTGTGTGTGTGTGTGTGTGTGTGTGTGTGTGTGTGTGTGTGTGTGTGTGTGTGTGTGTGTATGGGGGTGGGGATGGGGGAATGAGTATCCTTTACTCTGGAGTAGCTGTGTGTAAATTGATATCAGTTTGCAGTTTGTTTTTATGTGCATCAGTCTTTATGTATGCATGGGTGGGTATTAATTTGTGAGCGTAAACCAGGATCGATTTGTTTGTTTGTAGAGCTGTGTGTTTGAATATGTCAGCATTTGTCAGTGTGTGCATATGAATTATGAATTAGTTTGTGTGTGCATTTGAGTGTGTGTGTTTGCATGTGTGAGAATTAGCATGTAGCAGAATGTATGTGTGTGAGTGCGTGTATGTGTATAGGAGAGAATAAGCATGTAGCAGAGTGTGTGTGTGTGTGTGTATGTATGAATGAGCATGTAACAGAATGTGTGTGTTTGTGTGTGTGTGTGTGAGAATGAGCATGTAACAGAATGTGTGTGTTTGTGTGTGTGTGTGTGTGTGTGTGTGTGAGAATGAGCATGTAACAGAACGTGTGTGTGTGTGTGAGAATGAACATGTAACAGAATGTGTGTGTGCATGTATGTCTGTGTGTGAGAATGAGCATGGAAGAGAATGTGTGTATGTGCGTGTATGTGTGAGCGTGTGAGAATGAGCATGTAACAGAGTGTGTGCATGCGTGCATCTGGTGTTCTTACAGTTATTGAAGTGGGCTGACATTTTGTCAAGCACACAGAGAGATGCAGTCACTCTGGCCTCCAGGCCTGGTCAAATTGTTATAGCAGGAGAGATTCCTGGAAAAAACCCACGCCTGTGTAGGAGGGAGAGCAGGACAATGTAAGGGACAGGGTTCTATGAGAGAAAGAACAGACTGGAGGGAACCCAAGAAACAGGTATCTGGTCTTTTTAGCATTGCTCTTCCACACCTCTGTTGTGGAACTGAAGTTGCCTGTGTTCTGCAGTTTAACACAAGGGCAGACCTCTGAGGTCTTAGCTCAGCTGCTTCCCTGGAGAAACTAAAGGTCTGTTTCAGGGTCCCGGCCTAACATCAGCCCTGCCCTCCCCTCCTGGGACTCCATCCCAGATCCTCAAATAGACTCCTACCAAGCTATGCCTCCATCCATTCCTTTGTTTGGTGTTTTTTTGGAGCCCGACATCCCAGACAGCACTAACTCACAGGGGCTTCCTGCATGATGTCACAGGAAACATCCATCAGAGTGGAGCAGTGTTAGACTTTAACCCACTCAGGCTGGGAGCAGGCTTAGGTGAGAGAGCAATGCAGACAGACATTTCCAGCTTGGAGGATTCTACGAGGAAATAAAATGTGGAAAAGTGTTTGGTTGGATGTGTTTGAGGTAAAAGTTGTTAATGTGATGATGGTAGGGCTTGGTTTGGTCTATTCAACACTTGTTTATAAATACTACCACACATTGTCTTCATCTCTGTAAAGTTTTTACCAGATGTTCACATGCTCTATGATAACCTTAAAGTAAAACATATTTATAAAAGATAAAGAGAGAATTTAATAGTGCAAAAGTGATTTGGCAGCTCTTTTGGATTTCATCTGTTTGAATGCTATTTGCTCTGCTATGGTCCATATACCTGACTGCCCACAAGGTAAGGAATCTATGCCTGTCTGTCTATAGCTATCCCTTATGGTGAAGATAATTCCAAGCCCTGATTGGTTTGTGGGGGTGGATAGCCTGAACTTGTGTAAGGAGGGCCAGTGGCAGCAAGAACTGACCCTTGACCTCCACCCGTACGATGCTGGGACGGACAGCGGCTTCACCTTCTCTTCGCCCAACTTTCCAACCAGCCCACCTGAGAACATTACTCAGGTATGCTCAGCCTATGCCAATCCTAATTCACTAACCAGAGAGCTTGTTAACTGTTAGCAAAATACCATACTTGTAATTCATGCACAGCTGCTAAACATTTAATACTAAATTACTGAAGTGAAATATAGCAAAGTCGTAGCTATTTAATCTATGGTGGCAAAATAGTCTAATCTGCACCAGAAAAAGTCTGCTTTGTGGCACTTCATCAAGCTGTCAACCTAGGTAGCAAACCAAAAGAACCAATCACAATTATACACCTGTTCTGACTCCAAGGGTGAGAGTACCTGTACCAGTTCTATATGCTCTTCTTTACTCTGCTTGAAAAGTACACATTGCTGTCATCCAGCACTTCTGCGTTTTCATTCTCTCTGACCTCCCTCCCAGATCACCTCACAGAACCCCAACCATCCGGCCAATTCCTTCTACTACCCCCGTCTACAAGAGCTCCCCCCACTGGCCTCAATAAGACTTACACGTCAGGTTCAACCAGCCTCCCGCCAAAACACCCTGTCCAATCACATTCTGCCTCACTCCAATATGCCTCAGCGCTTCTCTGGTGAGGACCCAGACTATGTTCCCCCGTATATGCATGTATGTGACGAGAAAACACTATGTGACTGTGTTAAACTGTGAATCTGTGTATACCCCTCAGAAACGCCGCTGGACTGTGAGGTGTCCCTCTGGTCATCCTGGGGCCTGTGTCTGGGGCCCTGTGCCAAGGGTGGGGTCCGGCACCGCACCCGCTACATCCTTCTGCGCCCGGCCAACAGTGGCACCCCATGCCCTGAGCTGGAGGAGCAGGCTGAGTGCACGCCCCCTCACTGCCTTGAGCAGCACTGACAGCAGCGCTGCCCCGGACTGTGACAACAACACTGAGGGGTGGTGTAGCACTGACACACAGAACAGCACCACACCAAGACACTGACACTGCGCACCGCGCAATCACAGCGGGAGTTTGTGGTGCCATCAGCCGTATTCGCACCATGATATGATTCCCATCCATGGTGTTCACTATTGCCCTCTCTCCAACTCAAAATGCATATGGCACCCACATCATCACAGGGGCATTCAGCTCATTACTGACATAAAAGGTACAGAAAAAGCCTCAGACACATAGAGTACTCCAAGACCATGACATACAGGCAGACATCCATGCACGTACACACTGAACAGTTCTGCCACAGCACTGATTAATGGTATGATTTTTTTGGCATGCACAGTAAACCATATGAATGTGCTGTATAATTCGACCCTTCCTGCTTCACATAGTTCTCCTCCATCTTCACAATAAACCTTGTTAAATTGCTGCCCACGCTCACAAGTACAATATCTTTATGATATTATTTATACATTAAAATACAGGATATTTAAAATATGTTTAATTTCTGTTATTTTAAAAATCTAATTTGTATATATGTGTTATTTTGGCTCACAAATAAAATTTGAGCTGTTTTCTTTAAAAATAAAGCCTTGAATTACTTGTTACTTTCGGGCGTACAGGATTGTGCTCTCTAAGGGTTTCGATGTCATGGTATGTACATTTTTCTTACGTCAGTGCGCCCTCCCGTGGTAAGTGCACCAAATTGCAAGTATTTCATGAGTATTGAAGGTATTCTCCCTGTCGAAGCCTTTTAATACCATGTTATACCATATTTTCCATCTACACCACCTTTTCCATCATGCTTTAATTTAACAATGACATTTTAAGAAAAATATACACACACATAAGGGTTATTTATTTGTATAGATTTCAAATGTGTGGATTTAGAATTTGGTTTGTCGATATACTTAGCTATTTGAACAAAGTAGTTTTGAATAGAAGCTAACGTTCATTTCTTGCTCCCCCTCATCAACAAAAGATCATCCTGGACTATTGACCAGAAGCTAATTCAGAAACACATACTCAGACAAGCTAAGAAATTATAGTGCTGAAACCATTTTTACCAAATGTTACTATTTCAGTTTGGATCTAAAGTTCTTAGTGATGGCAGGGTTTTCTTAATTTTTTTGTAATTTTGTTCCTGCTAAACTTATGTATTTTTCTGCTTGCAATGACTGCGCAGTTGCCTTTACTTGTGTCCATTAATGCATGTAATAAATCTGAAATGTAAATATGACAGTCACCGGTTTGTGATAGCCACCACCCAATTATTGTATTGTCATTTCAACTTGAAGAGACAACAATGACTTAGTTGCCTTAATTACAACAGTTATAAACTGTTATAGTATTTATTTACAGAACAAAGTCTGATTCTTGAATTTGATTTCCTCTATTAGCTGACCAAAATTTACAAAGAGTAACAACTCAAGAAATAACAACAGCTAGGATGAATGCAACCCTCTAGATCTAAACCATCTACTTTGATTTTAAAGGCATATGGATATGTGTCGTGAGCACACATGCCCACTTCTGATCTGTGTACCTGTATGATATTTAGATTTACATCAAATCTTACTTTCCTTCTAAGGCATTTGTCCTCTATACAGAGGTGTACACCATGGTCCAGATTCAAATCCTGTTCACATGAGTACTAACTTTAAACAGGAGTTCTGTTGGGGCTGCCATAGGGATGGCAGACAAACAGTCAACATCCAAAAAGGGCAGGATTTCTGTCTCCAGGGTTTTCCCTGTCTCATCATACCAGTAATTCTCCAGTTCATCTGGCACCAGTAGTCTGCTTGTACTATCTGTGTTGAAAGAGTATTTTAGTCTGTTAAACCACTGTTTCAGTGTGTAGATGGACCCTGTAGTCTGGTATTAAATCAGATTTTCTTGTGAGGGATTCAGTTGGTGGGAATGTTTGTGCACAACTCAAAGCTTCACATGAAGTGTCTTCCACTGACTGTGTAAGCATAAAAAAGGAAAATGACCTCTGACAGCAGTGGCTGCAAAGGACTGCTAAAGCTCATCTGCTGAGTACAATGAAGCAGGGATTAATGGCACAAAGATGACATACACCCATATGTGTTATCAAGAATTACTAAGAATGATAAGCGTTACAAAGTGGCAGAAAAGTAAAAATTAAAGAACATTTTTATGTATCACATATATCACAGCAGGTTAGGTTATTTGAAAACAAAATGGCCACATGGTAGCTAAATGTAATACTGCATCAGTCCACTACTAGGCGCAATAAACTTTCCTGCGCTAGCTATGTTTGACTGTAGAATACATATCTTCGGGTTGTGCTATTGATGAGATAGTCTACAGGGGTCGCTATTTTCAGTTTACGCACATGCTGAAGATTTGAACTCCGCAGTACAACAGCGTTGATTGTTGTAAGGGTAAATGGCGGACAGAGCGGGATTGTTACATTGTGAACAATAACATTTAAACGCTGTGATATCTATGAGGTTATAAGATTTTGTGTGACCACGGCACTTCACATAGAGGGGACTCCGGTGCATACACGGCACATAAGGGCATACGGAGGCCTGTTTTCTTAGTCGCTACGGCCCTCGTAAGTGCATTGGAGTTCCCTGTGAGGAAGTTGCTCCTCGGGGTGGGTAATTATGGGGGACTCTCTTGGTCTGGTTGGGAAGCGGTTGCTGCTTCTCTTTCGAGACGGGGCCTCTGCAGCAGGAACCGAACCGGAACAGGCCATTTGGAAGCAGAACTGGGTTCGAGGGACAGTCCGGGCGGTCAGCGTGATTGGTTTAGCCAGTCCAGGGGTAGAGGTGAGCGGCGGAGAGGGAACAACAACAACAGCAGCAGCGGGGCTGACGGTCAGTGTTTACGCATGGATATGCAGACAATAGACGTCTTTTCAAAGCAAACGTAAAGCGAATTCGGAAATTTAAATATACTTCTCAGTAGTTGCATATCTTAACAATTTAAATTCAGCGGGCTGGCAATAATACGAACACGTACTGTCTTTGTTGCAGATCAGCGCTGCTTATTTGTAGCTACTAGAGACCGTGGCTTCGGGCCCAAGAAATGGCTCGCGAAACATGAAAATTACATTTCTAGATTTCTATAATTTTGACCGGAAAATAAAATAGACAACACTCTGGTATTTTGCATTGTCTAGCATTATAGCTAACCGAAATGCACGGTCTACCGTCGTTCGAATAGGTTGTCGTTTTACGTACAAAGAGCAGTGCAATAAGCTACCCAGCTAGGTGGCTAGCAAATCATAAACACTACTTAAAGAGATATTGCTGCTTAACTCTCTCACTGAAAATTAAAAACCGAAGAGAACGCGTATGTTTTCTTCTGTAGTACATGTATCACTTGTGTGTAATACTTATATAATACGTATATCCATTCTGTTTTACCGTACATTGTAAGTAAAGAATTTACAAATTAGCAGGTAGCGAATATGCATGCATGCATGTTGTGGATATTCCCTTATCCCTACCAAGCTGCGACTTAGTATTTATATATAATAAGTTGCATGCTTAGAATTGTGTTTGTTGCCAATGTGAATGCTATCAGTTATGTAATATGTGCAAAATTATCAAATTATTAATTTCGTTCCAATTCATTATTTAACAGATGCATTTGTTTTGAATGGGCTACAGTGTCTTATTTTGTGTGTTGTGCAGAATATAAGTTCTTGCGTGTGTTCCATAAAGCCGCCACACTAAAGGAGAGTGAATGAGTTTAGCCTTTCTTTAGAAAACTTGTCTATCAATTTAAACAGAACTGTCAGTGCAATGATTTGGGAATTTTTCATAACTGAGTTTTGAGTTGTAACCTAGGCTTCTATTTGCGGTAGCAGTGAACAGGGATAGATTTTCGGGTGTGCTGTCCACTAGGGGCCATTAATGGCAGCCAGACTAATCCAGATTTAAGCTCTCCCTCTTCGAAGATTCTGGGGAGTTGGAAGTACTCCAGATCTTTACACCTAGGGAGCAAATCTCTACTCAGCCTCAGCTCCTGTCTGTTTGGGATTGGGGGGATGGGGGGTGTCATTCCTGGTTTGTTTGTCCTTCTGTTAAGTGTCCATTTCATTTCTGTGCCATTTTTCTCCCTTTTTGCATCTTTTCTGTGGTGTTGTAAGAGTGTGTTTTCCACTCTTTCACCTATCCCGCTCTTGTTTGACAGCTTGTTTCACCATGTATTTGGTCCTTTACACTTCTCCCAGGTGTTTGTGGAATTTGAGGATTGCCCATGGACACAGCGCTCGTGGGTGCAAGTCTACAGTGAGGAGGTGCGGACAGTATTGGTGGAGAGCTCCATTGTATGGGCAGCCTGCAGTGACCCCAACTTGTCGGGAGGAGGAGTTACACCCATCTCTGTCTGGCCCGCACTGGTCGGTATCCCTGCTTTGAGAGGGTTAAACTTTTGGCTAAGTACATGTTTTAAGTCTTTCTGCCTGTATTTAACTGACAATGGTCTGAAATCTCTGACTCTACCTACTAAAAAATGAATGACTTATAACCACAGGCATTGACATGACTTGTCTGATATTCTAAATTTTGATACCTAGGCTTTTAAACCCCTCGTGGACCGTGTGGGTTTGGGGACGCTGGTTCCCGTGGAGTTCTTCGGAAACAGGACCTTGAATTTCCTCCCTGATGGAAGCTCATTGCAACCATTTGAGGTGTGCAAACACAGGATCAGATGGGAAAACCAGCCATCTTCTTAGTATGCGATGATGTGGTGAAGTGGTGTGTGGTCATGACCTGTCCTGGTGGAGAACTATATGTATACCTGTGTGTGCAAATGTGTCCATTATTCAGTGTTTCTGTTTGTCAGTGAGTGTTTGTATGTGTGACTGTGTATTTGTATGTATGGGAAATGTGGTGTCATTGTAGATGACAGTGACTGATGGATTTTGTTCCCTCTAGATTGAGAAGGATATTAGACACTCCCTGCTGCAGGAGCAGCCGCCTCTCCAGACAGCGGTTAGCCTGTGGCGCAGTGACTTTGAGCTACAGGAGATCCTGAGAAAAGGTGTGAGCTTTTTCTTCAGATCTGTGCCACTGACACAAGTTGGGCCTTGATTTTACTTGTCCGCAGAAACCCTAACTTGGTCATTTAAGGAGGACTATGCTCTTCACTGTCGTCACACAGGTTCGTTCACCCTCCAGGGCAGACGGGTACGAGTATACCAGCCAGAGTTTGAGGAACCCTGGGCGTTGGGCCTTGTGTCGCAGCACAACCTTGTCTCACACATCATGGAGATCACCATGGAGCAGGTGTGCCTCTCCTAACATCAAACATTGTGATGGAAATTGAGATGTAAACCACTTCTGCCCCCGACTGTCGCTATTGAACATTTCCACAGACATTCACAGATAGCATTATCCAAAAGATTGTGGTAACTCAGTACTTCACAGACTGGTCATTTATGAACATCCCAAACCATGACAGAATCTTTTACGCACCACCCTCCCTCCTCCATCAAATACTCCTGTATGCTCTGTAGATCCCTTATGTACTGTCTACTATCTATGGCACATTCTTATGATCACACTTTTTGTCTGGTCCCATCACTCCTTCGCATGTTTCTTTTGAAAGGGCCTTTGCTCTATTGTGCAGTGAGTTTATCTGTTTATTTGCCATGTATGATGAGTTTCAGTTTTTATGTTTAGTTCTCTCTGTGGCTGCAGAAACCTGCCTGGCATTAATAATTGTTACCCACACCCACAGGGAAAGGCAACGCAGGTGGTGGACCCCCGTGTGATCCACGTTATGCTGGCTGAGGATGTATCTGAAGAGGTACTAGTGCTCTTTTTCGGAATGGCTTCTCATTTGTCTTTCAGTATAATACTGTGAATTTATATTCATAATCATTAGTTCAATACAGTGTTTTTCAGCCTGCATCTTTCAATGTTATCTGTATCCTCATGTCTCTCTCCCTCCTTCTCTTTTTCCCTTATCACATCTGTCTCTCCCTCTACCCCTTCTTTATTTTACTTCTCCCTTTTTCTTTTCTGTCTTATCTCCTGCATCTCTTGCCTACTCCCTCTCTTTCCACATCCCTCCTTTTTGTGGTTCTTCTCTCCTTCCCCTCTCGTTTTCTCTTTCTTTGTTCCTGTATGTCTGTGGTAAGCAGAGCCAGGCAGGAATGTTGGGCCACCGCAGGAAGGAGTGTGATGGGGGAAAGGGGGAGAGTGGGCGTCGGCGGAGGAATGTGTCTGAGAGTGACGGGGACACGACGCTGAAGAGGTTTAAGGGTGCAGGAGAGGGAGATGCTGAAGGCCAGAACGGGGGCAGCTCCAGCGAGGGCATGGAAGAGGGTATGGTGACGTGGGGAGGTGGAGGAAGGCTGGGAAGTGGCAGCAGCAACATCATCAGCAAAGTTCCTGACATGACCCTCCCCCAGGGTCAGGGCTCACCGAACCCTGGTGCTTCGCAGGGCCAGCCCACCCTGTGCTTCGCCACCTATACCAAGGAAAATGGGCGCACTCTAGTGGTGCAGGACAGACCTGCCTCTGGGGACTCCACAGCCCCCCTTGCCCCCACGCCTCCCCCCCTCAAAGCAGCGCCCTCTCCTTTTTCCAACACCTCCTTCCCCTCCCTGGGTCAGATGCCCAGCCTTGTCCCGGGCACGTCGCCCAAGCCCACTGCCGTCTCTGTGCCTGAGAGGGAGAAGGAGGGCGGTCTGCCGGGGTTCTCCAGTGCTGCCGCCCTGGTCTCTCCAGCTCCCATTGCTGCCTCTACCTCCTCACACCTCTCTGAGGGCGGGACCCCCAACATGGGCCCTGCAGCCCCACTGAGCTTCAGCCAAAACCCTCCTAGCTGGGGAGGGGCTCAGACTGAGGTGAGCCTTGGGATAAAAGTGCACTCAAAACATTAGGCAGCATTTCTTGTGAAAGTAAAAATTAATTGCATATTCGTTGAATGAGAGCTAAGGGTTGTGTTGTCTTGGATATTGTGTAATGTATGTGAATTTCTTTTGTTTGACATTGACTTGTGTACTTGTGTTGCAGAACTCTAAGACAACCCTAGCCACAGCGGGGTTCCGTCTGCCCCAGTCAAAGCCGTTGGGCGGACCATTATTTGTGGAGGCAAGGGCCCAGACACCCACACAGACCAATGGGGCAGCAGGCCCAGAGAGCAGGCCGTTTGGGTTCCTCTTTGGCACCAAAGAAGAATCAGCACAGGACACGGAAGCCTCACAGAACCTGTTCTTCCAGTGCATGGCCCAGAAGCCCGTCCAGAACCAGGGTGGGTCCAAGGGCACCAACTATTTTACAGCGGTTTCAGAAAGCCTCAGCAAAGAGCCACCCACCCTCTTCAAACCCTCTGCCCCCTCTGACAGCCTCAAAAAAGCAGGCCTGGCTACAGCATCGACAGGGCTGTTTGGCCCTGCCCAGGGCCCTGCTCTGGCCCCACACAAAGAGACACTGAAAGTGCCCGAGACCCAGCTCCCTGGGAACGGGATGGTGCTGAATAAGCCCTTTGGAGTGGACAATATGCCCAAACTCTCACCTGCGTTCCCTGGTGGTATCAGCCCTGGAGCCTTAAGGGGTTCTGGCTTGAGCATAGGGGCATTGGGCACGGGTGGACTTGGGGGTGCTAACACAAGTGGGAGTGGCAATGGTGCCGGTATGGTGGGTGCGTTAGGCCTGCTGACCAAAGCCCAGGGCTCTGAAACGCATGAGAACCTTTTCCTACAAGCATCCAAGCGTGACGAGCCAACCAACCCTTTTCTGGCCTTTGCTGAGAAGCTGTCCCATAGCCCTTTCAGTGGGCTTCCTGCCCCCCAGACCCCTGCCTCCACAATCTCTTCCTCCTCTGCCCCCTCGGCCTCTAGTTCTGTTATTTCAGGATCCCCAGAGGCAGATAGCCTCATTGCACCAGCGGAGAACAAGCCAAACTTGTTCACCATGTTGGAACAGCCCAAAGGCCTGCTGTCTTCCCCATTTAATGCCCTCTCCTCTGGTTCTGGGTCTTCCTCTTCTGCTGCCCCTGTTCCTGCTTCCATGCACACCCAAAAGCATCAGTCAGCCCTGCCAGAAACCTCACAGATGTCCAGACAGAGCGGGGAGGGGTTAGGGGTAAAGACAGTGCCTGACGGCACTGCAGAGGGTGGCATGATTGAGCAGCAGACAGTTGCTGCATCTGGGTTCTCCCTCTTCACTGGCAGCAGCACCATTGGAGGGAATGGTGATGCCCCCCAGAAGTTCTCCCTGGAAGAGCGTGGCATCTCTTCAAAGCGAGACTCTGACTCCAGCACCAACAGTGACCTGTCGGACCTGAGCGAGACCGAGGAGGTGCTGGATGGGAAACAGGAACCAGGCCCACAAGGTGCCGCTGGGGAGGAGAAGAGCAAAGGCAAGGGAGTGGGAAAGAGCCGGCCACGCAACAAGCCCTTCAAAGGTGAAAGTCCTGTGTGTACCAGAGCCTTGAGCACTGTGCCAATAGGATTGTCGTTGTAGTTTCTTAAAAAAAAAAAAAAAAAAAACCACCTACCCTGTTATTATCAAGTTTCACCATTAGGGTTCTGTTATTGAACGTGGTGAGTCAAATAGTTGATGACGCATCTTGTTGCCTGTGGTCAGTTATTCATTTAATAAACATTGCCGTTTATCCTCTGCAAATGTGGTTTTTACAGAAGGTGCTTTACTGACCTTTCTCCGAATTGTTTATTTATAATAATTGTGTATATTGGTGTTCATTGTGTGAAATTATACTTTTTGGAAGAATCATTTCTCACAATGGACATCAACAGACATTGTTTTCCATGTCCGTTGGTGTTAAAAAACCATATCCATTGGTGGGTTATTTCAGTTGATAGATGTAGGTCCGTTCAGTGAATTGCTCTACCATGCTTTGCTATGCCCCTCCTGCTTACCCGCTCCTCTATCTGCAGTGGGTCAGTCGGTGCTGAAAGATCAGTCGAAGGTGCGCAGACTAAAGCAGTCGGGAGAGTCGTTCCTGCAGGACGGCTCCTGCATCAATGTTGCACCTCATCTGCACAAGTGTCGGGAGTGCCGTCTGGAGCGGTACCGCAAGTTCCGCGAGCAGGAACCAGAGGACGATGACCCCAATGTGGCCTGCCGCTTCTTTCACTTCCGCAGGTGAGGAGGTAGATGGTGGAGGTGCTTGTGTCCACACAGGCAGAAGAAGTTGCTTCCCTCTGGAATGTTTTTTTTTTGACATGGTGTTTTGCTTTTTCATTATGGGTGGTATTGTGGAATTTTACTGACTTTATTAAGCATGTAAAACATTTTGAAATACAATGGAATTTGATTTTATATTGAACTGAGGTATAGTCTTAATAGAAGGATTTCCAGTCTGTCAAAAAATTGCTAGTGGTTTTCTTTTTCTCTCATTTTCTGGGATTATGTGGTTTGATTTTGTTGAGGGCACAAGAGAAAAAAAATGCATTGGAGGAGCACTATCACAATTTGTTGAAATATAATCATGGTATATATCTTTGTCCTCAGTGTGGTTTTGACATTTGAGATGCTAGACTGAACATAACAAATCAACACATAAAATAATCTAACATTCAATATAAGAACTAAGAGAAGATTACATATATTGTGTTTGAAAACCGGTAATTTCAGTAATTGTCCATGGAGACAGTAATTTTTTTGTAATGACCAATCCATTTTTTTTTTACCATGTAGTAAAGAATTCTCTGAACACAAACTACTCTCAAAGAAGTTGGAGATTGCAAGATGTATGTGTATGACCTCCCCCTCCGCCCCCCCCCCCTACAGACTGGCGTTCACACGAAAGGGTGTTCTACGTGTGGAGGGCTTCCTGAACCCCCAGCAGAGTGACCCGCTGGCAATGGGGCTTTGGCTGCCCTCTCCATCCGTGCAAGAGGGCCTAGACCTTGACACCTCCAAGTACATCCTGGCCAACGTGGGCGACCAGTTCTGCCAGCTCGTCATGTCCGAGAAAGAGGCCATGATGATGGTGGAGCCGCACCGTATGTGGCCTCTTCCTTCACTTCAGTCCTCCCTCTTTTATTTCTTATTATATTACACTCTTATCTCCGTTTATTGTCTACCCTAAAATTTGAGCATTAGCAGTATCTTGGCTTGCAGGGGGTCTCTCCTTGCTAGAAGGAACTCCTCTGGATTCAGATGGTTGATGATCAACTTGTTTGATTACTTGTTGTTTACCCCTCCCCCTCTCCCTCTTTCCCCTCTTGGTGGCCATGCAGAGAAAGTGGCATGGAAGCGGGCAGTGCGTGGGGTAAGGGAGATGTGTGACGTGTGTGAGACAACACTTTTCAATATTCACTGGGTGTGCCGCAAGTGCGGCTTCGGCGTCTGCCTGGACTGCTATCGTCTGCGCAAGAGCCGTCCACAGGAGGGTGAGCATCAGTGTTATTTACATAGCAGATGCACTCAAAGTATCCACGGTCTGTACATGTTTATCGTATGTATTCGTGTATAATACGCACTTTTTTTTTACCGAATTTGTAAATCTAAAAATTAGGGGTGTGCATTATACACGAGAACTAAATGTTACCCCTTTTTCCCCGGCCCAAGTGCATGGAAAAAAATTCACTGTTCGGTATGTACCTAGGTTTTGGTGTCACATTCGGTACGTTTTCGGTACTGCATGGAAAACAAAAAAAACATGTAGAAAATAACCTTTTTCATTTATTTTGAAAAATATAAACATTCAGCAATGTCTCCTTGGCCATACTTCTGACTATAACAGATAACCCACTCTATTGACATACGGTCATTAAGAAAAAATAACATATGCAGTAAACGCATGCAATAAACACAAATGTCAGTAATGCTCCATCGTAAGCATCCTCCTGTTGATAAATGATAATTCCTGAACACCTCCAGCTTGCGCTCGTTTATACAGGGCAGGCACAACGGACTGACAAATACACTTGTGAAGGCACTTTGTTGCAGAATTCCAGCACTTTGACCATATGCTTACATTCTGAATTCTCCACAACTGAGTATGGTCACATATCCACAGTGATAAATGCTCCTATAGCAGTAGTTATTGCTTTGGCACAGTCTGAATCTGCAGTGAGAGGCTACTTGAATGGTGTGGGGAGAAGGACTCGCCTTCCTGCCTGTGTTTATCTTGTTCTGTTTCCCGACACATTCAGGTAATGCCGTCATAAATGACATGTTTGAAGTGTATCCACAGACATACCTGACTTCAGCTGAACAATGTCGGCATACAGTTTGACACGCTGGTCTCTCATTTGTGTTTGCCATATTAATGGCAGCAACACTACATGAGTTTAGCTAACTGGGCTAAGCCGACTAGCATGGTACAGCTGATAGACAACAACTGGTGCACTGACAAACCTTTCCATGTAAAACTCAAGCTGTAGAATTTCTTTTCCATGCATACGAGTAGTAGACATAAATAGATTATTTTGACAGTAATCGTGTGGGTCGCAGGGCGTACCAAACCGAAGAAGTCGCATATCGAACGTCATGTACCGAACAGTTTGGGACAAATGAATGTACCATTACACCCCTAATATTTTGTCCAAGCTGACTGATCTGTAACAAAAATTTAATCACTATGAGGGGGGAGGGCCAACTTTGGGTTTCAAAGTTACTGATAAGATGCGTAACTTGGTTATCATTTTGGTGTAAAAAATATGCTCACTACAGACTTTGCTGTGTGTGCAAAAAGTGCGTTTCATGGATTCGACAAAGTAATCAAAGCGCGAAAGTGTAAGTTTGGTATTGACGCAAATATGATTTCATTCAGTATTTTATTCCGCAATTATAATAAGTGTGACTAAACATTCCTTTTGCCATACATTGTGACATGGCCTGCCGCTGCAATCTCCACGTCTGGCTGCCTGAAATGATACTAAGGAAAAGTCAGTGCGCATTATACAGAGAGATTTATTTATTTTATTTTTTTTTTACAGAATTTCATTGCCCATAATTTGTGGTGCGCATTATATTCAAGTGTGTATTATACCCGAATAAATATGGTATGTTGTCTGCAGTGTGGCTGTTTTGTGTTTTGTGTGTGCATATAAGGGCTGCACCATATGCAGGAAAAAATGACACATGCGATTAATTTGTGGATTATTGCAATGGCGATATGTGATGTGCTAAACCAAAGATTCGTATTTAATCAGTTTAAATTATTAGTATATTTAAAACCTGAAACAATGACAATTTGCATGTCTCCTGTTCTTCATGGGTAAAGAAACATCACTCTCAACTTCTCAGTGATCGGTAACTCTTTACTGCATATCACTTCTGATTGAGTTTGGTCATCACTTATAAAACCGGAGTACTGCCACACAACTGAGGTACTGCTTCTTCATTTGTACCCTGGTCGTTTTGCACATGACACCCTTCTGTGCTCGCTACGTTTCCATACAGTTGTTGACTTATTAATGTAAAATAATTAAATTATTGCAACTCAGTGCAATATGCTTATCATGATAAATTCATTTGCAATATTTTTACAAATGTGATATATCGTGCAGCCCTAGTACATATGCATGTGTAAATATGTATGTTCCTGTCTGCCTACATTACCTGACTGTGTATATATTCTGTCTGTAATACTATATACCAGTGGATGAAGATATGTGTGTTTTGTGTATTTTTGTGAATGTGAAATCTAATTGTGATTTTTTATTTTTTTTGTGTGCCTCAGAACCAGATGAGGGACCAGATGATGAGGTGTTCTCCTGGCTGAAGTGTGCGAAAGGTCAACCCCATGAGCCCCAAAATCTCATGCCCACACAGATCATCCCTGGCACAGGTCAGTTCACCCCTCCACCACAACACTGTATGCCTCAGACCCACATGTGGGATCAGATGATGAGCTGCTCTCCTGGCTGCTGCTGTTGTTTTTTTCAATCACCTTTACAGAAACTCTCATCATGGGCAAGCCCTCTCTTACCATTTTCCCCTGACCTGTTCTTCACCTTGTAATTCTCACGCTCTTGATACCTTTCTAATGAAGACTCTCCATTCCCTCAGCCCTCTACAACATAGGAGACATGGTGCATGCTGCCCGAGGAAAGTGGGGAATCAAGGCCAACTGCCCCTGCACCAGCCGACACACCAAACCCTTAGTGCGCCCCAGTGCCCCAAATGGCCTTTCACAGGTACACAGTGTGCTCCTGTTTATGTTCACCCACGACCACCTATCCTTTTGTTTCACTGGTGTCTACATCTGAGTAATTAGGGCTGACTCTGTGCTAGAATGCAGCGTGCCAGCTGCTGGTGTGTCAAAGAGTCACAAGTCTTCCTTAAAATGTTTTCAGTAGCTCTTCAATATCAAGAGGGTTCCTAGTGAGGGACTTGTGTGCAGCAGCAAGTAATGTGTCCAAGGAGTATGTATCTGAAAACACTGTTCAGGCAGTATTGTTGTCAACTATGCAGGGGTAGTTGCACTATGGTTGTTGTTGATTTGCAACTTACCTTTAAATGTGAGTGTTATCTCAGATTATAGAAAGCAAGTTCCCTTTTTGAGCAGACTGAAGTATTTCCTGCCACGTTTATTTCAGATTAGTTTGTATTTTTACCTGTCCACATTTAACGTTCTAATATGTTCTAATATGGCTTGTGTTTTGCTGTGCAAAGCACATTGTGTGGATGGATAGTATGTATTCATGTGATGTGTATGTTTGTGCATCTTTGTAGTCTGGAGTGAACTCAAACAGTGTGGGGGCAGCCACCCCCAGAACAGAGGGAGAGACGACGACCACGCCCTCATCATCAACAGTCAAGTCAGAGCTGGCTGCGGAAGGTGGGGGCGAGGCTACTGGGGGCGCCAGTGACGTCAGCGGCAATAATGTTCCGCCATCAACCAAGGAGTCCCGTCCTTTGGGGGGTGACTCTGCCTCCTCTTCTGCCCTTCACTGGCTGGCAGACCTGGCCACACAGAAGGCCAAAGAAGAGACGAAGGGTAAAGAAGATCTATATGTTAGCATAATAACATGCTATGAAGAATAGGCTTCATAATTGGATGTGCTACTCTTCCTTCTACACAAATTAATATAATTTCTTACAGTATTGTGAAATACATTCTAAATGCATTCTAAAATGATTTCACCTACTCCAATAATCACTTGTGCAAGTTGTACAGTGCGTATTCACAATTTGTCTCCCTTTACTGCCCCTATCCTCTGTTATCTCTCCTCCCTCAGACCCTGGTTCACTCCGTTCAGTAATGAATCGAGACAGCCGCTCTCCCTTTGGCCTAGACTCATTCAGCTCCCTGTCCAAACCGTCATCGTCCTCTACATCCACCCCAAAGCTCTTCAACAGCCTGCTCCTGGGGTCCAGCACCTCCCAGCCCAAAACAGAGGGGTCCAGCCTGAGGGATCTTCTCAACTCTGGCCCTGGGAAACTGCCTCAGGGACCCTCTGACACTGGCGTGCCCTTCCCGTCTGTCTTCTCCACATCCTCAGTGGTAATTCACTCACCCCCCCCATTGGTTTGGAGAATGTGCTTTGTCCTTATTAGTATGGTTGTCACATGGCTTATCTGTTTCTCCCAAGGTTTTAGTCATGCCTTGAGCTTTTGTTAAAGGATTAGATGCAGAGTGAATTGGACTGCCCTTCACCCCCCTTTCTCTCTCCCCCTCTCTCAACAGGGTGACAAGTCAAAGGGAGGTTTGCCTAATTTCCTGGATCACATCATTGCATCCGTGGTAGAGACTAAGAAGGCAGAGTTGCGGCGGAGTGGGACAGAAGCAGGAGAGGTGGGGTCCGTTGGCAGGCGGGATGGTGTTATGGGGCTTAGCGTGCTCGACCCACACACCTCTCATTCTTGGCTGTGTGATGGCCGACTTCTCTGCTTACAAGACCCCAGCAACGGAAACAACTGGAAGATCTTCCGCGAATGTTGGAAACAAGGGCAGGTGAGAGGTGGAAGTCCTGGAATAATTAGTGCTGTCTGTTCGTAGTTTGCGTTACATGTATAGGTGTCTGTGTCTGTCTGTAGCTGGTTCTTTGAACAAGTATCTGTGGGTCTTTCTGTGAGCTGTGCAGCATGTAAGTGTTTCTTTGTCTTTCCACAGCCTGTGCTGGTGTCAGGGATACATAAGAGGCTGAAAGGCGGTCTGTGGAGACCTGAGGCCTTCAGCCAGGAGTTTGGAGACCAGGACGTAGACCTGGTCAACTGCAGAAACTGCGCCATCATCTCTGATGTCAAAGTACGGGACTTCTGGGACGGCTTTCAAGTCATCTCCAGTGAGTGCAGAGGACGAAATGAGGTGTTGGTTAGGGAACTGTCTGGCTGGGCTAATGTGTTCTTGTAAGAGCCTGTGTGCACTCTTCTTCCTGAACATTTTTTTTATCCCATTTGTGTTTCAGAACGACTGCAAGGGGGAGATGGTCAGCCAATGGTGCTGAAGCTAAAGGATTGGCCTCCGGGTGAGGATTTTCGGGACATGATGCCCACACGGTGAGACACATATTTACATGCTTTTCATTCCTGCATGCACCTACAGACATGGCCTAGTACAGTGTGCAGGACTTTATGGCAGGTGAACATAAGAGAATATCCATAAAGTGATTTCTTTATCTCTCTCCTCCTCTTCAGGTTTGATGACCTGATGGAAAACCTGCCCCTCCCAGAGTACACCAAGAGGGACGGGCGTCTGAATCTGGCTGCTCGCTTGCCCAATTTCTTTGTGCGGCCAGACCTGGGCCCTAAGATGTACAATGCTTATGGTGAGAGCTCAACCTTTGAATGCAAACTGCAGAATAAGTAATGACATGATACATCACGATTGCGACTCTCTCTCACAGGGCTGACCTCCTCAGAAGACAGGAAGGTGGGTACTACCAACCTGCACTTGGACGTGTCTGATGCAGTGAATGTCATGGTGTACGTTGGCATCCCTGAAGGAGAGGGAAACTTTGAACAAGGTGAGTGACCAGGTGAGGATGAGTTTGTCTGTGCTGTAAAAGTGGAAAAATTGACCGTGTATGAAAATGTTTAGGATTTTACATGTCTGCCTTGTCAGAATAGAAAATAAAGAAGTGTTTAAGAAGTCTTTTTTAGTAAATCACTTAGGACAAGGCAATTCTTAATCAGTGATACTACTTGGTACATTTTAAACATTTGTTTAAAATGTTTTTGGTAATGGGAAGAACCTTTGCAGTCTCTTGGTTGTGCAAGGCATTACTACAGGAAGTCGTCTCTGCATAATGTGTTACTTTAGGGTTAAGAAAAAGACACAATGGACGTGTTTTTACTCTGTAACACTGGTGTTGAGAACCTTAAGATCTTCAGCTTTGCTTGTGTTTTGATTTTGTCCAAAGTTGTTTTTTGGCTTTTTAGATTCCAATGCTCATTTACTTTTGCCATACTGTTCGTCCCCTCAAATTGCAAAAAAATTGTTTCAATCAGTGTACTTGTATATTTTTCCAAGAAGTCCATTTGAAATGCTTTCAGCTTTTTATACTCCCAAAACACACACAACCACACTCATGCATTGACAACTGGAGACAATAGTCTGCCTGAGTCGGTGCACCAGGGTCTTCAAATTTTGATTGCTGTAAAATTTCTCATTCACAGAGGCAGCTCCCAATGGATTTGCAGGTCTGTGTATTTTTATATATTTAAGTCCCTCTTTGGCATGCTCCTAATGCTGTTCTATCCACCCTTCTCCCTTCTTTGGGCATGCATCTGCCCAACAGGCTAAGAAACCCACCCTCTCATGTTCCATTTCCCTTTCCTTTTTCTGCACCACCGTTTGCTCAGTCAAGTGCCATAATCTGCACCTACAGGCTCTGCAGATTAAGGATCTTTGTATGTCTTTGTGAATTCATAATTTTAACATTTTTAGAACAACTTTTTTTCCCCCCATTTTTCTTCTACTCATTTTTCCCAACCCCTGGCTAAAGTATTTGGTGCACTGCAGCGACCATTCTTCCGATTCATGTGACGACAATCTTGCCTCTTTTCTACACTGCAGCAGCAATGACCAATTGCATACTGCTCATGTCATCAGAGAAAGGCAAAATCAGGTTATTCTGTGCTGCTAATATATATATATGTATTTTTTTTAAAGTATGTCACCTTTTTGACAAGTCATACATGTTTGATGAATCAAATGGTGGTATAAATGCTTCACTATTCCTAATATTTTTGGTGTATGTCAAGAGATTTTGGTCTTAAAGTTGTACTTTTTAAAAACGTACTTAATGTTCTGTCATACCTTTTATTTCCACAGCGATTTCCAGAACCTGGTTTCAGGTTCAGCACAGATGTGTCCCTTTTATATAACAGTGCAAAGGGTGTTAAAATTCCTCTCCTCCTATCTACACAGAGGTCATGACAACGATAGAGGAGGGTGATGTGGATGAAATGACGAAGCGGCGGGTCTACGAGGCCAAGGAAAAGCCCGGAGCACTCTGGCACATCTACGCTGCCAAGGATGCAGAGAAGATCCGCGAACTGCTTCGCAAGGTAAGGGGTCTAAGGATTGTCCCCTTGTGTGCTCTAGTGCAGCGATAGAAGGTTTTCTGTTGGGAGGGCAATGCATCATGATGTAATAGAGCTGGGTAATATAGCCATATGGACATACTGAATATTTTTTTGATCACAGTAACTATCTCCAACATGTGGCGTTATGTCTCTATCCTTCAGTTTTTCTTGAATCATACTTGATGGTTTTCTTCGCTGCAGCATTTCACATGGCCTAATCACTTCTATTTTAAGTACCATTTGGCGGGATTGTTTATTTATTTATTTATTTATGTATTTTTGATGCCACTTCTTCAGAAATTCACTGCCATTTGGAAATCAGTGATTTATGATTGTGTTCTTATGTGGGAGATGGATATGTTTGTGGATTATGTATTCATGTTTTTAGATTGAATCTTTACCATGCAGTTATTTAAAGTATTTGATATGGTGGAATAGTAGTGCATTATATTTCATGTGTAAAACTACTTAATTCATAAATAGCATCAGCAGATATTAAATTTAGCACTTGCCTCATGTCACTGAGTGTGTAATATGTGCCCACCCATCACTCTTGTCTTTCCAGGTTGGGGAGGAGCAGGGTCAAGAGAACCCACCTGATCATGACCCCATCCATGACCAGAGCTGGTACCTGGACCAGGTGCTGCGACGCAGACTGCTGGAGGAGTACGGTGTACAGGGCTGGGCTATTGTGCAGTTTTTGGGCGATGCGGTCTTCATCCCAGCTGGCGCACCACACCAGGTAAGCTTTTTTTTGGGTTTTTTTTAGGGGTGTGTTTCCTATTAGTGAATAGCTTGAGTGAACTGAAGCAGTTGATCACAGTTTTATATCTCAGTTAGACCACAGAAAGCTACATCTAGTTGCTGTATATCACAAATATATACCAATGCATAATATGAGAAAAGAATAAAATTGATAGCAAATACACTGAAAGTGTCTTTTCAGACAGAGAAGAAAGAGAAAAATGTTCATCCACACCTGCACAAATAAATTTCTCTGATATTGATCTTAATCACTAATATTGTCTTATTCCCCCCCTCCACATTCCACCAGGTTCACAATCTCTACAGCTGCATAAAAGTGGCTGAGGACTTTGTATCCCCTGAACATGTAAAGCACTGTTTCAGACTGACGCAGGAGTTTAGACACCTGTCCAACACACACTCCAACCATGAGGATAAACTACAGGTACGAGGTGCTGATCTGCTTTATCTGGCAAAGTGATGCAAAATTCTGGGACTGATGGGATGCCAAGGTCACTGTTCTTACATCCTCTTTGTCAGTGAAGCTAGTAAACTATTTAAGTTGGTTCCTTCTAACACAGTCATTTACTGTAGGCTATTAAAAAAATGAGCTGAGGAACCAATCAGAAAAATCAAGGAAGAATACACTCAAATTGTTTATCAAAAATAACTTCATGAGTACAAGGCAGCCTAGTGTCAGAAACTAGGGAGATCTCAGCACAATCTCCACTTTTATCTGGGAACAGAACTTAATCTAGATCTGTCATCCACAGGTGAAGAACATAATCTACCATGCGGTAAAGGATGCAGTCGGAACACTGAAGGCCCATGAGCCCAAGCTGGCTCGCTCTTAGCTCCAGTGTGGTCACAGCTGCTTCCAGACAGGAGTTCCGCATTAAGTGGGCTGCAGGATGTCATCGTTTTTTTTTTTGGGGGGGTTGAGATAGGGCAGGATGGCTGTTGCGAAAGATGGGGGACAATCTCACAGATACTCCATTCAGCTTCTAGTTGGGATGAAGGATGCACTTCATGAGTGTTTGCTCAAAACATGTTTTTTTTTTTTTTTTTTTTTTTAAACTGTTTAGATTTCTTTTTTGGCTTTGTATTTAAAGTGTCTTTTTTTCATTTCCAAAAATTTCCCCCATGTAAAATTTGTTCGGTTCAGGAGTAAGCTGGTGATGTGCCTTCTGAGTTGGGACTCAACTTTTGTGTGACTTCTGAAATTGTGAGCCCCTGTCCTTTATAAAACTTTTTTTGTCATTTTACGTTGCTTCCCCTCCCAATAGAAGGGTGTACTTCACTTTGGTTTGATTTTGTTTTTGAGCACCAGAATTTTAAGACCCATTCCCACCACCCTTTCTTGGTGGAGCTTAACTTGAAACAGACCAAAGTTTTCTATCTTCTGTTGTTTGATTTTCAATTACAGTGACTCCTACATTTGTTTTTAAGATGCACAGTGAAGGTGAAGAGGATGAGTGCAGAAGAGAATCCCTTGACAGACCCATTTTTTCAGATGTTTTTTCTCACCCCTCTTTGTCCAAGGATCACAGCATTGTATATTTTACATTAAGATTCCTTCAGTTAGAAAAAAAGTACTGGTCATTAATGTATCATTATATATTGATCTTAGCAGTCTGTATGATTTTTTTTTTTTTTCAAAAGAAATTTTACAAATAAACTTTGTTTTAGCGTAAACCCTGTTGTCTACTCAAAATAACTGGAAGTAAAATAAAGGAAGTTGCGTAGGCTGTTTATGTAGTGGTTAAAAGTTGGATAAAAATGATTTGTTGGGGGTCTCGACCTATAGAAGTAACCTCCTTTTAAACAAGAAAATCACCAATAAGTAAACCCAGTTCACCTTTCCAGGACCGTTCTTAATTCTGCATTGCTGCAGTTGTCTAAAATGAAGAACACTGTCATCGAATGACATCCATGGGAAAGTCTGAGTGAGTCATAAATATTTATGTTGGAAATGCAAATCAGTAAAGGTTGGAATTGTTCAGTTATTCAAGAATGCATGCAGAATGGAGGGCTCCTCTTACTCAAGGAGAGGGCATCAATTCTGAGATGTGAAGAAGCATGTGACTATCTGCTACAGACAGTTCTCACTTTTTGAGAAGCAGTAGAATTGTGATCATATTCCTTGGCTGGAGACCTTGGTCTTAAAACTGGTTTTAAACTAATCTGTTTTGTGAAGGGGCGGACATGGACCTTGGTTGAACGCCCACAGCGGACCTATCATCTACTACAGTAGTCGAACAGACAGGACACAGAACCATTTGTGGAAAAATATAATGGCATAGCAATAATGCAGAATTTAAACACGTTTTGGGCAATATTAACTGATCAAGAGACTGGCCATAACAAATGCAAGCATGAGAAAATTTATATATGTGTAAATTCATACATACAAATTTGTAAAGATGTTATATACCTCATTATTGGTATAGTTCTCATTTGTTTCCTGTCTGATGATTTTAAATGATAGTTGGAATCAGAACTACCAATGACTGCAGCATCCAGCCATAGTTGATCATAGCACGTTTCTGAGTGAAACAATATGGCCACCATGAACTAATCAGATTATAGCAAATGAATCATTTGTGGTCGGAAAGCAGAGATCGTTGTGCTGTCCCTTTAAGAGAGGAGGCAGTCCGCTGACGATGTGATAGGGATTTTCTGTATGAATGCAGCAGAATCTGTGGCTTCAAAGCTACCTGTGAAATATAGCAAGCCGTTCAGTTTGCATTGTATTAACAGCTTAGTGCAGGAATGGGGGGCTAAAACGTGTTGGAATAAAGAAAATATATACTAATCAAGATGGTATCGTGGATCATCTCTAGAATAGTGGTGTAAGTATGCTGATTTGCACTGTTTGTTGTCCTGTCGGCCCGTGTATGCCAATGCTGTCGCCACAGCTGCATTACCAAACCGGAGTTAAAAGGTTGCTTGCTAACAGAGTTTGATAGTTAGGAAGCTATTTATAGTAAACAGGTATTAGGATTGAACGATTAAAGGGAGTAAGCACTATAAGCATTGCCGCCGCTGTTGCATGCCATCCGCTACAGTCCTAATTAAGCTTGTTTGCAATATGTGCGCAAAATAAATGTTTTTCGTACAATTAAAGGCAGATGTAATAACCGTTACAAAAAAAGCTATGGTTCGCTAGCTAATTGCAGTTATGTTTCTTTATATATATATAAATATGTGTGTGTATATATATATATATATATATATATATATATATATATATATATATATATATATATATATATATATATACACACACACACACATTTTTTAAATTATTTTTTTGTACAAAGACCGAATCTTTCCGAATTTGTAACAGTCTGTTAGCTTGCTGCCCTTTCTAGGATGTTCGTCCTTTGGCAATTCGTTCTTGTTCCTGAAATTGTCATTGAATTTCCAATTTAGGTAAGACGAAAATAAACGCTGTCCCGGTCAGGCGGTTCTGTGTTTTAAAGGGAGAGGCCGATAGTACATTTATTATGGTGTTGTTTGCCCCTTGAAACAGACTTTTAGGCCTACAGCTAGCTACCTGTTAAAATTGTCCTAGGTGAGATGCACCCAATAAATCTAGTACCATTGATGCAAACACGCGCAATAAACGTAGATCTCCTCTCCTCTTACGTTACTTGTCTTGTCTGATATGGCTATGGTGTGTAATACAATTGTTTACATAACTGTGTCTGTGTATGTGCGTATTATAAATAACATGCATATACAATGTATGTATTTTGATTAATATCACAATCTAAGATTAAAAACGTTTAAATTGTTAAATTTTTCTTGTAGCAATAGATTTAACAAATATATGAAACTGTTAACAAATCTAAAAACCCTTAAAGCTGAGAGCATTGTGCCCTTGAAGGCTGGTGACTGTGTTGGGACTCTGGACAGTGGATTTGTGACACAGGGGCAGCTGAGGAGAAGAGGAAAGGGCATTTGTCTGCTTGGCTTGTGCAGCATGCAGGGATCTGCAGAACGCCTGTTTTCTGTTACCCCAGGGAGATGTTAGGTGCTGGAGGAATGGGACGGCTTTAGAGTGGGGGCATCTGCACCACGCAGCCCAACCCCTCCATGCGTCCCCTCCCCACTGACTGCACGCTTGCCTTGGCACAGCGAGGGACACAGACACACACAGACACACACACATACACACTCAGTGCTCCAGCTGATGGTGGGGAAAACTGCGCAGGCACTGTCTGCTCATCTCCTGTAGCTTCCAGCTCTCCCCTCTCACTCCAGCCAGCTTCCTGTCAAATCAGCAGAAATTGCATGCGGGCCAATGAGATGGCAGGCAGGGACTGTGAACACGTGTGTTCACGTGCATGAGCACATCTGGGCTCACGTGCGAGGGTCTGCCTAGGCATATGTCTGCTTTTGCATGGTTATCGTGCTTGTGAGTGTCTATATGTATGTGTGTTTGTAAGTGCACAACTGGGACAACTTCAGGAACATTCAATACTGTGGAACACTAGGTTTAAGTCCTTTAGTAGCATATGGTTTTGCTATGATATTGATTGGTGTCATGTAAACAATCCTTTGATTTGGGAGGTAGCCCTAAGTAATAAAATGGCTTTAGTGTATGTTGTTTAAATACTGATGTATTGTAACATATTTCCAGCTTTTACCAGAGTACTTTACAAAAGGGACACTCCTTTTTCCTGCATAAATTGGTCTTGTAACTTAAAGGGGGATGTTATTCTGGTATCTTTTGGATGTCTGTAGCCAGCTAGTGGAAGTTAGCAGGAAGGTAGATAGTGGTATTACTTTTATAAGTCACTTTTGAACATTGAAAGTGTCACCTCTGTGGTGTTCGTGAAGACTGACTTGAAAAAGCTTTATTGCAAGGAAATAATCAGCTTTGTTCATGGGTTTTCAATTAACTGCAATATTAATAGATCTTTGCCACTATTAACAGAAGTGGCTGTTTATTTTGAATATTTAAGAATGATGTGTCACATTTGTAATTGGTGTATGGCACATTTCCTGAGCTCTGATTTTACTCTCTTTTGCCATGCATCCACCACATCTGCACAAATACTTGGGTGTTGAGAAATGTAATGGTGGTTTGTACAATCCATGCTGAATGTGCACGGTACTGCTGTATACATTGTGGATACCTTTCCACTCATTTTCCTTTATAAAGCTGCCTAGTTCAAATGGAAACAGAATATCAAGAATCAGTATAGAAAGAAACTGCATGGTTTGGTAATTCATTCTGCTTCCTTTTTTATTTTTAAATCAAGAATGTGAGCATTCTTTTAGCATGAGTTGAAGCTGAAATGCCTGTAAGTGTGGGAATTGGCTTTAACTTGTGGAATTTAAAGTAGAGGAGAGGGAGGTCTTTGAATGAGTGTTTAGTGGTGCTGTTTGGCAGACCTGTTAAGCTTTGTTAACCCTGACATAGGTAGATAGTGTTTTCTGGTTGTCTCTTTTTTTTTTTTTTCTTCGTGGTTAGAAGGAGGGTGAAAGAGTTTTGAATTTGTCATACTCTGTGAGCTATAATTATGCATCATTCATTTGTTAGGCTAATTTAATTTTTAAAAAAAAATGCATTATGTCTTTCGCTGAAATTACTTTGCAAGTGGCTGTGTTGCTGAACTGGCCTCTTGTGCATCCATCAGTGATCAGGGACTTTATGAATTTTATGGAAATTTTCATATTCACTATTTACTCACCCTGTAGAGTGTATAAGTTGGGTTGATCCTCATTATAAAACTTAAGTGTTTTTGATCATTTTTTCCCACAGGCTGCACCAAGACACCTGTGAATGACTACTGAACAATCTACTGTATCCATGACAAATTTAACTTTATTAAAAATGTTCTGCTGACTCAAAAGTAAAACACCAACCATAATGTAGAATGTCCAAGACACTATTTATATGGCTGGGATAGCCAGAACAAATCTGATTCGATATGCTACCATATTTCACATAAGAAGTCTGATGTCACGAGAAGTATGGAAAGGCTTATTTTTCTTGTTTTTCTCAGGATCAAGATCTCAGAATAGCTCATGTTAACAGTTTATGCCCCTGTAAATTTATGTTCAGTGTACAGCTTCTGGCTGAGATTACACATGGCTTGTATGTTCCTTTCTCTCTCCATAGTCTTGCTTTTGGGACCCTGTACCCAGCCTACTCATCCTACAAGGCTGTGAAGACGAAGAATGTGAAGGAATATGTAAGTGCTGTCATGTGCCCACTCTGTATGACCTCCCATGATTCTTTGGGGCCAGAAACAAAATGTCCCATTTCTAGTGATTATGACCGCAATTATTGCCAATATTAACTGTAAGCAATCTGGAACAACTGTGACCACAAGCCCTGACTGGTGTGGATTTTGAGTTCGCTTTGTACTCATGGGTGAAACCATGCTCTGTTTACCTTCCGCTTCGTCATGCGGCTGCTTTCTCGAGAGCTTGCTGCTGCTGCTGCTGGTTACCATGGAAACCTCTCTTTCCTCCCCCACCATCACCACCACCACTAGATAGCAGTTGCTCAGGCAGACACTGATGGGGGGAAAAAGAGGCCTTCTTTTTATGTCATCGTACTCAGCTGCACATGGTTGCTTGAATAGTGCACCGATTCCCCTATATCTTACCCATGTGCCACAAGTCTGGTTAAAAAAAAAGCAGTGGAGATGGTTACTGGACCAGTGCTGTCCAGTAACCATCCAAACTTGTCTTTAAGGTTTGTTTCTGCCATTCTGGTTAATTACCATGAAATGCAGTTGTAAATGTAAATTACTTCTAAAATGGTAGATAGGTGTATCAGTGATGAACCATATGGCCTGGAAGTAAAATGCTAAATTGCAATTCATGCATTTTATGGTAGTAAAGAGAAATTGAATAAAAAATAATACTTTTTCTATCAGTGATAGGGTATGTTTCTTCTGCTTTAGGGTTTTCCTTTGGATTTCTGATGATGCATTTGCATACGTGTGTGCTTGTGTCTGTTTGTTGAAGACAGAGGTGTATATATAATATAGTCTGCTTTAGCAAACTGTGTCCCCGTGCAGGTGAAATGGATGATGTACTGGATAGTTTTTGCATTCTTCACTACAGCGGAGACGCTCACAGACATTGTCCTCTCCTGGTGAGTAGTTATGAAGTCTGTACGCCCCATTAAGGAATGATACTCTCAGGCGTTACCCTCAACACTAAACCCTTTAGCTTATGACTTCAGTATTATGTCATGATATACATGGATGTACTTAATCAAGGAACCTACATTGTGTGATTATTTGGTAGCAAATTCATCTGAAGTCAGAATGCTTAGAATAAATATTCAATGTACAAATGAAGAACGAGCACCCTGGAACTCAATAACAATAAATGCCCTGCTTAAGCAGAAGTGAATATGGTCATGGTCAAGCTCAGAAGTAGGCCTTGCATGCTTTCATATCTTTAAATAAGCATATCATTTTAATAGGGCAAGATATATTGGTATGTCTGTGTGCGTACTTTTTCTGTTATGGAAATGAACTTCTTAAGAATTCCAGTATTTGGAATGGATTTAAATGAAGTGTTTTTTTAGTTCTATATGCAGAGTAGGTATGAATGAATTTCCTAAATACATGACATTATACATTTATATGTATAACTAAAAATGGTGTCTGCATTGCTTTGTTTCTTTCACATTCCAATACCTTTCCAGTGCAAACATTGTCACCCAATTTCTTGCACCCCCCCCACTCCCTTCCAAGTGCTTATATATCCTCACACTTCTTCCTGCAAAGACACCTCCTTCCCACCCACCATATGGGGCCCTAAGCTCCTCTAACATCTTGCTATGTCATTTATCATACTTGTTGTACTTGCCTGTCTTTTAAAATGTTTTGCTGTGTTATACAGATGAATGAAGTCACTGCTGCTGGGTGTTTTTCCACTCAGGTTCCCTTTTTACTTTGAGCTGAAGATTGCTTTTGTCATCTGGCTGCTGTCCCCGTACACCAAGGGCTCCAGTGTCCTGTACCGGAAGTTTGTCCATCCCACGCTGTCTAACAAGGAGAAAGTCAGTGCTCCGATTTCCGGTTTGTCGCTGTGTTCGTAGTCATGCTGTCTCCCCCGTGGCTCCTGTCTCACATGTATTGCGCTGTGTGCTCCAGGAGATCGATGAATACATCGCTCAGGCCCGGGACCGCAGCTACGACACCATGATGCGGTTTGGAAAGAGGGGTCTCAACCTGGCCGCTAATGCTGCTGTCACAGCTGCCACTAAGGTGAGCAGGACCCCGCAGTGTCACCACTGGGTTTGGATTTGAAATCAGGCATTTGATTTCCAGGATTGGATGTTGACCTTTACGGTAGTTGTTAGTGTTACTTGCACCATGGCAGGGGTGGACAGCTCAAACTGTTTATTACACAGGATGTGTGTGATGAGCAGGCCTGGGAAGGTGTGCATTGATTGTGAGGTGCGCTGATGGCCCAGTTATACTTAGGTAGTGATGTGTGCTGTGCTGTGCTCTGCAGGGGCAAGGTGTCCTGTCTGAGAAGCTGCGCAGCTTCAGCATGCAGGACCTGACACTGATCCGCGATGAGGATGAGCTGCGCCTGCACACCTCTGACCCCAGGCTGCGTGGCTCCACTGGGATGGATGGTGCTGAGGACGTAGTGATCGGAGGCACTCTACCCCGGGCCAAGAGTGCTTCACGTCAAGGTACGACACGGTTAACACAGGAAGCTGGGGTGAGAGAATAGGAGTGACAGGCATGTTGCACTTCAAGGGCCGTAAAGTGAAATGCAGTGTGCGGAAAATCCCAGAAAATAATTTCAAGACCTTTTTGTTTTTTTGTAGATGATGATTCATTGTTATTGTAACATTTCACACTATCAATCAGCAGCCATTAGACAAGCCTTTGTCCTGGAGTACCCCTGTGTATGCTAGTTTTCCTCCAAACTAATCTCCTGACTAACCGATGACATCAAAAAAGTGTTGAGTTTCCTAATTTTATGCCAAAACAGATTTTAACACAAGGAAGGTTTGGGTCATGACCATTTTCTTTGCAGTTTAACACTTCAAGTGAACTTTACAACAAACAAATAAATGAAATAAAATCCCTGATACGGATGTAACAACAAATGTCAAGTAAAGTAGCTAATATTTAGGCCCAGGCTAAGAAGATGTTAGAAGCCAACAGTTGGCATCATCAACATTAAGCAGTGTGATACTTAATAAAAATAAAATTGTCATTACAATAGCTTCTCCTAAACAACTCTATTACAACTCAGTTATTTAATCTGAGCAATTGTTTATGTTGCTTTCTGACATAAACCCTTTTACAGTGTCATTGATCACACATTGGGTTACATATGCGCTATGCATTTTAACATTTTTGTTACATTACAGAATAGCAGTAGGATTTAGTGGTATTGATGGTGTGGTGCAGATTCGTGTATCTTTTGGCACTGCCAAAACTGGCCACTGACAACATTAGGGTGTACTTTTTGGCCCAAAGGTTGAGAATCTCTGATCTGAACGGAGGGCAGAGCAGTAACCACTAAATATCATAGATTCTGTTAATCTCAAATCGCTCATTGCCTAAAGAAATGGTCATAGTGGTACACAATTAGCTGTTTGGAACTTTGCCATCTGACTGCCCTGAAAATAAGACAGTAGGAATGATTTTAACACTACTGCAAAATTACACTGTATAAGAAAAGTGTGATTACAGAGTATTTTAGTGAGTGGTGAATAGGAAGGGCTGGGGTGGAGATGTTTAAGCCATGACTGAGCCTGAGGCCTGAACTCAGGGGAAGAGCTGCACAGACAGAGGTGATATAGAGGCAGTTAGTGGAACAGAAGGAGGGAGAACAGGGAAGTACAATGAAGAAGGAGGATGGGTTACAGGATAAAGGGAAACCCGAAATAAAATGTATCCAGGGAGGGGCTTAGGGCATGATCAGTCACTGATCATTCCTCTTTCAGCCACATGCCCAGCAATCAGCACCCTCTCTGGTTTGTTGCAGCCCGCATGATGCCCACCACTACAGCCTCAGATGATTTGCATCACAGTGCCAAGCCTGATGTAGACCACTCAGATGCAAGGACAGAGCAGTCAGATGAGGATGCTGTGGAGAAGGTCCCCAAGCGCACAGCCAGCGTCAAAGCCAAGAAGCCTACCGCTGCCAAGACAGAGGTACAGAGGAGCATGATCCCTCACTGTCTCTTGCACTATCATTTTCCTGATCACTTTTTCTTTTGATTGTGTCTGTGTATTTCCTCTCCCCTCCCTCTGTCTCATTTATTTCTCAGACTCAAACCAAGACAGTAAAGAAACAGCCAAAGAAGAAGACGGCTCCTGCAGCTGGCAGCCCAACAGAGACTGCCTAAGCCGAACCTCCTCCAGCCCTGCACAGCTAGACTGTCTCTCCGTCCTTCTGCTCTCTCTTTAACTTACACATACAAACACAGATGCATACGCATGCTGACATGCAAACACAGATCCATACTGATGTTATCGTCGTAAAATAGGTCCACCCTCTGTATGTTCCTAAGCTCTTTATGGTGTTGAGTAAGCATAGGGATTTAAATGTCGTGTCTGTGTGCAGATGTGGATGCACCTGTGTGCGCGTAAGGGAGAGCAGATGGACAACACAACTGTCCACCACTTTGAAGCTCCAGTACAGGGGTTGTGTGTAGGGTGTTTGTATCTTCAGTTTCCCCCATTTTCATTAAGTCAATGCAAACCTGAGCCATGCCTTTTGGCATCAGCTTGCTTTCCAAATTAGGGTGGCATATTTTTCAAGGGTAGAGAGGACTTCAAGGGGGTAGCATTGTCTTCATAGTGAAATGGGACAGATACCGTGGGACTGGAACTGAGGGAGACAGGAGAGAGAGAGATAGAGAGATGGAGGGAGCAGGAAGGGAGAGAATTGCATTCATAGTAGGCGCTCTCTTTGTGTACCAAGGGAGTCTTTTAAAGTTTTTCTTTTCAATATAAAACTGGAATGGCTGCATATATGCATTCTATATGTACCCCGTGGTATACTTAAGTTTGAATGCTTGTTTGCAATTACTGTAGAGAGCCGAGGGTGATTTACTGTTTTCATGGATTTTTGCCTGTGCTGTCCTCTCTTATCTCTGCTTAGTGACTGAGGTACCTGCGGGCCCAGATCAACAGAGTCATATGTTGGCAGGGTGATGAAGGAACCCATTTGTTCTGCCATGTGCTTCGAACGGCGTGTCGGTTTGGAAATATCGCTCCGGCCAGCAGGCTTGTACCAACCTAACAATGACCGATTGTGACACAAAGGCAGAGGTGTTGTTTTCCTCCTCAATCTCTTTTGTCTGATCGGCAGGGCAGACGTTGATGTGCGCTTTTATTTCTAGAACATCTTAAATGCGTTCCCATATCTGCACATACAACAAGCAGACACTGTTTAAAAAGTGTGTATCTAATGTATAGCACTATCTGACATGTACTGTAATAGGTGAGTTCTATATTTGTGCATTTCCATTTTCCCATTCTGTAGAGGGCAAGCACTGCATTTTAGGAGATGGTTGTAAAGCAGTGGCTGTAAAGGGAGCCCTCAGACACATCTGGAATGACTGTACACCAGTCACCCCCCTGATGCCTGGAAACGGGCTGGTCTACGGAAGGTCCTGATGGAGTGTAGTGTGATAAAGCATGGGAGATACTTGTCAGTATTCTGGGGGATCTTTGCATGCGTGTATTCATCTGAATGCACAGCCGAGTGGACAAACATCCACTTTTTTGCCTGTTTTTCTTTGAGTGTGGTGCCATTCTGGAATGCATGTGTGTTTTTAACAGGCAATACAAGCATGATGGGGTCAGGGCTGAGGCTGTTGACTCAGCTTGGCGATGTTGGCGGTAGAGATGAGGTATGTCGTGAGTCACGTAGCCTGGGTTTGCGCCGTGGTGACAAGGGCATGTTGTCAAGGCAGGGGGGCAGATGCAGATGGCTTTTCTTTACACTGGTGATTTCAATCATTTCATCACTCAATACAATAAGTTAGGCTAGTTTGATGTGCAGTTACAAATAAGTCCATGTCAAATAAGTCTCAACTGTCTTGCTGTTATTAGTTAAGCATAGTCAGATATCCCTGTTAAGTAGTTTAAATCTGTTAATTTGATGCTGTACATTAGTCGTAATCTTAACGGAGTTGCTGTCACTAACCCCTGGCTATCCTTAGAAAACCTGGGACTGTAAGGATTTGAGAGGAGTATTCATTTTCTCAAGTGCAGTATTTCCCTCAAGGAACAATGTCATGGGACATTGCACCGCCCAAGGCAGAGTTTATTTTAAAGTGCAGTTTGATGAGTGCAAATTGAAAGCATGTGACTTTGCAACTGGTGTACCAATGAAACACTAATAGAACCGCAGGGGGAGCCATACTCAATGCTGCTAGGGAGGTAAATGTATAAATGAGCTACTGAAAATTTTGCTGTTACTCTATAGTATGTAAATAATAGTTAATTTGACCGTATCAATGAGATAGCTTGCCTTACTCTTTATTAGTGCTGTTCTTTTTAGATTCTCAGTTTTTAGTTGCCCCATTGACGGAAAAATTATTATAAACCATAACATTTTTTATCAAGTTATGGAAAAGCACCTTCACAGGTCTCTTATGCAGTGAACTTTGGGGGGGAGGGGGGTGGGGTGTGTGTGTGTATGTTTGTGTGGATTGGGGGATGGCTGTGTTTGCTGACTGAATTTTTAATCTTTTCTGAATTTCTTTTTTTGTGGTTAAGGCAGGGGTCTCCAATCCTTATCTGAAAATGGCACTTATGCAGGCTTTTGTTGTATTCCAGCAATAAATCACCTGATTCAGGTAATCAAGGACTTGATTGATTAGCTGCTTGGTGAAGTGGGTGTTTCAGTGCTGGTATACAGTGAAAACCTAAGCCTGTATCTTATCGGATAAGATTCAGCACAAACTGAACTCTAATCCTACATGGTTTTCAATATCTCATCAGTGCAGAATAACCGTTGCCTTGTTGCTTGACTAGGCCAACAACTGGCTGTTTCCCCTTAGTTGCTCGCTTTTGTTTAAATAAAAGCCTGAAGACCATGTTTTGAAAGAGCTCAAGAGAGACTAACACTGGCAATGCCTTGTTCAGATATTCTCCTGTTTGCGTAATTGCATTTCAGTAACCCAGTCAAATAATTTTCACTGTTCTGTCATCTCCAGTTAGCATGTTTAGTACTTTGCTGAGGTTTGCACGCTGGGAAAAAGACAGTACTTAACATACTTGACATACAGGAAATATGTTCTCTTACATTCATGACTCTGCATTTTTTTGCTGTGACATCAGCAACTTTATCATGCTTTTTTATAATGCCTTTTACTTTCTACTTCAATTATTTATGGATATTTTTGTGTTTGAAATCAGTATTACTGTATACAGGATTTCCATTGTGAGAGAATATTCCACATTAATTGTGCCAATGATTGATGCTTCAATACAAATAAAGGTAAAGAAGTCTATGCTGATTTGAGTTTTGTGCTGGAAGACTGCTCTTCAAATGTACTGATTAATAGACATATACAAATAATGCAAACTAATAAAAGAATTTCAAAAAGAATTTTACTCCCATGTTAAATATGTGTTGAAGTTATGTGTCAATGTGATGTTATAAAATGGCATATAGTCAGTCATCTATAGTAGTGACTCTAAAATCCATCCTGATTGAAAAGTCCTCCAACTCTGCCACCAAGGTCAAATATACTCAATATGCACAAACCATCAATGATTAAGACCAGCGCAAACAGGACAGGATTATATTCAAAGGTATATTGAAAATATTTTGAATTATCGATGCACATGCTCTTCACCTGTATGTTACTTAAACACACATTCAAAGGGCTGTAGAGCATATACACTTCCCACAGTGTTTCATTTTGCCTTTCCATGGCCTTCAGGGACAGAGAGTATTCCAGCTGGTAGGTATAGCAAAGTCAACATTCTGAAAGGCGTTACCTTTAATCCCACAACAGACACCACAAATCTCTCTCCACTGATCACAAAAAAAACGTACAATGAGAAATCAAAGCTGACCTTAAAATTCCACAAACACATTTCAGACAACTGCAGAGCTACAAGGTCAAAGCCTTCAGGAAACCAAAACCTTGCTGAATGTTTCTCATGCTGGAAATTCAACAAACATCACAACATAACCTATGGAACACTAATCTTCCAAGAGTACCCCATCTCTGGTTTTATGATCTTGAGATTGGAAACCAATGCACCATGGTCTGCAAGACAAAAGGTGCAGAACCCAGCTGTAATTTCTTAAAAACATAATAGGCCCCACTGAAAAGAACAAGCACAAGCAAAGGTCTTCATTTGTATTGATTTATAAGGAATTAATCAAACCTGGTCACACACCCTTTCTCTTCAAACTATGACTAACCTTTTAATTGAAATCATAATCCCTTTCAAGATGCTGTTTTCTGTGTAATTTGTAAGTTAGACTTGTAAGAATAAATGGAAATACTCTGCTATAAAAATGATGAGACATCACATACAAACTTTAACCTTCTTCTTCTTCAACGTTTCATAGCAGGTTTTAATTGTGTTTGGATGGTATATTACATGCAGTACAGTCCTGCCACCACAGGGTGTCAGCATTGAATTACAGAATTTGATCATGTGCTGAACCAAGCGTCCTTGGTTGGATCAGTTGACTTTCTATGTGACTCAACAATTAATGGGTCAAATTAAAGTCTCTGATTACACAGTTGACTCATCTTCAACTTCTCTTCTTGGGTCTAAATTGGTAACTGATTTTAAGATGAAAGCAATATCAGTGGACCCTATGGTTCCCTAGGAGCCACACTGAGGACAGCTGAATGAACAGAACACCCACTGACACTCAGATATGAATACAAATATTTTCCTGCAGGTGAAAACAAAATGTTCAAAATAGGAGTAAAATAATATTATATGATATACACTTACACTATGATATTATATGATATAGACTATGAGCAAAAAGGCAGTGTAAACTTGTATAGCAATAGGCATACAGGTAATGAGCTACATTGTTTTTCCAAAATTAAAATACTTTGACAATACATTTTCTCAAAAAAAAAAACAAAAGAAACTTTTTAGTAACCTGTTGGTGTGCCATGAGCGAGGTGGGTATTGCTGGACTGTAATAATATCTGTAACCATTTTTTACTGATGTCTTTGCTGTGTCCATGTTTCATTTTGTTGACATTTTATGTTTATGTTTTATGTTGACACTTTGTGTCATAATAGTGATTTGACCTGACAAGCTTAATAATCCTCAATGGAGTACTGTAATACTGATATAGATTTATGAGATAAGTCCCTACCATGAGGCCTGGAGGATGATAAAGGTTGAAACAGCAGTCACATGTCCTGCAAATCAAATGGTCAGTCCTATCCACATTTATATCACTGTAACACATTCTAATGTGGGTAATAATGATTGCACATTGATTGCATTTACAGCAAATTTAATTTGCAGATGGGGTGATTGATGACATTGGTGTTGTCCGGCTAGCTTCCTGCATGAGTGTTTGTTTGCCTTTGATTAATGTAGCATTTTTGCTCTGCTTGGGAAAGAATTCACCATGGGGAGCACCCCAGAGTGCCTCACTAATGGCCACAGTGCCTGTGTGGAGATCCAGTATTAATGAGCACCAGGTCCCTGGAGGCACTGGTGCAAGTACATGCCCTTATGTCATGACAAACTGTGATTTCTTTTGGATTCACTGTTATGGGCACAGCTGTAGAGAGAAAGGCTACATTACTGTGAGAGATCTTTGCTGCATCTCATCTTGATTTATAGCAAAAATCATCACTCTGTGTTGAGAGGAGCTGAGTCACTATGTGTTTTTTTCCAGAGTGTGTGTGTTTGTTTGTAAAATAGAGGGAAAATTGTGAGTGATTCTGTATGTTTGAGTGCATGTACATATATGTATGAGCAGTTCATGCTTTCTGGATGTTTTCCATCATGCACTCTTGTGTTTGTGCTTGTGTGAATGTGTAAGTGTTTCCATGGATTTTTGTACATATATCCTCAGCAGTGTCTAGATATTTCTGCATGGGGGTGTGTGAGTCTGCACCATGTGTAGAGAGGGGATTCCCTGCATCAGGAAGAGAAGGGTGAGGGTGTAGAGAGGCATTTCCTATCATCTCATGCTCTAAATGTTTTCTGTGTGTATGTGTGTGTGCATCTCTGTCTGTGTTTGTGTCTGAGTGTTTGGTTATATGGTTATAGAGTTGATGAAATCACTTATTGGACAAGGATTCTTCACTGCGGCACAGCCCTCCTCCCTCGCGGTGTTTTCCTCTTTCACACCCTCTCAGAGACCAGGGGGCGCTGGGCTCTTTCCAGAGCCTGCTCTGACGTCAGGGAAGACCCCTTTATATAAGAGCTGCAGGGGAGAGCCCCGCCTCTGGCTCAGGCTGCCAGGCAGTGGGGGTTCTGCCCACGGTCAGGATGCTCTTCCTCTCTCTCTTTCAAAGGAAAAACAATTTCTGTTGCTTGTCTGTGATGGATGCAAGTTGCTGCGCTGAATTTCCCATCATTGCAGACATAAACAATCTGGACTTAACTTTAGTTCGGTGATAGTGGGAAGTGCCATGGGGTAAATATGAGCAATGCTGACTACACAGTAAATATTCCCTAGGACTGCATCTATCCTCCTCTGGCTACTCTGTGGAGGGTTCCCTTATAACTATGACAGAGAGGCAGAGAAAGATGAAAGATGGATAAAAGCCAAGGAGGTAGATAGAACAGAATGAAGGAGAGAGAGAAAGAAGGGAATAGCACACAAACAGTGTGTATGTGTGTTTGTCCACTACTTGATGGCACTTCTCATGTCAGTAGGCATGTATCAGATTATATTAAGAACACACAATTGTGTGTGTGTGTGTGTGTGTATGTATGTGTGTAGTGGCAACAGAATATTGGAAACATAAATTAAGGACCAAGAGAGTAATTTATTACTTATTCATATATGGCCCATTTCCAAAATGCCTCAGTAGATTTAACATTTATCATTTCAATAAAACTTATTGCAGAATGAGGTAGCAGGGAGAGAGAAATAGAGGAGAGAGGTAGCGAGCAGGGCTGAATTAAAGTCAGATTCACTCAGTGTTTAATGGACTGAGTAATGAGAGAGTGTTACAGAAAGTGTTGGGATAATAATGAGAGAGTGTTACAGAGAGTGTTGGGAGAATAATGAGAGAGTGTTACAGAGAGTGTTGGGATAATAATGAGAGAGTGTTACAGAGAGCGTTGGGAGAATAATGAGAGTGTTACAGAGAGTGTTGGGATAATAATGAGAGAGTGTTACAGAGAGTGTTGGGAGAATAATGAGAGAGTGTTACAGAGAGTGTTGGGATAATAATGAGAGAGTGTTACAGAGAGCGTTGGGAGAATAATGAGAGTGTTACAGAGAGTGTTGGGATAATAATGAGAGAGTGTTACACAGAGTGTTGGGAGAATAATGAAAGAGTGTTACAGAGAGTGTTGGGATAATAATGAGAGAGTGTTACACAGAGTGTTGGGAGAATAATGAAAGAGTGTTACAGATGAGAAAGTGGGGGATGCTGATCCAGTGTACGACATCAGAGTAGCTTTGTTGTGTAACTTTAAAGCAGAATTACACTGGGAAACCTCAGAAATGTAGCATTGTTGTGTTTACGCCCTTGTGTGCAGTGGTCTGTGTGTGTGTGCATGTATCTGATCCTGCACCTGTGTGTTTTCTTCCTACTTCATGGGCCTCAGTTAAGCACAAGAATAACCCTCTCTCAAACCGAGAGCAGCCACAGCACCAGTGGGATGTACAGTTCTGGACTGTAGAATATGCAGTATTTTTACCACCAGAGAGCGCCATTTGACTAAGTAAGGCAGGATGCTATGTTATTGCTGTGGCAAAGGCAGAGGGATAGGTGACAGTGGGTGGCAGCATGTACCCTGCCATGGATTCATTTCTCATCTTTCTCCGCTTTGAGAGATCCCTAGGACATTCCATTTCTCCTGTGAGACTCATTTTCATTTCCTCTCTCCTGTATCAAATACCTGACTGCAGTCTGCCTTTGCATTCCATTCCTGAGTAAGAATAAGATACTTTTCTCAGAAAACCGGTCCAGGAAACTCACATCTTCAGACCTGTTACTTCAAAAAGCAAATTAGGCAGTTATTGTGTGGGCTACAGCATCCACAGTACACTGCTTCCTTTGCATTGTCTGTCAGAGATTAGGAACAGTAAGGGCAGTGTTGATTTGCTTTCATGACTTCCTGAGATTCCTTCTATAAATGCTCCGATTGGAGAAGGTTCCGTAAATTCGCTGGTTTTAGCTTATGTAAAGATGTGGGTGAGTGAGTCAGTATGCCTTGGAGAAGGCCCACATACAAACACAATGTCTCATACACACTTGAATGCTCTACAAACACCCTGCATGTCTTGCACTCTCTATCACATATACACACATATAAACACTTTGTCTAATGCCATAGATTCTCTCAGCCTCACTCCCAGCCTGGTAATGGTCAAGGTGAAGCCCATGCCTGGGTCAGCAGACAGGAACAGGATCAGGGGCTCAGCAGCAGAGAGGACGTTGTTCCCATTCCCTTGGGAAGACTGCTTATTTTGATGCTAGCTGAACCTTGGGGATTGAGCAGGGCGTTGGCTTGGGAGTGGGGTGGGGGAGGGTTATCACTGGGACAGGGAGCAGTCAGAGCTGTCTACCCAGGCACATTGTCAGAGAGGGAATTCTCTGCTTTTGTAGCTCTGACCTATTTTAAAAGCTGACTGCCTTTCTGTTTCATATTACAAAAACAGGCTGCAGGACTACGCAGCCATCTTCCCCAGATGGCTGCCTGTTGCACAGTGGCAGCACAAACTCATTTTTGTATGAGAGTTTGAGTACGTGCATACTTGCATGCCTGTGTATGATTGCACTCATTAGTGTGCATACAGGTGTGAGTTTTCAGGAAGGGGTAAGGCTGCGGTGAGGGCAGTGTCTACGTGCATGGCACCATGTGCATTAGAGGTGGGTGTTGAGTGCCTGGAAATTGATTGTGTCACAAGTACTTGTCATCCATCATCCCTTAGACTGGCCATGCCAACTCTTCCCAAATGTACTCACCTGGTACCCCTGAACACCGTCACCCTGCCTAATGCGTTTGTGGTTGTGGCATTTTTAACTGGTCTGGAAAGTAAGGAAATCACTCTGTGCTGCTGATGTGTACACAGCTCCTGTCCCACACACTGAGCTCGAGTGACGCAGTTTTACTCCCTTTCTCACTGAGTAATATGAGGGATGAGCCCTATCTCCCTGTACTTTTGGCGTATATTAAACTTGCTGATTACTGTGAGCACTTTTCCCTTTCCTTTTTCGCTCTCTGTTTCTCTTCAGCTTGTTCCCTCTTTGTGTGGAAACGTACAAGGCTCCAGGTCTCCATGGTAACATGCGCTCGCTAGTGTGCCCAGCCTCTTGTCTTGGGCTCAATGCGACCAATTACTGACGCTCACCACTTACAATGGGAGGGGGGTCAAGCGATCTCAGAGAAATGATCCCCCTGTCCAGATGCTGGGTGAGGAGCTGCGGTTGTGTGATGACCTGCAGTGATGACCTGTCATCGCTCTGCACAACTTCAACAGCTGACCAGCACATTGTATTCAAGGCCTCTCAGCCGCCTGCACCCAACACAAAAAACTCTCACAAAAAACCCAAACTCTCTCAAATCTATGACTCTCTCTTGCTAAGACACTATTCTTGCAGCCAGCAACCACCCACTCTCTCCAGAGCATGGAGATATTTTTATATTTGCGCTTTTTCAAAGCAAAATAAAGTGTCTGACCTTTAACGGATGAGGGTAAAAAAGCTTGAGTCACATTGAGACAGAGACGGATAGAAATGCTGAGAAAAAGGATGGGGAGGGTGAAGAGAAAAAGGGGCATGAAAGGAGGAAGGCAGAAAATGAAGGGAAAGAGATAAGGTCAGCCACTGATGCTTGTTTTGTGCAAACTGCCATTGGGGCCTTTGACTGCCATTGCACTACTGTTAACTGTAGCCCACGCTGCAGGAACACCTGTTCTCCTGTCCTTGTGCTCCCCTTCCTCTACCCAACCCTTGGCCCCCACCCAGAACTCTCTCTAAAGCCCCCCCTTCCTCCCTCACAGACAGTAGCTTCCCAAATAGCAGATCTCCTCTCCTCAGCACCCACTCACCAGCCACACTGAGCATGTGCTTGATCACTCACTCGGCCGCTCTCCAAGGTGCTGAATGGGTTCCCTCTCTCTGTGGCCGTTTTCCACTGTAGAAGGCTTGTGTGTGGTGGGGAGGCTAGTTGAGTGAGTGTCTATATTTAGGTCTGCTTCATTGTTTATTAATGACCCGCTGTTTAGAGGGACCTGAAGTACTGTTTAATGTATGATGACAGCATCAGTCTCTGGGGATCCTTCCTTACAGTTTCCTCTCCCTTTTTATGTAACCACCCCAAAAAAGTGGGTTATTCCTTTTCCTCTCAGGACACTTTGTGAATTCTCATTGTATGCTGTTAGCCCAAAGAAGAAAAGGTGGTACATCTTTCTATTGTGTGAACACCATGGACAATTGTCTTGAATTTGAAAAGAAGTGACATTTGTACTTCAAGGCTATATTTAAGGACTATAAAATACAGCATTTAGCATTCTTTGCAGGGGCTTTTTACCCCACAGTGCACCTGTGGCAGAATCATTACTTTTGTGCCCTTGGTCAA